>JAJEKV010000011.1:15514440-16240456 GCA_021234155.1 Isoetes taiwanensis
GGATTCAAATAACTACTTCCTACTTGGATAAATTATTTCTCCTCTGGAACTTTAGGCTGACAGAAAGAAACGAGTTTGGGCGTGTATCGATCATATCTTTTGTGGTTTTTATTATTTCAACTATTGGCAACACTTATTGCGCAAGATGAGGCATGATTCCTCGTGATTTGTGGGATCAATATCCCTATGAAACGTTGGATACACCTGGCAGTTATCATCTACCATGTGCCATTTATGCTATATTACATATGGATCGTTGGTCAACACCGCCACTCAATAAAAGTGCTACTGGCTTGCCGCACACAAATTTTATATACATTATATATCTCTTATAGAGGTCTATAATCCATATGACAAAATAAGGATAGAGCGTTTGATTCCGGGAGTTTAAATTTGGTGTGATATGGACTCAAAGTTTTTCACTATCGGGAATCAAAGGAGTAAAGCATGTAGGGAGATTTGGAATAATCCCGTGGTTAATCTAATGAGTCCTGTTTCGCATGTAAGAAAAGAAATGAGCCTCTGTTGTATTTCAGATGTATTTTTTTCAAGTATCGCAACAGCCTCCCAGGCAGGAGGTGCATGATTCCCAAGATTTCCGCCTCCCCATGAAACCCGTGGGGTTGCGGTGGCATGACCGCCTCCCAGGAGGTGACTCTGGCCGCCGGTTAGCTAGTATTATCTTACAAACATGTTAATTATATTGTCTCTACTTATACTTGTAGCATGGTAACCCTCAAACACCCCATTAGTAAATGTTATCCACACATAGGTGTAGAAGGGGTCATTGATGGCTGTACTCATGTAAGATTCAAATAACTCATGTATCAAGTTAACTCAGTTTAACCGTCTGTCGGACTGTTGTATGTCACATAAGGTGAGAATTCGTCAATACTCAATGTTTTCTTTAGAACCTCATTCTATGAGTTTCTCAGGTTAAGCAAAAAGAGTATAACCCTCTCAAATATAGGATGCTAATTTTACTTAGCCCATATTCTTATGTGTAAAATCATCTATCTTGATATTTTATAATGGGAGGGTGCTTAATACGGATCCGCCAAGTGACCTCAAGATAGATTTGCTTAATATCCGCGACCTCGTAAGATAGATTTGCCGGGCTCGCCCACCTCCCAGTGCACTGTCACACATTAAGGTAATATTTTACCTCTCATCACATTTTCCCTCTTAAAATTGTTTTCTTCCTTGTAATATTCTCCAAAAATGCCCAACTTGTCCCGAACTTCGCGGATGGTGGTTTTGATATCCCAGTATGTATTGCTGGGCTATGCCCTATGATTTTCCTCGCATCAGCCTTTTAGCTTAAAATTGTGTCCTCGGCTAAAAATTTCTTTTCCATACTGGAAGCCAAGCAAAGAAGTTTTGGGGCCGTTTTTAGGAATGAATTCCATCCGTATAGACTATAAAACACATTGATGGCTCCCAACCCGCTCAACTCATGATGGGTGAGCACCGGATATCCTACCGGTTTTACCGGACCGCAGACCTCTTTACCCAAATTGCCTTGACTAGTACCCGATACCTAAATGTCGAGCTGAGCTGTTTTAAGGATCGGTCCAGCAAGAACAAGTATGACAAAGCCCCTTATATGCTAGCTTGGCAGCTTTGCATGCAGAGGAGGATTATCCTGAAGACGTGGTGTGCATGAAGACCCCGCTTCATTCTTAAATGATGAGCTTTTGCCTTAAATCGGTTAAATATATGGCAGCATTTCTTGATAAAATAACAAATATGTGAAGCCTTAGCGATGGCTCAGGGCGGTTTTTTCCCTCGACACACATTGTACTTTATTATGCGTTTTGATTTTCATGACCCGCTGGCCTGCCTTTGATAATTCTAAACATGTGGTATATCTTGGTCTAAATAGTGGGTCCTTATATGATTATTTACATTCTCGCTTCATGGTTACATCAACTAGGGGTTGAAAGGGCCATCTCCATTAGTTCAAACTTTGGTATTTTTCCTTCCTATGCCTTTTGATTTCAAAAGGTATACATTAGACGATCTAAGATAAACTCCCGAGGCTCTTTTGGTTTTGCACTGCTATCATTTACTATCATGCTACTGCAGCCAGGTTGGCACCAAGCCTCCTACTGTACCCTTTTGTTTAATAGGTTTCGATGAGCCGGAAATTGCATTAGAAGATGATTTGATCAGAATGACTTGAAGATATTAATTTACTCATGTATACATGTGGTTTTGTATGTCACATTTGGGAAATGTAAGCCTATTTACATAAGCCTTTTTATTTATACTTTGATATGCCGTACTTTTGTTGCTTATTTTAACTTCACATGTCTACAAGTATGTTTAGTCAGTATTTTCGCCAGAAATATGTTCTATGTTCTGCCATAAATTATAACCTTTTGGAAGTCAATTGGCTGTACTGCTTTGTTATGCTATAACAGTCAGGCTGCTTGCTCAGTACATTGAATTTTCAAAGGAACTTGTAGTGTTATAGCCCACATAGTGTTAGTCTTATGTCGAGATGTAAAGGAGCTGGATATTGCTATTAGATGCTACCTTTGTATTAAAATATCTTTAAGTCTCTAAGTTATATTCTGGAATTAAATGTACAAAGAAAAATATTTGGAGTTCCAAATGCTCATTCGTGGAAGATTTTTCCTCAACTCCATTTGAAATATCATGCGCGTTCTGCTGTGCCATGTGTGCAAAACGGTATGTTTTTAGAATAAAATGTGTATTGTTCGTGGTATGTATTTATTATTCATATTCTCGTTGACAAGGGTTATACCCTTATGGTTCTTAATTGTTATTGTGTATACTAGGTTCAAGTATAATAGCCTATTTTATTTGGACCTTCAGCACCAAAGATACTCTAATGGGCTTAGGGCTTGCCCTCGATTTTAAATATTCAGAATCAGATAATTCCTGGAAGAAATGGAAAAACGGCGGAATAAAATTACTACTTCCTATATTTTAGTAGCTGCAAATAGGTTTGTTTAAACTACCTTCAAATTGTTAGAAGTTTCTAAATAGACATGTATAAATCCAATGGTTTTTCTCCATCGTATGCTTTCTTGTTTTGGCTAAACTTTCACAAAATAGAAAGGTAAATATTAGCCATCACGCTTATAATTCAAAAATCATACCTTGGCAAAGATATCAATTATCAGAATACATATCAAGCATAATATGTACATATACATGTTCAAAAACCTAAAAAAAAGGGTCACATTGTTGCTTTTCTCTAATGCTTCAACTTTGTACTTTGAATAAGAAAGAAAGTGGAAAAAAAAAAAAGAAAATATAAACCCTATTTGAAATTTCTCTAAAGTTGTAGCATACATCGTGGTGTTGAATTTTGGGGTTAATCTATCCATTTTTCAAGCTTCCACTTATTCCTAGGAAGTTTAGCTTAATCGATGTCCCGATGGATATGTCTAGAGGTAAAGGTTTGGCTATTCAACTCCAAAATCGACTTCAAGCGTGCAAAAAACAAAGCTAAACTACCCTTTTTTTTGTGGGTGCATTTCTTTTCCATTTATTTTAGCCGTTTCTCTGGCAAATCGCTACAAAATAGCCATTTGGCTAACCTTAGCCGCTATTTTATTCCATCTTGACTTCTTGTTCTTGTATGCATGTATAAGATGGGGCCAAGTGGATTGGACCAATGCCGATGTTTGCGCTATAGTGATTAGAACGGGTTCAAGCCGTTTTTTTAGACTACAAGCTTTATTCAACAACTAAAACTGTAGCAAATATAAAAATGCAAAGACAGATTATAACCCTCAAAGTGGACAAACTTCACATCCTAACCGAGCACAACCACATGCCTATGCAAAAGAATGAATCAAGGATGCTGTATCGTTGCTTTCTCTTGATCAAGCAGGAAGGCAAATTGTAAGCTATATTAATTTTATTTTGGCGCCCCACCGAAGAAATTGGAATCTCATCCCCAAAGATTCACGCCTTTTTTGTAGTGATAACCAACCTCCTTCTTCCGCATTGGACCACGCGTAAAAGCCGCCTACATGCTAGATGGTGTGCTCGCTTCAGAGTTTGGGCTAAGTATCGATAGATAGCAAGCAAAATTTGCCGGCTAGATCGGTAGAGACGTAAGCAAATAGGGTCAAATGTAACCAAGACCATGCCTCAAGCCACACACAAGAAAAAATAATGCTAGCCACTTCAACCTCACAGTATAAAGGATGTAGAAGCTCAAATCCGACATCCATTTTATGACTAACCTGACTGAGGCATCTATAGATCACTTGCCACCACAAAACTACTACTTTGGACGGCTACTATCCCATACCCATCCAAACACTTTTCCATTGTAAATGAGGGACCAAGATGCCACCACAGATATAGAGGCGTGACTTCGTAATGCAAAGCAAATTTATACACCCAAGACACAAACCGCCTCGGCTGGATATCCCGATGGCAAACCCCATACGCCAATTCTTCAATTTGTAACTTAACTGCGGGCAACAATGCAAAGAATATGATTCCAAATTACCTGCCTCGTCATCCAGACAACAAGAACTTTGTTCTAAATGCTTCCCCATGACACGAGGATGACCGTGACTCATACTCAGAGAGACTACCCTCTAATACATAAGCACGCACTTCAATGCGATATACATACCTGGGATCTTCCCTCCCATGGCAATCATCTCATCATGAGCAGCCCTCCGCCTATTTCTTCGGGCCATCTATGAAATGAGGCCCGAAAAGAAGGACACGAAGGTCATTCGCCCACGCCAATGGGACTCCACGCTTAAGTATTAATACAAGGGTTAGTACACAGCATGAATATATATAAATAACCACCAATGGCGGTGGCGTATCCGCCTCCATTATACCAAACGCAAGATGTAATATGCGTATCTAATCCTAAGAAAACACCCAATCCCGGTGTTCTACCCCTACCACTCCCGTGAGGACGCGACCGGTACTGGCCTCAAGAGACTGCGACCGTAGTCTTGGCATGGCGCTGGCTGGCATAGAACATTGGCTAGGGTTGTCCACCTCCCATCCGCCTCCCGTGCGCCAACACTTGCGTATGGTTCATGCTATGGTTTCGCTTATAGCCTTCCCGGAGACGCAGCAAACTCGTGGTGATCACCCTTCGAGCCTACCTGCGTTCATGACTGTCCGATGAGGTGCGTGGCCTGGAGGCGCCCTTCCGTAATCATTAAGGGTTCCATGGGTGAGTTTCAGAGAATACGCGCTACATCAGCTACCCCGATCCGCATTCTACTTACCAATTCTAAACTACTCAAAGTGCGTGGTGTGCTCCATAATGGATCACACCTCTACACCCAGAGGTCAGCACCCATACCCGCCCTCAGTACGCGGACCGCTATCAGGCTCAGCCCATCGAGGGAGTCTCGTGAGCTTCCAGGCGTCGCGGTAAAGACCTCACCCTCGGCGTCACCACTGTTCCTTGTCCGGCGTTGCTCATACCATAGCATCTGCACCGGCGGGTTCTTGTGCATCGTGCCGCATTTAATAGGACTCTATTGTGGCGCTTCTAGGAGCAGGCCAGCAATAATATCTACTGGTGGTTCACCCCGTAATCCCCTGCTTTGCGCCGACATCAAAGAATTAACAATCCATCCTTCGGTAGTTCAGAATTGAATATAAAGAGAATCCTGTTTGCGTTCGGCGTTAGTTTCATGATTGAATCGTTGTGCAGAATGGTGAGAACGACACAAATTAAAGCGCAGGCCTAGAACGCTTATAACCACCTACTCAATTCTCAAAATGGATCATTTCCATGTAGCTTCCATCTCCGGGAGCGAGAATTCAGCCGCGCATTTCCACAGTGGGACGCATCATAGTGGTGTGATTCTTCCGCAGTGTGTGCGGATGGCTTCAGCCCCGCCTTCCTTGGTCGGGACATCTTCGTGAGTCAATCCTGTGGAGGTGGGGTCAGTTGGTATCCAAATCCTTGGTAACTTATGCCGCCTATAATCGACAAAGGTGTGGGCGCCTTCCCAAATGGTAGTATAATTAGCCTATCTTTCCTAGGCACTACAACCCTGTAAAATTTGTTCCACGCTTGAAACAACAAAGAAAACACACTACGTTGTTTCTCTTTGAAAAGATTTAAAAGCAAAACCTACAATGTGAAGTTATACTGAGGTGTGGTTTTCAAGGATATGTCAGAAGTTTTTCTTTAGAGCCGTAGTTTTTTTTTAAGAATGTGTGGTTTCTTAAGGATGTTTTAGTTTCTTTTATGATGTGTTGTTTTCTCTCAAAAAGTGTATGGTTTTTGTTGTATTTGCCTTTAAGGTGTTATTTTTAAGGTAGTTTTTTTTGTAAGTGTGGCTTTGAGTGGTTTTCTTAAGAATTCATGTGTATGACCAAGTTGTTCAGCAGATGCTACATTACAAATTGACACACTTCACCGGCATTTAGCTTCATACATGCAAGTGTGTGTGTGAGCTCTTTCTAGAGCGGAAACTTGGAAGACATCGGCCACGCAGCAACCTGTAGAAGCACATTATCATATGAAGAACCAGAGATGGATAATCGGGTTATTAGTGTAAATTCCATATATATAGTATTTCGAAGGACTCAAACATGCTACACCTACTATACTGTATTGTAATTTAACATGCCAAGGTGGCTCAAACATGCCCGGACTCCAATATGCCACCTAGCTCCAAACATGCCAGTGGCTCAATCATGCCACGCGTATTCCAACATGCCAACTAGGCTCCACCAAGGTGGTTCAAACATGCCATGTGGGTCTAACATGCCAAGGTGGTCCTCCTCCGCCACGTATTCCAACATGCCACCTGTGGGCCCAACATGCCAAGGTCAACATGTCACCTAGGGTTCCAACATGCCACCAAGGTTCAAACATGCCAAGGTATCTCAAACATGCCACACTAAGCCCAACATGCCAGGCCCCTAGTTCCAACACATGGGCTGCCTCTTCCCAAAATGCCACCTAGGCTCTTAAATACGCTAAGGTGTCAAACATGCCAATGGCCCTAATATGCCACCTGTGACGCCCCTGCTAATGCCACACCCGCCCCGGCAACATGCCACCCAGGGGTCTAAATACATGCCAAGGTGGCTCAAACATGCCAGCCACGGCCCAACATGCCACCCAGGTCTAACGCACTGGGCGGTGGCTCCAAACATGCCACCTAGGCTTCCCACATGCCACCCAGGCTCAAACATGCCAAGGTGGCTCAAACATGCCATCAAGTACCCAACATGCCAAGGTGATTCAAAACATGCCACCCAGTTCCAACATGCCAAGGTGGCTCAAACATGCCATCAGCGTGAGGCAGCCCAGCGGCCACCTAGGGCTCCAACATGCCGTGGCTCAACATGGCACGCGTGGGTTCCAAATTACGCCTCTCTAGGCTCCATTCCACATGCCACCTAGGTCAAACATGCCAAGGTGGCTCAACATGCCACGCGGTGCTCTTCCCAACATGCCACCCAGGCTCCAACATGCCATCTAGCCCAAATACACCTAGGCTCCAACATGCCGCGTAAGGTGGTCTTAACATGCCAAGTGTGGTTTCAAACATATCACTCATAGGCCCAACATGCCACCATAGGCTCAAACATGCTGGGTGGTTCAAACATGCCACCCAGGCTCAACACGCCAAGGTGGCTCAAATACAGCCACATGGGCTTCCCAACATGCCAATCACCCAGGGCTCCAACATGCCAAGGTGGTTCCAACATGCCACCTAGGCTCCAATATTTATGACAAGGTATTCCAACATGCCGTACCTAGTCTAACATTTACGGCAGTGGAGTTCAAACATTTCGCCACCTATAGGTCTGGGCGTGCATGCAAATACAAAGTGGCTCCAACATGTCACCTAGGTTCCAACATACAACATGCCTTATAGGCTCAAACATGCACCTAGGTCTGTGTCAACATGCCAATCACCTAGGCTCAGAAACATTATGTAAGGTGGTTCAAACATGCCACACGCGGCACCCAACATGCCATGTACCTGTATTCCAATATTGACAGCAGGGAACAAACATGCTACCCAGGGTCTAAGCAGGCTCTCAAAATGAGCGTGCCGAAAGTGGTCTAACATGCTACCTAGGGTTCCAAATATGCTACAAATATGCTGGCAAAAGGGTTCAATATGCTGGGAGCGCCCCAAAACATGCCACTCAGGGCTTCAATATGTTAATTTAGGCTCAAATGATGCTGGTTCAACATGCCATAGGCCTCAATACGCCACCAGCTCCAGCCACGCTACAGGTGGATCAGACATGCCACCCAGGCTCAGCCCCATGCCACCAGGCACTCCAAGGCGGAATTCTTTGGCAGATCGCAGCTCGTGTGCAAGGGATAGAATAGAGGGATCTTGAGAACTTAAAGCTACCATATCCTTCCCCAAGTCGTGCCGTGACTTTGGCAGCCATTTCCTCACCAGGGAGAGGCCGCACTCCTGTGCAGAGATCTAACATCGCAGCAGCAGGCTCGTCGTGAGGTAGCCTTCTGCCGCCGGGCTTCCTCCGAGTGAAAATGCCAATGCCCCCCTCCGGACTTCTGCTTTCGCCATCCAAATCCCTGAATCCATCGCCTGGCAACCGCCGGCGGTGTTCAAAAAACGTAAGATCGTCCTGAGAATCCTACCAAACCGCCGCCCCGCGGGTTGACCGCAGAAAACCCAAAGCGTTTTGGTCGCACGCGCATAAAGAAGCCCACGGAGACTGCCCATATCGTCCTAATGGCTTAAATTACCCTAGGGACCAAGCACCGTCATTTCTTGCAACCTAAAGAAACACGCAACCTCTACATGGCAGAGATTCCGCAACACACCTCCTAGGCCAAATTCACTTTAGGTCGAGCATGTTGGAGCCTAGGGTGGTATTGCGTTGGAGCCTAGGGTGGCAGCTGCTGCCGGAGCCACTTGCATGTTTGGAGCCTAGGTGGCATGTTGGGCCACCTGGCGGCTGTTGGAGCTTAGGGTGGCATGTTTGAGCCACCAGATGCTAAAGCTCTGCTGTTGGGGGCCACCCTTGGGCTGTTGTGGAGCCCAGGTGGCATGCTCTGCTCACCTGGCGGCTGTTGGGAGCTTCCCCAGTCACCGAGGTGACCCGTCAGCCGGGCCACGCCGCCAAACACGCCACATGCACCACCCGCCGAAAGGCCAGTGGTAAAAATTTCATCAAGTTGCCCACCTTCCTTACTGCATGACGTGTCACCTAACTGGAGCGCCAGCATCATCATATTCCATGTCATCCTGTAGCGCAGCCCTTTACTTTTGGAATGTAAAAGTCACGCCTTCTCTGCATAAGCAAGTGATTCGGTAAAGTCTTTTGCTTGCATTGGTTTGACTGAGCTCATCGTTAGAAGCTTCTGCTTTTGCAAGTGTAAAACCAAAGGAGTCCTGGGATGTACTGTATATTTTCGTGTATTTATTGTTTATATTTCGACAATTCAATGGTTTATAATCCAATAGTTTAAACTTTTAAAATTTCAAAAGGTATCACTTAACTTAACTTATGACTAACGTACTAGACAGACATCATGGTTCTTTGTCCTGATGGCCATATCTATAGCTTAGTTTCGAAAAGCAAGAATTGTGAAGAGCGGGAAGGAGGGTGGAAACATAAGCATAGAATTTGTCCTCGATAGAACCGCCCATTGCGTGCAAAACTGACCTAAAAAGAGGATGGGAAGGGTTTATGGGAATCTATATTCTACAAATGTAAGATAAAGCAGCTGTCAGCCTTCCAAAGGTAAAATAGAGTGATTTTGCCTCACCCAAGGACATGAGCGCCTTCGGTAGTTAACAACCTCTAAGCTCAATCTAGTAGTTTTCTTTTTAAGGTGGTGGCTACCCGCCTCCCCGACTAACCATACCGTAAAGTGCTCCTGGCATTATCCTCTAGGTTTGCTTTTCAATTTCTATTACTTTTTTTAGAAAGAAAATTTGACAACACTTTGTTATCATTTTAAACACAAGCTTTATCCAACTGGGCTATATCCTTAATCTTATAGGACTTGATCCAACGATTGAGATCTAACCTCGACCTAACTACTTTGTTTAAAGAAACACAATTATACAATTAAGAAATGCTGTGCAGTACAGCAGAACTCTATTCCTGGACTGTGACACTTGTCTCAACCTCCTTCTGGCTCCCCATTCCGGGCCACCATAGCCATAGCTACTGACTCCTCTAACTGGCAAATGTAAATAATCCTCGAAGTGACGAGGTGCGCAAGCTGGAGCTGATTTAACAAATTTTGGGAGTCTGCGTACTTTGGGAAGCTTCTGATCCATCTTCTTTGAGTTGAGGGAGGTTAGACTTAAGTTTCTGCGCAGAGCTAGGTTCTATTTTTGCATAGTTTGAATCCGCACCTTCTCGTGATGTGCTCCCTACTTGCTAATTCTTGTTTCGTATATTTTGTCTGGGTCAAGGCGGCGGAGCTGGCTCCTATCATTTAGGGCGACCAAGTCCAAAGTGACGAGTGGCAACTTGGAGCCTGATTTACAGCTTGGAGCTTTTACTTAACAGCCTTGCGACCTTGGTTTTAATCTATCTCTGTGAGTTGCAGTGAGGTTCAATCCCAAGTTTCGTAAGGCAGAGCTAGAGTCTATTTTGGCAATTGTTTTGAATCCTATGTATCTTCTTTAGGATGCATCACTTAAGCACTTTTGCTTTCAGATATTTTGTAGGTTTACTGAAGTACTTTGCTCTTGATGACCAAGTCCTACCAAGTCCAGCCATCTTTGAGAATGCAAGTCTCAGATATGATGCAAAATCAAAATGCGTATTTCAACTAGAGGCAACTGAGAATTTAATATCTTAGAAGGGCTGGATTCATGCCAACCTACCTTAGTCGTATTGTGGTATGTTAGCCTCAAATATGCAAGATTTTTTTAGTGCTTCTTTTTCCTCAGATCACACAGCGCATCCTAATGGTGTAAATGTGAACACTCCAATTCTTTATAACCTTTTCTTCTTTTGCAAAAGACGGTAATAAACTTTGCAAAGAATCTAGATATGCAACCATGGTAAAAGGTTTGGATATATCGAGAAGCCTAAATGACCCGCTTGTAAGTCACCTTTTATAATGAGCGGGAAACCTGATTGCCTGATCCTAGATGTTTTAGTCGCCCTTTGACATGCTATCATGCATTACATCATGCATTGTAATACAAGATACATTGAAAATTACCCATTCCCTATTCGTAGTTCAATAATTTTATGGGCATGTATTTCTGAGCATTGGCTTCAAATGTTCAAGACAACAAAACTTAAATAAGCAATTAGATATATAAGGGCACTTAAATTTATGTCATTAGATAGTTAAAGTTCATTCTCATTACTATTGCAATCATGCAATTCTTAACTTGTGTCAACAAAAACAACCGCTAATTTAGTGCCTTGACAATAAACCTACATCTAGAAAGAACGTATGTGTATTAGTAAGAAAACCAACATGTGTATAGTGGTGAAACCAACACGATTTCACTACAAACAATGAAAATAACACATGGATAATTGAAGGAAAACTATGCTGGGAATTGACACATGCATTACTTCTAGGTGAAGACCACATCTAAAAACCATGCATTGTTTTTTATTTTGGGTTGAAATCCACACATACCCCATATTACTTCGTTTCGGCCCAAACCACTGCAAAATCTGGCTATTACAAAAGTACGCATTGTTTTGGTTCAAAACCATGAAAATCATTTGTCTGTGAAAACTACAGTAAAAAATCCATCAGTTGTTTCTAGCATTTCTAACAAAGCGTGTCTGCAGGAGCGAGTGTTGTTTTCTTGCTAAAATAATGGCAAAAACGCACATATGGCGTGCATTTTGGGGTTATAGTGCAGTTATAGCTATTATTAGCCGTGCTGAACCAGCAAGTAGTAATTTAATCCTTTTGGCAAACTTTAGGCGTACCTTAAGTTCCCATACCCCATGGTAGTGGTGACGTTGCTTTTGTATTTGTAATGCGTCCCGCATAAATACATGACGAGACCGTGATAACGCATGGAACGCTTCGCATTCTCCCTCTAGTATAATGTCAGTCTCAAAGATTAAGAAGCATCCAAGACATATAATGGAAGTAATCAATTCAGGAAATGAAGTTAAGAATATAACATTAATTAATGCTGAGATTATAGTAGTTCTGATAGTAATACATTGAAGTTAAAATATCAAAGTACAAGCACCGTGGTGCCCCATACGTAACTTATCATCAAAGGAGTTTAGGACCAAGTCCGATGGTAAACATTCCTACAACAAAATTCATACATGATAAAACCATCACTTTAGTGTTGGGTCATCAGCAACCTCTATACAAGTGCGTGACGATCGTCTATTTGCCCCGCATACAACCATACCCGTAGGTTAATAATATGATTAAGTCATATTGAAGGGACCAATTTCCTACAAATAAAAGAAAAATATCTAGAAGGGAATTCCATTGCAAAAAATGGCTTGCAATTCATTGTAGGTATAAGGAATGGTTGAGTTCTTTATAGCCGGAATGAACGCAAAGGCCATTTACTAGATGCCTTTCTAGCACCGGCCATGTCAACATCAACAATATTACCTCACGCCCCAGAGAGAACAATGGCGATCTCATCATCTGCTATTATTATCATATAATGCATGCATCTACCCTAGAACATGATTCCTGCGAATCGCCTTCAAGCTTACCACGAGCGGGTTGATGCTGAGCACGCTGGCAAGTACTTGGAGATTCCCGCATAGTCCCTGGATAGTGCTTCCTTGGCGTCTATCTTCATCACCTGTAGCATCCCTCAACTGGTAAGTGCTTCCACTTGACCAAGTATTGTAACATTTGAGTCCTTCGTCCTGCTTGTAAGCCTCCCACTGCTAGTTGAGTTTTCACGCATCTTCATATAAAACTTAGAATTGTTGCCTTAAGTTTTATTCATATCGTATTACTTGGAAAGTAAGCTGGAAATTTATTTGGCCGTTAATGGTGTCGATTGAGAACCGTTTCGCAGCAAATGGTACCGAGGAAGTTATCTGCCATAAGCCTTCCAGTAAAATATTCAAGAACCTTCGCTTCTTTCCTCTCGGCATTTCACATGAAGGGCGCATTCTCGGATGCTACCAGGCTTATGACACATGTTTATACATACATTGTTGTGATCTCATTATATGTGTTGCTGTAAGTATGCTGTATATTTTGCCGGACATGTAATCAGATGAAGCATCTCGCTGCATAAGCCTTCCCCAGCAATATCCGTTCCACCTTTTGTTTCTTTCCGTATTTCACATGAAGGGCAGACTCGATGCTACTAGTGGCTTTCATGACACAAAGCCAAACATACTATGGTCCGGTGATTTTGCTATCTGGGAAGGACATGACCAATAATATGTGTTCCTACAGTACCTCCGCTTGATGGTATTGCAATCATAACCAGGTTGTGAATCTCGAATAATCCACTTTTCGAAAGTGTGCCTAATTATGCTTGTTATATACGTTACATTGTACCTTTTATCTAGTTTAGAAATGGTTGGGCTTGAAGCCAATGATCCTAGCAAAAGTTATTCCAACAAATTAGATGTCAAAATAATGAATTAGGATAATGGCAACAGAAAACACCAAATCCATATGCGTAAAAGGAGATAAAGAGGCTAAGAAAAACTTAAATGCAATGAGGAAAATGTACAAAGTATGCGAAGATTAAGCAAACTTATAGCATATATTGCATTCGATATGGTTGGATTTACAACTTTGCTGATTCTAGTTAAGTACTTGATCAAGTATTAAATTACACGCTCTAGCCGGGAACACTTGGCAGTGACATCATGTTACATGTGGTTGTACACTCTTCGCTCAATGATGTGACAAAACATACCACATGCATACCATCCATGCAAAAGCATCGGCGGTCCTTCCAATCAAGTACCTAAAAATGTCAAAACATAAAACAATGAATAAAAAGCTACAAACATATAAATAACCATAAATCTAATAACAAATCTTTGCATCTTAAGCAAAGTCTTCGTGTGCTCTCGCTAGTTTTTTTTTTTTGAAGGAGGAAGCTTTTTAGTCATTAATTATGAAAATAAAGAAAATATGATAAAGATATGATCATAGATAATGATCATCAAAATGTGAGCTGGAGCTTAGAAACTCAATCCATAGTAGCAAATTGTCAATAGTTTAAGTTCTAAATACACAATATATTGGTGTCTAAAAATATATACTGCTCCTGCAATAGGCTTCAGAGAATTTCGCAATGTGGCTTCTACCAACCAGATTGATTCATCCCCATGATTGGCAATACCGTAGCGCTGGCACTGGACAAAGTTAAGACAAAATGAAATGGAGCAACCGAGATTAGAAGTCATAAGTATCGAGGGAAATGGAATTGATCATGAAATTGAGGCTGAAGGATAAATTCCACCGCTTCAATTAATTAACTCAAATAAGTCCGTCTGAAATAAGGCGGACATAAGGTGGATCATGGTACCATAGCACCGCCCCGCCCTATGGTAATAGTAACACCGTAGGAACCCAAACCGCAGTCGTCGCGGCGTTTGCAATCGCTGTTTCCGTAAACCCAAGGACAATCATGAGATATGTTTCTTTGAGAATTCCTCGCCTATGCGATTTCTTTCTTCCGCTGAACTTGTCAATAGATCGACTCAGTCTTCCCCACCGGACCTCGCATTCACATATTATAATCCCAAATTCTGATGAGCACTCTCACGGTATTTTGAACTTCAATATCATCTAAAGCCAACATTAAACTTGTGCTTGCAACTCCTCAGATAATCTATGTATCAACAATGATTCCAATGTTGATAAATGATTGATTAGCAAAAGTTTAAAAGAACTATAGAAACTTAAAATTCCCAACCCAAGACCAAGTGTTGCCCATTTGAATTCTGCATTTTCTATATTTGAGCAGGGAAGGGCAAGAGCTCAATGTCAAAAATAACTTGCCATCTGGATCCAAAGGGGAGAAGGATTATGACCACCATGCATCTATTTCTCGCGGTTTCCACACATCTCCATAAAGCAATAAAGTAGAGATTGTATTTTAAACTTGTTATCGCACATAATGAAACTAATAATACCCCTTTGCTTTCTCATGTTGAAAACCTCAATAAACCAATTCCAAAAGCTCGTAGATCTTAGGAGGCTAAAAATATGTTCACTATCCTCGCCAATGCTATTATAATCGCAAGGGGACATAAGGAACTTATAGCAGTAATTATTTGGTCATAAGATGGTCGATGATGTCTAGATAAAGTCTCCATATTTGAATGCTCTTTGTTAGTAAGCGTACCAAATAAAGTAAGATATTTTAGAGCACAATGAGAATCGCTATTTCCTAAAAAGTGCATTTCCAAGGTCAACAATGTAAAGATTCCAATAAAGGCAAGTTTTAGATGCTTGATTAATATTAGCCAAGGACTTGTAAAACATTAAGGCAACTTTATAAAATGTTCTTATTTCATTTTGCCGCTAATCAATCCTAAATGTTTCCACACATCATGAAGATTGAGGTTGGAAACTTCTATAATAACATGTTTAAATAAAATCTTATCAGAGGGAGGTTCCATTAACAAGTGATTTGAATTTAGTCCAAGCTTTCATCCATCTAACAAGTAAACCGCCATCCGGCAGTTTATTAAATCCAAAGAAAGTCCATTACTTTTTGTAAATTTTCGGATGTTTCTGTAAAGCCAGCGGGACGTCAGCCTGGCAAGAGAAGGATTCCGTATATTTATCGTATCTTCATGAAACCGATTAACACCAATGTGAGAAAAGATTTATGGTGGACTTTATTCCAGCACTGGTTGGTTCCTCATGAGAGGTGAAGAATCATAGTCAGTTTGAGCTGCATTGAATGCGTACATTAAGTGATAATGAGTAATGGAAGGATGACCAACAATTGTACTTTTATCAGCCAGATTAGATACAAACTTACTGGCTTGATTACTCCTGACTCAAGAAGACTTCCGATATATCAGCCAAAGCATACCCTCAAGTAATAAAAAGTATGTTTTGCATCCAAGACCCCTCTTCTCTTTTTACTTTGAGTTATATATTTCCAATTGATCAAAGTGGATTTTTGCCCCAAATACTTTGACAATCTTTTCCTTAATTTGTCGGTAGGATACATTTGGGAGCTAGCAGAAAGTGATGAAAAAATTGTAAATATGGGAACTAGCTAGGCACAGAGAGGCAATAATAGTTCTACACTGCGAATGGAGAGGCAAATGCCATAGTTACTTAGTTTCTTCCCTCGATCTTTGAGACAGACAATCGGAGACCATATATTTTAATGGAGATGTCTAAAGGGCCAAAGGTAGTATTCCCAAGAGAGAGGATGTTTGATTTCATGAATACACCTAATGCCTAAGATGTCGCATCATTTACCCTAAATAAAACACACATTTGGCCATGTGTTCCGGGATAAATACCGTGAGGCAGCATCTGTAAGCAAATCCATTTAAAGTCTTGATAAAAAACTCAATGTTTTTGGCATCATTATGTAGAAAGTCGAAGAATCATCAAGATATCAGAATATAGTGAGATTGCCGCTACGTTGTGCATATTAAGGCTTCCCATGACTGCACTGCTTTGATGGTGCAAATGATTTTGGTAAAATGTCAGCCACAATAATGAAAAGATAGGAGCTTAAATGTATGACCCTTCTACACCTTTATTCAAATCAAGAAATTGCCGAGAACCATTAATTAGGATGGCAAGATTGGGATATATAGAATTGAGACTCATGATGAGATCAATGATTTTACTTGGGATACCAATTTTTTCAAAGAGAGTGTCAAGTAAAACCACCTTACAAAGATCAAAAGCCGAGAAGTCAAGTTTTAACAGTAATTACGCCTGATGAAAATTTAGCCCAAGCAGCATACCCTCCATAGTCAGTAATATAGTTGTCTAGAATAAACTTGTCATTTGGGAGGAAAGTCGACCGATGCAAATCGATATGTTTCCTTGTAAATGCCTCTTTTATCCTATTATTGGCTTAATTTTTGCAATGCATTTTATAAGTTGAGTTGGTAGGGAGATAGGTCTCCAATCACTAAAATCGGTAGGATTATTAACTTTGGGAATAAGAGAGATCAATCCAAATGTAGATAGCGTGATGAAGGTGATTATTGAGCCAAAGCCATGAAACTATCGAGACAATATCGCATTTTAAGATCTCCCAAAAAATGAGAATAGAATCTTGAGGGAACTGGTTCGTCCTGTGACTCTTACCAATCGGGTAAGACTTGAGAGAGGGTGGACTTAATCTCCTCCTGCATGAGGCAATTCTAAAATTGGGAGATAAGGGTTCAAAGAATATTATCTAGTAAATGAATTTAGCAAAATCAATGCAATCAGAGGCGGTGGAGGTTTACCCAGTGGATATCGATTTAGTCAGAAAAGATATTGTTAATATTTGGAGTGAAGAACTGCAATATCTTTTGGGAGAGTCCAAGGTAAATGCCAAGGTCATTCTTAATTGTGAGCTTCACTCTTGAGTAATCTATTTCTTGCAATTCTAAAAAAGAATTTAGGAGTTGTTACCCATGGAGGAAGAAAAATTTAATCTTTGACTGATTATTGTCGCCCCTTTAGCTTCATATTCTTCTCAATGCTTTTGATTGATTCCACCTGCTCTAACTTGGATTCTTGCAAATGAAGTTGAAGATTTAAAGGTTCAAATTCTCGAGCTTAGTTCAATAGATTGTATCGAATCAATGTGATTATTTCTCTGTTTTTTTGACTTCTAATCATTCCTTGTGACCATTGTTTAATCCAAGATTTCTAGAAGATTTGATGTTAGCATAGAAATCTTTCATAGAGTTGGTTGGCCCTAATTTTAAAGATCAGTATAAAGATCTTAAAATCTCTACAAAAGTTTGCATTTTGAGCAAAGGAACAATTAAATTTATAGGAATACCCATTTCTAATAAAAGGTGTTTAGTTTTAAGGAATTGAGGTTGATGGTCTCAAATGAGGCGCCCTTCTATCACGAAACAAACCGCTATCCCAGAACCTTAAGGCTACACGTTTATGTAAAACTCTATCCAAGGCACAAAGAAACTCTAGAATTACCTCTCATATTTGGTTCAAGTGAATCCTCCCGGCAAGATGAGGGAATGTGAGTAAATAGGAATGTGTCCAGATTGTCCCAATTATTTCCGTTTGATATGTTGAGATTTTTACTAAGCTTAAGGTCCTATGAAGGGGTGTTGAAATCCCAGCCAGGGATCCTGAAGAAATTGAATTATGATTCAAAAGCCAAGTTCGAGACCTACCTATAATTTTTCTCTCTCTTTATAGTAGTTGAAGCATAAATATCTTAATGCCAAATTGAAACCCTTAGTTAAAGATAATACCGCCAACATCGTAGCCAATCAAGTATAGATCAGACTTTGAGTAATGTTTTTCTCCAAATCAGCAATAAGGCCCGTGAGGTCATATAAGGTGGCATCAATCCGTAGGGAAGTAGTAACGTGTACTAATCCAATTTGTAAAAGATTGGAATATCTAAAATTAGGGAGCCTTAATTTTGTAAAAAGAATAATGTCACTGTATTCCTTTATTTGAGCAATTTGCTCCTCTTCTCTTGGATGTGCCCTTTAATGCCTCTAAGATTCCATATTACAATCTTCTATGAATAAAGAAAGATAATAAAGAGAGAACTAGCAGAATCTAGAGAAATTTTTTAATCTGACTTCTAGTAGGCCTTTGGATTGATGTCCTGCATCAGAGGCGGCAGGAGTATCCATTCGTGTTTCACGCCTTTCTCATTTTAATTCTCTTCCTTAGATTTTCTATTTTTCTGACTTGAGTCTTAGAATTTGAAGTAGCTAGAAAATGATCATCATCCTGTGAATTTGTGAAATGTAAAGGTCATTGTCTAGGATATTTCTTTTCCAAAGAAAATCAAGGTGTTCGTCATGGGCAAGCCTGACTTGATTGGATGCTAATCGTGGTTTGATCTGTATAGCTTCAAAGTAAAGCAGTTCACTATTAATTTCACTAAAATATGAAGATTGAATATGATCTTGCCCGTAGTTGTGTCTTTTGCATCCCTTAAGCGCCCCATTAAAGTTAGTACATTCGAGTATTCTTCACAAGTAGCATCTCGGCAGAGTCAGCCACTCATCTCAAGGTTATACTTTGCATGATCAGATAGTCAGATAGCATTTCCTTTATCTCAGATTTATGTCCTGACCATAACCGAGGTGCCCTTTTATTTAATTTATATCTTGAACTGCACCGAGTGCATTTGTTTCCAATCAAGCCATTTCCAATGTCCATTTAGAACTCGCATAACTGAAGCAATCTTTTTCAGAGGATGGAGTAATCTAAGGTTGGGGTTTGATGGTTAATAGGGAGGAAAAATCAATGAGTGGGACAATCAAAGAGGATATTGAGGAGAGAGTTGTAGCCATGGTAGCTTTTGAGGGCAATTAGCTTGAAATCGTGTGTATATTGGCAAAATAAAGATTCCCAGAATCTCTACCAATAGTGTCTATGAAATTTTGAATCGTTAGAACAGATTACTCGGTTTTGCATTGTTGTCTAACTTGCAAAAGATTTTCATTTTGCTACTATTCAAGATCGTTATTCGCTAAGCTTCTCGCTTGGTCGAGTCCATAATTCTGAGAATTGGAGTATCACCAATGTTACCATTTTCCATAATTAATGACTCTTCACATCCTTTTGTTTGGAAGAGATCTTAATCCTACGCCGGGATATTTTGGTGGAGGCCTAATAGCTTTAGAGTCGCCTCTTTATTATTCTTGTAAATGTACCTCGTTTTAACATCCGGCCAAAATGTTATTCAGTTATATGTAAGTCAACCTCCATGGGGAATTTACCTTTTGAAATCATTTTGTTGGAAGTTCTCCTTATCTTGTTGTGAAATAACCGAGCATTATGCCGAGAAGAGGAGCCCGTTGGGTTTGGTGCATTTTGAAGCAGAGGAAGGACACTTATTTAGAATTTCCACACCTCCATAAGGCAATGTATGAGCATTAAAACTTGAGAAGAAACTGAATTCGCTGAATTCTCTTGTAGAGCCAACCTTCAAGTGGTTCTTTTTTTTCACTCTCATGTCAGCCATTAGGATTTTGTCCACCCCGGCCCTGGAGCAGTGTTTGGCATGAGTTCACACGTAACTGGAATTCTCAGATTGTTGACTCAAAGCTTGAGCTTCCGCCATCATCATTGACCTTTTACCGATTAGTTTCCAAATTTATCTCTGCAAATTTCTGCGAAGCGCATTTACATTACTCTTTCCACATAATCGGGCACATTCAAGAAAAATGCCCGGAGTTGCAATTAGGGCAAAATGTGTAGAATTCAACCCATCTAAGTCGATGATACCTTCGCCAAAGAAATCTAAGATTGGGATGCGGAGGTGAGGTATGTGCTTAGAGATATCCAAATTGAATGTAACATTTGTAGGGTTTATGGTGAATAATCGGGCTTGAAATGGTGGTCCCAATCGAGTTGAAAATGGCCGAAAAGTAGCTTCTCATTCCAATATATGGGATTAAGCTCACTCATGCTAACAAGCAACAAAGAATTTACCAAAATCCTCCTCCAAAGATAGTTGAGGGCCCCATTTAAGAAAAAAACCAGCTTGGAATGTAATATCAAAAGCGGATCCGCTATTTTCAAAAGTTGCAGTTGCCGGCCTCGAGTTTGCACATTCTATCAAAAAGATAGGATAATTTAGCCAAAGAGAGGGAGTTGACAATGATCCTTTATGAAGTTTGAGAATATAATCTCATAATTTACTTCACTGAAGTACTCTACTTTATCCACACATACAACAACCGCAAGTAGAAGCAAAGAGCTAATTCTTGAGGCAAATTAAAGGAGAATCAAGCTTGATACCTCCAACATTGGAATATTTACCTAGGTTCGAGCTTGAGATTGGTAAACTCCTCCCGCTAGCTGTTGAATGTAAAGAACTGTTGTATTGGCCTCGGACACCGCTAAGGTGAGGGATTTCCTCTCAGCATTTGTGTAGAAAGTGTGAGCAATGCTATTGGGGCCCCAGTCTTTGATAAATGGTCCTGCTGAAGGAACCCTGGTGGAAAGGTAATTCATGTCTTTGAGAGGTGAGTTTGTCAAAGAAAAATCACCAAATTTGAAGAATCATGTATGATTTTTTGTGATAGAAACTCAACTGGGTTGCTGTGTCATTTTCTTGTTATGCCATAGCCATGATCAGTTTTGCCCACTTAACCCATTTATTATTTTGGTAATGGGGTCCATTTTTATTGCTCTCCTCAATTTAAGGCTGTGGTGGTTCTTAGTCTTGTCATTGAAAGGGCATTACGTATGGCTATTATGATCCATTCTAGTGGTTCCGTGGTTCCTTGAATTTGTTGCTAATGCGGTACTTTTGACTATGTCATGATCTCTTTGAAAGACTTGTCCCTTTCATTTCCTTTTCTTTCTCTCTTTATATCTCGCTCTTTGTTCCTTTTGTTTTAGTTCCTTCTATTTTCTCTGCATCCTACGCTTGTTCAAGCTATTATTCCATTGTTCCGGCTTCTTGTGCTTCAGGTTTTCCTTTCTGACATTGGTAGTCCGAGGGCACCATGGTTCCCGGCCACATCAAATTTTGTTGTCATTGCTCCATCTATATCGTCGTTCAAGTAATCCTTTGGTCTTTTCTATATTTCATTGATACCATTACCTGCCATCGCTCTCGCTAGCCACTTGCTTTATGTGCTCCTTTGCTCTATGATTGTTCCCCCTTAGGCGCCCCTCTTTAGTTGCATCCATTTGCCCCTATTCGATTCATTTGTGTTCTTAGTTTCCTATACCCCATCGCTCTAGCTTCTTTGGTCCGCTATTTTTGTGTTTGTTCCATCCGCCTTGGTTAACCCATTCTTTTCCTCATGTTCCTTTTTGTCACTCCTGTGCTAATATCCTTACTTCTTCCTTCCTTGTTCTATTAGGGCTTTTGTCCTATAATAGTTAGTTTCTATGGTTCTCTATTTTGCATGTCTAGATGTATTTCCTTCTAAATACAATCATGTATCTTTTATTAACATTGCAGTTTGGTATTTTTTTGTCGAGGGAGCCTTGTCCTATAGTAGCGCATCGCTTTCTGCTGCTCCCATATCTCCTGCGGTGATCAATTCGCTTTAGCTGAGACGCTGAATAAGGTGCGAGATGGCCTTTGGTGTTTCAAGAGATGGTATGATGTTACGATGTTCAGCGCGGTGGTGGTAGGTATAGCTGGTTTGGAAGGACATGGCTGCTTGATAATTTCTGCACTCCATCGACGAATCAAGGTGTTTCTATCTTTTTCTCTCATCCTGCTTCTTTCATGTGTTCCAAAGTACTTCCTTTGTTGTTTCTTTTCTGCTGCGATACCATGTGCGGTCGCTTGGCCATTTTCTCTATCAACGATGTTATGTTCATTTTTCCATTTCATTATATTGGTTCTTGTTTCACCTTCCTCCTTCTATTACCGCTATCTCAGCTTGTTTCTTCCGCTTTCATTCATCATTTTTAGTTTTGACGCTGATGGCTCCACTCCCACTTCACTTCTTTGCTCACTATTCTATTTTTCCTTCCTGAGTTAACTGTGGATTGTTGCTCGAAGTTGGGCTATATGCTCCCCACATTCTACAGCGGCTGATGTCAGCTTCCCTTTTGACGGTATATTCTTTCCTTCCATGGAATTCGGCTTGTTGCTCATTAACTTTGTTGACCTTACTTTTATCAGGCCTGTGATTCCGGTTTCTCTTTGTCTTTTGTTTTTTATATTGCCACGGCTAGTTCGCTTATGGTTTTTGTGTGCATCTACCGCTATATTAGTTATTTGAGATCTTTATATGTCAAGTATTACCATGTTTGTGGTTTGGGATCACAAGGTCCGTAGTTATTTTCCATCTCTTACTACATTATTTATCAGGTTCTTTGTTGATGTTCCTTTCTATCTCTCTCTCTCAGATTTTTCCATTGTGTCTCTTTTTACTCATCCCATTATCTTCCTGGCTGCTATTGCCCATTATCTCTTTCTTTTCTCTTTATCCCGCTTTTGCTCCATTTTCTGTTTCTTCTTCCCTTCATTTACTCGTTGTCTTGGTTGCCTTCCGCTTCCTCGAATTTTGTGCCATTTCTTCTGTGATTTAGTACTCCGACTTGCCCCCTTCTCGCAGACGCTTATCTTATTGCTGTCATTATCTTGTTGGTTTTGCCCTTTGATCTCTCAAGTATATCATTTTTTCCTAAATTTGCTTACCGGGTCTTGTCTTCTACCATCCTATTTGTCGGTTTGTAGTCGCCTTTTTCCTCATGTCACTTCAGTTTGCATATTCTTTTTAGGGTCAAGTAGTTTTGAGTTTGTCTCCTCTCTATTCACCAAGATATGCCTATTTATAGGATCTATCCTAGTAAGAATGTCGTCGTATGGCTGTTAATAGAACCGTATATTCCTTGATGTGACGCCCCTTTCATTGCCATCCTATTTATTCAGCCTCTCTTCATTGTTCTATCATCTACAGTTTCTGAGTTGCTAGATTTCTCCTCTTTCTTATTCCTATCGGCTTCCTCACTCTCCCTTGATGGTTTTTTCTATTTGATCGTAGTGCCTGCTATCTCCTTTCTATGCGTCCTTTACATTTGCATCTTTTATTTCCTCAAGCAGGGCTTTCAGAGCTCCCCGAGGCATACTGCTTGTCGGGTTTACTCTTCTGCACGGGCACTAGTATTTTCTTATTTATTCATTCATGTTTTCCTGCTGCGCGGCTACGTTGCCTCGAAATAATTTGTTTTTCATGTTTTCCTACAAGTGGGCGCCGCTATTCTCCGAGATCATATTTATTGTTTTTCTCTGCCGCGGGCGTCAGAGTCTCTCCGAGGCAAAGACTAATCGCTGTTTTTTCCCTGCTGATGGTCATTCCGCTGGACGGCTCCCCGGGATTGGTCGCTCAATGTTGTTTCTTTTCTACGCGGGCCTAGGAGCCTCCCGAAGCCTCTTGCCTATGGCATCTAAACTCATCGACTATTATTTTTCTTTCAACCTTGATTCTCAAGGTGATTATTTGAGGTCTTGTGGCTGCCAGTGCATGGGGTCGTAAGCTTCAACTATTTGCTTGGTTTCAAACCTAAGAAGGCGTGGTTCTTCTTCCCGATGATGAGCAAATACCAAGTCTTCTCACCTTCGGTGATCGCATCTAGTGGCGATAAAACCATCTTTATGTTGTATTCTTTTTCAGTTTCATCATGCTCTCATGATTTGTCTAGTTTTATATTTTAAAGTTCATTTTGGGAATTTATCTATCCCAGTGAGGGATCCATTTGTACTCACGTTTTACAAAGCTCAATGAGAATACCACTTCACTATATGCCTATCATAGGACTCCATCCTAGGAATGTAAAATTGCTTGTCCAAAGAGTTCCCAAATTCTTTGTGCAATCTCTCTCAACAACTTCAGACAAGCAACACCTCGACCAAAATGTTGTAAATCTCTCTCATACTAGTTGTCAAATCAAGTTAGTAAGTTTACTTCTTTTCCCCTCACACCGCTGGCCGCTTCTCCTCCTGGCCCTACTTAACCAAAGTTTAAAAAACTCACAGTAGCCTCTTCTTCTTGTTCCTAAGAAAATCAGGAGACAAAAGGCAATTTAAAACAAAAATATTTTCTTAAACTTACCTACTCAAAGTTAACAAGGCTCTCTCGAGCAATACTATCTCAGTAGTACAAGTCGGATATAAAGCTACACTCCCACCTCTATAGGTTTAAAGGAGCCTAATAACTCACTGCAAGTGACAATGTCTTTCCGGGATCAAGCAGAAGGAAAAATGTTGTAAGACAAAATGAGGGAAAAAGAACACCAAGATAGCAAATGAGGGTTACGCCTTTAGCTTCCCTTGGCCATTTCCTGTCCAGAGTGAATTCCTTGGCTACAACTTTTTCTAAGAGTCGCACAAAAATCTTTGCCTTTTAAACCCCAGAAGGACAAGTTTTTTGTTTCATTTCACCCACTTTTTTAAAGTTTTTTCTCTACAAGAGCTAGCTTCTATTCTTAAGCTCACCATCTTCGAACATACAAAATATTCTTTCGTGAAGATCCTACACCAAGTAATTAACCCAAGTAGTTTAAAGTTGAATGTATGCATAAGTGTTTGTTGCGCGCAGCTTCACTGCCTAATGAATTTGCCCGGTCACGAGTTATAAATTTATACCGAGACCTAGTTAATGTGATATAAATTCAAACCATGACTGTGCTTCCATGGTTGTTACAAATTTGCTACGTCAGAAGCACACACAAATTAAGCTATGCTAAGCATACTACAAAAGACTAAATTAAAGCTTACTAATGCGTTTACTCCACCACGTGCCACAGAGCTCAGACTACCTCCTCCAGCTCATTTTAGTACGCTCCCATAGTTCATCGTAGTTGCCTCCCCGGAGGCAATCACGCCAACTCATCCATTTCCTCAAGCACTGGTACTACAACAAGTGGGAGTTAGCTACCACACACAACTCCCCCGCGGTTCTACTTACACTTCAGAGTCAGTCATCAATTATGTCACCAACCTCATTACTTTTCCTGCAGAGAGGGAAAGCACTCCCCCAGGACTTGCCCACACCAAACCCTCTTCCTCAAAGATCTACTAGTACACCATGTAGCGTTGCTCCCTGCGGTCGTATCAAGAAACACCTCAGCGTTGATCTCTGCATTCCAGGATCTACCAAAGCCATGCAAGACTCTATGTTCAATTAAAGCTCCCGAAGTAAGTAAGAATCTTGCTTAAACTTACACAAGAAAGCAAGTATGTACAAACCCAAAGAAGAAGGCGAAACTTATGGATCTAGGCTCACTTGAGGGCAAATACATACAAAGCATTGTTGTCTCCCAACGTTGTTTGCTTAAGATTGGACTAAAGAAAATTGAGGTTAATCTGCGATAAAGGCATAGCTCAATGATTCTCATAGACTAAAAGGCTGTACTTAGCCTTCACACAAAGCTTCTGCATTATGGTGAAAGGTTTACTTACACAAAATGGTGGCCACACCGCCTATCAAAACAAAATTTCTTTAAATTGATTCATGCTTTTTAGCAACAGATGACTTGGACCTACCAAGAAAAGGCTTGATAAGACATTAATGACTAATGCTTATCTGTGAGGTATATCCGTAATCTATGCCCTTCATTGTGCTCTCGATGGAAGGTTTCTTTAAGGAGTTAAAGAAACTCCTTAACAACCCTATGCGTACCACTTGAGTGACAACTTCACTAAACGGGTGTCTACAAGAATTATAAGGATATGTGTGTTGAGGTTGGATCAAAGATTGTTCGCCCCTCGCAGGTTTCTTAGAATGTTTTGTTGAAGAAACTCTTTTAAAGGTTTCTCTCGTAATCTCCTCGATCATCGTGTTGAGCTTCTGGCTGCCCATTTGTTTACATATACAACTCTTAATGCAGTTTAGACCAGGAAGATTCTGCATAAAATGAATGTACTTTCTCATCCTTCAGCCTGTAACCTTCAAAGTTGTGGGTAGCCACGCCGACAAAAATCCTCGCATTTAAGTGCTTGTTAGGATCAGCGACGCATTTATTTATCGAGCAAAAAATCCAGTATGTTCTCCATGATGTCATAGCCTCGCTGGGCCTTGTGGAGGACATCCAATGCCTTGTAGCCGGTTTCTTAGTTGTTGAGCTTTCAATGAGGGGTTCTTTTGTATAACGTCAAGGACATACATCAAGCAGGTAATCAGATAAAAATCCAAATGTATTCCTTGTTGAGGTTACCATTTATCATTAATGCATTTTCTTTTTGCATATGCTTCGCTAGGGCTCCAACATTTATTCGACATTGCTCCACGCGATGTGCATAGAAAAACCGGTGGCAAAGAAAAATGTCAAAGGATTACCGTAAATAATAAAAATTTCTTGTTTTCCAGCCTTCATGCCACTAAGTGACTAATTTCCCGCAAGTGACCAAAATACACTAGTTAGTGCAAGTTGTTCACTTAAGATCACATCATGCATCCAATTGAGTATGTATATCTATATATAACCAATATGCCAAGAAAGAAATAAATACATGCAAATGTAATTTGTTATCGGATCGAATGGAACGACGGGCAGCGTAAGAACTCAAGGTATTTCTTGAAGCTTTTTATCGTGGTCCGCATACGGTCATCGACCTACTCGCGGTGTCATATTATCGGAGCTAGCTCGTGAATCAAAACGCTCACCCTTTGGAACCAGCTTACACCCATTGCACATCTTTTGAACTCCCTGCTTAGATGTTGTCTCCTCGAAAGGTTTCTTTCTCTTCATCCTGATTAAACTTCAAATCTTCCCGGCATCCGGGATCGGGCTTCCAGGCAACAAGGGTCGGGTAGGTGTTAGTTTAGTGGACGAGGAAGGAGTAGAAGATGTCGGTTGCGACTGGCCATCCGTGCACGAATTTTGAAAGCTTTATCTTGAATGGCTCTGATCCTCTACCGGTCGTTTCACCGCCGCAGAAGTCTCTACGAGCCAGCCAAAAAGCAAAAATTAATCGGAGCTTAAGGGTCCACTACTTAAGAGAACAACCAATATTTGTTGAGGGGCGATTGGCCGAGGGAACAACAACATTCGCCTCCATGGGCACTACAGCAAAGATCCTTTGGAGTGATGGTTCGCCAATAGCCTCCCAAAGGCTAATGGATTCTTCTTTGCAAATGTTCTCCAGCCAGCTTGTCCACCCTGAAGGCAGCCAAGTTGTCCTTAGTAGCCTTCAAAGCAAAGCAAGGAGGTTTCTTAATACCGAAGACCCTTTCCGCATTAACAACTAACATGTCCTGGGCCTCAAGGACCAGCTTACCACTCCCGCATGCTTTGGTTAGCGCCGCTACCTCTCTACACCCACAAAGACATGCCAAGAATCAATAAAATCATGTTCAAATTGACTCGAGGTAGCACAATCCTTATCACCGGAGCAAACTCTAAAGCAAATGGGCATCAAACAATCCCTATCGTGGCTCCCCATATGACATCAACTACATGGCCATATCACGCCAATTTCAAGGTGTGTCGTTCTTCTCAGACATCATCAACATTGGTGATCTCAGACTTCTTAGAATTTGGTGTTTGGAAGGTCGGAGAAGATCCCGATTATGAATGTTGGTCGCGCACCTTTCTCCGACAGCCAAGAGTATCCACATCGCCACGGATCGCCATCACATGGTCACCTCAATGCTACTATGGACTTAGAAGTTCGGGGCAAGATCATTCTTTGGCTTAATTACATGTCAACCTTCTCTCCGGCTAATCAACATCAAGACGGCATTATCTATCAAGTTCGGGGCTCCACTCATGAATCCGCTACCCCAACAGCAACATCTTTGGGGAGAAATTTGACGTGGAATTTCGTGCCAGGTCGCCTTGTTTCAATCCCCTACCTCGCCCCGCACCCAGATCCAACGCGCGTTGATCAATTTCTTCGCATGCCTAACTTCCTCCCTCCGGGATCCCTGATGTAATAATGATGAAGCAACCTTCCCCGCTGATGAAACGTGCTAACCTCTTCACTCACGCAGAGCTTCTACCCAACCTGCAGGTGACCGTGTTCGAAAAGAGTTTTCTCGCGTCCATTCCTAGAAAGCAATCGGAGCGTCTGTTTAGCTAAGCATTCTCAACAAAGCTCGTAGATAAAATGCAAGGACACTTCACACTAAAGTAAAAAAGCCTAAAAACGCAGCCCCCGCCTAGTTCTATCACTTTAAAATAGGTTCTTTCCTAAAACATATTTTCATTTTAGGTGAATTTAAGAGAAAACCGAACAAGACAGAGAACAATCTTTTGGAAAGCGAGAAAATTGACAAACATAGAAGAAAGCACTCGGAATAAACCACTCAACTAAAGAGCATCGCATATTGATAAAATGACCGTAAGAAGACTAATTCACCATATTTGTTTAATGTGCCTAAGAATGTCAATAAGAAGATTTCTGCTACACTGTATGGGCGTAATACGTTGTTGGTGCTATGGTATTTAACAATGAAAACCATCTGCAAGGTACTTTTGAACTATCCAAATATTCATACTAATCCAAACCCTACTATCACAAATACTAGAGTCAAGCTTCTTTCCAATCTAGAACATATACTACCGGTTCTATATCTTCAGCTAGACAAATGACAAGAGAAAAGTCATAACCAAAACCTTGATTGCTTACTATGTTAAAAGTTAGTTGAGAAACAAATCTTCAAGAAGGTGAAGATTGGTTTCCGCTTATTATCATATACATCTTTCCATCAAATCTCCACTTATAAGTTCAAGAGGTTCTTCAAACGCCTGCAAAAAAAAGCTCTCAAAATTTATCAAAGAATGATTGAGGTTATCCAAGATTTCGCAACCGCCCGCATATCGAAGCTATTAGAAGAAACCATGATTTCAAGGAATGGATTTTTCAGAGAGATTAACTGGTCACCGCTTATTGAGCCCTGAGAAACATTGGCATTTCAGCATCGACAAAATTTCATACCTAGATGGCAAGGCTATCTTATTAAGCGTAGATGGCAAGGCCATCTTACAAGGAAAGAAAGATGCTACATCTTGCAGTATGTACTAAATGTATTCAATTCATTCGCATCATCCCCTGCGGTTGCCCTTAAGGCCAAATCTTATCTACATAATTCTAGAAGGCTCCGCTAATAATAGAGTTGCAAGAATAGTTATGTCATGTAATATTTTCTAGACATGAATTTTTTATAGAAATCTAGGCTAATCATGGCTAATATTATTTGCTAAGATTTAGCGTCTTTATTTTCCAAGTGCACTCGTAGGAAATTCTTATTCATCGCAGATCCATATTTAGAATCATACACAAACATATTATAACTATAATTAAAATGTATGCAATACCACAACTTAACCTTCGGTAAATGAGAATATGTCATCCTTGTAGAAGATAATAAATCTATGAAAATGGATCAGAAAAAATGCTTCAAAGGCATCCTTAGAAGAAGTATTTGAAACACAATAGCTACAAAATGACTCTTAAAAATTATCATATAAAAATTCGATGGATATGTGAGAATCTATCCTATATTATAATGTTATGTCAATTCCCGGATTTGGATCCGTGTACCCTAGATCCTAGGGCGGCTAAAATTACTCGGACACGGCATCGGTGTCCAAATTGTTTTTTGGCTCCAATTTTTTTACCATGGTTTATTTCTTTTCTTCCAACTTATTCATGGTAAAAGGTTTATTTACTTCATATAGCTGGCTTTATGCTCTCCAAAATTTTATATCTTCTTTTTCCGCTACAATACCCATGGTTATCTACACCTTAAGCGCCCCGCCTGGTCTTGCTACAGCTTCATTTCCGTATGGATCATTAATTTTAGGTTTACATAAATCGGCAGGCAGGTCACTCTAAATAATGGAAGGTGTTACATGTATTTGATTTCAAGTATGCAAAACGGCATGGCGCATACACATTCTAAGGTTTTGCATTCCTAATGATCGTGTATATATGGTCAGGAAAATTGGGATGCCAAAATCGACCTCGCTCTATCTCAGGGCGGATTTTCCTAAGGGCAAAATCAAGTGTGAAATGAATCTGATCCAAAGATTTTCATTTGAAGAGCTTTATATCGTAAGACACGTTCGTTTAATCCGGAAGGTGTTTGATCTAAATAATAGGCCACGCATGGTAATCCGGGCAGAAGTGGAAACAAAATTTTGGCTACTTTGCGGAGGCTTTATACCGCTTCTATGATTTCTTATCGTGCTTTTACTCCTCGCAATTATTCATGCGTCATGTTGGAGGCTCTTTTGATTGCTAGAAAGTTAGAGACATAAGCATCAAGTAAGTACAAGATGTTGTTTGGTTGTCATATGCACCGCTGTATATACACGGAAAATGACAAAGTTACATCCGGCCCTTTATTCAAGTGAGATCATGTCCAAAGAGGCCCCGTATGGATTAATGTCAAAGACAAGAATAAGAAACGATGGTTGCCACGCAAAGAAGATGCCAATCGGACAGATTGCCAAAAGCGTAATACTTACCTAAATGACACCACCTAAGTACGCCTTTGTACCGCTATTGTCTAACATGATCCGCATTTATCTCTTCTATTGGCGCATTACTCACGAATTTATCATTGGAAACATCCTACCCAATGATCCGCAATGTTTTGATATTTGAACATCCAAAGTTTGTTATCATACCTTTATCCGGACTAACTATTAAAGTTATTTGCACGCATCAATAAGTATATACTGTGACCGCAAGTAAGCAAGATTGAATGAGAAAGGAATGCCGAAGTTTGAAAGCTATTTTGAAAATACCGAGTTTAAACAACTCATCTTCCGATCATTCCTTCGTGATGGTCGAAAAAGATTTGTCGTAAGATGTCCCGTGATGGTTGGGAAAAAGGATCTTCACAAGATGCAAACTAAAATCACACGCCGACATATCTCATCCGAGAGGTGTTTAGATTTTTTTTCACCAATTTTGAGTACTGCATATATATACATCGTAGATACTACGCGTGATGCTACATATGTATACACGTGAGGTACTATATGATGCTACATCACTTAATCTTTCACAAGTTCCATGAATTTGCCCTAGATGATGGAAAAATGAAGAATACAAATGTAAACATGGCCCCACACCATATTATTTTTGCATTTTTGCCGTATCTGCAATACCAAGCACAACAAGGTATCATGGCGCTTCGGCAGTGGTAAAGTTATGGCAACCGATTTTCATTTTTCATTTTTAATACACCTCTTGCTTCCCGCTTAGACCACCGTGCACGCTATTATATTTTGTTTAATTTGGTTTGTTAGCTTGAAAAGCTCGCGGCTAGAGTAAGTCGCAGCGAAAAAGCGCCTGAAAACTCAATGTCGGAAAGATTTTGAGAAAAGGAATAAGTGATCGGGCATGCCGCCAAGGTGGTAACACGCCTAACAAGCTTCCTACTTTACTCACAGAATTCACTCTATTTGCATGCAGCATGTGACGGTCGTATTCGCGCTTAGTTCTGATCTATATGTGAAGACGATAAGATATATGCTTTCCTGCAGATAAAGTTCTATATTTAAAAATTAGTCATAACCACTGGGGCACACGAAATAATAGAGATTATTGACTTAAACTTCATATGGAAATATATCCCAAGGAGCAATTTTTCTTTACCAAGCTTCGTGTTATATTATGTAGACTTGGAGATGTTCGTAATTACTCTTTTATTCGACCTATTTAGTCGCTCTCTCAATTTGGTGCATTTCATTTTTGTTGAATGTTAATTAGGGTTACTGTAAGGTTATCTCATTGAAGGCAAAGAAATTCTTGCTCATCTAATGGATTAATTAAGGTGAATGATATAATCACCAAGTTTATAAATAAATGCATCGGGATTAAGTCATGATTCAATTTTAGTGTGTTAACCACAGTCAGATCCTTTGTTGGGAGGAGCATTATGTTGACTTGGGGCATCAGATCAGCAGAAAGAGAGTACATGGCTAGTGCATCAGATTAACAGAGTAGGATCTTTAGAAATCTGTTTTCTAAATTGCTAACTCAGAAAACTGTGAAATTAGAAGCTAAGCACATGTAAGAAAAGGCAGGCCAACCGAGAATGCAGAATGCTATGAAGAGAATGTATGCTAAGGTCATCTAGATGATTGTACATACACTACAAAGGATTACATGCCATATCTCATCTTGTGATGAAACTGCTGGGCCATTTTACTTTTATCTCTGGCATTTGTCTTTGTGTTTTTTCATATGTTTCCATCTAAATGTTGCTATCTACTTTTATCTATTTGTCATATTTACCTTTGTGAGCTTATATGTGTACAAAAAAGAATCAAATCTCAATACACTAAACAATTACAAAAGGTGTGATTTTGTAGTATGAAAGATATTTCATTCAATTCATAAATACTATATATAGAAAGTTCCACAATTTGATACGGCATTTGTTTTCTTACAAAATGCCCCTAAATATATTAGACTTATGACACATGGACGCTTGTATGCTCCTATGTGCTTTAAAAGGAAAACCATTTAGTCAGTATATGAGAAATAAGCAAGGAATCCAAATACATGCTCTATATATAATTGCTCTATGTAAATGGTTTACACGCGATATAATTGCCTAACTTATTACTAACTTGGTTCTTGGATTTAGGCCGGTATATCGAGTGTTTCTTCATAAGGAATCGCTAGCTCACATGCTCATATAATTGCTCACATTATTGATATAATTGCCTAACTTATTGGCTACTTCGCTCTTGATTAAGGTAATATATAGGTGATAAAATGCCACTCATGTATGGTGGTAATCACAATGTAGCAATAATTCCACTAACACATAAGGCTATGCTTTAAAGGTATAGATTTATAATAATTAAGTTGCTACAAACAAGATACTGCCCTAATCCTAATTGGCTTTATTGAACCCGGGTTAGGATGGTCCCTACTTATGTTAAGCCGGCATTTCTTGGAAATTTAAACATGCTGCATTACATGCAGTAACACACACACCCCACCTTGGATGTGTACAAACCGCCAAAACCACTAATTTCCCCAAGTAGTTATAATGCTATCTAAAGGTTTCAGAGCCTTAGGCACAACTTAAATTCTAGAGTATCGAAAGGCAAATAAATAATAATTCTCTACTGATTTGGCTCAATTATATTAGGTTAATAAAATAACTGGAAGTTGAACAGTTTCCACACAATACATTCGAACTTATGCAAAGAACGGGCACCCATTACTAGTATTATAATGTTAGGTAATGGACCGCGACCCTAACCTGACGGCCGAGGATTTGATTGACCAGTGGTGGAGATGATGCAAGCAGCCCTTCAACCAAAATTTCATCTTGACTATGGCTTCATTATGAAAGGGAAAAGGAAAAGGGAAAAGGGAAAAGGGAAAAGGGAAAAAGGGAAGGGGAAGGGAAGGGAAGGGAAAAGGAAAATCCATGGGAAAGGGAAAAAGTGTCCAAAAGGGGAAGGAAAGGCGAAAACGATGAAAGGGAAAAAGGGAAAAGGGAAAACGTATGAAAGGGAAAAAGGAAGGAAAGGGGAAGGGAAAAGAAAAAATTAAAGGAAAAGGGAAACGAAAAGGAAAACTAGTATGTAAGTTGGGACGTGAAAAGGAAAAAGGAAAAGCAAAAGGGGAAGGAAAAGGTGCAAGGAAAAGGGAAAAGGTAAAAGGGAAAAGAAAAACGGCGAAAGGAGAGGGAAAAGGGAAAAAGGGAAAAGGGAAAAGGAAGAGGGGAAGTAAGTTCATGAAAGGGAAAAGGGAAAAGTGGAAAAGAAAAACGAAGGAAAGCGGAAAAGGAAAAGGAAAAGGAAGAGGGGAAGGAAAAGGGAAAAAGGAAAAGGAAGAGGGAAGGGAAAAGGAAAAGGATGAAAAGGGAAAAGGGAAAAGGGAAGAGGGGAAGGGAAAAGGAAAAAGGATGAAAGGAAAGAAGGGAAAAAGGAAAAGGATGAAAGGGAAAAGGGAAAAAGGGAAAAGGAAGGAAAAGGAAAACGATGAAAGGAAGGATGAAAGGAAAAGGGAAAAAGGGAAAAGGAAGGGAAAAGGAAAACGCATGAAAGGGAAAAAAGGGAAAAGGGGAAAGAAAGGGAAAAGGGAAGTAGAGGGGGGAGTGGAAAAGGAAAACGATGAAAGGAAAAAAAGGGAAAAGTGGGACTGAAAAGGAAAAATGATGAAAGAGGAAAAGGGTGCGAAAAGGGAAAAGGAAGAGGGGAAGGGAAAAGGCTGAAAGGAAAAATGATGAAAGGGGAGGAAAAGGAAAACGGCGAAAGGGAAAAAAGGAAAAGGGGACTGAAAAAGGAAAATGATGAAAGAGAAAAGGAAGAGGGGAAGGAAAAAGGAAAACGATGAAAGGAAAAAAAGGAAAAGGAAAAGGGTGCGCGAAGAGGGGAAGGAAAAAGGGAAAACGTATGAAAATAAAAACGGCGAAAGGGAAAAGGGAAAAGCAAGCGGTGAGGTGGGAGGGAAAAGGAAAACGGCGAAAGGGGAAAAAGGGAAAAGGGAAAAGGAAGAGGGAGGGAAAAGGAAAACGATGAAGCGAAGTGGGAAAAGGGAAAAGGAAGAGGGGAGGGAAAAGGAAAACGATGAAAGGGAAAAGGGAAAAGGGGACGGGAAAAGGAAAACGGCGAAAGGGAAACGGGAGGAAAAGGAAAACGATGAAAGGGAAAAAGGGAAAGGGAAACGGAGGAAAAGGAAAACGGCGAAAGGGAAAAGGAAAGGGGACGGAAAAGAAAACGATGAAAGGGAAAAAGGGAAAACGATGAAAGGGAAAAAGGGAAAAGGGAACGGGAGGGAAAAGGAAAACGATGAAAGGAAAAGCGGAAAAGGACGGAAAAGGAAAACGATGAAAGTGAAAAAGGGAAACGGACGGAAAAAGGAAAACGTGAGCGAAAGATGAAAGGGAAAGGGAAAAAGGAAAAGGGAAAACGATGAAAGGGAAAGGAAAGGGGAAAAGGGGAAAAGGAAAAGGGAAAAGGGGAAACGTATGAAAGGAAAAAGGGAAAGGGAAAAGAAGAGGGGAGGGAAAAGGAAAACGGCGAAAGGGGAAAAGGAAAAGGGAAAGCGGAAAAGGAAAACGTAGCGAAGTGTAAAAAGGAAAGTGACTCGGAAAGCGAAAACCATGAAAGGGAAAAGGGAAACTGGGACGTGAAAAGGAAAACGCGGCGAAAGAGAGAAGCCCGAAAGGGCAAGGAAAAGGGGAACGGAAAGGGAAAAGCGGGAAAAGGGGAAAAGGGAAACGTACGAAGGAAAAGGAAAAGGGAAAAGAAGAGGGGAGGGAAAAAAGGAAAACCATGAAAAGGGAAAAGGAAAAGGGGACTCGAAAGGAAAATGATGAAAGAGAAGTAAGGAAAAGGGGATCTTGAAAAGGAAAATGATGAAAGAGAAAAAAGGAAAGGGAAGGGGACGGAAAAGGAAAATGATGAAAGGGAAAGCAGGAAAAGTGGAACGGGACTGAAAAGGAAAAATGATGAGTTTAAAAAGGAAAAGGAAACTAGTATGAGGAAAAGGAAAAATGATGAAAGGTGAAAGGGAAAAGGGAAAAGGGAAAAAGGGAAAAGGAAGAGGGAAGGGAAAAGGAAAACGGCGAAAGGGAAAAAGGAAAGGGAAAGGAAGAGGGGAGGAAAAGGAAAACGATGAAAGGAAAAGGAAAAGGAAAAGGAAGAGGGAAGGAAGGAAAAACGATGTGAAAGGAAAAGGAAAAGTGGAAAAGGGAAAATAAAGAGGGAAGGGAAAAGGGGAAAGTGCTGAAGAGGGAAGTGGGAAAAAGGCAAGGAAAACGATGAAAGGGAAAAAGGAAAAGGGAAAAGGGAAAAGGTAAAGGAAGGAAAGAGAAAGAAAAGGGAAAAGGAACATCGTAGCAAAAAGTGGGTCAGGGAAAGTATGAAAAGGAATGAAAAAGTTGGAAAGGAAAAGGAAGCTTGAAAAAGGAGAAGGGAAAGCAAAAGAGCATGAGGAAAAGAGGAGAGAGAAATGGGAAAAGAGATGGGGAAAAGGGCACGTGATCAAGAGGAAAAGGTGGGAAAGGAAGAAAGGGCACAAACGATGAAAGGAAAAAGTGGTAAAGGAAGAGGGAAGCAAAAAACGATGAAAGGGAAAGGAAAAGGGAAAAGGAAAAGGAAGAGGGAAGGGAAAGGAAAACTAAGGAAAGGGAAAGGGAAAAAGGGAAAAGGGAAAAGGAAGAGGGAAGGAAAAGGAAAACGATGGAAAGGGAAAAGGGGTGAGGAAATAGAAAGAAAGGGAAAGGGAAAAGGGAAAAGGGAAGAGGGAAGGGAAAAGGAAAACTGGCTGTGAAAGGGAAAAAAGGGGGTGAGGAAATAGAAAAAAGAAAGGAAAAAGGAAAAGGGAAAAGGAAGAGGTGTAGCGAAAAGGAAAAAAAGAAACAAGAAAGGATACAAAGTGGAAAAGGGAAAAGGAAGAGGATGGGGAAGAAGGAAAAAAGGCAAGTACATAAAAAAGGTTGAGAAAAGGAATGGAAAGAGGCATATGAAAAGCCGAAAGGGAATGGGAAAGGGAAAATGTAAAGGAAGGGGAAAGAGAAAGCAGCAGCGAAAAAGGGAACATCGCAGCTAAAGGGTTGGGAAAAGTATGAAAAGGGAATGAAAAGAAAGGAAAAGGAAGCTTTAAAAAGGAGAAGGGCAAAAAGAGCATGAGGAAAAAGAGGAGAGAGAAACGGGAAGAGACGGGAAGTGTGGCACGCGATCAAGAGGAAAAGGGTAAGTGCTAAGAAAGGCAGCATATGAAAAGGTAAGCAAAAGAGAATCTAAAAAGTATGAGAAACGGAAAGAGAAAAGGAAAAGGAAGAGGAAGGGGAAAAGGAAAGGGAAAGAGAGTAGTGGAAAAATGGGAAGAAAAGATAAAAAGGAAGGGAAAAATATGCGAAAAAGAGAAAGAAAAAAAGGGAAGGGGAAAAGGGAAGGCAAAGGAGGGAGAAGGGGGGGTTAGAAAAAAGGAGAATAAAAGAAAGAAATTACGCAGTGCCCAATTTATGCCTGGGATAGTCGGGTACCCATTATCAGTAATGTTATACCGTATTGAATGGATCAAGCCCCTAATTTAAAATGGCTGAGATTATCCGATTGAGTTTATCGCGACGACTTAATTCACTATCGCGGATTAGGCCGGAGTATGATCTCTTAAGGAAAAAGGAAAAGGAAAGGGAGGAAAAGCACGCGTAAAAAGGGAAAAGGGAAGGGAAAAAGGCGCGGGAAAAAGGGAAGAGGAAAAGGACAAAAGAAAGGAAGAAGGGAAGGAAAAAGTTCGGTATGTGGGAAAATGAAAAAAAAGAATGTAAATAGAGAGGAAGAAAGGGAAGGGAAAAGGGGCAACAGAAAAAGGAGAAGAAGGGAAGGGCGCGAAAAGGAGAAAAAAGGTAAGGGAAAAGGGGACAAACAAAATGCAAGGGAAAAGAAAAAAGAATAAGGGAGATGGAAAAGAGAACCTAGAAAAAGGGCACGAGGAAAAGGGCAAAAGGGAAGGGGGAAAGGGCATGGAAAAAAAAGAGAGAAAAGGTGAAGAAAGAGGAAAAGAGAAGCAAAAAGAGAGCATCAAAAAGAGAAAGGGAAAATATTAGAGACAAAAGGAGAGTATCAAAAAGAGAAAGGGAAAATAGAGGAGAATGGAAGGGGAAAATGACATGGAAAAAGGGGGAAAAGGAAAAGAGGGGAAAAAGGAAGATAACAAGGCATCAGTGAAAAGGAAAGAGGGAAAGGGGAAAAGGGAGGGGAAAAGATGAACATGAAAAAGGGTCTAAGAAGGGAAAAGGTGCCCAGAAAAAAGCGCGTAATGAGGAAAAGGGCAAAAGGAAGGAGAAAGGCATGCAAAAAGGGAAGAGGGAAAGGGTGAAAAAGGGGAAAGAGAAGCCAAAATAGCACTAAAAAAGGAAGGAAAGTGTAAGAGAGAAAAGGTGAGGAAAAGAGGAGAAGAAAAGGAAATGGCATTAGAAAAGGGACAGAAGGGGAAAAGAAAAAAGATGAGGAAAAGAAGAAACACTTGATAGAGCAAAAAGCAAAGGAAAGGGAAAGGATATTAAATGCACAAAAACTTTTATAGATCAGCAACACCTGGGCTTGGTTATATGATTTATGAAAAGAAGTTCAGTTGAATAGGTTTCCATCCACATAGGTTCCTGAATTATGCCTGCCATAACTGGGCAATCTATTACTAGTAGATTAGGTTAAGCGAAGAAAGCTCTAGATTATTAGAAGTATTCCTTGTAAGAAATCTTCAGAAGGAGGGTAGAGGTGGATAAGGCTAATCCATAGTTATGACGCTTTAGTGGATGTGGCGAATTTTCAAGTGGAGTGAGATTTGTTTGTAGAAAAGTTGGCTAATTTTATTTTTTTCATCTATAACGGGTCCTACTAAACCATAGCATCAAAATTTCTCGATATCTGTAAAAAATAGCCTTTTGGCGAACTTTCGTCCTTAAGGGCTACCCTGACCATCCCCAATACTAGTTCTATGCTCTCTGCAGAGCAAATGCCTCTAAAAAGCTTGAAAGAAGTCACAAAGAGTAAAAAGGAGGGAAGAGCATTTGACTCAAACAAATCATTGGATTATATTGAGACAAGTATTCAGTCATGCTCTAACCACTTTGGGGAGGCAGATGCTTTATGGTGGCCTCAGTTTTTTTCTCGGCAACGTGACATGTTGCAAGCTTCATTACAAGGTCGAAGACCAGTTACATTCAACTGGCCATCTAGGCAAACTCTCCCTGTGCAAGTTGAGAATCAAGAGGAACATGTAGAGATAATGGCTAGCTCAGATGAAGATGACAGAGTCATGTACACTGGCCCCAGATGCACGGCACAACAAGTTGTTCGAGTCTCCGATTCAGTCTCAGAGATTCAGAAAGGAAAGCTCATAGCTGTCCCAGCTGATAATGATGAATCTGGGAAGCCATTCTGGCTAGCTAAAGTACTGGAGGTAACAAGAGAGGATGGAATTCCCACTCAATTAAAAGTGCACTGGATGAGAACAAATGCTGCCAATGCTTTCAGTGGGAGTTATACTTTGGAGATGGTAAAAACAGGAGTGGGAAAGAGAGCAAAGTTCAAAGCAAACACTGTTGTCATAGATCTAGCTGAAGTAAAGGTTCTTGCATATGACTTTGTTCTGACTGCTGCTAATAAGTTACGTATGGTCACTCAAACTTTAATAAGGTCGGCATGTGGATTAGACAAACAACCTAGAAAGGTGGCCAAAAAAGATGATGATGAAGACTCACTTGTAGACAGTGAGGAAGAAGATCGTTCAAGTACATCCAGTTTTGAGAGTGAAGCTGAGGATGAAGGCTCAAGTGATCAGGGATTAAATGAGTCTGAGGATGAGATGCATCCTGATATTGCTGCAAAATGTAAGTTTGTCTGATGACTCGAACATGTAAAGAACAGAAAGTGCAAGTGATGAGTGTTTGTCAAAATGTCCTATATTTTTGACAATTTTGTTCATAATTTTGTACAATTTTCACAACCTTGAATATATCACTTCTTTGTCAATCTACTACCCTTGCTATTTTTTTTATTGCCCCTTTTTTGCTACACTTTATATAAGTAACTATTTTTCGTTCTAAATTATGAGGATGAAAATTGCTATTTAAAATTTTTGCATGGAAGTTATGTTCAATCAACCCCTCAAAAATGGTACCTAAATTACCTAAATTCTCACACCTGTCACAAAAAAACCTTAAAAATGGACTTTTTAAAGGGAATTTTAGGGAATCTTTCAAAGATTCCTTTTGAAGTGTGTTTGGAGCAAATAAGTGCGTTTCATTTTAAACTTTGTTTTCTACATTTACTTGTGATCTTACCTGTTCATAGGTACCTGGGAGAAAGTCAGGTGCTCCAGTATGCACCGAACATGTTTAAATCTTCCAGCATTAGATATCAAAATGCTTCTTGATCTCGGTAAACTTCTGAAGCGCTTCCAGTGAATGGATTCAAAATGGTTCTCCGTCTGGTCGTGAAGAGCTTCTAGTAAATGGGAGGGAGGGAAAATTGGGAAAAAATCGACCGAAAATTTTTTCTGGTAATTTATTTGTTTCTTTCGTTTGTCTCTTCCCATTTCGTAGAAGAAAAAACAAAAGGATTAGGGCAGGTCGGGCAGCTCAGGGTAGGGCAGCATAAAAAGCTAGGACCAGTCACGCCATGCCACGTCAAAATTTATAACCGCTTCTGTCAAGTTCTTTATTTTGATTGGCCAAGCAATTTCCTAGTTGGCAAATCTCAAAAGACCTTTTATAACCCCAAAAAATTTCTAATGAAGACAGTAGACGGTGTTACAAAGTATGATTGGCCCATTGAAGGCTCACACCATACAGTTCGTTCTATATGTGAAGGAGTATCTGCCGTCCGACGAAGTTTGCAGAAGAAACTATCTTCGAGCTTCTACATATCTGGTTTTGGTGGTAGTGGCGATGCACTTGAGTCAGAAACTTTGCCCCTAGTACCTTTGGCAAAGCTAGTGAAGGAAACAGATATTAAAAAGAAATCAAGGGTTGATGCTGTAGACTAGCTTATGAAATTCAAGCAATGGTATCCACTAGGTTTGGATGTAACAAAAAGGATAGCTATTGACAAGCTGATATAAGATCTCCTCGAGCATCTTTCATATCTAGGATCTTTGATCCCAAACATACCCTGAGGATGTAGAAGTCCATGGTTGAATATCCCACCACAGTACCAAATCCAGTTGATACTATGGGACTCAGTCAATGACAAGCCATACCCATGGAAGGCATGAAATGACCTAAGGAAGAGTGACATGGTGCGCTACATTATCATTGACGGGCATCACTCAATTGAGGCAGCGAAGGCGCTTATAGAGAAAATGAATAAGATAGGTGCCAAGGAGTACAGAGAGCACTTCAGTTACAGGCAATGTCAAATCCTTAGTCATTACACGCCTCAACTTGCACTGACTACAATAAGTGTAGACTTGAACATAACTGCAAGGGTGGTACAATACAACTCGTATGTGCCTTTGTTTCTTATTCTGCAGTTCGCGCTATGCGCGAGACTGCAGACCAATGTTGGACTGCAGTCTTGCGCGTAGCGCGACTAAGCTTTTTACTTTCTCTCTTTGGCATGCTCGCGCTACGCGCGAAATGGAGATCTATATGGTACTAACTTATGGTTTTATATTCTTATCTCAGACCATATCCCATGCAATTGAGGCAAGCTAGAAATCAATGGATTGAGCTTGACCGTCCAATTTCAAAAAGAAGGGGGAGAAGAAAGACAACTCTTACGAGGAAATGATTAAGATGATCAGCAAGGTCATCATACAAAAGAAGACGAACGTTGCAGAGGAGGAAGAGGAAACTGACACCAAGAAGAAGAAGTCCAAGGAAGGCCCATCAGATTCCTACCACATAGTGCTCAGTCCTGATCATGTATGGGACAAATGGAATGAGGTGTAGAACAAGTGGACAGCAGGAGAGCTTGTAGGAAAAACAGGGAAACCTGAGAAAGGATCCCTTGAAGATTTTACAGTTACAGACTTGAGGAGTGCACAGGGGTTAAGGGAAGAAGAAATTCTCAAGGTGCTCCAGTCTGTTATAGATGGACAAGTCTTTGTGAAGAAGGTCTCAAAAATCAAAGAGGTGCCATCCTTTCCAGAGGCCTGCAAGTCCATGAAAGACCTCCGTGTCATGAGGGAGGCCATCTCAAAGGAGCTCTTTGAGATGTCTGTTGAAGAAATCAGGTCAAAACATTTCTTTAAAACAAATGAGAGATTATAGAACTTGAGCTTACTTCAGAGCCCGCAATTTGGATACCTCGTTCCCATCAGAGCAGGTATCACAGGCTGAGGCAATCAGGGTTGTACAGGAACAGGCCGGTTCCCTCCAGGCTAAGCTGGCAAGCTTGGAGGCATCACGGGACCATCTGCCAGGGGCTGCGCTCAAGAAGCAGCTTCTCCAACAGAAGGAGCGAATTTCCCTTGTGGAAGTTCGGCTCGGGGATTATGATTGCAGGGGAGCCCAAAAGGCTAATGACCAGATAAGAGGGGAGATACAAGCAACAACGCAGCTAGTCACGGAGATGGGGCACCGCTTGGATAAGGTCCACCAGCAGTGGATGGAAGACATGGCGCAAGCACGGGCTGACATGAAGGGGTTGCTGCAGCAGATTGTACAAGTCACAAGCATGGCTGGTCGGATAGATGCTAAGGAAAAGGATGTGGAAGCGGTGCGGGGCAGGCTCCAATTCCTTGATGAAGCAAAGGCGTACGGTGCGAGAGATGTCGGGGAAGATGCTTACATATAGAGAACCATATGGCCCACTTACAGCAAGAGATGCAGGACCTCCGAATGGAGGTGCAACGAGTCCGGAGTGCACCACAGTCATCTGCACCAGCACCCCCTATACCAGAGGCCGAGGTGGCTCAGGGAATCAGGCGGGTACTTCGTGAGGAGCAAGACATCCAGGCACGCCGCCTCAACCTTATTGTGCGGGGATTGCCGGAGGAGCAAGGCGAGGATTTGCCAGGTAAGCTTACCACCCTGGTACTTGCAAAGCTCCAATTACAGTATTTGGTTATCAAGAGTCCAATCAGGGTCGGAGGACCGAGCATGAGACCTCGGCTAGTTAAGTTTGCAGTCTTGGATTGGGAGGCAAAATCTTTGTTGTTGCACCGCACCAGTCGCTTGAAAGGTACGTCCATATACCTGGATCTGGATCTCACGCCACTGCAACAACGGGAAAGAAGCCAAGAGTTGGTCAAGATAAGAGAGATTCGACAAGCTGGAGGGGCTGCTGGTTTGGTTAATGGCAAGATGAAGGTATATGTGCCTCCTCGTCAGACAGTTGCGGAGGCAGCACTCCCACGAACAGCTGCGTCGCAGGGGCAGAGCGGTCCAGGAACATCAGGCCAGACAGGCCAGGGAGAGGGCGGATTGAGGCCTTCCACAAGCTGCAAAGACATCCATCGTGGTCCCATCGCCAGCTGCCCGAGTTATTCCAACCACGCGCCGGCGTCCTCAGGCACTCAGATGGGTCCACAGCCGCAGTCAGCATAGGGAAAGTGTCTTCGCATTGTTTCCTGGAATTGTAGGGGCTTCCCGTGGCAGAAGGGCAGTGGCTTGAATGGGATCGCGACAGACATGGACATCGTCTTCCTGCAGGAGACATGGGAGTATGAAGGGCATCGATTGCCAGACATTCGAGGATATCAGCATTTCTCACTTGCTAATGAGCGCCATGGCGGGGCGCTGCGGTGGAATGGCTTGCTATTTTAGGGACGCCTTTAGCATGCAAGATCACACTTCGTAGTCCGATGCATTTAACCGCTACATGTGGGTAATGGTATTAGAGCCTGGTCATGTCCCATTGTTTCTTGCTAGCTGCTACATTCCCCATGCAGGCTCTAAGTTCTACCAGGTACATGATGCATTACCACGATGTCCGGATCTTTGTATAGGGAACTGTATGATGACATAGACCGCTATAGACAGCAGGGACAAGTGTTTTTGCTAGGAGATTTCAATGCTCGTACGTCGCAGTTGCAGTCGGTGACCTTCCAAGGTGACGCTAATGCTGATCCGCTTTGGCTTGAGACAGCCGCTATTCAGCATACACGGCACTCCCAGGATATGGTGGCTAGACCATTTGGCAGGCAGCTGGTCCAGCTCTGCCAGGTGTTTTGACATGGTAATTTGTAATGGTATGCAGCGATGGCCACACTCAGGGGTGTTACTTGCGAGAGTGATAGGCGGGATGGGGAGCTAGTGTGTTGGATTACCTTCGCTCCGTGCGGACTTGACATGGTTACACACTTCTCCATTGGCACAAGCACAGGGGATGAGGAGGCTTTGTCAGATCACTACCCGCTTTATGTCACGCTGAATTGGGAGCACTCAATAGTGGAGACACCGCAAAGGGGGCGTGGAGGGTTACCATACATCCCACGCTATCAGAAGCAGGGACAGTATGAATCTGTGTTGGTGCGGGAGTTGGGGGTTTGATAGCTTTTACACACCGCAAAGACAGTGTGCATGGTGGGTGAGGGCGCCGCTGCGGCCGCCGGGGCTTCCTTTGCGGTGAAGGGCCCTCCAAGGAGGGACACCGCGCATTTTCCTCGGAGAACCCGCGGTTTGATGCTGATTGCAAGGTTCTAAAGAGCCACCGCTTGGTCATAGATCCACGCTTCGCGCCCACAGCCCCGCAAGACTATAAGCTCTTCCTAAAAGCCAAGAAGGGGAGATACATGGCGTAAAACCCGGAGCGCTTTGTTTGATATGCTCATGGCGAGCCAAAAGCTTTTGGCGTAAGGTGTTATACCGTAAGCGCCAGGTGGTCGGTAATGTAAGTGTGGAGCAATGGATGCACCGCTTGGGGGAGTTATATGACCCCCGGAGCTAATGCCGGTCCCGGATCAAGTAGGAGAGGTGCCGCAGCTCATGCGGGAGGATGTCCAGCCAGGTCTCCGTGCATCCGGCGAATGGCAAGGCAAAGGATTTACAGGGCTGCGAGGCGAGCTGTTGAAATGGGGTGGCCCATCGTGGTAGGGCCCCCGGCGGTGATCATCAACCGTGCTCGAAAGCGGGGGCTCCCAGTGAGTGGATGGTTAGTAAGGTTGTTCCCGCGTGTGCATAAAGCTGGTAATAAGGATGAGCCGTAATTACCGGATGATTATGGTAAGCTCATTTGTTTGCAAAGCTCCGGCGGTGGTGGTGGAGAAGAAACTCACTAAGTAAGCCGAGGAGGCGGGGGGTCGGGGCAATTGGCCAGGCGGGCTTTAAGCCCGGCTCACTCCACGACCGACCATATCTTCACTTTGAGAGTGTTGATGGAGGCAAGCGGAATCTTGGACGAGACTTGTATTGCCGCTTTGTAGATTTTAAGATCGCATATGATACCGTCCCCGAGACATCTTTGTGGCGGGCGAGGTTGCAAGACTTGCGAGTTCCACGGGGAGTTGCAGAATGGGGTGCACCAGCTTTATGATGGGATTCATGCCGCACCGCCTTTATGAAGATCGGGCGGTAGCTAGCACTATGGGGAGTTAAGCGGGGCTGCCCGTTGTCTCCAACGCTTTTGGGTTGTACATTGATAGCTTGGAGACGTGGATGCAAAGCACCATGGGGAGCCGGGTGCAATTATCCGAGGCGACCTCGTGAGCCGGTTGCTATATCGCGGATGATGTAAGCGTTGCTAGCCCACACGGCCAGCGGTATGCAAAGCATTTGGATGCCCCTCGGGGTTACGTGGGGCAACGGGAATGACAAAGGAACTTGCACAAGACTAAGCTTCTCGCGATCCTGTCCTCGCAACACCCTATCCCTGAGTTATATTACGAGGGGGCGGGGAAGTGGAGATGGTGCGAGCTTCAAGTATCCGGGAATTGATTTCACTACTAACATGCCGTGGGATGAGTGTGTGTGGAGGAGAGAGCCGGTCTGGTCGGAAGGCTTTATATGCGGTGCAAAATGCGTGTTGCCGGATAGATCTCTGCGATCAGGAGAGAGCACACACCGTTTAGGGCTTTGGTCGGCCGTCTTTGCTATATGGGGTGGAGGTTTGGGGCCCAAAGCCAGCTAAAAAACACGGGATAGGTTGGAAAGGGTGCGAAAGCTTTCTTGACATATAGCTTGGGAGTGAAGGACAACGTGCCGTGTCAGATTTTGTTGTATGAGGCGGGGTTCGGCCTTTACGATACGATATCTTGCGCGGCATCTTACTTGCTTCCATAAGGTGGATGGGATGGATGAGCATCGCTTGCCCCCACAAAGCCGCGTTGTTAACGCAGGGCCCCCAATGGCCCGGGAAAGAGGGTATGGCACGAAAAATCGTAAGGGATGGTTTAGGAGGTGGTCTATGGATTACCAAATGGATGGTGGCAATCGCGGTCCCGATCGCGCTGAATGGGCAATTGATCACGGGCTATGCTTTGCCACCCCGTGGGATGCCTCTACTCTTGCAAAGCCCAAGACAGAGCACTATCACGCTCAGATTAATCCCGGCCTTGAGCATGGACCCCATCGGTACTTGAAAGCACACATCTCTGTGAAGAAACGGAGAGCTATTGCTGCCATAGGGACGGGTTCCCATTACCTCGAGAATTGAAACAGTTTGGGGGTGAATGGCGGGCACGGGATCCCCAGGGAGGAGAGGATATGTCAGTGTTGTGAGATGCACATGATAGAGGATGAGCACCATGCCCTCCAGCGGTGCCCATCATATGCCCATGTTCGAGCAGTGCACACTGATCTTAGATGCTCTGACACACCGCTACATCAGTTACTCGCATCACCTATGGTAGCGCGACTGGGGGCTTACATCCCGCAGATTTCTCCCGTCGGACTTGCTCTTCGAGGGCATGGTATTTGAGAGCCCTCTTGTTAGGGTTTTCCTCCCAAGTGGGGTTTTTCATCCCGGTGGTAGGGTTCTCTTGTCTGATTACATTGTTTGTTTTTTGTGTTGGGGTTTTTGGCTTTTTTGCCTGTTCTCTGCATGTACCGTCTCATAGGCCTCTGGCCTCCGTGGACGTTAAAATAAACTTCCTTCCTTCCTTCCTTCCTTTCGACCTCTGTCTTTGCAGTTTCTCGTTGACTCCTTAATTCCGCACACCTTGAACAAATAGACATTCTATGTCTCCTGGGAATTTAGAGTAATTTTTATTATGATTCAATTGCATTTTAGCTTTTTAAGTTGGTTTTGTGCACTGCAATATTCGAGCAGATGAGTGTGAGATTTCTGTTCGATGTATAGCTCTGCAGCTAAAACCCACTATTTAACAGAATTGCAGGCAGGGACGAGATGCCGACCTCTTTAGAAGAAAACGATGCGGAGTGACAAAATTCTTCTGAAGGTGCCACAAGCTCCTCCTGAAGGATGGTCTGTTGGGCGACATCGCCGGAAGCTCTGACACCCATATCACATGGAATGGGCCATAGCCTCCTTCGAGCAAGAAGCACCAATTAGCCGGTTTCCACTGGTTGCATATCGACAAAAAAAGAGTGTGTTTATCAACACATTAAGTTAATAAAATCATCTTGACTTTGAAATCATGATAGGCACTGAAACATTGAATAACAGGTTTCATGTCATGTGTTCTGAAGGTTGGCAAAACTAAAGCCTATACTCAGATTTTGCTATCTAACGTTAAATTTAGCACTAGAATATAGATGTCATAATATGCAGATAAAGCTAGAGGTGTCTTGAGCTTCTCGTGGACGTTAAAATTCCATCATGTCATCTCTAAAGCATAGACCATGAGCAATGCAAATAAGATGAAAAGAAGTTCACAATGATTGGAAGAGAGTAGAGCACAAGCAAGGCGGCATTCATAATATGAGGAATACAAATCTTTCCAACTTGTCATCATGGGTGTGCAAGTAACGTAGCCAAGTCCTGCAAGCAAGTAAATGGCTATTCCGTTAATCTAGCATCAATTTAAGATCTCTAAGATATGCAGAAGTTTCAAACATTCACATATGATTTAGATGTTCTCTCTGCATTTGGAGCATGGAACTAGTCCCATAAGCAGAGTTGTTGTTCATTGCCACAATTAAGATAATACATTTGTATTGGACATTTTGTATTACATTTCAAGTTGCATTATCCAAGCTTCCACACTTCCCATACATGTTAATAAGTGGAGCACTAATAATTATATTTGACTTCAACTCAATAAGGAGATCATGGGGAATCTACGTTGTGAAGGATAAAGTTCTGAAGTCACTAGAGAAGATAGACGAACACGCAAAATAAGGTACGAGAGTCCATGAGTATCTTATGATGTGTGTAGGATATTAAGAGAAATTCTTCAATTGTCACAAGCAATGGTCTAGCAAGATTATCAAATTCAACAATGTACTTCAAAACAACTAGTACTCTTAGTGGAAAGCCAAGTTATGGTCTCTAATTTCCACTAGATTGCACCATCTACTCTTTGCTATTATGCAATCACAAAACAATACTCAATATTCCAAGGACACAATTAATGTAACGGTCAATAATTCCATTCAACCATTATATTACTGTAGCAGCTCGATATTGTTCATCAATCCTATTATATGCTCGGGTTCATTTCAAATCCGATATGGTCTGCACCCCAAATCATCTCCATACACCCCTCTCGTGTTATTTCATTTGTTCTCCATACTTGTAGTGCCCAATCCGGCGGTTAAGGTCTTTCCAATCTGGGTTTCAACTTGATCGACAATATCCCACAGACGTCAATGTAGAAATCAGCTGTCTTCGACAATATCCCACATTCATTCTCATCGAGCACATAAAGCACATAAAGCGCATAAAGCACTTATATACATAAAGCACTCATTTGCTTGCATCTCTAACTGTTCAATACGAATCTTCAACCTGTAAGACCAGTACAACCTACTGCCACTGCTTCTCATAGGTTGTTCTTGTAGCCACAATATATTCACTGCCACTGCTTCTCATGAATATTTGTCTGACTTATTAAGCTGAAATCTCATCACTCCTCCTTCAGCTTATAAGTCTGTCTACTACATTCAATTCTGTCTTAAAGCAAGCATACTTATTCTCTGATAAGGCTTTTGTAAAAATGTCTGCTACCTGCCTGTTGGTGTCAACATACTCCATGTTTATTAGCCTTTTCTCAACTAGGTCTCGTATGAAGTGCATGCTCAATTCAATGTGTTTGGTCCTGTCATGATGGACAGGGTTTTTCACAATTGCTATGCAGCTTTGGCTGTCTGTCCAGATGTTTGTAGGATCCATTTGTTCATATTGCAATTCATTTAGTAACCTTCTTAGCCACACTATCTCTTTGGCAACTAATGCAGCAGCTGCATATTCAGCTTCTGCTGAACTCATGGCCACAGCTGATTGCTTTTTGCATCTCCAGGAAATAACCCCTCCTCCAAAGAATATAGCATATCCTGAAGTAGATCTTCTTGTATGCAAATCTCCTCCCCAATCTGCATCACTATAGCATCTCATGGTTAGATCTTCAGAATTAAAGCAAATACCATGCCCTTAGATATTTCAAAACTCGTTTGGCTGCCTCCCAATGTTTTTTTGTTGCATTGTGATTTCTTCTGCCGAGGATGTTGACTGCATAAGCAATATCAGGCCGAGTATTATTAGCCAAATAAAGCAAACACCCAATTAGAGCCCTATAAGGAATATTCTCCATTTGAGCAATGACTTCTTCAGTAGAATCTTGCACTTCAGTTAATTTATGTCCTGGAGTCATTGGTATTTTTGCTGACTTTGCTTCAGTTAGGTTGAATCTTTTGAGCATATTTTCCACATGCTTATCTTGATGTAACCTCAGCCACTTTTGCTCTCTATTTCTGTCAACCTCTATACCTAAGAACTTTTTCAGTTCACCTAGGTCTGCCATTTGAAATCGAGATTTCAAGATGTCTTTGCATAAATTTAGAATCTTCATTGAACTAGCCATCATGATACAATCATCCACATACAATGCAACTATGCAATAATCTTCACCTTGCTTGAATCTATACAGGTTACCATCATTTTGCAACTTCTCAAAATTCTGTTCTTGTAGAAATTGATTCATACATAGATACCATTCCCTTGGTGACTGTTTCAGTCCATATACAGCCCTATTTAGTTTCCATATCATGTTTTCTCCTTTCTCATAGCCTGGTGCTTGCCTCATAAAAGCCTCCTCCTCAAGTTTTGCATTTAGAAATGCTGTTTTGACATCCATATGATGCAATTCTAAATTCAGAGCATTTGCCATAGCTAATAGAATTCTGATGCTTGTAAGTTTTACTATAGGTGAATAGGTCTCATCATAATCTCTGCCCTTTTTCTGAGTGTAACCTTGAGCTACTAACCTTGCTTTAAATTTCTTGCTACCATCTGGGTTAAGCTTGATTTTGTACAACCATTTACACCCTATAATATTCTGCTTGCCATCAGATTTTACAAGTTCATATGTGTTTGTATCTTCAAATGATTTAAGTTCATCATTCATGGCTGCCATCCATTCATTTTTGTCTGGACTATCTTGAACCTCTGCAATGTTATGTGGTATGACTTCATCCTCCAGAATTGTCATTATTTGCTCATGTTCTACTGCTCCAATACGTCTACTTTTACCCTGTTCAGTTCTGCCATAAGGTTTGTCTCCTAACTTTGCTTCTTCAAGTAATTTCTCTGCTTGAGTTTTCCTTTTCCCTTTTACTTTTACTGTATCATGTTCCTTTTGCATTTCTAGTTCTGGTTCTTGCTCCACCTCAGCAGCCTTTTGTTCATCATGTGCTTGAGGACCTTGACTCTCCTCTTCCTCTGCATTTCTTTGGATATTCTGCACCTCCTTCTCTCCTTGAACAGCCTGCTCAATCTCCTCTGTCTCATCCTCATTAGTATCAAATTCACACATAGGTTCTATACCTTTAGATACTATTTTTACTCCCTTTTTGTATCTGTGTTTGTATAAGACATTCTCATTGAATAAAACATCTCGGCTGACCACAATGGTTTTTGTTTCAGGATTATAAACTCTATATCCTTTAGCTTCATTGTCATAGCCAACTAAAAAACCAATCTCTGCTCTATTGTCCAATTTTTTCCTTAGTTCTGAGGGGACATGAGTATATACTAAGCAACCATAAACCTTGTATTTCATATAGTCTACTTTCTCATTTGGATTCCATACAATGTTTGGTATGTTCCCATGCAATACAGATGATGGAAGAAGATTCTGAATTTCTATGGCAGTTTGCAAGGCTTCTACCCAAAGATAATTTGGCAGGCCACTTTCCTTTAGCATAGATCTGACAGCATCCATAATTGTCCTATTTTTCCTTTCAGACACCCCATTTTGTTGAGGAGTGTACCTGCATGTTAACTGTCTTTTGATTCCATGTGTGATACAGAATATTTTAAACTTTGCAGATAGATATTCCCCTCCACGGTCTGTTCTGATACATTTTAGCTTGTGGCTTGTTTCCCTTTCCATTTCTGCCACATATTGTTTGAATGCATTTAGAGCTTGTGATTTCTTTTCCAAGGAATACGTTTTGCATTTTCTGCTGTAATCATCAGTGAATGTTATGAAGTATCTTTTGTTTCCTCTTCCTCTTACATTTAATGGACCACATAAGTCAGAGTGCACCAATTCCAGAGTTTGTTGAGTTTTAGATTCTCACTTAGTAAAAGGCAATCTATGCAACTTTCCAAGTGCACATCCCTCACAAATTTGAACGATTTTGTTTTCACCATAATCTATAAGCCCTTGTTTGTATAGCATTGCCAATTTCTTGTAATCTGTGTGAGCTAGTCTGTTATGCCAAAGATCTATACCAACTTCTGATATGGCATTCACACCACAATGTACAAGGTTGTTTAACTCAAACAAATTGCCCACTCTCTTGGCATGAAACTTTAATCCATCTTTGAGAAAAACATTACATTGCTCAGCTTCAAATGTTACTCTATATCCCAAATCACACAATTGACTGACTGAAATTAGATTTTTAATTATTGCTGGAACACACAACACATCCTCTATATTTATGATGTTTCCATTCAAGTCTTCTAGTTGCAATAATCCACTTCCTTCAATATCTTGCAAAGCACCATTGCCAACTTGAATCTTTCTTGATTTGGCAGCTGAAAATTTCTTCAACAAAAAAGTATCCTTTACTACTGATCTTTCAGCTCCAGAATCAACTATTAAATGACCAGCTTTATTAGTACATTCATTCTCATTAATAATTGCAAAACCACTTAATACCTCATCTTCATCTTCTGCTTCTGCTTTGGTTTTTGCTTCTTGTTCTTCTCGAGCAATGTATGCTCTCTCATAGCCTCGACCCCTGCCTCTACCAGATCTTCCACTGCTGGATTCTCCTCTTCCTCTGGAAGTTCTGCCATAATTTTTAGGTGTGGGACACTTAGAGGCTGCATGGCCTCTCCCCCCACAGTTATAGCAATTAAATTCTTTTTTGAGTTTAAAGCACGATTTAATTAATTAGAGAATTTCGGAATTCTCGTTTAGCATGAAATAGGTTCTTGGTTGTCTATAAAACACCGTGAATGGTTGCAGCAGAGTAAAAGTTGACGTTTTTTCTGCTGTTTATTGGTCACAACCAGCGATGTATCCGACTTTGACATATATAAGGCTATCCCAAGCTCTTTTGTGAGTAAGAGCGGTCCACAAGAAAGAGTGAAAATACTCAGCAGGATCGCCACGGCGAAGATTTGAAGCTGCCTAGCTGACCCATGGATGTAATATCACAAGTCCCTTAAGCTCTACACATGTATAAAAAGGAATGAAATTGATAATGAGGATCGCTATGCGGACATTTTGAGTTGTTAAAGGTACCCACATTCTGCCAATAATTATAAGAAAGTGCTAGCAAATTTCGTGTCAAGGAAAGTTTAGACAAGAAACAAAACTTAAATAGTAAGGAAACTCAAAGATATGGAGACTTCAAAGCATTGTAATTTATATTCCTCAAACATTTCAATGTACATTACTTTGCCATAGGGGCAGAAATTAGTCCATCCGGTTTCCGATATCTTGACTTAGGTACAACACCTATCTCGCCTATCCTATCTATATGTTCCCCGGCCCCTTTGTAGAAGATCTGGCTGTGTCCATCTCGGTGCCTCGTTGTTACATCCGGGATTTCTCTGAACATGGCTCGTGCAAGGACTTGGACATGTGGATCCTGGCCCTTCCGTCCCAAGTATCGATGTCGTGCCCTTCGACAGATCGCCCTCAGCCGCTTTCGGCAGCGAGCGATATCGGGTGCATGGAAGAGTTTGGTTTTTTTCGCTTCGGTGGAACCTCATGCTCTTGTGTGTACCGATGGCTCACCCTCTTGAACCGGCGGGTCCACGACCATGCCTACGTATTGAAACTTCGACCCGCTTTGTCAAGAAAGGCATGTAGGCATCAAATTTTTGTTTAAAGCCCCCAATTTTTTGAAACACGGGCTCTAAGCGCAATAATACCTTTTTTTTTTTAGCCTCCGGGAAGTCTTTTTCGTTTCCTGCATTCTTTCCTCATAGCTTTTCTCATCCATTTGATCCAAGATTGTATCAATGTTAGATATATCGTTCTCTGGGTAATGTTCAAATTGATCGCGTTAGGATCATTCACGAGGCTCGCCTTATCCTCTTCAATCGTCTCCCCAAAATACGGCCCACAAGTTTTTGAGCTTATCCAGAAAGCCCTCGAAATCGGCATACTTTACCCTGGCTTTCAAAAGCAATACTTTTCTTTCCCTGCATTAAGGCGACACGGGAAGCAGTACCTGCTGAGAAGAAATCAAGAACACAACCATCCTTGGGCACAAGCTTGTCAACTAGGTAGTAAGCATATGATGTTTTCAACTGGCACTTCAGCACGTGGTCACCTTCCATTCCGACAAACTTGTACCTGGGTTTACCCGTGAAATAAGTCTGCCATTTTTTCTTCATTTTCTCATCAGTATCTTCGTCACCACTGACAGGCATTGGTGGCAAGGGCGTGTTCTTTGGTGCAAAGGCTCATCCGTGTCAAAACGAAGCTCCAGCTCTGGCATTATCGCGTTGACCCTGGAGTCGCTTCTGTTAATGCACATATGGGTGATGTAATACTGATATTCCTTCACCCTTTTCTTGTTCACCCATCCTGGCTTGTCATATGTGCCTACAGAGATATGGGACCCGCCTTGAATCTGTTTACGGTCGCAAAAGCAATCCGCAAGTTCACGATCGCATCGAATCACAAGGTGATAAATGTTAGCGATTGTCATCTTTGGATATTCGTGTAAAGAGTTCCATGTATTTTTTGCACGTCCATAATGCAGAGAATCCTCTAATGTCTATGAACACCATAGTTGTGTTCTCAGATACTGGAGTGGAGGTAGGAATCCCTTCCTTTGTTACAGCATGTACAACATTTTTCTTCTCCTTGATCTTGATAGCCTCTTCAGGTTTCAAAATCAATCTAATGGGTTCTAGAAATGCAACAGGCAAATTACCCACAACATGTTCCTTATTATAATTGGCTTTCACGTACTCTGTATCCGAATCAGATATATCCAGAATCCACTGTTCCGTGAAAGCCGGAAATTCAGAAACCAACTCTTCCCAAAAAGTGTATTCCTTCTGAAGCAGCGTGGACGCGTATGACAAAATCTCTTTCCGCATGAAGCTCAGGCTTCTAATATCAATGGCGCTACCGGCGGCATTAAACCTGCCATGATATCCGCTTTGCACCTTAATGTATGTCTTTCCTTCCAAAATCTCATCGAGAAGTTGAGAAACCTCTGCATTAGACATGCCTCGAAGGTATCTTAACCAGGTTTTGTTGAAGAAGTCCTTCGAGGGCTTATCAGGAAAATCTCCATGCTCGTCACAGATCTTTTTGTTGACCCATCTGTTGGCCACTTCCATTAACTTTCTGAACACCCGCTCCTCCATAAAAATAAATTGCTTCTCGTCCTTTAGCTCCTTCACCTTCAACGTTGTGGTATCTATCTCGTGGTAAGTCCTACAAAACAAATGGTCAGGGAAATCGCGGCCGCGATGTCTTTGAGCTAAGATAATAAAAATACCTTCCATGCTGAGGTGGTGGCAGTACCAATGGGACCTTGAGGAGGACAACCATACGCTTTATGTTGATGCCGCAGCTGTTGAAGCTTCTCTAACAATGGCTCTCTATATACAGTGTTAGCGATGACTTCATTGCACTGAATGCTCAACTCAATATATTCTCTATCTGTCAAGTTTCCATTAAGCACTCTTGTTCTTCTCCTCGCGTAGGCTTTAGCAAACTCCATCTGCTGTTCCTGTTCTCCAACAAGACAGCATAGCAGTTGAGCTGCACATATATTGTGGTTACCAGATATTATCCAAAATTTCTTGCCCTTCAAGTCAACCTCTGTACTCCATGTGATCTTTTTCCTGAAACAATGTGCACTTGTAAGTTAGGCAGCCCACAAACCAAAATCATGAACAATAACAATCACCCGGTAATGGGGTCGGCGGGGACAACATCGGCGGTGTGAGCACCTCCGTGGGATACGCCTTGAAACTCTTCACGAGTCTGCACATGATCGTTTGAACGCATTCGATGCGTGAGGTTGGCAGGAGCTGGCTCGCAATCAAATATGGAGACCTTCATAAACCAGTTCACACCAAGCGGATAGAACCGTTTGAATTGTTCAAGCTTCTGCGCAATTTGTTCTGCCAATTTGCGTTCTTCCTCAGGATTGAATTTGACCTCGGTCGGCAGTTCAGAAGCGAGGGGAAATGCTAGGCTCTTGGACGATGAAACACCTGAGACGGAAGGAGGGGTGTGGGAAGAAGAAGGTTCTCCGCTATCAGAAGTAGTGAGTTTGCGGAGGTTGATTGTGAACTTCGATATCTTGTTTGGGACTATCTTTCAGCATAATAGGGGCAGCACAAATAGCCAAAGGCTGAGCAGGATCTATAACAGCAGAAGGTTGAGCAGTGGAAACAGGCTCCACAGACAGGGCTCTGGGCTGGGTAGACTCCTCTGTTAAAGATACGGGTTTCACATGTTTTTTCTTCGCCTGAGCTCTTAACCAGTTAGTGTCCATCACGGAAGGCATCTTCTCATCTCGTTTTGCCTTCAATGCAATGCTGGGTGGTTTCTTATCTGCCTGCAAACCTTTTCTGCATGTCGAGAAGCCAGCACAATATATCCCTATTGCCTGTTATTCCGGACAGAGACAGAGATTCATAGGACTGCAGTTCCCAGCCGTATCCTTTCGCACTGGTCGAAACATTCTTTCCAGTGGCCGGCTTGTTTAATTTGCTAGCTGTCATGAGCGAGGGGTCATAGTTTGTCCATTTAAGGACGTACTCAATGAACTGCAAATTTTGTGTGTCCTCCACGCTGCATATAATAGCGTCTTGGACATTGTTTTTTGTTCCTTCCCACATAGCAATTACAATTCCTATCTGCTGTATGTCATCGGCTTTCTTGCCAGTCTTGAGGAACAAGCAGAGGTCTTTACGGCGGTCACCTTTCGTCTGTGGAATTGCTTGGGCAATTTCAACGCACCACTTCCTTTCATTGGAAGGTGTGATGATCTTAGCAGGCTCAACGTCTGGACCGCGAAACAAATCCAGAGCTGCAAGCAAGAGGTGTATCAGTATTCCGTAATGCACACATTCTTCCGTAAAGTCAACACCATCTTCTTGAGAGCTCATGAAGATCGCGACCGCGATGCTGTTGAGCACTCAATAGGATCGCGGCCGCGATGCTACCGAGCAGTCAGCAGGATCGCGGCCGCGATCCGTCCGAGCACTCAACAGGATCGCGGACGCGATCCGTCCGAGCAGTCAGCAGGATCGCGGCCGCGATCCTGCTGAGTTCCAGACCTGTTGATCACTACATTACGAAAAGCTGAACAACAGAATTAAACATGCACTATCGTAAGAAATCGCGCTGGCGATCTTCTTGAGCTGAGGGTGCTAGAACTAACCTTCTTTGAGATGGGCTTTTGGTGCCATGGATCGCGGGCGCCGGAAGGATTCGGAAAAGGGCTTCTGTACGACTGCGGCGGAAGGCGCTCGGGAGAGCTGAAGGCGCGAGAAACGCGGAAGGCGCTCGTCGATGGCGCAAGGCGGAAAGAAATTCTCAGAATCGCGAAAATAAATACTGCTATCAGAGCCGGGTTAATTTAATACGGCACGCAATAAATGCCGCGCAATAAATGCCTGCCATTAATACGGCCGGCATTCATAATTACACACCATTAATGCAGCCGCCCTTATTTATGGAGACCCAACAACTTTATTTTAAATGTGGCATTTTCCGGACAAAAGGTACTTTTGGACGTGGACCTCTAAATTCAAAATGTGTACGATGAGTGAGAGATATAACCTTCCCCCCGTACCAACACACCACGCAATAAAAGCCCCACGGAACCAAAATGTACACGCCTCTGGAGCGCGGTTAAAGGACTGAAAAAGACAACTGAATTTAAATTTCGAACCTGAATTTCGCGCTCGATCTTAAAGGCGGGATTTCCAGTTTGTAATCGAGCAGGGTGTTCTGGAAGGCGCTCGTTCTTCTCGTCTGGGCGCTCGTTCTGTTCCTCGAGGCGCTCGATCTGTTCTTCAGGGCTCTAGGTCTCATCTTGAAGGCGCTCGCCTAACTTAAGCTACCGGGGTACAAAATCCTAATGCCTTACTGTTTATCCAGCTAGAAATTATCCAATTCAGGAGTGATTTTCGATTTGTTGTTTATGTATAGGTTATAATAATATTTTCCCAACAATGATGTAATTTACTGTATTGGCACCATCTCTTTCTTGGTATATCCTGTTCACGGATCTGTATAACCTGGTAAGCAAGGCCCAAATCAATTGTTTATTTCTCGGACTAATTGATAGTGAGGGGATATCACATTAACATAATGGTACTGCTAATGGTTCTGCTCTCAGGTTGACAGATCTCCATTCAAATTAACAGAAAGGCAAAGAATCGTTGTGGAAATAATAGTTGCAATTAGTATTCACGTAAACATTTAATTTGCGAGAGTTACTCAAATATCTATTTCTTGCTCAGTTGGACCATCTGCCTAAAAGAATCGCGTTTGCGTTCATCCGAAGCATTTCACTTGTAAGGCGACGCGAGCTTTCATCGAATTAATCGCGATTGCGATCTTGTCGAGGTAAGTCCAGTACGAAAGTGTTTGAGCTGAAGAAGGTTAGTTAGATTAGACAAAGATTCTAGGCAGATTCTAGGTCCACCAGAGAGGTCCAAAGGATCGCCCTCGCGATCTCCCTGGCCCCTCTGTGTCTTCTGCTGGTTATATTCATACCTATGTGGTCCAGAGGATCGCCCTCGCGATCTTCTTTAGGTATTATGTCGCCCCTTGGGGCCTTGAGTAATTTGCATTTTTTCAAGTAATGTGGTCCAGCGGATCGCCATCGCGATGTTGACGAGCAGTGTTGTCTTTCTTTTAGAATGGAACCATTACAGTCTTTCTACCTGTTGGGGAAGAAGGTGGCTGAGGGCAGAGTGCATAACTTCAAAAATCACCACAACGTCCCTGTGCCAGACGAATTGATAGTAGTTTCTGTTGTCGTTGTCTTTGATGGGCAGATACCACTGCCGTTTCCAGAACCGGAATTGAACCAGCTAGGGGAAGCTATCGGTAGCTTCGTTCTTTGGTCCAAAAGCGAAATTCAGAATGAAATCACGCCAGGACCCGATGCTAGCACACCACCTAGTCAGATCAAACGGATAAATTGGCAAGTCCCAGTAAATGCTTGTGCAGAAAACAGTAAACCAGTTGAATTGCAGGGGATTTGCAGGGATAAACTAGTGGAAAAGACATGTGAGTTACTGCACGAGTGCTGCAAACTGCCTTATGCTATAGGTGTCATCGTCTTCGCAGATCCAAACGATGCCGTGTCTGACATGAAGTTGGGAGAAGCATGGATAGGGGTTTCTGTTATGAATTTGTTGCCCTTGCCCGAAAAAATTTCTATGCTCTGTCAAGCTTGTGCAGAAATGCCACAGGTGCATGACTTGGTGAGATGGCCAATAGCATTGGTTCTCGTAGACAGTATTCCAGTTTCAAGTCTAGTTACGGCCGTGAAGGAGACAGAGGTCGAGAAGGAAGCTTATGCCATCAGGCCGGAGGCTGGAGTAACAAAAAAAAGACAGTACCACATGGTGAAGAGGAAGGCTAGAGGACGCTCCACCCCAAACAAAGGTGAAAGGAAAACCACACCTGAAGCTATCTTGCAGTTCAGGTCCTCTATGTGCTGCTTGAAGAGATGTTGTGCTAATTTCACAGTTAAAGAGGTATCCGCCATGAGGACCTTTTACTGGAACATGAAAAGCTCAGAACGTACGACTTTCGCGTACAACATGCTAGATCTTTGTTCAGAGAATGGAAGTGTGAAAAAGCTAATGCTGAACAACAAGCAAGTCTGTGTGAAGGCATGGCATAGTGCTTACGGTATACCAGTTTCTACATTTTACAAATGGAGAAAGCTTTTTTTGAACGGGCACAGGATTGCGGAGCACGGAAACTCCGGCTCCATGAAGCCAAGATCTCATACACTGGCCGGAAGTGCTGTGCTATCTATGTACATAGATGAAAATGCTGAAACTATGCCACACCGCTCAAAGGTTACGAGTGGGGGCACTAGAGAAAATGTAAAGAGATTACCTTCAATCTTGACTAAAAAGGACATACATCAGGAGGTAGATATAACCGTCCACGAGATGACAGGAAAACATGTTTCTCCGTCGTCATTCTTGTCAACGTGGAAGGAGAACCACTCTGAGGTAGCAATCGCCAAAAGGATAGCATTTTCTAAGTGTAATACCTGTATTGTGATAAAGGAGAAGCTTGCCAAGACTAGAGATCCAAGAGAAAGAAGAGAGCTTGCCGTGGAAAGGAAATCTCACATGACAGCCCAACTTTCCTGCAGGAGTCTCTACTGGTCGTGGAGAGCTTTGTCTCATCGATCTCCTGAACATGCCTTAACCATTATACATGACAAAATGGATCAGAATAAGACGATGGTTCCTCGTCTGGAGAAGCTAGCAAAATCTGTATGGAGGGGTGAACGGTTGAAGGTGAGTCTTACTGGTGCTCTCATGCATGGGCATGGTGTAGGTGCCTTGGGCCACTTCTCACTGGACCTCTGGCCCGATGATTCGAATTTTCATGTGGGATCTTTAAATCATACCTTGAAAACACTAGAGAATCAATCTGAGGACAACTGGGGTAATTTGAGAAATACAGATCATCCAGGAAGCTGCTGGGGTGGAGCAATTTTGAACATGGAAGCCCTTAGGACAAAAATGGTGAATGGCACTAGAAATGATTTTACGCCTCCTATCAAGGGCCCTCTAATACCGAAGAAGTTGCCTAGGAGGCTTTACTTGCAGCTAGACAATTGCTCAGGACAAAACAAGAACAGGTATCTTTTCTCTTACTTGTCATACTTGGTCTGGTTAGGTGTCTTCGATCAAAAGTGCAACCGGATTCATGATGGTTGGACACACCCACGATGACATAGATGCCCTCTTTGGAAATTACTCTACTCTATTGAGAAGATCAGATGCATTGACTATTCCAGAGCTTATGCAACTCTTCAGGCAGTGTAGTTCAAAGTCTCCTACGCCCTACCTTGTGTCTGAGGTTCCCAACTGGAAAGAATTCGTGAAAGGTTTTATCCCTGATAAGAAGGACCGTTTATGTGGTCATTTGGAACCTCTACTCTTCAAGTTCTCATGATGAATGATGGATGGCCACTAATGTTCTACAAGATGAGGCCAGGCATAGGGAGTGGCTACCTGAAAAAGGGAATTAAAATGTGGAAGGAGGATGCCCAAGGCTTACCTATGATTCCTAGAGGGTCACCTAAGGTCGCAAGTGCAGCCATATCGAGCTTGACGGATATAGGTGCCTTGAGAGCTTCAATTGCCAAGTACATGATGCACCGGGCAGCGATTTCTAGAGCCGGGATAACTCATGGTCTCACACATATATGAATGAAGTTATTGACTACTTGGTCCACCTCGCGAAGTGCTTGGGGACGTTTCAGCCCGGAGAACTGCCATTCGTGATTTCTCGCCCAAAGACGAGACAAACCGCATTAGAAGAACCCGACAACTTATTGGTAGATGAACACATTGGTGCATCTCATTATGTCGGCCTTTCTCCTAGTAGACCCAAGAACCCCTGTTGAAATATTCGACCCCTCCAAGATGTGAAGAAAGGAATGCTCTTGCCGATCGGGCCACATGATAACCGCCTCGACGGGATGGCCTTTGCGGAAGAGGACCCAATGAGGACCCTAATCTCCCTCACTATGAAGAGGTGTTTGTTTCTTGGTTTGAGCCCCGTTGCCGAAAGGGTACCTCATATGCAATGCAAGATAGGGATTGCTTTGGAGCAAGAATTGGAGACCTAATCCTAATGACCCGCCACGCTACCAACATTTGAAAACGATAGACTATGGTTGGGCCGTAGGGACCAGGCCGTTGTCAGCGGTGATCCCCAGTAGTGTGGGGACTCAGTTGCAAGAATTAGTGGCTAAAGAAGCTAATGACGAGGATGAGAACTCTTGAGGTATGCAATGCTCTTTTACATAATTACTATATCATACATGACATGCAGCTTACAATAGACTAGTTATTATTCATTAGGCTTTGTGTTTTTCATCTCAACACAAGAGCTCTTACACTATACAATGCCAAACAGGTGATTCATTCATCTTCACCTGTAGTAGTGATCCCTACATATCTGTAGTAGTGATCCCTGATATCTCATAGCTCATGCGCTCAGGAAGCCAAAACAGATGGATCATAACACGAATTGACGCAGGGCAATGAATCTCAGCGCCCAAAGCTTTTCTTCGCAGGTAGGGATCAAGAAGAAGATGCCTGTCTAGGCAACCAACAAGATCTTCGTGGCTCATTGAGCACTTGATCGCCTCAATGTGGTGAATTGAAGAAGGCGAAAAATCCATGGGGGATGAATGAAATTTAGCCCCGAAGTGAGAAGCTTTTATAGTGAAGTGGAATGATTGAGGTGAATTATTGGGGTAGACTTCGCCCCCATTATTGAACGTGTATCAGACTGTTGTATACGTACAAGAATATTACTGATTTCATACTAATATGCGTATGTTTGAAAACATGTTTGCTTGACGAATTTAGCTATGATTGAATTCAATGACAGCTTGCAGAAAAAGTGGAGGTGGGATAGCACATCGTTACAATATACTCAGTTAAGGTACGTGATATTACATCCTTAATCAGAATGCTATTACATCCTTACTTAGTTATTAGGTACCCATGTCATTATTACATTATTGGCAGGTGCAGATTCACTCGTCATCAACATCAAAGCTCGTGATGCCATTCAGCTCATAGATCTCCTGATCAGGAAGCCAGTAAATGTGGACCTTAACACGAGTGAGCTTCCTGCAAGCACTAGCAGGTCCATCAGCTTTAGATAAGAGCCATGGATCAAGCTTAACGCCATTTCTAGCGCATTCGCCCAGATCATTGTAGCTCAAGTAACACTTGAAAGAGCGGATGTGCTCTGGACGAGGCATCGAGGAAGCCATGGAAGATGAATGGCCTCTACCCCCTCGTCAAGCCATTTTTATAGTGAAGTAAAATTATTTATGTGAATTATTGGTGTACAATGTAGGGCCATTATTGAGCTTCTACGAGTGTCATGTACACGTACAAGTATAACACAAGATTTTTATGTATATGTGTATGTTAATTACCTCATGTTTCTTGTGCTCGAGAAGTAGGTGAAAGTATTCGTGCTAGAGCAAATTAGGTGTGCTTAAAATTCTCAAAATGGGCTTATTTTCTCCAATTAATGAAATCGTGCTTTTTAGGTCATTCACTCTTATAGTGCCCTGCTTCATGACAATGGTAGCAAATTAATTTTCCTTTCTTTTTCAGCATTAATATCTCAGGGGTGTCCTCAATTTGACTTTGCCTTAGTACCTTCTTTTGCTCCCATTCAGTTCTGAGCATAACTTCTGCCTCTTCTCTACTTTTACTTGTGTTTCTAATAAACAATGACAAGGTCTCATTTTCTGCTATGGCCCTTGAAATTTGCAACACCTGACTTCTCTCAGATATGGCAACCCCAGCACCCTCTAGGTCAGCAATCAAGTTGTCAAACTTGTTAAAGAATTCAGATACATCTTCTTCCTCTCTAAGCTTTAGATTCCTTAGCTCATTTTCCAATAAATCTATTTGTGAAGATGTTTTTTCCTCATAATGCTTAAGAAGAAATTTCCACATCTCCCTAGGACTGAGAGTTCTTAATTTTAAACGTATAGCTGGACTTACCTTAACAGGTTATGATCCCTTGGGCTTCTTTAGTTTTTGCTTGCAAGGATTTTGCTCCTCCCGCCTTTGTTACCTCCTCCGGGCGTCCGGTGCTTGTTCCCCGAGCCTTCTTTGCACACCTGCTCCCCGCAGTCCCCTCGCAGCTTGTTGACCACTAGCAGTTCCAACTACTGACCCTGTAGAGGCAGTTCTTGTCAGTACTCCTGCAGAAATTTGGCTATTTGGATCAACTACCTCCCAGAGGTCCTCTACATCCAGGACATGCATTATGGCATCCTTCCATATCTGAAATCCTGGGCCCCCTTTGTATACATCAATGGTGTTGAGCAGACTTGCTCCAAATCTGCTAGACATGGCTTGAGATGGCTCTGATACCACTGTAGGATATTAAGAGAAATTCTTCAATTGTCACAAGCAATGGTCTAGCAAGATTATCAAATTCAACAATGTACTTCAAAACAATTAGTACTCTTAGTGGAAAGCCAAGTTATGGTCTCTAATTTCCACTAGATTGCACCATCTACTCTTTGCTATTATGCAATCACAAAACAATACTCAATATTCCAAGGACACAATTAATGTAATGGTCAATAATTCCATTCAACCATTATATTACTGTAGTAGCTCGATATTGTTCATCAATCCTATTATATGCTCGGGTTCATTTCAAATCCGATATGGTCTGCACCCCAAATCATCTCCATACGCCCCTCTCGTGTTATTTCATTTGTTCTCCATACTTGTAGTGCCCAATCCGGCGGTTAAGGTCTTTCCAATCTGGGTTTCAACTTGATCGACAATATCCCACAGACGTCAATGTAGAAATCAGCTGTCTTCGACAATATCCCACATTCATTCTCATCGAGCACATAAAGCACATAAAGCACTTATATACATAAAGCACTCATTTGCTTGCATCTCTAACTGTTCAATACGAATCTTCAACCTGTAAGACCAGTACAACCTACTGCCACTGCTTCTCATAGGTTGTTCTTGTAGCTACAATATATTCACTGCCACTGCTTCTCATGAATATTTGTCTGACTTATTAAGCTGAAATCTCATCAATGTGAATCTTACTTTTCATTGTAATCCTACTTTCAGTGCATTTTCATTGTATTCGGCTACTTTCAGTATATGAGTATCTTACTCTACTTGAATGTGAAATACTGACTTGTGATTATCTACTTGAGTTACATCTACTTGAATGTGGAATACTGGATTGTGATAAGTGTTAACTTGTAATTTGAGACATGTTAGAATTAAGGCTGATAATTCCACATTGTTGAAATTGGGGTTGTCACTATTTGTAAATTTCAAAATGAATGGAATAATCCTATATTATAATGTTATTGGGTAAGTATGTCGTCAACGAAACCCTAAAATTGACGGCTCAGATTTAGTTAGAAAGTTAGGTTAGGCGGTGGACGGCTAAGATTTGTGGAAGACGAAAGCGAGGGAAAACGAAACTTTTAGACAGAGGGAATTAGAGCTCGAGAGGGAGAAGGAATCTGCTGCGACATTGCATATCAGTGGAGAGGAGGCATGGAAAAGAAGAGCAATGCTTAGTGCATCAAAAGAAGCTGTTGCAAGCGCTGCTAGGGCAAGATCGCCATGCTGCTAGGGCAAGATCGCCATCTCCTCCACCAAATGGGGAAGTGTTCAGCATGGCTAAACAAACTACGGCTGGTTTAGGACTTGGAGCTGGGGGGCTGGAGTTTACTATGTTATGGTCCCTAAACTCGATCCAACAATTGATTTCTTATGGTTCGTTTCTAATAACATGGGAGCTATGGAGTCTGGCTCCAGCAGGGGCGGTTCTACAAAGATGTCACTTGCTTCACAAATTTAATCCCGAAAGCGAGAATAGTCCGAAATGTCCAAAATTATGGGCACCGGCGAGTCTTCAAAGCTCAAATCGCCGCCAAGTAGCCATTGATGCAACTAAAGCGGTTACAAAACATGGCTTAGAATGGGCTCTTGCCAATGCAAGACTGACCGGGGACCGTATTATTCTTCTTGCCCTTATTCCACTCCCAAGCTCTTCGTGAGGGCCGGATTATAGTTGTTTTTCTGTTTTTTTCTAGGCGCACAATTTTGCTAGCAAATTATTCCACTTACTCCGATCGGCATAACAGATGGAAACTCGGAGCTTGCGAGATTGAGTAGTGAATGTGCTTCCGGTTTCAAGAGTCGAAAAGAGGCGGAAGACAAGCTAAAGATTGTTGCGGACATCTCCTCAAACAGCTCCAACCATGTTCTTCCGACAGAACTACATGCATTCCATCTTCTCCAGCCACCCTGCCTGTGTCTCACCGGACGTAATATGTACTTGAAAGAGGTGTCGGATATGGATGCATTCTTAGGCTTTTCTCGCTTATTGCAACAAGAGAGCCGAAGAGATTCCAATAGAAGAGCCGCTTTCCGATATCGCATGGTAAGGCTAACAATGATTATTGTGTGCTTATACGATTCATGATTAATGCTTATACTCTGCGGGGAGGGGGAGCAAGGAAGATGATTCAGAAAACGAAGACGCGTCCAGTGGCGGAATTATCTTCTCGATGATGGTAGGCAGATTTTATCATGTTACTGCATTTATTTGGAAGTAATGTATGATATGTATGGGCTGAAGAGGGTTTCTCAAGCTGAAAAGAAAAATGATCAAGCATTTGATATGTTCTACAATTATCATTCCTTTTCTATCTTTGACTTTCTAGCTCTAACAAAGGAACGGACTGGTACGTTATTCAGTCTGATATGGTGAATATTGATATAGATTTTATTTTGCTATTTTTATGTCCTTCAAAAGCAGCAAGAACCTGACAGTGGATGCTCATGCAATGCCAGTTTTGATAATGTGTCTATTAATTATCGGTGCATATATTTCATTCAATTCCTTAACGTTTTTCTTTCTTGTGTGCTTTTTGTCTATTAGAACTTATGTTCTACCAATGATCTCCAATTTATTACATATGATAGACATTGGTGGTAATTCTGAAGACAAAATGGAGATCGCAAACTTTCTAGATGATACTCCATTTTCTATTCAGGAACGTAATTTGTCACCTGATCCTGGTTCCCCTAGAGAAGATACAAATGTCAAAATCAGGCTTGCTGATGCAGCTGATGCAGCTCAATCTGCACAGCCTACGGGATATACATTCTTGACAACCAAAGTGCGTACACGATTGCCATTTCTATTAAAACATTCTCTTCGCGAGTATCAACACATTGGGTTAGATTGGTTGCTGACAATGTATGATAAGCGATTGAATGGCATCCTGCTGCATCATCAATTCGAGTCAACAACCTAAAGAATCCCTTGCTACGTGAAACAGAAGGAATATAGCCAAGATTCAAGATATAACCTTAAGAAATGCATCCCGTTCTTATGGATACTAGATGCATCCCCAAGTTGAACATTGCCATGGAAAAATGCCTTGCATGAAAATCTGTATGTGGGAGTAAATGCACGTGTGTATGTCTTGCACATGGTTTTATGTCTGATGGTTTTGTCTGATTGTTTTATACGTATAATCCCAAAATAAATAAAAAATCAATAATCTATTGTGCTTTGCACGTCATTAATTTCTGTATGCTCTAAAAATTCATATTAAGACAAAGAAATTCAGGTCAAAATAAGTTAATTTAGTAGCGTGAATTGTGGAATGTAGGCCATGTTTACGTGAAACATAGATACAATTCTTGGTTGCAAGGCAGCAAAGGTATTTTTCTAAGTAATGTGTTTATTGTATTCACGCGTTCATTTTTCTAAGTAAAGTGCTTATTGTACTCACGTGTTAAGGTGAAGTTATAATGAATTATACGTAAGTTTCTCATTTACAGGTTTCCAAACTTATGCCCAGCAACGCTGGGCACCGTTACTAGTTTCAAAATAATGGAATCATGGTTTTATGCTAAAGTTTTCGTCTTTAGCTTTTGCGTGCTTTGTGTTTAAGTGTGCAAAAAGCTAACACACATTTTATGTGTGCAGATATGGGAATTCCAGAACGAAATATTTACTATGTTCGAGCGGGTGGAGTTGAAGAGCAAAGGCAAAGAGTCAGCCAAGAAGAAAAGCTCCGACGTGCCGAAAAAAGAAATGACAATAACTGTCTGGAGAGAACTGCAAGGTTTTGCCGACATGAATTTGCTAAAACGACTGCTCCAAAAGGTTGTGGACAAGGAATTCATTCTTGAAGAAATGTCCAAGGAATTGCACAAGTAAGTTTTCCAATCACAAAATGACTGAACAACACTTTTTTTTTAGAGATAGCGTTTCGTTGTATTCTGGAATACTGTTTAGTCTGTTTGAGGTGTAGCTTAGCCATTGTGTATTCTGGAATACACTATGCTGAACTGATGTGTCCTTAGGAAACATGTATTCCTCAAGAGCTGGTGAGGTTGTTTAAATTTTAAACTTGTATTCCAGAATACTATCCAGCCAACATGGATTCCGGAATATATATACGTCATCTTTAAAAAGCAAATGTGTATTCCAGAATACACTTTTACTTTCCCTAAAAAGCAAATGTGTATTCTGGAATACGCTTTGCTTTACTAGAAAAGCAAGATTGTATTCCCGAATACACTTTTACACACAATGTTCTCTTGTTTTCTAAAACAGTGCTTTCTTGTTTTCTAACAGCCAAAAGAACGTCATCACATGTCAAACATGTTTGATGGAGCAGTTGAACGTGGAAACCTGGGATAGGTGCATGGAGCTTTACCCTGTAGCCATGTCTGACGAGCGCATTGTACAATATGCTCCTAATTTTGAGGGCTGGGTAAGTTTGTTTGTAACCATTTCTCTTTATCTAAATTGACTGTGTTAACAGTTGCAATATTTCTTCTTCTTACAGAGCAAGAAGAAAAATAAAGATCTTCCTAAGGGCTTATGCATTTGGTTAGGACTGCGCGGGAAGAGAGGTCGTTAGCAGACAAAAGAACCATCGATGCACAACCTTCCGACTACGAGAGGTTTTGCATGTTTGATCAAAACAACCTGTTTTTTATTATTCATGGCGATTGCACGAAATTGATCGGTACTATAAAACCCCAGGACTTCACGTTGGTCATAGCAGACTTATCATATATACGGCTTTAAGCTCAAAGATAGCCGCTACGATGACCAGCCCTTTAAATTTTTGGAGTTCAATGCGTTCATCAACGGCGTCAAGCACATCACAACGGCCAAGCACTGGCGACTAGTTGTGTTTCATTCTAGCATGCAGGCTGGCCTGGTGGAATCCACGTTTAGAACCCACTTTGGATCCCCTGTTCAGGCAGGATATGAAAACATAGTCTGGTAAGTCTTATTCCGGAATATAGTTGTCCATTTTCCTTTTTCTTTCCACTCTGTGCTTGTCTTGTTTTTATGCTGACCTCTTTGCTTACTTTTCTTATTCCGAAATAGGATTTCTTTAGTTCTAGTTTTCAAATTGTTTTCTTGTTTTCTATATTGTTACTAATTGCACTTCATGTTTTCTAGGTACAAAACTAACATCAACTATCATGGTGGAGGACCCAGGTTGCTCAGCAAGGTGGAGTATCTCCATGTTGCTTACTGGAGTTTTGACGGGAAATATGTAGCATAATAACAGGGGGTTTCTTTTGTATTTTTGTACTTTTTTTCCTAAGGTTTTTATATGATTTCGTGGATGTATTTGATGAGCCATACTAATTAGTATATCTAGAGTGCGCATACGCCTGAACTAATTTTGATGCCTACATCCAATGGTTTAGATCCAAATATCATATATTTCGTTATTATATTGTATTTTTCTTATTTTATCACATTCTGCTCGACATGCAAGGCTCGAGAGAACCCATTTTAGGGTTTGAGGGGTTATGGGCCTAATTTGCTTCGTGGCTATGTCGGGTTAGTTCTTGCATACCAAGTCTGGTTGCCTCCGGATTTGGTCTGATACAGGGTTAATGGGTTTGACGGGTTCATCCTTTGTTGCTTTGCAGCTGCGACCAGGCATCTTGGCCGAGGAACATTTATCCAATGCATCATCTCTTCTGGCTGGGGCGTCAAAGCAAGATATTTGTCAGCGGATCCAGGGGCTCCGTGATTCGCCATCTTTGCAAAGTTGCCGATCTTACACGGTTTACAATCTTTTCGTGAAAAACCGATGTTTCGAGGCCATAATAAGAGAGGGTGAAGCCGAAGAAAATGAAGCTAAGCAATACCCACAGTTTACCTAAAGGCAAACACATTCATGCTCACGTCGTTCGTAGTGGCCTTGTGAAAGATATGTTTGTGGAAATCATTTGGCTATGATGTATGGCAACTGTGGAGATATGCATGAAGCAAATATGGTGTTTCAGAAACTGAGCCAACGGAACGTTTTTTCCTGGACAATTATGTTGGGGATTTATTGTCGACATGGGCTTGCCAAGGATGCTGTTGAACTTTTCCATCAAATGCAGCTTGATGAGGTGATCCCAGATAAGCCTGCATTTGGGACCATTTTGGATGCATGCACGAGATTTGGGAGTCTTGCAAAAGGCAAGTTTTTCCATGCTTACATTATAATTAGTGACTTTGACTCCTATGAAATTGTTGGGAATGCAATCCTCAATATGTATAGCAAATTAGGTGTTCTGGAATACGTAGAAAGCTTTTTTTGTAGAATGCAAAATAAGAACATAGTTTCGTGGACCTCAATGATTGTATTTTATTCTGAAACTGGGGATGGCAGGAAAGCATTATCATACTTTCACGAAATGCAGCTGGAAGGCATACTGCCAGACAAGGTAACCTATTCCAGTGTGGTGGAAGCATGCATTTCTGAAGAGGCATTGGCACAAGGCAAACGTATACACTCCTGCATTAAAGTCCGGCCTTGATTCAGGTATTGTTCTAGCAACTGCCCTTATGAACTTGTACAACATATGCGGATGGTCGGAAGAAGGTCACAGAATTTTTGATAAAATGCAGGGGAGGAATCTGGTTTCATGGAATTCAATCCTATCATCGTTTTGCTGGCAAGGAAATCCCAAGGAGACAATTCATATTTTACCTGAGATGGAGGCAGAAGGTCTTATGCCAAATAATGTCACCTGTGTCAGTATCGTTGGCATGTTCACAAACACAGAAGTCTTGTCAGGGACAAAGTGGATTCATTCTTATGCTATATGCAGAAACTTGGATTCAGATATGCTTGTTGGAAATGCTCTTATTGACTCATATGGGAAATGAATGGTGGCATCGATCCTGCGGAAAGCTTCTTTTCTCATCAGCTGGTATCTAATTACTCAACAAATATTTTCCTAGGTTTCTTCCATAGATTTAAGACAAGCAGTGTGGTGACATAATGCAGACCTATTGGTGGGCAATTTTATTTATGCCTTGCTAAAGTTACATGGCATGAACGAAAAGCAATACATGTTATCTTATCTGCAGTAGCATGGCTTTTCAATCCATTCGCATTTACCATAGGGACAAGAGGCAACTGTGAAGCCATTGTGTGTTGGACAAAATATATTCCATGCTTCTTGAACAGTCAGGCTATTACTTTGCTTTCTACTCTGGGAGTACATGATGATGTTTTTATGCAGCCCAATGGGGATGGCTGGAGAATATATTCAGTCATTTGTTAAAACTATGGATTACACATATATACATACTTGGTTCCAATTTTGTTGTGCTTCATATTTACATTTCACAATAGGAAGCCTTCTCATTTGCAAAGCTGAAAGAAGTAGCTCTTACTACTATTCCAGAGGATAAGGTTGAAGAAACTCGTAGTAAATCATCACTGAAGGAGCAGACGATAGAGAAAGACAATGCTGACACAAGCAAGAAAAATGATGAATAGAATAGAATAGTTTTTTAACGTCCACGGAGACCAATAGGTCATGGGACACATACAATGGGCTAGTACAATCATTACTACTAGGATTAAAAAACCCCTGCCTCGAAAGGTTTCAAGGGAAAAACCTTTGCAGTAATGATGATACTAGACAAGCGGAGATAATGACTACTGAGGGCTCAGTAATTGCAGACGTTTATCTAAAACCTCAAGTATGTATAATGCCAAGTCATACACAGATGGTGCTCTGAGAAGTTGTGGAAGTGTGGACTATGAACTGGATCTTTTGACTTGTTTCATGCTAAATTATTTATTATTAACTACAAAATATGTCACCTACAGAAGGCCCAAAATGCAGGCAAAAACCAACCGAACATCTTGAAATTCACAACTTTTTTCAAAAAAGGTCAATTCTTGGAGCATGATGTTTTTTAAAATGGAATCTTTGAAACGGGAGTGCTGTGAACACTCCTGTTTAATTTGCAACCTTGTTTACTATAAAAATCGGATAACAACTACTTGCTTGTCATTAACACCATTTCGAACAATATGAAACAATCTTTGTAATTCTCTATATCAAACTCCTTTCAACGTCTAAACAAACTCTCAAGATTTAGAAATGTGGATCGTTAATTTTCCTCCCTCCAATTCTTCCATAAGGACGTCTTGACATTCTTAACCAGAAGATGTCATCCTAACCACCACAATTAACATTAAAACAGAGAATGGATTACATAATAAATCCAACAAAACTTCAATTAGAATCGTAATTGTAATGACACATCTACATATCATGGCATCCAAACGCAAGCTAAAAAGCAAATCTATTCTCATCGTTTAACTCTACCAGACAACAACATGAAAACCTCGTCCGACTACGCAATCCAACCCACCCTTCCCCAAGCCCGCGTTACTGCTAGTTTTTTTTTTTAAGGTTTCCAAGATGCGATTCAATATAAATTATTTCTTTACTTGATAGAGTATTTGATTGCTTCCTTGGACTAAATATGAAAATTATATAAATTTTGAAATTATTGGACTAAATATGAAAATTATATAAACTTTGACTTGTTGAGGGCAAGACATATGTTTGTCGTCAAGCCATGACATTACGATAAGGAAATGATCCACAATACTGAAGAAGCATTCAATGACTTTCTAAACTTTTTAAAAAAAAAAGCTAGTTTGACATATTTTTTCAAAAAGAAGCCAATTGAGTGACATGAGACAATGGAATAATTTCTTCACTGTTACTATCAGATAGTTCAACTTTGAGCTGCTTTTATGTAGAATCAATCACTCTTGCAGATAAGCCATGAGTGAATTATTGTGAAATACAAGCTTCTTATTGTTAAAGAAAAGATGTGGAATTTGCACGTGCAACATGTTCAAAGGGATGACTGTAAGCACCTTGCTAACTGCAATTTTTACTTTCTGAATATCTCATCTTATAAGTTATCTGATGTTGAAGCAGAGAGGTGGAATTTGCACTTGGGTATCATGAGAGGGATATGACTATAAGCATCTTGCTATCTCCATTTTTTACTTCCTGAATATCCAATCTACCAAAATGTACCTTGTATCTCCCTTTCACTGCACTTTAGTATTCACAAATGTCATTCCACTTCACTCATTCCAATCAAAACTAATGTAGAATATTATTGCCTTTCTCATTATAGAGATCAAGTTTAGCAACATATAAATACCCAAAAATCCATGATACACGGTCTGGTTGAGGCATAACTTCAAATATTTTACATGCACTGATTAATGTTCCATCTTGGTATAAACCGCAATTACTTCATTAGGCATTTTCTTAAATGTCACTTCTATGTTTTTTTAAGTTTTGCACATTCGATATAGGAAGAAAAAAATTCCTCAGTAATGCGTATGTATTAAGCCCACTTGAAAAGATGCAAACATGTATTAGTCTGACCTCTGTGAATGTTGTCCAGCTATGACACGCATTCAATAAGTAACTCTGATCGATACCATGCCATTTGCCATCGTTCATTGTAAAAGTTGCAAAGCTATATACCCCTGGCCATATTGAGCATAAGTTTTAGCAATAGCATAACATAACAACAAATCTTGTCAATGTGCCCGATCAATTACATCACGAACATCACGCATGCTTCTAAACTTCCCACACATTTTCATCATATGAGTACATTTTGAATCATAACCATATCCAATAATGCATGCATGCATGATTTTAACCTGAAATAAAACAGACAGTGGTGTGCTTACTGCATGGAAGTCGTCTGTGGATATCACTTTTACTCAAACAGATAGGTTCGGGCGGTGGATAATAATCAAATGGAAAGATAAGGGCCAAGAATGGGGTTTGATAAATGTATATGCTCATAATAGACCTCGTCAGCGTGGTGCTTTGTGGGCAACTCTGAGGAGTAAAGTTCTCCAGCTTGGGCAGAATGTTGCATGGTTGCTCGTTGGCGACTTCAATATGGTCGAGTTGGAAAGAGATAGAAGTGGTCGCGACTCTGAAGTGGTGCAAGGATTCGAGCGAGAACAATGGCTACGCCTTTTACATGATGGTCAGCTTATAGAGATTGATGGTGATCAGTCCTTTACGTGGTGTAATGGTTGGACAGGAGCTGGCAGAGCTTACGCAAGGCATGATAGAGGATACTTTAATACTTGTGCAGCTGCTCGGCTAGCGGATTTTCGTCGCTCAAATCTTCTGGATAGCTCCGTGTCTGATCATAATCCACAACTTCTAACGAATGATGTGGCTAATTGTCATCGACCTACCAGGACCTACTTTAAGCTTAATTGCAAGTACTTGGAGGATGATGAGTTCAAACTTGGCTGTAGTCGGGCTTGGTCTCGGGCCTTCTCACCTCGTAGCGGCATGTCTGGGGTTGTCGCAGCGTTGTCTGCAGTGAAGTCATTTGCAAAAGAATATGGGAGAGTCAGAGCTGCTGAATCTAGAGGACTATTGACTGCATTGTACCAAGAATTAGAAGTACTTCGCGCTCGTGGCCATACTAGTGGAGTCAGAGAAAAGGAGTTATTATTTCAGATCAAGGCTATGGAAACTGTAAAAGTTACTGAAGCCAAAGTGAAGGCAGGGTTGTAGTGGTTCAAGGACGGAGATAGATGTACCCGGTTCTTTTTTGCGGCTGTAAGAAGAAGGAAACTCGCTACTTCTATACATTCTTTGGTGTTGCTAGATGGCGCTCTTATCTCCGATCCGGTGAATCTTAAGCAGTATCCTCATCATCACTTTTCTTCATTCTTTGCACGACACCCATTGCCCTTTCAGAAGGACATTCAATTGGCCGTGTTGACTAAGGTGCGTCGCATTGTTTCTGAAGAGCAGAGGTTGCTTCTTGAGTCTTATAATATCGTGAAGGAGAACTTAAAAGCAGATGTGGCTCTCTTGAAAAGGGACAAGTGCCCGGGTCTTGATGGCTTTCCTATTGAATTCTTTCAGAAGTGCTGGGACTGGTTGGAGGATGACATATATGATGCCTTTCTTGAGTTTCAGAGATTTAGGAGCCTTGATAAGATTTTGAATACGGGTTGTATCTCCCTCATTCCAAAGAGCAAGGAACCCAAGACTATTTCTGACTGGCGATCTATTACATTGCTTTCCTCTGTGTACAAGATCTTTGCTAAGACATTGGCAGAAAGGGTCCGAGACATCTTGGCTGACGCTATCTCGTCAACACAATCTGGCTTTCTCCCTCGTCGTTGTATTCTCAACAATGTGGCTGCTGCATATGAAGGAATATATTGGGCCCGGTTACAGGGTCATGGAGCAGTGTATCTTAAGCTTGATTTTGCTAAAGCTTACGATAGTGTCGATTGGGGTTTCTTGGAGAAGTGTCTTCTTGCACTTGGGTTTGGGGAGTCATTCACAAGGAATGTCATGAAGCTCCATACATCAGCCAAATCTACTGTCCTTTTTCAGGGCGAGCCATCGGATATTTTTGTAGTGGGTAGAGGAATTCTGCAAGGTTGTCCCTTAGCACCCTTGCTTTTCACAATTACACAGAAGTATTATCCTAGCCCTTCTCCGTGGCTACCCAAGATGGCGTTATTCAAGGCCTCCCAATGGACGATGGTTCTCAAGAGGTATGTAACCAATATGTCGATGACACCTTTTTGTTCCTAATTGCCGAGGCTGAGAATCTTCATAATGCTAAGCTATTATTAGACACATTCTCCTTAGCATCAAGAGTTCTTGTAGGGTGGCAAAAATGTACAGCTTTGTGGACGTTGGACAGTCCCATCCCTCCCTGTATTTTAGACTATTCATGGAAGATTCTTCTGCATGGCAATACCACAAAGCTGCTTGGTATCCCAGTTGGAATTCACGTCTCTGCTTCAGATGCTTGGGATGAAATCATTAGTGGGTTGCAAAAGCACTTGTTTTGGTGGAATACAGCTAAACTGTCCATGCCCGGTAGAATCAATGTGGCTACATGTGTTCTTAGTAATACTCATGTCTACATGGCGTCTGCTCTATTAGCTCCGCAATGTAAGATGGAGGAGATTGTGCGTATCGTCAGAAATTTTATTTGGGGTGGAAATGAGTTAGGAGCGGTGGTCAAGGTAGCTTGGGCGAAATGCATTAGACCTAAGGCAGCTGGTGGTCTTGGTATGTTGGATTTTTACCTCCAAAGCAAGGTGATATATCAAAGTTCATTTGGAGGATTTTCATTGGTAAGGATGATTCTCCTGGCCTGAGGTTGTTGGTACAGTCGATTCAGCATTGTCTCCCATTTCATAAGGCCACCATTAAGCCCCTCCTTCCTTGGGCTTTGCTTTATCATATCCATCCGTATCCTAATGCTTCTCCCTTTCTAAAGGGGTTGCTTGCTGCTTGGGACACTGTCAGGTCTCTTTTCCATATTAATCCTGAGGCATGTCTTCAGTTGTCCACTCCATGCTGGTGGATTCCTTTGCAGGACACTCCAGAGAATGTGCCTCTAAGTGTGGTTGTTCATCCAAAGACACAACGACGATGGGTAGCAGCTGGTATTGGCACTATTGCAGCTTGGTATGTGTGACGTTCCATGTAGTTATACGGTCTACGTCATGTATTTGTACGGGACACGTACAAATACAAGCACGTCACCACGCTACCATGGGGGTATGGGAACTTAATTGCAACCTAGGGGGTTACCTTAAAAAGGATTAAATTAGCTATGCTAATTTAACACATTAATAATAATAACCTATAACCTAGGAAATTAGGCTAATTACCATTTGGGAAGGCGCCACCTGCCCCAATCGATTGGGCAGCATGGGGATTGCCAAGTTTGGATGCCAACTTGACCCCTATCCCTGGGATTGACTCCTGAAGATCGACCAAGGAAGGCCAGGAGCTGAGCGCCATCATACACCTGCAGAGAATCACCATAACGATGCGTCCCTCGTGAAGTAACAAACTGAATTCTCAACTCCCGGAGATGGAGGCCCCCCATGGAAACGAGTCCGGCCCGAATTCGTAGGTGGTTATGTGGATTCTAGATAACGCTTGGTTGTGTCCGTTTCTCTGTTCTCTTTGTGATTCAATCATAGAAACTAACCCTTGATCGCACAAGCAAGTTCTCTTTATATTCAATTCTGGTTTCTACTCACGAAAGGATGGATTGTTAATTCTTTGTTAATCGACTCAAAAGCGAGGGGATTACGGGGGTAGAGACCTCCGAGCCGTGTATTGTAGTATGCTCCTAGAAAGCATACCTAGAGTCCTATTAAATGCGGCACAGGCACAAGAACCCACCGGGTCCTAGATGCTATGGTGTGGCTTAGCACCGGACAAGGAACACAAGGTGACATGAGGGGTGGGGTCTTGCACGAGCATACAAGGCTCCCGAGACTCCTACAGGGCTAGGCCCGATGGCCGGTCCACGAGGGGCCTGGTATGGGTCCGACACTCCCCAGGGTGTAGAGGTGTGATCCGTATGGAGCACCCCCGCACTTTGAGTAGATTTAGGGTGAGTAAGTTAGCACGGATGTGGGGGTCGCTGATGTGGCACGTATTCTCTAGCTCACCCATGGAACCACCGTGATTACGGAAGGGGACGCCCCCGACCTGCCTCATTGGACCAGGCCATGAACACGGAGTAGGCTCGAGAGGGTGATGCCCCGAAGTTTGCGCGTCTCCCAAGGCTATAGCGAAGCCATAGCATGAATTGACCCATCTGCAAAGTGTGCACAGGAGGGGCGGATGGAGTGGACAACCCTAGCCAATGTTCTATGCCAGCCAACGCCATGCCAAGACTCGGTCTGCTGATCTCTTGAGGCCCAGCCGTCAGTCGATCCTCACGGGAGTCTGAGCCGGGGTAGAACCTGGGTTCTGGGTGTTTTCTTAGGATTAGATACATATTCTATGCCGTTGGTATATTAGATGGATGCGCCACCCTTCGTGGTGGTTATTTATGTATATTCATGCTGTGTGCTAACCCTTGTATTCATGCTTCCGCGACGTAGGAGTCCCATTGAAGGCGTGGGCCGAATGACCCCTTCAGAAAACTTCTTTCGGGCCTCATTTCATAGATGGCCCGAAATAGACGGAGGGCCCTGCTCATGGTGAGATGATTGCCATGGGAGGGGAAAGTCCCCGTATGTATACGTCCGAGGGTCGTATATATTCTGGGAGCGTCCGCAAGTGGTATCGAGCCGTGATTTCGGTTGCTCGAAATCATAGCACCGGCCAAACACTAACTTCGAAAGCACTCGGTAGTTAGGAGGAGGCTAAGTCAATGTGTCGTTAGTTCTCTTTGTTGTTTGGCTTGGTGTTAGGTTAAGTTAAGAAATTGTAGCTTTGAAGTGGAGGGGCCAAGATTGGAGGCCTAGCAGGTGCCAGTGGGTAGCTCAAATGACGAAGATGATGGTTCCAGTGGACCGGGCGTACTCGAATTACCCTAGAACAGTCAACTTAGGCGAAAAATGGTCAAGGGCAGGCCCAAAAACGAATTCGGGCGCCGCTTGCCTTTTGTCGCTCTGCAGTCAAGATCGAAGCGCCCGAAATGCTGTCGGCGCCCGACCCGTCAGACTTGAGTCAACGCGGGCCCGCCAGGTCAACTCGGGCGCCGCTTGCATTTCGACGACGCCCAGTCAAGGCAGAAGCCCGTATAATGCCATCGGCGCCCGACCATATGTAGCGCGTATTTCCGCCGTATATTTTTTTTAATAATAAAATTTTGAAGTTAATAAGAAACAAAAAAAAAAAAAATTTTGAAATTTTAAAAGTTAAGTGGCCGTTTAGCAAACCATTTCTTGTCATTTGCTTTTGCTTCCGCGCCTCCAACCGCCTGAGCCGCCCTCCGCCATCGCCACCAGACCGGACCTTGCTCTTGCGCCCTTGTGCCTTGTGCATCTTAGCGCCCCCTTTGCCATCCTCTTTGCCGCCAGCGCCTCACTATCCGCTATGGCCATCACCAAGAGCGCTCCGGATCCAACTACCTTGAGCATCGTGGAGATCTACGCCATGATTGCTAAGCACATGGCTACCGACCCAGCCCTCATTGATATATTGTTAGATGAGCTGGTAAACAGGTTTGAGAACAACGATAGGATTCCATATCCTATCTATCACTTCTCAGAACCATTCTTGATCCGGCTGAACCTTCGCCAGCTCTCCTATACCATTGTTGAGCAACCTGACATGGTCATGATGCTCATTAAATTTTATCCTCCCGAGCAGGAAGGCCATACAGAGGAAGAAGATATCAGGACAGAGGCCGACCGTATTAGGGGTTTGGCCCGGGAAGATGATCATAGGGAGATTGAGAGGGGCGGATACGGCGGCCGGGGAGGGAATACAGGTACCTCGGGGATGGCTTTGGCGTCATTGATGGCAGAGCCATTGAGGTTCCCCCATACCGCTGGGATGAGGATTCCAACAGTTTTGTATGGGGAGAAATCCCCGATATCAGTATAGACTATCTGATAACCATTCAGATAGACATGGGTCTGCGACCCCACCGGTACCATGCCGAACTTAATCGCCGTGCCGCAGCCCAACTTTTGCTCGATTCGTGAAGATCTGAGGAGGGCCCGAAGAACGGGAAAAGCTTGAACAGGGAGGAGCGGGACCGGCAAGACCGGAGGGACCAAAGAAGATGGAGGAGCATCCGGGAATGGCCCAACCCAAAACCGATGCATCGTAATCGCTAAGCTCCGAGGAAGGGAGTCGCCCATAAGGCCGGATCCAATACAAGGATAAGTTAAGGACTGCCGGGGCTTTTGGGAAGAAGACCAGTTCCGACCGGAGGCGCTAAAGAGCCGAGTGGACAACTCCCGCCGGGTTGGGGGCTAAGACGGTGCCGCATCGACGGGTCGCTTCAGAAAAGCCGGGGGGCGCGAAGCCTCATCGGTTCCGGCCGAGATTTGGCATTAAGCGGGAGATCCGCGAATTTCTCAGAAGTCCACGACCTTCCGATCGAAGCTACCTTTTCAGAGGCCGGGTAACGAGATCGCACGTTAAATTTAAGACCGATCTCCGCTTCCGCATCCTTGCAATTTTGGCGCCCAAGAGGTCTGCCGGCCTACTTGGTGGCACTTTTTGGTGACGCCAACCTTTGGCGCTTATCCACGCAAAGAGGGTCACCATAATGCCTAAGGATTTAGCCCTCGCCGTAGGATACGGGGAGCAACCTTAGCCTACTTGCGGGGATCCGCATTTGTACATATTTTTTTGTGATAATTAATAAAGAGGCTTTTATTTTGAATTAAAAGTTTAATGTTTTTTTTATGCTAAATTTAAAATAAAATGCTGACGTCAGCTTTAATAAAAGGGTTTAAAAGGGGACTGTAAGGTTATTTTAAACGCTTCTTTTCCTCTCTCCTCCCTTCTAGCGCCATGGCTGCCGCCGCCGACCTTGCTGCCTGGTACCTTGATGGAGAGAAATGGGATCCACAGGTTCCCTTCGACCTGCTGCAGCCTTTGCTATGCCAACGCATAGATCTCCTTGCCAATATGCAGCGGCATCCGGACTACGCCGGATTCCTTGACTTTTACATGGAGGAAATGCTTCCTCTGTGTATTCCTCTGGGGGATCCTCCCCACTTGTATTTGGAGCGGGAGATAGTTCGGCAGATGCTAGGCGGGGACACACATGCTTATGACGTCTTGAAGGGGAAACTCCGATGGGGTAAACACCTACCAGTGGTCCAGCATCAGGGGCAGCAGTATCTGGAAGCTACTTTCGCATTAGCCATCCTCATGGACCAATACGTGGAGGATGAGACCTTGCCAGTAGAGAAGGGCAAACTGCCGGAATCCTCCGAGGAGGGGGATGACGAGCATATAGGAATGGGCGACTTTGCCCGTTGGAAGGAGCTAGCGGAGGAGCTACCACCGCGCCGTGACCAATCTATAGGCTTGTCAGGGTTAGACGGCCTTCCAGTTATTTATCACCAAGGGCAGGAATACCTTCTCTTGGATGATATTATCCGGGCGTATCACGCGTGGTGGCGGATTTCGGCGCAAGCGCAAGACCATGTACTTTTACGAGCTTGCGGAGTATTGTATGGATGATTTCATCGACTTCACTTCTACCGAGCTTCCTCCGGAGGTGCACCACCTGCTTCGGTTCCGTCAGGAGACCCTAGAGCCGGCGGAGACTCTATTACGTCTTCGGCGACTTAGGTGATGCGAGGAACCAGCGGCCACCCTTGCACCGTGATGCCTTCCGGGCTATGGGACCTCACGTCCCAAACATTAATATGGTTGAGGTTCCCTCCGACTCAGATGATGAGGGTGAAGATTTATACCATAACCCTGCGCACAAGAAGGAGGAGCAACAGGAGCTCAAGGAGGAAGAAGTCCCCATGGACTTGGATAAGGAAGTGGCAGCATCTTAGACTTCGCAAGGGAAAGTGCTGGGTAACCACCTTACCCGTTTCTTTTTGTCGGCCTTCCGGACATGGGCAAGTCCTCTTCATAGCCCGAGATCTAGGGCGGTGACGGAAGCTTCATGGTGGGCCCTCTCAGGCACTCTCTACACTTTGGCCGCCACAAGAAGCTTCCCTATCGTGCGCTTTCGTATGTACTCATCTGACGGGATCTTGCCCCGACGGCCTTAGGTCGACATTGCGCCTTGGATGGGCATGAAGCTCCTCACGGCAGCCCCATTGGCCGTTGCCTATCCACCGAGGGTTGCATCCATTTCGCGGCCGCCACAAGAGACCACTCGGGTTACTCACGCGACACCGAATCCTCCACCACCTCCTAGGGCTAAGGATCAAGAGGCAGAACCTAGTTCCTAGACTAATTTTGCTATGAAAAATGTATATATATATATATATATATATATATATATATATATATATATATATATATATATATATATATATATATATATATATATATATATATATATATATATATATATATATATATATATATATATATATATATATATATATATATATATATATATATATATATATATATATATATCTGATCTATATATGTTCTTATGTTTGTCGCTTTTATCCGACCCAGTCCGCTTCGAGATCCGACGGCTCCGCGGGCTTTGGGGCGTATCCTACGGCCGAGATGTCTTGGGAGTTTACATATAATATGTGTACCGCGGTCCTACGGTGCAGATTGATCTGATCCTGACCGTCGGTCCGAGATCCGACGGCTCACGTTGCTTTAGATATATCCTACATGATCCCACAGTCCAGATTGATCATAATCCTTGGTCCAAGATCCTACGGCTCACATTGCATGCTCGGGCCTTGGTATTTTCAACAACTTTTTAGGAAAGGCTTTTAAAATTTTTTATGTTATTAGGGAAATTCGAACCCTGGTCATTAACCCCCCAACCCCCCATTCTAACCACTAGACCAATCTGATCTATATATGTTCTTATGTTTGTCGCGCTTATCCGACCGTCCGTTCGAGATCCGACGGCTCACGTGGCTTTGGGACGTATCCTACGGCCGAGATGTCTTGGGAGTTTACATATAATATGTGTACCGCGGTCCTACGGTGCAGATTGATTCGATCCCCGACCGTCGGTCCGAGATCCGACGGCTCACGTTGCTTTAGATATATCCTACATGATCCCACAGTCCAGATTGATCATAATCCTTGGTCCAAGATCCTACGGCTCACATTGCATGCTCGGGCCTTGGTATTTTCAACAACTTTTTAGGAAAGGCTTTTAAAATTTTTTATGTTATTAGGGAAATTCGAACCCTGGTCATTAACCCCCCAACCCCCCATTCTAACCACTAGACCAAGCATTAATTCTATGAATTATTTATGTTTCAAATATACTTAAGGGTAATGTCCTAATTAAGATAAAATAGAATATAACATTCTAGTAAGGAAATAGGGAAATACTTCCAGAAAGTTCTAGGATGTTTTGAAAGTTTCAGAATGTTCCTGGAAGTTCTAGAATGTTCTAGAAATTTCTAGAATGTAAGGGAATCCAGGAGAATTAAAGGGAATCTAAGGAAATCTCATAAATTGTAAGAGAATCTAGGAAGATATTTACAAGTCTAAGGGAATCTCTTAAAATCTAGTTGAATCTAAGAAAATCTTGATGAAGTCTTAGAGTTTTTTTAAGATTTTGCAGAGAACCACAATAGAATGTTCTAAAATGTTTCATAATAAAGGTGTACAATATAAATCTTGAAAAAAAAAATGGTCTAGATGCTCAGGGTAAGCGCCTCAGTCTAAAAATAGAAAGTGTTTTAGAAATGTTGCACAGATCCAAAATAGATTATTTTGGAAGGTTCTAAATGCTCATGGGTAAGCACCTCCTAAGAGAATCTAGGGGAATATTCATGAATGCTAAATATAGTACATAGAATGTTGAAGAATATAGAGGAATCACAAGAGAATCTCAGTAGAATCGTTGGTTACCTAAAGCACGACAATGCGCCGTAGGACGTGTTAAATCTCTTGTATATATATATATATATCTTATATTATAATGTTGTGTAATGGACCACGCCCTAGATCCGATGGCCAAAATTCGATTGAAAATTTGGACGGTCCAGATAGCCTTTTTCTTCTTGCTCTAGCGATTTAGGGGTTCTTCAGCTATGGCAGAGCAGGCCAAGATCTGCAACACGATTTAGCGGTTCTTCAGCTGTGGCAGAGCATGCCAAGGTCTGCAAAGCTCAGTATCACACTTCCGCTTCTTCAAGTTCGGCTCCACAAGTTTCGAATGGAGCTTGGGTGGAAAACCCTTTCTTACGGCTGGGTTCAAGAAAATCGACATGAAGAAAAACCCTTTCTCACAGGATGTTGCGTGCGCGGCTGGTGTATTGATCTTGAATGCAATGTCATAACAGCGTGGCTGTTTTTAGAGCTCTTGCAAAATTGGAAAAATAGTCGGATGGGCTCTACACAGGCCTGGCTCCTGCATCGCATCTCTATTTTTATGGGTTGGCTCATGCATTCATATCTTTATTTTGTGGATACAGATGTCATTGCTCTGCCTTTATTTCTATATATGTCACAGTATGGATTTTTGAATTGTAGACCATGTTTCATGATCTGGATGCTGCAAGGAGAGCTTTTGTGAAATCGACTCTGATAGATGGTTCTACAATAGAGCTCTGATCATTTTCGTAGTGGCCTTAGCAGGACCAGCTGATATTAAGGAAAGGAATGGGCTTAACCGAGCTTTTCTGTTTTAGGGTATGGAAGCTATCTGCCAAAAAATAGCTAGCCGAGCTGTGTTTTTCTTCTGCAGAGATTATGTGCATTTTCCATCTTACCATTTTCTGGAGCTTTTAGCTTTTGACAATGCAAGCTAACTTGCAGAAACAACAATAAAAGCCAGGTATTTTGCAGTGGTAAGCTCATATTCTCTCCTTTTGTTTCTAACAGACAATGTGGAGATAATTTCTACATTTTGGATTTGCCCATGCTTGGCAAGATGGCGAACCGAGCTGTGTCTTCTTTTGCAGAGATTATGTGTAGAAACAACAATAAAATCCAGGTATTTCACCTTAGATCATTCCAGAAATCTTATATATGTTGGTAGTTTGTTAAGATTTGTTGTCCATAAACTAAAGTTCAAACAATTTCTTGCAATAATTCCATCTGATTATTATGTCTTATCCTTTAACGATGTCATGAATTGCAGAATTTTGCTCTTTTCTTGAGAGAACAAGATGCTTTTGATTCAAAGTCTACTATGTAGCCTATCACAGATCAACGTACCATGCATCGCATGAAGGATGAAGGTCTGCTACAAGTAAGTTCTCTTCTTTGCATCTTCCTTCACACTAATTTTCATGAGGGCAACAAACTGCATGTATGCATTCTGTAGAACAAAGGGCAAGTCATGCTAGCCATTCAGAAAAATTTTCAATTCCAGAAATAGGCATAAATTATCTTAGATGATGACATGTTTTAAATCCTAATTCGTTTTTCTTGCAGGTTCAAAATCACTTTGAGTGGCATACACCACCTCTACCGCATAATATCTTTCCCATAGTCATATATGAACTTTGGCTTAGACATCATGCAATTCAATATAAGAAATGAGGAGTTGACTAAGGAATTGCAGAAACATCTACGACTTTAATGCGATAAGGCAGTCTCATTAATATCAAAAGATGGTACAGTTCTCATAGTCGGCGCCGATATCCTCACCCCCTTGCGGTTCCCTCAAGCAATTCTACTTGAGATTTTTGAGGTCATTTAGGTTGTGGATATGAAAAATAAAAGGTCTAAGGTGCTCACAAAATGCTGCAACACGAACTTTGCAGATGGGGTGCTTAAATTTGGTGGGCATGAAGAAATAAAACATATAAGAAGCAGGTGAATATGGCATATTGGTATCTTCAAGGCATTCTATTTACTTGCTTGATTTTTCTATATAACTCTTTCTTATCACCAATACTGAAGAAGGAAATTCCATGTCTATTTCTACCCATTTACCGTGCTACCACAAACTCTTTAAAGCTAATTAGATCCTTGGCCCTGCGATAAAAGCAGTAGCTCTATGATATCAATTACCAAGAATTGTGAGTTTTACAATGCAGATATATTGTAAAAAGCAGTGTCCTGTTATGATGAGATGGTGTATCACTCAAACTTGAGAACATGATTATGTTGAAATTCCACTAACATTCTGCTATGCGATGTCTTTTGAGAGCATGATTTAATGTTGAAATTCCTCCTAAGAACATGATTTAATGTTGAGATTCCACCCATATTCTTCTATGCCATGTTAGAAAAAAAAAATGAACTTATTTTTCTCTTTGGCTTGGGACAATGGTAACTATGAATGGGAATAGAAGCATGGGACAATGGTTTGCTCACTCCTTAATGGGAGCAAAAGTGTCTTACTCCTTAACATAAATGAAAACGTGGATAATGGATTGCTCACTCCTTACCAATTTGATCCACACTTGATAAAATTCTATGTTACTATTGTTTTGCAACACACTTTGTTAATGGTTCAAAATAAAGCTTTGTTTCCTACAATATTACAATAGGCACACATGGGATAAGATAATCCATTGACCCCATCTTTCATCCTTTGCAATGTTCATATTTTATCTTTTGTAATGTTTCATATTTAATTAGCAAGACTCATGAGCACGTGTTTCATATTTTATGTGCAAATGCAATTAAAACATCCAAGTATTTTTTAAGATGCAAAGTACTTTTAAAGTACCTATAGGTAAAGGTGCAACACATAATGAACAGACTCCAATGGCCTAGAAGTTACTGTATATGGAGGTTCTAACATTTATAGGTTCTAAAATTATGCCCAGCAACGCTGGGCACCATTACTAGTATATATATATATATATATATATATATATATATATATATATATGTTTTGCTAATTTTTGTTATATATATACATATGTGTGTTCTGGGATTTTCGATTGGCAATTGAATGGACCATATTGACAAATGGTGTACCTTATTTACTTATTAAATACAAAGTTCTCTTGAGGAGTATTATTGAATTGTGTGTTTTTTTTATGACATCCTCTTCAAGAGCATTAAAACTTTAGAATATAATGGAATTACAAAATGTTCTCTATTCATTCCAACTATGTTGCAGAGGAAACCATTTGGGAATATGAGGAGAGAATCACCGATATGGTTAGGAGGGACGATCCCGGCCGCCGCACCCAGACTATGGCCGAGAGATATGGTGAATATCCGTGAGTGGGAGGAAGGCTATGAAACCCAACCACCGCCACCGTGGGGAACTCTACGACCCTGACAAAGGGCTAGAGATAGTTAACATCCTCAGGGATCGAGCTTTTGAGGATCTGAAGATGACCCTGTGTCGTACCTGGGACTACTGGAATATGACCAGGCACGAAGCCTTCGAGGACGCCAACGACCACCTTTGGCAACTCTTTTATGCGATGCGAAGGCTCTTTAACCTTCGATTATCAGCCCAACATGGGAGTACCAAGCAATCATTGTCCAAGCCCGGCACGCTATAAAACTCGTCCGAAGCCGCGGGGAGAGTACCGCTTCGCGATCCTCAGACCTCGCCAACCCCTAGGCTTGGTCTCTTCCGTTATGTTTTCGTTGTTGTGGTTACGCTGTGTGCAAGTAGAACTTTAAAAGTTTCCATTGTATCATACCTACTTTTGTCTCAATCCATGTATCAATCAACCCGTTGTTGTACTCAACTTGAATGAAATACAAATATTGTTTTCTGTTTGTATATACTTTTGTCTCGATTAACTTAAAAAGGGATTGTACATTAATGTAAATCTGCTTACATATTCATGAATGCTTCCTATAGGCGGTGTAATGCGTAATCGCTTGGCAAACACCCTCAACGCCCGGTAGGGCTCACCCTGAACAGAATTGATGTTAATGAAAAGGCAACTTCGGCGAAGTTCTGGGCTTATGTGTTGCATACCAATCCACTTTGCCACATACTCGGGAGGACGGACCGAATTACCTCACGACCATTGAGTCCACACGACACAATGCCATCTCCTCCCGAGCTAGCCCCATGCACTGCATTGAGGAGGACTCATGCTAAGCGTCATCGAAGTTCCTCTAAGGATAGCGCCGCTTCCTCACATTCAACCACTTCGGGTTCTTCGGGGTCCTCGCTATCAGACAGTGACCATTCAAGGCGTAAGGATAAGGAATACCGCAAAACCGTTGATACAGCCATCACTAGTATATGGAAGAACCGGAAGTTGGCTCGGGTTTGATGGGAAATCCAGAGGGAGGCTTGAATGCGGAATCTTGGTTGGACGAAATGAAGGAATTCGGGAAGTCCTATGGAATGACAGAGAAAGATACGAGGAAGGTCGCCACCACGAACCTTACCGAGCTGCCCGTATTTGGTGGAAGGGTTACGCCAGAGCTAAACACCTGGATAGGAGCGGATGCAAGTTCGAAAAGTTTGCTAAGGCTTTTAAATCGCATTACGTGCCTCGTGCGCACAAATGCCAACAGATTCGGACCTTCTACACAGGTTGGAACGAGGGGGCATGTCCGCAGGCCTACACCGACGAATTCATGCGTTTGAGGTTGTATGCGTGCGGGAATGAATGAGAAAAGAGCAAGAGAGGGCTACATTGAAGGGTTGGCCCCATCCATTAAACGCGAATGGTCAAGGCCATCGACCCAAAGTCGGTAGATGCGTAGAGGGAAGCTAAGGCATTAAGCCTTGAGGAAGACACGCCAAGGAGCCGTATCCGCGACACGCTCCTTACTCGCGCAGCCCACGGCCGCCCACACCTTACAAACCCCGCTCGCCAAGTCCGGGGCCTCTCAAAGACAATTCTTATGGCGCCAGGAGAAGAAAGTCGCCTTTAGCACGCCGGGATAAGCGAACAATGCTGGTAAGGAAGTTCGGGGCCTCTTACAGTCCATCCCTAAAGAGGCGGAGAACAGCTCCATGCAGAGATAAGGCATGCTACGGCAGCATGAGGCCTGGACACTTCATGCAGAATTGTCCGTACGTCACGCAGACTGCTCAACTGGCCATGGCCGACCTGGATTGGGAAGATTTGGAGTCCAATCTTGCTGCGGAGGACGAGGCTCCCGAGTACATTCATGGTGCGTCTCATATTCTTGCCGCTATAGAAACAGGCAACGCTGAAAGTCAGCCTTCTGTTATTTCTACAATAGGCCAAGTAGACAGTAAGCCCTTCATAATTTTGATGGACATGGGTAGTACGCATAATTTTGCTTCTCCTAGAATGGCCCAGGTACTGCAGCTGGAAACGTTGAGATCCCGACCTAAGCCAGTCACATTGGGTAAAAGAATGCTAGGGTGTCCTACATTTGGCCAAATGTAGAGTAAGAGATGTATCACATTTCAAATACATAACCACCGCCTCCCATAATTTCGAATGGGTGACGTGGCTAATCCCAATGATTCCATATCCCAACCAACTTTAATTAAAAAAGAAAACAATAATAGGTGCCTACATTATCCTACATTATACGTAATGTAAGGGCATTTTTTTTAGACACCCTAGCATTCTTTTACCCCATTAGCTAGCGGTAAGATCAGACACACTCATGGCCGCCGTATTAACCTTAAAATGCAGTTGCCAGGTGCACCAGTTGCCTTGGGTGCCGAGTTAATGGACATTGGCAAATATGATCTTATTGTGGGAATGGAGTTTTTAGCGTCTGCCAGGGCCCACATAGACTGTGAGAAACGGGAGGTCACCTTCAACGCCGCTAATGGAGCACGTGTGACGATAAAAGGTGATTCATTACACTCCGCTATGCAGTCAATGTCAATAAAGCAGCTAGGAAAAGCTATACGCAGGAATGAACTCCTTTGCCTCATTAAACTTGCTTCCATTGAGTCGGACTCCAAACAGCAGCAAGTAATCGACGCCTTACCATCGGACATTGCTACCCTTCTTCGAGAATTTAGCGATCTTTTTCCAGATGAGATCCACAAGCTTCCTCCTTTCAGAGGGGTGGAATGTGAGATAACTCTTGAACCGGGTACTAAGCCTACCAGCAAAGCCCCGTACCGAATGAGTCCTCCGGAGTTAGCAGAGCTTAAGAAACAGCTACAAGAGTTACTGAATCTGGGGTTTATTCGGCCCAGTGTTTCACCATTTGGCGCTCCTATTCTTTTTGTCAAGAAGAAAGATGGCTCCTTAAGGATGTGTATTGATTATAGGCAACTCAATAAGCATACCATCAAGAATCGCTATGCTTTGCCTAGGGCAGATGATCTTATGGACCAGTTACAAGGGGCAAAATATTTCTCAAAGGTTGATTTGCGCTCCGGGTACCATCAGATAAGGATAAAGGAAGAGGACATCCATAAGTCTGCTTTTCGTACCAGATATGGGCATTATGAATTCACCGTCATGCCTTTTGGATTGACCAACGCCCCTGCAACGTTTATGCGGTTGATGAATGACATCTTCCGCCAATACTTGGATGACTTTGTTGTCATTTTCTTTGATGACATTCTCATCTATAGTAAAACCTTGCAGCAACATGAACAACATCTTCGATTAGCTTTGCAAAAGCTAAGGCGCCATCAGCTCTTTGCCAAGTTCTCTAAATGCAAGTTCGCCACTCCGAGGGTAGACTATTTGGGGCATATTATCTCAGCAGAAGGAATTGCTACAGACCCAGCCAAGATAGAAGCAGTAAAGGATTGGCCCATTCCAGCTAATGTTTCAGAGGTCCGGAGTTTCTTGGGACTCGCAGGATATTATCGGAAATTTGTTAAGGATTTTGCAACAATTGCCGCACCTCTTACTAATCTCACAAGGCATGAGAAAGTAAAGGATTGGATGGAACATTGGAAAACAAAAGTCCAAGTCGGCTTTCAGAAGCTCAAGGATGCCTTAACATCTGCACCGGTCCTTACCTTGCCTGATCCTGAAAAGGATAAATCGGTAGCCACCGATGCTAGTAAGATAGCTACTGGTGGAGTTCTAATGCAGGAGGGGAGAGTTGTTGCTTACGATTCAAAGAAGATGAATGATGCAGAGCAGCGATATCCTACCCATGACCAGGAGTTGTTTGGCGGTTGTTCGTGCTCTCCGTGTTTGGAGACACTACCTTCTTGGTAGAAGATTTCAGCTGGATACGGATCATCGAGTCTCCGCCTATTTATCCACCCGGTAAATCTGAATCTCGTCGGTAGCAGATGGATGGAATTCCTCGAGGAATATGACTTGAGATTGTATACAAGCCGGAAAGCACAATGTGGTTGCGGATGCTTTGTCACGTCATCCCTTCATAACCCTTGACCCATTGTAATGCCATTTCCACACTCACCAACCGAGTTTGGGAAGCGGATAGAAACAGACCACAGCCCGCGATCCCTAATTACGTAATGTTTGGGAAAGTTTGGGTAAGGAAGCCCATACCAATAGAGAACGTGAAGCATTCCGTTCATATAAGAAAGAGGGCAATTTATTATATTACAAAGATAAGTTGTGTGTTCCAAATGACTTGAGGGTGCGAAAAGCGATTCTCCATGACACGCACAACAGCCCTATAGCGGGACATGCGGGTTTTATGAAAACTTACTTTAAGATCCGCTCCAGCTATTTTTGGCCTTCGATGAAGAAGGATATTGCTAGGTACATCAAGCAGTGTCAGGTTTGTCAGCAAACCAAGGCTGAGCAATTAAGAGTTCCCGGGGAGTTGCAACCTTTGGATGTCCCCAACGCCAAGTGGGAAGTCATAACCATGGATTTCATTGTGGGCCTTCCACGCACTCTCCGTGGATATGATGCCTTAATGGTCGTGGTCGACAAATTATCAAAGATGGCTCACTTCCTGCCATGTCGCACCACGGACACCGCCTTCGACACCGCCTTGCTCTTTGCAAAGGAAATTTTCAGGTTGCACGGGATGCCGAGAGTAATTGTATCAGATAGGGATCCTAAGTTTATCAGTGCATTCTGGAAGGATTTCTTCGCCACCATCCAGACCAAGCTTGCCATGAGTACAGCCTACCATCCTCAGACAGATGGTCAAACAGAACGTGTCAATCGTATTATCGAAGACTAGTTATGGTGCCCATCGTTGATGGGCTGGGTTTGTTAGATTTATAGGGTTAGCTATCTGGACCTTGCTTGCTAGTGAGCTTCCTCAGCCCAAATGGATCGGATTTCAAGAAATAGAGGTAGGGGTGATCTCCTACTTACTCATGAAGTTCCTTAAGACTGTGTTCAGAACAAAATGTGCCAAGACGAATGTCGGAAGCTCTTCGTACCTAAGAGAGCACCTTATGGCCCCTTGCTTACACTAACTTCATGCATCTAAATGCATTTTCTATCTTGCACTTGTTGCATGTGTAAATCATATTCCTTTAAATCTGTAGACTGAAGATCGGCATGATCATAATCCTTTAAATCTATAGATTGAAAATTGGCATTGAAGATGAGTCCATAAGGGCACTGCAATTTTGCACTATTTGCACTTGGCATTGTTTAATATGTTTGAGCAGATACTTCTATCTATACATGGTTCTTACTTTAAGCTTCAAGTTGGTTAGGGCTACTCACATGAAGTTGTTGCAACATCTTCTAGCAATCCCACAACCCTTTCCCTTCAAATGCCAGGAGGGCATGTTGATTTCAAACAAATCATATCGTATGCATGTCCAAAACATACCTAAGAGCGCCCCTTTTGGCCCCATATATTTAGCAATATGAGGACTAACTTCATACATCTAGATGTATTTTTTATTTATACTTTTTAATCTTGCACTGCTTGCATGCATAAATCTTATTCCTTTGAATTTAGCTTTTCTATTTGAGTTAATAAACTATTACACAATCAATAAGGTGCAGCTTTACATTAGAAAGTAAGTTTGACAATATGTTGTAACAACACAACTGAAGTTCCAATTATTGCAATTATTGCAATTGTTCCTAAATTATTGCAATTATTGCAATTGTTCCTAAAACCCAGGATGAATAATTGCAGAAATCTTAACTTCTGGACTTCTTTATAATATAAAGATTTTGCTGCGATTATGCTATATGGCGCATTTGGTGTCTTTCTGCTGGTAAGCCACTCACGTCCATATATCCTCCTATCTGCTTATGTGAAGGTATGCCCAAAGTTTTATGTCGCTGCTAGCTTATACTCCAACTGAATTCACATTACTCACCTCTTGATGTAACCATCAATCAAAACTTATATGTATGGATGCGTGAATGCTCAGCTGCAGATGTATTATTAACCAGCACATTAGGAATACACAATGTTCACTCCTTTGTTGCATGCAGCTTCCCCAGCTGTAAACATGACCCTAAGCAAGATGCGCATGCATGTCTGTTGCCCCCATATCATAACACGTTCATGATGTTTCCTCTTTGCATACAGCCTGTACACACAAAAGCTACAATTTCATATCCATTGTCTATTTTCACAAAGCCTAAACTTTAGAAAAATGACGCAATGTTGCAAAAGCTATTGTAAGTGATGGATTGCGGTCGCCTTGATATGTGCCCCGTTGCGGAATTATTACCATGATGGCTAAACCGTAAGATGATCTTTGCCGGACCAATAGTAGTGATGGTGCCATTAAACTTTTCATTTACAATGGTCGTTCTTTGTGCCCGACAAAATATGAGCATGAAGGTGCCAATAAATTCAGATACAACCTGAAACACTTATCTTGCTTAAGTAATGCAAATATAGAGAATGCCTAGGGAGTTGGAATGATACCTTCTTAGCAAGTGAGCACTGAGGAATGGGAATCACCATATCGGTAAAGTCGTGTTCTGCCATGCAGGAATCTACTGGAAAACATTTGTTGTTATAATATCCTGATCCTGTCATGCTTTGAGCTCTTTCTGCACTGATATGACGACCTGATCCCCAATTGCCAGGAGCTCTTTCTGCTGCCATTACTGAAGCAACTTGATCAACCAGAACTCCAGGTCCCTCCAAACTTTAAGAAACGACAACTCCGATGAAGCTCAAGATGAGGCAAAGGAAGGCGAAACCACGTGAATCCATATATCCAGATCCTAAATCCAGCAAAATAAAAGTTTAATAAGAATACAGCTCTTTGTAAAATGGAAGCTTGAACTTCGTTTTACCTCTACCTAAGCACAATCCAGTCGATTTTGTTGGTGATCCAAACTTTAAGAAACGACAACTCCGATGAAGCTCAAGATGAGGCAAAGGAAGGCGAAAGGGAGGCCGAGCAGGAAGCCGCAGGGGCGGCAATCCTCGCAGCACTACTCGTGATGCAGCTGCTCTCGTAAAGAAAAACCCTAAAAGTAAGATAAAATTAGAAGAAAAGTGCAAGATGATGCCACGTGGCATCGATTAATCTGAACCGCCCAAATTAGGGCGTGGTCCATTACACAACATTATAATATAAGATATGCTACGAAGCTATGTATGGAGTAAACAGTCACAATGGGCAGATTATATTTACTTGGTAGAATTCGCCTATGACAGTACAAAGCAGGAGTCTTCTAAAATGTCTCCCTTCATGATAAATTATAGCTATCAATGTCTTACTCCAGACACGTGGCATAACCCTGTTTCTAAAGTGGAGGTCTCTCAACAACTCCTTTTAGAAATGCAGGCCTTGGTGGAGGAAGTTCGGGGCTACTTATTGGCCGCACGAAGTCGTCAGAAGAGTCTAGCGGATAAGCACCGAACCCCACGGATCTTCCAGGTGGGCGAATCGGTTTGGCTTAAGATCAAAGTAAAACAAGCCAAGCTTAAAATTGGTAACTGTAAGAAGTTGGCACCCAGATGGGCTGGGCCGTTCAAGATTACTGAACGCGTCGGAGAACAAGCATATCGCTTGGACCTGCCACCCCGCTTGAAGATCCACAAGGTCTTTCACGTGAGTCTTCTGAAGCAACACACCCCTGACCCAGAGGAGGTTTTGGATACCCCAACTCTCCTAGAAATGACTGAAGAGCAGCTGGAAGAGCAGCCTCCTTCGGAACCTTTTCAAGAGATAATAGCAATCTGGAATACATGCAGCCTTTTCGCGGATTCCGTTGCCACAACAAGCAAGCTGTCCTTGCTGCAACTTGATGCAAGATGTACCATGCTCACATTGCCCAAACAATAGTATCGTCCAAGCATGAAGACATTTGCTAAGACATTGCATGAGAAACACAAACTCTATGACACTAGGAATAGAAGACAGATATAGATGTACATGTCCATATGAAGTGTGAGAGCACACACATAAAGAGCATCATTTACAGCAGCAAAGACGAGGCACGTAAAAATATGGATGTGGCAAAAACGCACCTCGCAATGATAGAATTGAGAAGCACGGTACCCTCTCGCAAGTCCAAAGAAGCTCTTCAATCTAAAGGCTTGAGACAGTTTCATGGAAACCCATTTAAAAAACATTAAAAGTTGAAGAACGAACAATATGATGCTTACGGCATTGATATCTATAGAGACTGTAGAGACGATAAACATGAGAATAGATGAGATGATGAGTTCTAGCACAAAAAAGACTCAAGAGCACTTCCTGCAGGGAATGGTTGCCGATAAATTGTCCACTTGCATAAATCATCATCATCACATCGAGTCAATTTGTTGCACCAACCTAAACAAAGTAATTCTATCATGTGGCAATATATTGGTCATGCCAGCTCCCGACTCCTAAGAATAACGAGAATGAAAGTTGCAATTTCCTCTGTGCCAACCTGTTGAAATCAATGGGCTGGCATGGTATATGTGGCGTAAGAGTTATGGCAAAAAATATTGCTTGCACCTTCGAGTAATGTGGTATTCTTTAGGGTCGCGGCGTCTCGAAACAACAAGATATGTACCAAATACGTTGCATGTCTCCAGAAGGGAACTTTGCCATGGCCAAAATTGGTTTATCTCGTCGGTCACGAGCCTTGCATCAAATAAATCTTAAAAGTGAAGCGGTTGATTCAACGGCCGGTGACCGGTATGAAACGGAAAATAGGAAAGCAAGAAATGAGAAGGTAAGTAGAGGACAAAATTTAAGCAGAAAGATACAAATAGCTAACTGCTAGACCGAATAGGCACCATGCTTCAACCCAAGACGGCTAACCGCTTTCTGCTTGGCGAAGAGATCGAATCGATGATCCATTATCAAGTTGCGCCTTCTCCCATCTCCGTTCTATTTTCTTGGCCATTTTCTAATTTCCTCGACCTTTGATTTATGAAACTAGAGATTCAATGGTGTAGATTGATGCCACTTCAGATTTTGATGAGGTGGAAATTACACGTGGATAGGGTAGAATTTGAGGAAAGGCTGTAGGCCCGGTAGGGCTGGTGTGCTAAAAAAAAATAACAAGAAAATGAAAAATAATAATAGAGATAAGGAAAGAAATGGAAGTCACGAGGCAAAAATCATGCAAGCATAAGAAATCCCAAACAAAACCCAAGAACGACGTAAATGCAGAGCACAAATAGTGAACCCCGAAACCATGCAGAATAAGAAGAATAGAACTCCTGTCAAAAGTCATATTCACACCGGACGATAAGCACTTGTCAAACTAAAAAATACTAGTAACAGTGCCCGGCGTTGCCGGGCTTTAGCTAGAACATGCAATGTAGGTGATGATATATAAATACCAAGAGATGTGTTGTATTTGTGTAATTTGTTTGGTGGTCATGTATGAAAGAGGTGATCATCATAACAATGGTGGAGAAATGTTCCATTTATAAAATAGTGCAGAAGGCGTTATAAAAAATATCTTAAGTTGTGATTGGCCTTGGCTAGTTTAGTCGTAGCAAAGCATTTGTTTGTTCAACACAAACAATGAGAGTACAAACTCAGAACAATATCTTTGCACTTTTGTTGCTTTGCCACACTTTCTTGACTTATACATACTTGTTAAAAAGAGACATGGCATGTCATGGATTGTGTACTTGAATGCAAAGTTTTGCCACTCAGATTACATTGTTTTTAAGTACTACTCCTGTAAGCAGAGAAAGTGTTTGCCCCCTTTTCTTGATTCATTGGCTAAAGAAACACAATGTCACGATGGGACATGCAACTCTTTATGCAATTTGTAGGTAGCTATAGTGAAACATATGATTTGGGATGTACATCTCTTTTTGCGATTTGGAATTGCAAGTAGCTATAGTGCTCTCTAGTTTGGATCATTCCCTAGTGTTATGATATGCAAACAACATCCAAGAAAAAGATATTGAGAAGAATAAATGCCATCAATACTCTCCATTAAGCTTGAGTAAACTGTAAGAACTCAACATTGTCTGCTCTTACATGGTATCTCAAATCAATGACACGCTTATGAGCCAATTTAGGTTTCCCTCAACCATATGGATACTCAAAACACTGGAGTAACAAATAATAATCTCTGCAACAATGGAAAACATCTAGTAGCCTTACTTTTCCATGCACTAAAAGAGGACTTATACAACAACTGTACCTTTCAAGGTTCCTAAACTTTTCTTCTTGCTCTGTAGCATCATTTGCTTACACCTGCAGCTGACTTCAAAAATCTTCTTGCTCTCTTGCATCATTTGCTTGCTGCAGCATGCTTGTTAAATTATCAATAGAGAAGGTTCCTTTCTTGTTACAAAGGTTGGCCATAGTGCATATCCACATAGGTTGGGTTTCTATCTGTCTCGATGAAGAGCTTGCACTATGAGATCTATGCATTTTAAAATTCTGAAAACACATAGGAAATCGACATGAAGTAGCTGATGAAACAGAAACATAACTGGAGATGAGCAAGAAAGCATATTATTAAGATCTCTAATCACAATAGCAATGGACTTAATTTCCATTTCCATGAATACTCACAGATTTTAGAAATGTGAATGCATGATTGCTGAATCCAACATGCTGCATCTTCTGCTGCACATCCTTGAAATAGAAAAAAGACCAATTAGAGAAGTCAATGCTGATTGCTTGAGTCCTTGTGCTGCATTTGTCTTGAAATACATTTGAGACCAACGATTCTTGTTCTTCGACTTTTATTTCCGACTTGCATAAACATAACAAAAGAACTTGTCACATACGCAGCTTGGCAACTGTAGCTAAGTGGGCACATGCTAAACCATGTTTTCCTCCAAAAAGGGCTACAGATTCAAGAATGCAACAATAAAATGAGTTGTAATGATATATTTGATGGATTATTACCAGAAATATTTTTACACAAAAAAGGCTGTAGGCCCTTAAACAATGTAACAAATGCTATATAAAACTTCTGTCCAGAAAGTGACAATAATGAAATTCTCACCTCTAGAGTTGCCTATACTGAAGCTAATAGTGCTGCATTAGTTAGCTTCCGTCTAAAGAATTTGACTTTCATATCATATTTATTTGCTGAAGGATGTCTTGATTGTAGATGGAATACATATTCCATTATCCATTTTCAATAAAGATAAATTAAAGCTTCAAAATTTAAACCTAGGGGACTGTTAAAACTCCAAAGAAGCCTTCAAAAGAGTACCATGGGAAGGGAAATATCACGTTACCTTGAGGCATTTAAGCTCTTCAGAAATTACATGAATTGATCTGCAAAAGACTAAAAGCCATGCAAGCGTGGAAAAAACAGTCAGAATGATACACCGAAACCATAGATGGGAAACAAATAGAATGCGTGAATCATAATAAAAGCCACAGTATACTATAAAGGATGGATCTGGGCAATCGAGAGGACAAATCAAGGTATGGAAGTTATCTTTTCCATCTCTGTTTGCAGTACTTATCCATGAGCTTCTTGAAAGAAAAAAAAAGAGGGGAAAGAAACTTACGACAGAAAAACATGCCATAGAGTTCACAAATCCAAGGTTCCTTCTGGCATCACCCTAAGTTGCTTATCAAAGCATCCCTAAGCAGACCGGGATGCATATTGGGGATTTACCTAGCATGAGATAGAAACAATACAGCTCGCAATCTACACCAGGAGGTACATCCTAGCATGAGAAACACTATCCTATCATGACATTCTTCTGATAATTTATAATGAAGAACAACCTCAACAGTTATGAGCATCAACAATAACCACTAAACAGGAATGCAGATGCATGCACATACCTCAATGGAAAAGATAAAAACATCTTGGGGATTTACCTAGCATGAGATAGAAACAATACAGCGAGCAAGATAACATCCTAGCATGAGAAATACCCTAGCATCGCATTTTTCTGATACTGGACTTAATGATTAATGTCCTAGAAAATCTCAGAAGCAATATGCTGAGAAACGCCCTAGCATGACATTAATGTCCTAGAAAATCTCAGAAGCAATATGTTAGCAATCTACAGCAGGAGGTAACATCCTACATGCAAGCATTTTTCACCGAAACAATCTTGATGATATATGGATCGTCCTAAAATTTAAGCTCTTAATTTCAAATGGAAAAGAAAAGCGGTGTTACCTTTTTTTTGGCACAGATGACAACTGATTGAGAATGCCAGAAGAATTGACGTGCAGAGTTCATTCTGAAGTCAAAATAGGCAAGCTTTTATCAAGCTTTTATACCGAAAATGTGTAGCTAAGCCTACATATCTCACAAATTCCTTGCCTACTGACCTCCTTTCAGAGCCGAATTCCAGTTCATCGGATAAATTGTATTGGCCGATTGAAAGATGAATAGCCCCAAAAATATAGATGCAGAAATAGAACACTTGACTGATTAGGGGATCACCGAAAACGCAATCTGAATGAATATCTTTGTCCACATCTATAATTTCACATTCTTCTCATGGTCACCCTAATCCGGTCGGCATGCAGAGTTATACCGACACCTGCAAGTCACCATTCTAATTCGGTCAAATCCAAGCCTTTAGCGGCCATTTTCGATGACAAAATGTTGTCTCGATTTTTGTAAGCCGGAATTATTTTCACAGAAACGGAAAACTCCAAATCATAGTGATATCGCACAACAAAAATACCAAAAAAGTTTTCTACCAGACCTGGAAATCCCAAATTAACAAAGTAGATAACATCACGAGAATGCAAAGATAGAATTTGACGAAATATCAAAGTGATTAACTAGACATCCAACTATGAAAATACCACATGCGAAATGAATGCCGATACATTCTACCAAACAACGTGTAACTGGAACGAAAACAACTAAATAAGCCTCTATGACCAGAAGTGAGGACTAGAACCTGTGCCATCCAACGCGGAGGATCAACTAAGGAGAAATAATACCAAACCGAGACCTTCCACGTGAGAATGGCAAGGACATAGAAAGACCAGATCTACCCAGACATAAACTGTAGAAGCCTAGAATAACTCGTCTGAATCTGCGTTAACCAATGCATATGAAACCATGAGCAGATCACGTATAAACAGCACCAGGTAGATGAAGCAAGTAACTGTATGAACGCAAAACAAAGTCGTATCTCCTACCATTATCTCTCGCGGTATGAGATCATGTAACACGGAAACCCCAAGATAAAGGTGCAGATGCCACTATAACAAATAAGCAGGACTCCAAGGTGCATACATCGTATAGACACACAATGCAGCTTCTCGACAACACAAGCCAACTCCTAGCATGGGATGTACGGACTATCAACATAGATGAAAATTTCCAAAAATATGCACTAACATGAAACTTGCCAAATGATCACACCGTAACTTAACGTCATACCACTTTGGTAGCATCCCTTCCGGGATCTATGACATCACATTCTCAAGCACACACCACACATACTGACCCAGAAATGGAAAGATGAAGGATGACAACAAGCACCGATCCTGGCTACAGTCACATGAAAACGACACGAGGACAAAATATATGTGCAGCAATTGGAAAATGAATTAGCAACCTAGATGGAGATAAGGCGAAGGATGCAAGCACACATCTCTAACTATGGTAAGAACCATATGTAAATGAGGATACACCCTGTGCAGATCGTCGAGCTAAAAAATATCTCAGCACGATGCAAAGAGGAAAGGGAACTTACTTTAACGATAATAGAAGGAATTGGTGAAGTTCTACCAACTGTAAAAGAAAAGGCAATGCTAATGTTGGGTTCCTAAAGAACTCCTTAGGTCGTCACCCATATGTGGCATTGGCTAAAAGAAAAATCAAGATCAATTATGTTAGACCTCAGCATTGCATAAGGTGAGTGTTGTGAATTGCAACCAACGAGCCACAACACTGATAGACAACAAATAGTAGCGCAAATAAGGATAACAAGCATGTGTGAGCGTATCCTCGAAAACACCTACAATGACAATGGTTAATGCTAAACGAAACCAACATATAGAAAAACAACTCTAAGAACCGTGTATACACATATATTGAAATAGAACAGGTGAAGTTCCCGAGAATGCATACCTGAACCCCCTGTTGATAGAAGAACGTACCCTAAATAGATGCACGAGCAATAAAAAACTAGAAACCTCCAACAAATTGACCAAAAAAGGCTAACCTATAAACACATCGGGAATACTGGAATGTAAAAAAATTAAGGAAATCGTAGAAAACAATTGGGGCATCGAAATATCATTACTATATTATGGTTAAGGGAAGAAAATAGGGAAGAGCGTCACAAGAAGCCTAGGCAAAGCGGCAACCATGCTAAACCTGGAACTCCTAATACTAAACTTCTCGCTCAAGAGAAACTTGTCAGGAACCAAACAACAAGGACGATGGAGCATTAAACCCCCAACCCTGCGAAGCTAGATTCAGAGAGAAACCAAACCGGACTCACCAATCCAAGGGTTAGTTATAACCACAACATCAACCAACAAGAGAGAGGCACCTCTATTATGCCATTAATATGCAAACAAGAAGAAAAAACCCTCAGAATATTATGTACCAAAAATACAAAATAAGGAGAAACTACGAAACAAAAAATGAGGGGAGAAAAGGGGCAACTTAACAACAAAGACTAAAGCAACTTTAAAGGAGACGAAGCAAGCAAAAGAGTAGATGCAGAATCAACAAAAAAGGAGCATGACCACACAAGCTCGAGAAAGAAAAATAAAGAGCACAGGAACAAGGATCTAGGCTCTAGCAAGTACAAGAACCGAAAGAGCGAGAAATAATAACGCTAATAGGAAATATATGAAAACCATAAAAAGCAAAGGATAATGCAAGGCATATTAAAGATAGAAACGAGAAAAGATAAACCTGAAAGGAAAGAAAAAGATAAGATAGATAAACATATGGAATGAACTCTGCCGGGGCCTAAAGTAAACACAGAGGACTAAATGGGAATAAACATAAACGAAAGGAGGTGCAAGGGCGCTATAACTTCAAAATAAAAAGGAGAAAGTAGAATTCCGGTATCCCCGAGCAAAAAAGGGGACAACCTGGTATCCCGCTTCCAAGTGTTAGCAACAGAGGCGGAAGCGGTTGCCGATTGCAGGGGAAAGGAAGCGAGAGAGGGATTGCGAGGGACGATTGCAGATGAGTGATTGCGAGGGAAGATTGCAGAAGATTGAAGATTGCTGAGTATGCCCCACAACCTCATAGGATCAGCCAAGGAAAGCAGAGGCGGTCAAAGCGAGAACCGATGGCAGAAGCGAATCTAAAAAGGGAAATGCAATAACAGATCTAACCCCTCAAATCCGGCAAGGTAGGTCGGAATAGATCTCCACTGCCAAACTATTCTGTATAACAAGGGCAAAATCGATCCACAACAGACAGAAGCAAAGATGCGACCTGAGGCAGGAGGAAAGCAATTCCGGAAAACCTAAACCAGGGCATGATGTCGAAACCAAGGGGCTGGATAAGAAGAGATTAGAGAGAGCAGAAGACATACAGAGGAAAAAGGGAAGGAGTAGAAGACCTGAACCATGAATCCATCATCGCCAAAGGGATGCATGATCGCGAACCCAAGGATACCATGCTTACAAATCAAACAAAAACAAAGAAGGAAAAAACCTGACTGACAAGCCGTGGCAAACTCTATTCCTGTACACCGGAGCAGAACCACCGATGGATGAAGCCTTGTAAGAAATTCGTTCTGGGAGCACGGAGTGCTTGATGCAAGTCAGGCAGCTTGTGGAAATCCGAGTTTGTGGAGCGTGGTGTGCCTTGAAGCAGGTCGTGCTGTCTGAAGAAACATCTGAATTTGTTTGTGGCCAGAGATGGAGCGAGTGGGGCTGCTTTGAAGAAAATACTGAATCTTTTGGTGGAGCGTGGAAACTGATTGGGACAGGCACCCATCCACAAAGAACCCTAGAAACTGATAGGATAGAGAAGAAGGAGAAATCTAGCTCAAGAGAACGCCGATGATAGAACAATGAAGAGAGGCTGAATAAATAGGATGAGCGACAAAGGGACGTCCCCATCCAAGGAATGTCGGTTCTATTGCTGTCGCAATAGAACCATGGCATTGTGCATTGCAGATATTCCTTATGGCTTTAAAATTAAAGATAGCGCATTTGACGAGGAGGCTTTCACGCACGTGCAAGTCCGTGCTTTTTTGGACGGCCTAAAGGAAGTCACGATATCTGCAAACTGGAGGGTCATCATTTTTCATTCCGACCTGCAGAGGATGTCGGTGCTTAAACCATTGGGAGTTGTCTGTAACGCGGGCTTCGAAAACTGCGTTTGGTAAGCTTTAAATTTATTGCTTTTCTATTTACTGTAATACCACGGTATAAATTTATACCACAGTTGCCTTAAGGTTTAAATTCATACGGCTAGATCAAACGTGGTTTAAATTTATACAGCAAGGCAATCTTCGTATAAATTTATACGGCACGGCACCGTGGTATGAGTTTATACAGCAAGGCAACTGTGGTATAAATTTATACCGCCACACCACTGAACTAACTTATTTTCATTGTTTTCTTTCTACTAATTTTTAATTGTTATATTGTTTGGCAGGCTAAAAACAAATGTCAAGGGACATGGTGGTGGTCCGCGCTTAGTAAGCTGTTTTGAGCATTTCCATATAGGTTTTTACAGCGCGGATGCCAAAAAAACCATGGTTCATTTCAATACGCAGAATGAGAAGACTCCTCCCTGCAACGCTTTTCAGTTTCCGGCTGTTCTGCAAAAATTAAGAGACCCACAGCGACAAGGTGCTGTGGTATCCCATTATCAGAAGCCACATAAGCTAATAAATAATTTAATACAGTGGTTTTCTCGCCCGGGAGACTGGATCTTGGATGCATTTTCTGGCTCAGGCACCACAACAGTTTGCGCTCTTAAGCAGGGGCGCAATGTTGTCTCTGTCGACATAGACCCGGATAAAATAAGTTTCATCAGGACCAGGATAAGCTCTTGTGAATCCTTTCCTGATGAAAACGAGGAACTGGGAGCAAAGAACGGTGCTGGCGATGTTAAAGGCACATATACAGAAATCCAGCCTCCACTTACAGGGAGAAGAGATGAGGAGGTGGAGTTTGTCGACCTGGAGCCTGTGGAGCCTGTGCCCGAGAAACCGCCTGTACCTGTAGCATTGGAATCAGAAGCAGGCGTCTCTGCTGTTGTGCCCTCGCATGAGACAGATCCTAAGGGGTACGAGAGTCCTGTGGACTGGGAAGAGCCACCTCCCCCACCTCTCGTATGAATTTATACAGACAGAATTATAAACTACTTTCATTGTAAACTATGTGCTAAGAATTATAATATATTTTGATGAAAATTTTTAAACTGAAAGCTTTGTCTCTTCAACAATGCTTAATTAGAACAACTCTTTCTTGCTCCATGATTTCACACTCTTTGTCTTTCCTATGTTTGATTTTCTTAATACTTATATTGAGCTTGCAAAAAGACAAACTATATTTCCTTCTATTTTCAACAATAAGTACTTACTGATTTTTCAAAATTAATGTCTCTCTCCTCAAAACAAGCATTTTTTTTTTTTGCCCTCTTTTAAAAATGAAAAGGCTTCAAAAATGTTACTTTTTTGGGGGTATTTCGAATGCTAATTGCTCAACAATCTATTTTGCTCCCTATTTTGTCTGTTTTTTTCAAGTTTTCAATTTTTATAAAGGAATCTTTCAAACGCACTTCTTAAATAAGTGTGTTTCATTTTAAACCTTGTTAGAAATAAATATTGCTTTGACTGTTTCTTGCATTTGTTTCCAGAACCATTGCAGGAGAGATCTAGGGACGCTTGCCACATGATTTATATGCAGAAATTTATACAGGTTTAGGGTTTTGAGCTTGTGCAATAAGTTTTGATTCTATTGTTTCTCATATTCATTATTTTGTTGGTTCCAGATACCTATCAAATTTATGTGGAAGATATTTAGAAGGTAGGAGACGGACTGTTTTTTTTCATTACTTTTTCTATTAATATGGTCTATGTTCATATAAAAATTTGAATCATGTGTCTACTTTAAGCTTTAAGCAAGATGTGACTCATGTAGACCAGATATTTCTTGCAAGTATTAAGAAATTAATTAAAACCCTACTCATTGAATTCTGTGTCATGCAAATTGATATCATGGTATTCTTGATTCCTTATTATATTGGTCTCATTTTTCGTACAGGTTTAGCTACTTTGTTTACGTGTTTGTTGCTGCCACGGTATGATTTTGCAAGGCAGCAGCAATGGGATGTAGCTGGAGATGACGTCTTTTCAAAGGCTTTTTACTTGGATTGCATGGCTGTTGCATGCTTATTTAATGCATCTATTTAGCTTTTCCTTTTATGTATCTACTCACATGCTTATTTAATGCATCTATGTATCTTTTCCTTTTCCAAAGCCTCTGTCCATTGCTATGCCCTTGCTAAAAGAAAAAAAAGCTTGTCTGGCTGTTCAGTCATTGTAATCTCTCTTGTTGACATAAGATAATCTATTTTTGCCCTAATGTTGCTATATTATTATTATTTGCAGATTGCAATGGAAGAAATGATTATATCTGTTGTCACTGAGAGGCCTGACGCAGACCCTATAACCATGTATGTTGGTACATTTGTTACAATGCAGCCATCGTTGAGGGGTTCTTTTAGAATTAAAAGATCCCGATTGAATGATGTGAAGGCTCATTGGAAAGGCAAGGTTAAGCAAATTCAGCAGCATGGGAGACATGTACAACTTCTAGTTCAACATCTTTACTGCCCTTGTGATTTAACAAAGTACAAGAATGTTAGAATACGTGGACTTCCAAAGATGCAACCGAACTGTAAGTTCTTTTCTAGCCTTATTTATTTATTTTTGCTGTATTGAACCAAATATTGCTTAAGTATTTTCTTTCGTACGTTTCTCGGGCTTTTGCTAATTCCATTGTTTCCTTACTTATTTGCTACACAGGGTTGTGCCTATCAGACCAAGAAGACTTGGTAAGTGCTGAAAGCATAACAGGTGTATTTCATGCTTTCCATTTGTTCTCGGTTCTATCATTTTTGAAGGCGAGAACTCAGTTGAGTTGCGCAATAAATCAATTTGGTTCTGGAAGCACATTTTCTACCCGAAGCTTAAAAAGATAGTTGAAATCCCCCTTCCTAACCTTGCTGAAATGGTTTCTCTACCAAACCATTGTACGATATTGCTGTTATTACAAAAGAAGTTGTGGACCGAGATTTATGCTGCTTTGAAAGAGCGATCTGGTGTATGTGGCCATGTAAAAGTTGACATGGCAATTGACATTTTTGTTTCCTTATTCAGCTCAGTAACTTCCGTGAAGAAGACACCCAAAATGCTAACAATATTAAATATATCTGATGAGATATTAGATACGCTACTTCCTGAGAAGTGGAGGTCTAGGCTTCATGACAAAGGTGCAGATCATATTGAATGCAAGATCAGTTGCAATACATTGTGGTTCAGGTACTGTTTAAGAAGACAGTCTTTGTACCTTACTTGCAAGTATAGAAGATGGCGCAGGGTTTTAGAAGGCCAAAAGTTTAGGTGGGTTCCTCTTGATCAAGACGAAGACGATGGGACACATTCAGAAGTGGCATGTCTGCCTATTCAAATGAATGGTCTTTTGTTTAAAACAGTAGAAGTTGAAGCTGAATGGACCTTATTTGATGTTCGACGAAGGCTGGAACTAGAAGGAGATCTAAGCTATTTTAAGTTCCTAGTAAATGGAGAAAAGATTGGGAAACGAAGAGAAGAGTTTAAGAAAGTAAAAGATTGTTTGCCGCATGTTGTACCTTCATTATATGAGTAGTAAATGGAAGCCAAAACATTGTATATTTGCTCAAGATGAGTTCGAAAGTTTGCTGCCTTTGTATTTCTGAAATATGAATGTCAGTTTGTCCTCATCAGTTTGTCAGTTTGCTGCCTTTGTATTTCTGATATCAGTTTGTCCTCATCTCATGTGGAGCATTTTGGTTACACAAACAGGGGCGTTCCCCTATATGCTTTAGAATTGACTATTTGAGCATTTGATTATGGCCCCAATGCTCAATGTCATTTAAATTGAAGAGTTCCATCTAATTAAGTTGAGTAGGACTTTCAGTTTGAGATGTAAAATTCTGTGAAGGCAAATTACACCCTAGATTGTTATAGCAAAGACGTACAACAAAAAGGTGAACACTCAAGACTGTGTCCTCAAAATCTGTTATTAAACAGAGGTCTAGTTAATTGACTAGCCTTTTAATGATGCTAACTTAACTACTTGTTTGTTGGAGTTGATATTCCTGCAACTAGTGCTATCTTCAACACCTATGAAGTTTTGCTATATGTTGAATCCTCCTGGGCAATATTCCTTTTTGGAATAAACTTGAATTATTGGCCTTTCAACACATAACTTCCATTCGTTCAAATGGTTATTGTACTCATTGTAGTGTGTATTTGTTTTTTCCAATGGTTAATGCGCCCCCCTGCATAAATATTTGATTTATCCAACAATCTAGGGACAACCATACTATATTTACTTCATTCTTGGAACTAAGGCGCAAACTTAGGTTGTATGTAGATGTCATTTGGGGCCATAGTCAATGCTCAAATAGGGGAATTCTAATGTCATTTAAATGCTCAATATTCTAGAGATGGAACCTATTAATGAACTTACTCGACATAATTCATATACTCTGCAATTTTCATAGGAACTTATTAGTCGGCTCAATTTTGCATTTTTATTCAAGAAAGGAAAAAAGATATTGTATAAAGGTTTAAATCACACCCTATTGTTTTCAACTCATATATAATGCAGTTTGCTTTTCTGTTTGAGCCTATTTTGTTTGATGCTATTTTGTTTGCAGAATGATGAAGCTGACACGTGGTTTATTTTGTTTGAAGAATTGTGAAGCTGACACGTGGTTCCCTTTTTCTTGCTCTGCACTCAACCATTGCGCTGCAACAAAGACTCCGTCCCCTGTTTCGTGAGCAATGTGGGTTCTCCAGAAGCCAGCGCTCCGGCGAGCCCCCTCGGTTCGGTTCCTGTAGCAATATAAGGTAGACCCAAGCTTCAAAAACAAAGGTAAGATGGTTCTAAACCTCCATAGCTGGAACACACTGGATAACATATAGCAAGAAGCGGTAGAACCCATCATTTCTTACCGGATTTGGGTTCCGTTTATTTTGTATTGAAGATCTCTTAGAGCAATTTTGGCAGAGCATTGACCATAGCCGCTTTGCAAGCAAGCTCCGGCTCATAATTTGGGATTTCGGCATTAAATCTCGCACCAAGGAAAGTGCCAAATCGCCCAAGGTATGGCTATGGCAGCCCTTTTCTATGTTTAGGGTTTTTCAAGACGCTGAACCCAGCAAGGTCCAATTGAATCAGAGAAATCAGACTTTTGGCATCCAGCAGGGCTCGAAAAAATTAAAAATTAAACAAAGGGCTAGATATGTGAAGCCCTGCTCAGGCTAAATCGGCTCTGAGGGGCTCAGTTCCGACTCCATGACTGAGCCTCTGAAGTACTGACGACTACTCCCTGATTTGCAAGCTTATCGGCCCAGCAAAGCCCCTGCTTCTGCAGATTTTGCATGTCAAATGGGTGTGCCCTATTAAAGACTATAGAATTTTCTGTTGCTTTGTTCGCGAAAGCTCTGAGGACAAATCTTGCCCTTGCAAGATATTTTTTATTGCTTTTGCATCTTCTTACTGTTAAAAGGAAGTAAAAGGCTCTCGTGATATTTTCCTTGGTGTGTCTCCTTGATCTGTCAACACTGAGAAATACTGGCCCCAAACTGTACAACAGTGCAGCATCAGGTCTGATCTAGAGTGAGGGCAAGTAATGAGGATTGCTTTTCCAGATTCAATGTGCCAGTCTCAGAGGCATAGTTACCTCTATATACAATAGCATTTTCATCTTTAGAATTCGTGGACGTGGTGAATTGGTAAGACTTCCTCAATTTCAATCGCTGAATTTCCTTCTACACATACTGTTCTTCCTAGCTGTGGCTCGCCTATGGATGACTTCACCTCTGCAATGGCTCTTATGCCTCCCCTTAATCCTTCAAGCCCAAAAGGTATTCTTCAAGCATTTGATTTCTTTTGGGTTATTCAGACAATTGCTTATGAAGTTGTTGATACTTTGGGAGCTGATTTTGATTGGAGAATCTATTATTCTCATTATATCAACCCCATCACATTTTTTTGAAGCTGCCTTTGTAGGGTTGAAGCACCAATTAATGCAGCATTTTGCTTGAAAATCCAGGTTCAAGGCCTCGTTTGGGAGATTTGGGAGCATTTTGTAACCAAATGCGAAAGCACAAGCACACCATTTTGGAGACAATCTCCATCTCTGATGCAGCAACTGCCCCTATTGATTTAGCGTTATTCATCTCTGTCTCTGATGATTCATATTCAAGAAAACAGTGAAGGCAAACAACACCTCTCTTTAAATCAGGTACCCAACAGAGTACTTTTGTTCTTATTTTTGTTTTGTTTTGTTTTCCGTTTGCAATGCAACTCCAATTTGCAACAGGTAGCATATTTCTATTTTCTCTGGCATCGCCTGATATTCTTGATGTCGATGATGAAGCTTTGCAGGTCCATTGTAAAGCTTCCGCTATCCGGGCGTTGATCCCGAGCTCTGTCTTTCCGGGTTACTACAAGCAAATTTTCAGAGATACAATGGAAGCCTTTGAAGTAGCAGATTGTAAGCTAGTTAACAGTTAGCTGGGCGCATTTTTATTGGCAATGGAGCCAACTGTAAGCAAGTCTATGCCGCAAGAAACTAAATAAATATTAATGGAGAAGGGAATGGTGGTTAGCTGGGCTACTCAACAACAAATGCTGGGGCATTAATATGGTGTTATACTGTAACACCAAAATCATTTGCCCTCGTTGCCTTCTTTCTCAACTTATGTTTTCCATTGGAAATTTTAGTTGCACCCATGTTTTTAGATTCTGAGAGGCGCTGAATTAGGCGCCTCTTGGGCCCTAACTCACTGTAAATAAAGAGAAGCATGGTTCCTTTATGCAAGTGATTGGTCAAATACATGATGGCAATGGGAAGTGGCAATTGTGGAGCCATATAATATGGTACACGATATTTAGCACCATGGCCAGAAGACTGCAGCAAACACATATAATCGGATTATATAATGACAGTGCTTACATTCTAGATTTAATTTAAACACATGGAAATGATAATGTATTGCAGCATGATAATCAAAAATGTTAAAGACATCTTATTCCAAGGCGGTGATCTAGGATCAATATTTCTAGTTTCCTTATAACATGTAATCTAGGGAACATAGGTTTTGTATCAATACTAGAAGTCGGGCTTCTTCTGCTGACGCTACCTGCCATTCCAGGCCCTAATCCTTTTTGGCATTAATGTTGCTTGGTGTCCACTTTGTTTTCCCTTGATTTCATACTTTCAGAAGGTTGAGCTCTTTGAGACACGCATGGTAGATTCACAACCCACTGCCTTAATCCGCTTGGCTACGTCTGTCCCCTTCTACTCATTCATTCAACTCAGATAATAACACTCAAGGTGATTAGGAGGGATCTCGATTGCCAAATGTTCATTGCGGATTGCATGTAGAATTAACTATAGGTTAGGAGTATATTAACCTTTATTTAAAATATATTAGTGAATGGAAATGAGCTCTTCATTAAATGCAATCTATATAAAAAAAACGGGAGTTCCCGTACTCACAACTTAAACAAAATCCTCGCCTTAATTGCATTTTTTTTTTTTTTTTTTTCGTCACAGTATGAACAAGTTATGGTTCCGAACAGACACACATTGACATTAATAGTGGGTGCAACCCCACAGGTTTGGAGCCAAAGAAATGTTCGCGGCGTGCAGGTTATAGTCAGCATGTTCTAGCACGTATAGATAAGTTGGTGAAGAGAAACGTTCGCGGCGGCCGATAGGCCGCCGCGATAAGTTTCTTGTAGGCGTTAAAGTACATCACTTGAGAACAAGTTGTTTAGAAAAGTTGAGCACATGTTTGTTGTAATTTTTCGCTCATATCATACAACGCCCTTTATAAAAAGCATAATTCAAGTATTTTTTTTGTATATTTGGTAGAATCATTGTACAAATTGGTTATATTGTATAATTTTGCTTATCGAATATTCAACTTTATTTACATGCATTAACTACACCACATAAGAAGCTCCACAGAAGGATTTGTCTTGCACGGCCTGTCTTATGTACGACGGGCAGATGTTTGCTATATGTTGTATTGAAGAGATGTATATATTTATGGCTTTCATATTTGTGCTATACTTAACAAAGGAAAAATTGCAACAAAAAAATATCGTATTACTCAGTGGCTGAAAGCATGTAACTGGTAGGAATGATGCTGACTATAAGGAGAACACAAGGAGACCATAAGGAGAACAGACAACCAAAACTACCATGGCAAAATTCATAATATAAGATAATCTTACATAATGGCAAATTTCATAATATAGGATAATCTTACATCCATAATTACTATGGTATACTTTATCATTCATATATAAAGCAGTGACAATTTTCCAAACTTTTCCTATTTATTTGATGCTATTTATTTGAGACAAGCTCCTGCTGACACGTGTTTAACCTCCAACCCAACCGAACCCTCTTGCATTTCTTGCCTCTGAAGCAATCGCCGCCCTATTTCTTGCGTTTGAACCATGGGCAAGCATCCATCGACATAGCCATTACCTGGAATCCGCACTGCTATCCTGATTCAGGGCTAGGAAGCTCCTCCAAATTTGGAAGCTCTGCGCTTGCTGTCCGCATTTAGGGCTAGGAAGATCAGCTAGATTTGGGAGCACCGTTCTTGCAAAGGGAGGCCGGGTCTGCCGATTATGGAGGTCCATTTTTTGAGGTGAGTTATAAAATAGGAGGGAGTATCGATTCAGGCAAGAGCTGTGCCTTTTTCTTCCGAAAACCATATCAATCGATTTAGCTCAGGAAAATAAAAATCCTTTTGTTTTTTTACCCTATTGCTCTGGTTGTGGTGTCAGAGATTATAAAAACAACGCAGGCATAACAATCTGTTAGGTACAAAAGATAGAGTTTATTTTGTTGGGGGTTCTTGGAGGCTTCAAAAAAATCGGCCACTGCAGCTTATTTCGTTGGGGTTTGTTGAGAACTGATTTGGCAGGAGTGGTAAAGGAGATAAGTCAGAATTAAGTCCAGAGTTATTAACTCCTCTAAGTAAGGAGTAGCCTTCAAAGCTAACTGAGCAGATTTCGACAATGGCCAGTCTTGGTCTGTATAATTTCTTATTATTAGTTTTTGAAGCATGATGCTTTGTTGAACAGGTGAGACAACGAAATGTAAGTGATGCTTCCGAAAGCAGAGTGGATATCACCGTTGGTTGAATGAACACCATGTATAGTAGGCGTTTGTGGTCAGAGCTGCAACTAGTGTCAGAAACTACTCAACTAGGAAATGGTATAAAGAACATCCATTATTTCCATTTGACACGTTATTTTGTTCTGGATTGGTCATGCTACAAGGAATAGGACTGCTCTACACTCAACTAGCAAATGGTGTGCCACAAATCTTCCAACTTTACAACCCATCTGCTAGCAATTCATTATGTTGTGTTTATATGCATAAAATATTTGCCAGTCAATATTGTATTGCATGAAGAACGTATTTTGTTTGGGCGGATTGGGACAATTGATTATTGGATATACTATTGCGTTGTCCGATATGGATATATGGACCTGGATGAGAATGATAATAGTTAAACTAAATGTCTTCCGTCAGCATATAGGTTCAGAATTGTCTGTTGATCAAGGGTTTTCAACAGAGATGTTCAGATCTCAAGATTTGAGGGCAGTTATTGAGACTGAATTAAACTAACTGTGGGATGCAAGAGAAGTTATTGTACCATATTCTTGGCAACACTAACATGAGAGCAAGCCAAGCTTTTAATATTAGAGAGAAGACTGCCATAAATTACATATTTGAGGAAAATCCCATCGATCCGAGCCATCGGATCGTCATTCTGGGAAAGGACGAGCGCCTATATGAGGCCATTGTCGTTTTCCGCCTGGTTATCGGCGTCTTCTCACAGCAGCCTTCTTAGTGCTCGTAGCTTCGATGTTCCTTCATTCGATGGATTTCTTCCCCAGCTTCTCTATCAGCTTCGTGCTTCACCTTCTCGCCGCTTGCTCCTGCCTGGCGACTTTCGTCATTATCCTTTGGACGTACGCTCCCTTCTCTTCCACGCTTAGCATAATTCTACGGATTTGTTCTTCTTCCATCCTCAGTATGCTTCTATCGATTGTTTTTTCGTCTGTCGTGCTTGTGCATGGTTTCTCTTTATTTCTATGGCTATTAGGATGATCGGGTGTGTTGGGTTTGTTTTTGAGCTTGGTCCGTTCTGTTGGATGGGTTCATCATGTACTGCGGATGCTCTGGGTTTGTGGGGGACGATTTCGGGTTGGATGGACTGGGATTTGGTTGCATGCTTCTTTCTATTTCGTAGTTTCTCGAATCTATCCTTGATTGCTTTGAGCTTCCTCTTTTTTTTCGGGTCTGCCGTTGTTCTTGGTGCGGTTCATCATCTCTTTCGCGCTTTCTGGCTCAGGCTCCTCTGTGCTTTCGGTTCATTTTATGCTTCCTTCATTTTGTTCCTTCTTTCCCTTCTTGTTCTGCCTCTTTCCCGGCATTATGCTGGCCGCATGGAGTACTCGGGCCGTAGTGTTATCTCAACCTCTGCGCTTCTGTCTCTGCTCTTAGCTTCTCTTGCATGGCCATCACCGCACATCTATTCCTCCTATCCCTTTTGGCCTTGGCGTATTTTCCCTCTGCGAATTAGTTTTCCTCTCTGTAACTTCGTTTCCCGCCTCTGTTCCATGGATTTCTCCTTTTTTCACCAGGAGCCGCTTGCATCGGATGCAATTGGGGGTTTTGCTACCGCTTCCTTGGGCATGGGCGCTGTCTGCGGACTGTTAATCCTTGGCTTGCAGGTTTCCGGCTGGGTTTGTTTCTTCGTAGAGCTATGCTGGCCAAATCCGTTTATTCTGGCTCCTCTCTGGTGTGTTTTCGCCTATTTGCCATCAAAATTTTCTGTCGTATCTTTGGCTGCTTCTTTTAGGGTCGCTATTTTCGCTGGATTGTTGCTGCCACTAGTTTTTGCATGCTTTTCCAGCCATTCTTGGCCGTCATTCACTTGGCTTGCAGGTTGTCGCCGTTCGTTCTTTTCCCTTGTACTTTTCGATCTTTATATTGCTGGTCATGGCTTCTTCCTTCCCAGCGTGGCTGTGGGCATCCAGATTCTTTGCCGATTACCTTCTTTGTTCTGCTCTCAGGTCCGATGCCGTTCCCTTGTCCTTTGTGCTCTGCCAAGATTTTCCCTCTGGGCTTTTTTCCGCCTTTCTCACCACCCGAGATTCCGATGACCACGCACCATCTTTATGCATCACATTTGGAGGCTTTGCACCCTTCTGCTCGGAATGCCTTGCAGCTCCAGCATGCAGACATCGACTGGCCTGAGGAGTACTTCCGGGCGTTGCGCCTTTATGCTGCATTTTCTCCTGCTGTTCGTAGGGTGTTCCGCTCGTATCGTTTGGTTGATCCAGCTCGGGCTCGTTTCCTGGGAGACATAATTTTGCTATGGGGCTTCTCGTCTTTACGTCCCATACAGCTGCGCGAGTTTTTGCTTATTTTGACGGAGTACCCTCCTCAATTTCTTCCGATTTATCTGGCAATTTCCTTGGGCCTCCTTGCTTGATTATCCCTGATCTCTGGGAGATGTGTTTTGTGTTTGGTGTTTGGGCATTGTAAGGGTGTTAAATGCCATCTTTGAATAAAATCGAATAAGATAATTGTTTTTCCTTTTCTCTTACATGTTGATGTGGGGCTTTTCACGCCCGTTATGTGGATTTATGTTTGTATATGTCCTTTCTTTAAGGTTCTTACGTATTGTCTGATGGGATGTTTTATGAGGTTTGATTTGGGCTTATTTCTCCTTGGTTAGCTTTGTTTGTCGTTTTCCATGATTGGTTGATTTGAGGTGGTTTCTTTATATATGGGCATCCTTCATACACCATAGGTCGTTTAACGTTTTTTGTGGGCATCATTTGTATTGGCACCATGTTATTTTCCCTTTGGAAGGATTGGTCACGCACTCTGTTTGCCTGGTATATCTCACATTACAATAGTTTCCTTTATTGGTGTTACGTTATTTTCTATTCTGGATAACTTGAAGGTTGGCATAAGGGGGTTGCTATATCATTTCATCCCTATGAGGCTTTTTTCGTTGGGTTTTTTGTCGTTTAGATCATATGGTGGTTCTTACGGCCCTCATGGTTTATGGTTTATTGGCATTCTCTGCTGAGTTGCTTTTCGTCTTTTCATGTCTATCCCTTTTGCAATTAGTACGTGTTTGTTTTTCTTTAGTATACAGCTATTTGTCATATTCCTGACTATTCATCGTGCGGGATTTTCGTTTTGCTCATTCTTAGGATCACACGTTTCCTTTTGTTCGTTTTATGCTCAATTGCACTTTTGTTCTTGATAACTTATGTTCACTTGTATAATTGCACCTTGTTCTTGACAACTTATGTTTTGCTTTATGCCTATGTATTTTTACATTTCCATGGGTTGCTTCTTCCTTTTTGTCGTATTATTTCAGTGCTTTCTTATTGTTTATCGTGATGGTGCTTTTTCACGTCTTTTGTGTTCATTACTTTGTTGGTGATTTTTCGTCGACCTGCTGGGGCGCCTACTTCGTTTCCTCTTGGGGCGGCATAACGTGTTTTTCTTTAAAGTGGTGCTTGTATTCTCATGATTGTCTTTTTTTTTTTTTGGTCATTGGTGGTGCGGAGTCTATGGCAAGTGCTTACGGCTCCTCTTCTGCTTTCTCCCCACGGCTTCGCTCGCTGGCTATCTTTGGTGCTTTCGGCGTCAGCGAGAAGCTTCCCTTCGCTGAACACGATCTTTGGACCACAGTTCTTTTTTCCTCCCCTGCAAGCCCGTAGGGATCATGTCTCATCTATTTTTTCCTTCGTCCCCTCGGCCTTTGCTACTCCTTTCTCTTCTCCTGCTGGGTTTCCCTTTCCTACTTCTTCTACCCAGATGGCTCCTCTTTTTTCTTCCCTTCCGCACACATCTTCCGTTTCCGCCCCTCCCGTTTCTTCTGCGCCTGTTTCTCCCGAGTTCACTCAATTACTTTATGAGCTTCAACGGCGGCCGGGCTACACTCGAGCACTCCGGTCTTGATGACCCGGCGGTTATCCGGTTCCGGACTCAAGCTGGAGCATCTCAGCGGACGACATTGAAGCGGGCGCTCGCCCTACTCCTTCTTTCGACCGCGACTCCATGCGGCATTATTACGAGTTTGCGTCCGCCATGGACACTCGATTCCGGTGGATCCACGGGCGTCTTGCTATGTTAGGGGTTGCCATTCCGGATGATGTGCTACAGATGGTGGAGGAAGGTAAGCGCTTGGCGGATCAGGAGATGAAATTTGTTCTTATTGCGGACCAACATGGCTATGACGTTGCTTTGCACTTTAGCGAGTCCCCTAGTTTGAACTTTTCTTCGGAAGAGTCCAAACGCCTGCATCAGGCGAAGAAATTCGCCCAGGAGAAGCGCCTGTCTTATACTCGACCTTCGCCATACCCCCTCGGCTTCTTTTCTTCTTCTTAACGCTTCTTACGCCAATTCCTCTACCCTCCGTTGTACTTTTTGTGGTCGGTTTCGCCACACTGCAGACAATTGTTTTCGACGTCAGTTCTCTCATAATGCTGTCCCTCCTTCTTCCTCCCCTTATTTTTCTCAGGTTGTACCTCTCAATCCTGCTCCTTTGATGGCTGTTCCGCCGCCACCACAACATGCGGCCCTTCCTCCTTCCGTGTTGCCTCGGCCTTGGTCTTCTTGAGCCGTCTTTGTTGTTTTGCAATACGTGTTGTATTTTCCTTTTGATCATTAATAAAACATTTTGTGTTCTGACGCGTCATTTTTTTGCAGATTGCCAACTTTTTACCTCTGCTTTGCCCCATCTTCCCTTTGATCCGGTGGCTCTTGACTCCTATTATGCGACTTTGCCCGTGTGTGGACGTCTCTTTGCTTCTTTACCTTTTTGGCATTCTATTTCTGCTCACCCTCTTGTGTTATCTTGGATCCAATTTGGTTATGCTCTTTCTTGGGCCCAGGGACCCCCTTCTCAACCATATTTTCGCCCCAATCTTTCTTCCTTGTCTTCCCATATTCCTTTCGCCCGTTCTGCCGTTCAAGATCGTTTACGTTCGGGTGCTATTATGCAAGTCTCCTCTTGCCCCTTTTTCTGCTCACCCCTGGGCGTTGTACCCAAGGGTGACCATAAGTTTCGCCTCATTCTTGACTTGCGCTATCTCAATTCCTTTTTATCCGTTCCTTCTTTTCGTTACGAGTCGCTTTCCGATGCTTTGGCTGTTCTTCAACCCCAGGATTTTCTTTTTACTTTGGACCTAAAATCCGGTTACCACCATGTTCCCATCTGGCCTCCTCATTGTACTTTTTTGGGATTTCAGTTTGATTCACACTTTTTTGTTTTCACTATGCTTCCCTTTGGCCTGGCCTCTGCCCCTTTTGTCTTTACCAAATTGATGCGCCCTTTAGTCCGCCACTGGAGAGCGGCCGGCATTCGTTGCACTCCTTACATGGATGACTTCCTTTTTTGTACTCAGCAGGATCCTATTTCTCTTCAACATCGCATCATTTCCGATTTGCAAGCTGCCGGTTTTCTCATCGCCTGGCCAAAGTGTCGCCTGCGTTTGTCTCATCGCGCTATTTTTCTCGGTTTTCTCCTTGATGCCTCTGCCATGATTATCTGCCTATCTTCCAAGAAATTGGCCAAGTTTTTTCGCCTCTCTTCTTCGATCATTTCTGCTTCCCATCTTACCTCACGCCACCTTGCCAAATTCCTGGGTTTTATCCAGTCTCTTCGCATTGTTTTCGGCTCCCTTGTCTCTGTTTTAACTTTTTGTTCTTATCGCCTTATTCAACCTTGGCACTGGGATGCCCCTATTTCTTTGTCTTCTTTAGCTCGCATGGAAATTGTTTTATGGGAATCCATAGCCTCGTCTTTGAGCTTTCGCCCTATTTCTCCCTCCCGTCGTCCTTCTGCCGCCCTTGGTTTCGATGCCAGTTCCTTTGGCTGGGGAGGGTGGCTCGTGCTACCAGGGCAACATCGCATGGATTTTGTTGGCCTTTTTTCCGAGTCCGAGCTATCTCAGTCTTCCACTTGGCGCGAACTCTTCGCTTTCTATCAAGTTTTACGCTCCGCTTTGCCTTCTCTACATGCTCGCCTGGTCACTGTTCGGGGGGATAACTTAAACGTTGCTACCATTCTGCAAAAGGGGGGTTCTTCTTCGCCAGATATTCATTTTCTTACCTTAGAAATATTCCTAATTTGTTTTCATTTTTCTATCTCTTTGGAGCCAGTGTGGATCCCCCGTTCCCAAAATGAGTGGGCTGACTATCTTTCCCGGCTTCCTCAATCTGCTGAGTTTGCTCTGGCCCCATGGTGTTTTCACTATATTGATTCTTTATGGGGCCCGCATCATGTTGATCGTTTTGCCTCTCCCCTTAATCACAAGCTTCCTGTTTATAATACTCGGTTTCCATATCCGCATCGTATTCCACCTGATGCTTTTACATATGACTGGCGCCTCTTTAATAACTTTTGTTTTCCTCCGCCTTCTTTAGTTCCTCGCGTTTTACACCATGCAGCCGCGTGTCAGGCTCGTATTACACTGGTGGTTCTTCATTGGCCGTCCGCACCTTGGTGGCCTTTACTCTGGACTGGATCGACATGGGCATCTTTTATTAAAGAATTTCTGTTTTTTGATGCATTTTCATTAGCTTTATTGCCCCATCTATCGGCAACTTTTGCCGGATGTCGGCGTCATGTAGCTCTTTATGTTTTTCGTTGTCAATTTGAATAAAGTTAACATGGTTTTGTGTTGTTGTGGCAGCTGCCTCTCGCTTGCTCACCCCCCAGGAGGTTCCCTTGTTTTTTTCAACTTTACCTTTGGTTTTTTCCTCCCGTGCTCCGTCTACTCTTTCGGCTTACTTCGCGATGTTCCGCCGTTTTGTTATTTGGTGCCGTTCCTATGCTGTTCCTTTCCTCCCAGCGTCCCCTTTTGTCGTTGCGGCCTTTTTCGCCTCGCTTTATCATCCTCAGATGTCTCCTTCCGCCATTTCCTCGGCTTCGGCGGCCATCTCCTTTTTTCATCAAATCTTCAACCTTCCCTCTCCTGCCACTTTACCTTTACCCTCTTTGGCGCGTCAGTCTACTTTTCGTCGGGCTCGCCCCCCTCGTACCTTTCTTCCTCTTTTGCCGCAGCATGTTCACGCGATTGTTCTTCACTTCGCACATCCCGCCGCTTCTTTTCCCTCTCTGGCTCGCGCGGCGCTCGTCGTACTATCCTTTGCCGCTTTTTTGCGCATCTCGGAGGCCCTTGCTCTCAATTGGCGTGACCTTTCCTTTTCCTTATCACATGTTGATGTTCTTATTCGTCACTCCAAGCGCGACCAACTTGCTCGCGGTCATACCATTCCTTTAGCTCGCCTGCCTTCGTTTGCCTGCCCCGTCACTATCCTTCAGCGCCTGATTTCTACCGGTTCTTATCCTCTCCTCGATCCTCCCTCAGGCGGCCCTCTTTTTCGTTCCTCGCCTTCTTCTTTGCGTCCTTTATCTTATCCCACTGCTCGGGGGTGGTGGCGGGAGTGTCTTCTGGCCATAGGTTTGAATCCATCCCAGTATGGTACTCATTCGGCTCGGCGGGGAGGAGCTTCGGCAGCTGCGGCTCGGGGTGTTCCACATGAGGCTGCGCGTGCTCACGGTCGCTGGCGCTCTTCTTCTTCTCACTCTCGTTATGTGCTTCGCGATTCGGCTCAACACTTGGAGGTGTCGCGGCGACTGGGCTTATAGTGAAGGAAGTCCTTTGGTAGTCGGCCGGTTTTGTGTCTCTCGCGAGTCCTTTCCCAGAATCCCATCGATCCGAGCCATCGGATCGTCATTCTGGGAAAGGACGAGCGCCTATATGAGGCCATTGTCGTTTTCCGCCTGGTTATCGGCGTCTTCTCACAGCAGCCTTCTTAGTGCTCGTAGCTTCCCCCCCTTCCCCCCCTGTTGCGTAGGCATATACCTCCTTTTCATTTATATATATTTTTATTTGTTCGTGTTCTCCACTTGTGAGTGTGGCTTTTCCATGTTGTCGTTTCTTTTACATTCTACTATGCTATTCTCCACCTGTGGGTGATGCTAATTTTTCCACCTCGAGGGTGAAGCATATTTTGATTTTCCACCCGCTGGGTGCTGTTTTTCCCACCCTGGGGGTGATGCTATCTTTTTCTGTTGTGTTCCTTTTTCTACCTATTTTTATTTCTCATCTCTTCGGTCCTTTGTGGGTTCCGTTTTTATGGCTATTTTTGTGGTTCTAACCGTTACGGGTGCTTTTTGGGAGTTCTTTGGTCTTGCAGGTTTCTTAGATTACACCAGTTCTTGGGGTCCTGCCGCGTTTCTGTTCGTCCTCCTCTTCGTTACCTTCGGAGTTTTCACCATTGTCGGGGGTCGTGCTCTATGTTCGCCTTCGCTCTCGTCCGTTTCTCTCTGTTCTCCAGGCACCACATTCGAGGTTGGTGGCGACCATTTCTCATTAGGGTTTTCCTCGAAAACCCGAAAGGGCGGGGTTTTTTATCCCGATGAGAAGTTGTCGCCATTGCCCTCCTATATTGCCTTGGCATATTTTCTTATGGGGTAGTCTGATATTGTTCCTATGGTCGGCTACCCCTCTCTCTCTCTCTTCTAAACATTGTACGCTGCTGCTGTGATGAATGACAAGCCTACCGGTTTTGTGTCTCTCGCGAGTCCTTTCCCAGAATATGCAGGGAAAGCAATGTCTACCATATACCCTGTCTATGTGTGATCCTGTGTCAGGAAATTAGTGGAACCTAGTTTTGAGATGGCTGAGCCAATGACACTATGAAAAGGGATAAAGGGCCATAGCACGTTGTAGGAGGAATTAAAGAGCATGAGCTGCAATGCTCATTAAAAATATTGTCTATACTAGAGGACATGTTATGTGGTTGCTTCTAAATGTTTGTGCGAGTGGAATGCATATGATTGATCATGCCTTGCATAGGCTGCAAAAGGACTACTAAATAATGCAATGTTTATGCATTTGTGAGATTGGAAGACGATGGGCAGTGGGTGATTCGTAAGCATCAATTTGACAACTGTGATCTACTCACAAGCTGTGGTTCATACGGACTCTGCAGCCAAACAGGTTGTTCATGCCCCAGTTCAAATTATTTTCAGCTTTCGCCATTTCAAACCCTCAAGCCGGCCGGGCCGCCGCCTAAAATCAAAGGCATACACTCGAGACTGTAATAGGGCTTCACTCACTGACACACTAAAGAACATCGATTACTTACCCAACAATTATTCTTCTTATCAGAAGCTGTCTAGTGTTGATGATTGTAGAAATCTCTGTTTGCTAAATGCAAGCTGCCTAGCTGGGTTTTTCCATGGGGGCAGATAGGCGACAACACTACGAGCGGCTTCTACAAACCACATGTATCTCCCGACTTTGCTCTTTGATATTTCTACTTAGTTCTCCAGATGTTCGTGTGAGGTTCATATCCATTCTTCGCTGCTGCAAGACTGTGTAGCACAGATTTCTAGTGCAAATCTGAAGCACTAACAGTGATGGTAAACAGTTTCAGACAAGAAATGAGATAAGGTAATGATTGTTTTCCATTTTGGCAAAGGGGTGAAAGAAACTGATGCAAAACCCTTGTTAAGATAAATGACTGGGATTTCAATCGTTTAGATTCACGGGGTCACAAGCAGCTCTTTGTTATTTAGGAAGGTGGAGGAGACAAAGCTATAAACAGTGCGATTCCACCAGGATTGAGACTGGAATATTTATCTTCTAGCATGCAATGCTATGTGCTTATATTGTTTGTCATCATTTGTTACATTTCTTACAGTAATATATTGTTTTGATGTAGAGGTTGGAGGCAAGTGGATTCATCAATTTCATTAAGTTGTGTACTTTCAGAAACATTTCTTACAGTAATATACTGTTGTGATGTGGAGGCCCAAACAAGTGGATTCATCAATTTCAATAAGTTCTGAACTTTCAGAAACATTAGCAGGATCAATAGCAATCTAGCAATGAAGTATGATAGTCTAGCAATGAAGTATGGCAATCTGGTGAATGCCTTTATTTGACCAAATGGCTATGCATAGCCTTATTGTGGTTTGCAATCCTTGCAGCATATGCACATCAGCATGCACATCATGTGAAACTCAACCTAATATTTTAAGCAGTGTTGAAGACTTGATGCAATGTCATCTTGCAGTTTCCTAGTTGCATGTGCATTATCATATGGCCCTATCCAAGATTCTAATATCTGATATACTTCAGAGCAGCATAAATAGCATTGTAAATCGTCTTGGGCAGTAAAGGGCTAAAATTGTGTTTAATAGTATTGCATTGTTTATATAAGTTCGTGCTTGCTTCCTTCCTATGCAAATGCTTCCTTGGTGCCACATGAATGCAAGTTATTTGTCCTTTTTAGTATTTGGATTCTCTAGTTTGTCCACTTTAAATTTCACCATTATAGTTAAAATTTTGAGATGTTACAATTCCAAAATGAAAATATGACAAACAAATTAAATAAGATAAAGATGAAAAAAAAAATATTTACCATAAAAAATTTTGTCAGGTTCAAGTGTCTTTATGGAATATAGAAAAAACTTATGACAGGAGCTTTCGCTTCTACACGTCTTCTTCCATCTTCTTCCATCGAATTCTTTAGAAATATGTAGAAAATTTTAAAGGAATTTCAGGAGAATTTACATAGAACCCAAGAAAATCTTGGAAGAAATTTGGAGATGACTTTTGGGGCACGACTCGACTGAATGGAGCCAAGCACTTGGTTTTCTAGCTCTCCATAAAGTTTTCTTTTAACGGCAGAGAGATTTGAGGGCAGAGATCCGGGCTTCCCTGTGGCCGGATCGTAGTTATATAATCGACTCAATGATTTGGTTACAGATGAGATGCAGAAAGGTCGTATGCATATGTGAAAAAGTCCCATTCCAGCAATCGCCATTATATTGAAGTGATATAGCTGTATTTGCACCCTGTCCAATGCTTTGAGAACCTGAAACCTTGATCCGCCCTGTCGTTATGGTCATCACCCTTCTATCGTGCGGGGCACTGAACACAAGACAAAGAAATGTAGATTCAAATTGTGCATGTTCTAGCGTGTATAGACGAGTTGGGGAAGAGAAACGTTCGCGGTGGCCGATAAGTTTCTTGTATTACATAAATTGTATATGCAACAATGATTAGATAACCTCTTCATTGAAGATGCTACAAACACATACTAAATTCAATATTATACACAAAACCCAAAGCTCATATGGTTATCATTGTTAATAATGAACTTGGCAAATGTCATGTATACAATAGTTGCATTTCTTTGCGTGCACCATTTGTTAGCATAACACACTTACCATTTGGCATCCCATGCTTGCCAAATGTGAAGCTACACCAAATGCGCATATCTTGCAAATAGTTTATGTTTATGCTTCATATGTCTATATTGATCTGCCAAGCATGTTTCTTATGGACACATTTGTTTATACAGAACTACATATTCAAGAACTCTTTAACCTATGTGAGATTAAGTAGTCTCTCTTCTTTTATTCTATTTTTTTTTATTCTATTTTATTTTTAATGAAAAGATAGTCCTGTATATTTGCTTGAATGGCCTTAGCAATGCCTTAAAGAGGATTTAAAATTCATTTGCTTGCTACGCAACAAAATATCGAGAATAAAAGAAACCTCTAGATGTCTAATATTCTATTTTGCATGGCTTGGGGGGCTCGGATTTTGAGCCCCAATTCTGCATGCAGCAGGGAGAACATAATGGCTTGATTGGACTTCTCCTATAAGAGAAGCCGGGAAGAGAAGAATCTTCATCTCCTCTTCTCGCGGTTTGATCTTCCCTTCTTCATTTTCTCGGCAGGAACAAGGGGCAGGAACTGTTTGATCTTCCTTTCTTCCTTTGATCATGGCTAGGCGGAAGTATACTGCCCGGAAGCCCAAACAAGAGGGGTCCTCTTCTTCCAGCCATCCGGGCATGCAAATGATAGTTGTGGCAAAATTCTCAGCCTTGGAGGTAACCCGATCGCAGAGTCAAGGAGCTACAGTTTTGGACAAGGTGTAGCAATGGGTTGATCGAGTTAATGATGAGGATGAGCGTCTTTTGCAGATGAATATGGAAGCTGATGGGATCATCCTTCGTGTGGCTCTGAAGATGCCCCCTCCTGATTACTCTTAGTCAAGCTTTTAGTGTTGAAATCCCCATGAAATCCTCTGAAGGTGAATACTAAGTTTTTTTTGGCTGTACAGTTTAAATATGTAGCATAATAACAGGGGGTTTCTTTTGTATTTTTATACACTTTTTACTAAGGTTTTTATATGATTTGATGACTGTATTTCGTGAGATGTACTAATCGGTACATCTAGAGTGCACATACCTTCACATTAATTTTGGTGGTATTATTCAATGGTTATGCCTATGATTTCTATAAATATCACAATTCAAGCATGCAAACATCGAACAAAGGTATTTTAGGGTTATTATCGAACAAAGGTATTTTAGGGTTATTTAATTGTTCTTCTCTCACGGATCGTTCTTCTCTCACGGCTTGGCAAGGCAAAAGTTAACAGGACTTTGTTTGAGCAGCCTACAGCCGGAAATCCCGGCACAAATCCGGCTATAGCAGATAAGGTAAAGATTTTGCTGGGTTTTTTACTTCTGTTTTCGGCTATGGCAGATAAGGTTTAGCTTTGCTTGGTTTCTGATTCATGGATTCAGTGGCTGGATCTTTTGCTGCAAAAATCAGAAGATGCTAACCAGGACCCGAACCTAAAGTTGAACCTGAGCTGCAAAAATCAGAAGATGGGTCAAGCTCTGTTTCCATGACAGTGAAGGGGACCTTTGGTTACCTTGATCCTGAGTACTACCCTATACTTTCTGGTTGGTTCAAGACATCGTAAGCTTGCTCCATTCTGAAATGACCTCTCTTAATGCAGGTATTATATGCAGCAACGATTGACAGAGAAAAGTGACGTATATAGTTTCGGAATTGTTCTTCTTGAAACAATATCTGCGTGTGATCCTCATTGCCCTGAGCACTTTTTGCCAAATAGCAGCATTGTTACATGGGTAATAATGTTATCCTTTATGCAATTGATCTGCAAGAACTTTGGTTAAGTTATAATTTTGCAGGCCAGGGGACATTTGCAGAAAGGCAACCTAGATTGCATGTGCCCATTCCCAATAGTACCATCATTGCTTACTGGCAGAATGATTAGACAGGCCCGATGCTGAATCTGCTGCTTGGATTTGGGGCAAATTTGGGAGCGGCTGGAAGAATGAATAAATTCGTTCATTAGGGTAATACGCTTTCTTCGCATGGTGCCGAACCTGTGAACTGTTTTACCAGATGCTACACTATCCAACTATTTTACCAGATGCTATTATATCCAGATCTCAGCTGTGTTTGCACATGATCAAGAGTTTTGTGACAAAAAGCATCTTCTGCATCACTCTAGGAAAGAGGATATCTGCATGGAGCAGAATGGAGACGCATATTTGTGGTAGCTCATCAATGTAAAAACCAACAGGGCATCCTGTTGTGCTGTTCCTTAGATCTTTTTCTATTCATTCTGCCCAGGAAACTGCCATAAAGATAAAGAGGTCCACATTGTTTACCTTAGTTGCCCTGATGTAGCTGACTCTCTGTTTAATGTTGCTCTTTCTAAGTTGGTTAGGCCATGCTTTTCTCTTGGCGAGCCTCTCATTTTGATGTGCCCACGACTAATCTCCTTAGGTTAGGTGAGATATGTAGCTATCATGCTCTCAAATGTATTCTTGTGGAATTGTGTTATACAACGATAAAATAGCTACCATCACGTAGGTAAGTCTTGATGTCTTTAATTCTTTTTGCTTTCTACCAAAGTATGCAACTTGTGGTAAGCGGCCCTTGGTATGCAATGCAGTGCAGGAACTGAGACTAAAACGAAATGTGTTTGTGAGAATGTCCAGTTGTGTGATTTTATACGTCTGCACATAAATGCAAAGATATAGATGCATGGGCATAATGAGTTGAAATCCCGTATTATAAAGTCGTTACTAAGCTACAAATTATACTAGTAATGGTGCCCAGCGTTGCTGGGCATAATTTGGGAGCCTATAAAAGTTCTAGCTGCAATGAGAAAATTGTGCAGTATTAATTTAACATCTGTACTCTTTTCTCGTAATTTCTGTACAAAGGATAAAAAATGAACAGGTGCCAAGAATATGCTGTTGGATTCGTTCATTTAGGTGTTGGCAAAGTATAGCTTGAAATGCCTTCAATTGCAGGAGGGTGATGTCTCATTCATTCAAGTTCACATCAAATAACGTCATTGAACCATATAAATCATCGGTTGATTGCTCCAGCTGAGCAATGTGTTCAAGCACATCATCTGCATCATTTTTTGTAGGTGCCTGTAAAGCAAAAGCATGATGCTAATTGATATATTTTTCTAGATGCCTGTAAAACAAAAGCATGACGTTAATTGATGCCCAACATTGTTGGGTGTTGGTTGAGAACCTATAAATGTTTTGGCTGAGTTTGTTAAATGTTTAGTTATGTGTAAAGTTGATAATCGCCTTTGATAAGTGCGTTGGCTATATGTTACTGTGGCTATCATGCTTTGGCTCTCATATGAATAGTTATATCAAATAACCGTGTCTATGATGACAAATTGAAAGCTAACATAGCTTATGTGGATGGATATTTGATGTTGCACATTAGATGAAAAACCGAAAGCCACTGTAGCTTTTGTGGATGGGTATTAGACCCTGCATGTTAGATTATGTATTTACATGGCTTATAGCTTATGTGGATGGATAGTTGACCTTGCATGTTAGATTTTGTATCTTAAAAAGAGTGTATTCTAGTTTCATTAAATGTGTTCTATATTTTGATAGAACAATGTAATCACAACATATTGCAATAGTCTACTATTGTCGACTGTAGTGCTTCTTGATGAAGTTGTGGAAAAACGCATTGTCATGAAAGAGACAATGCTTTTGCATACACAATCTCCTTTTCAGTGATAGATCTCAATGTGAATGCAGTTATATGCATTTTCGAAGCTCAAGATTGAAGCATTTCCAGTCGGTTCCTTAGGCAGATTTCCTTGTGCCACATATCATCATAAATAGCTCTGCATGAAGCTTCCACATATCAACATAAATAGCTCTATATGATTCATTCTGATGTTCCATAATGGCAGAGTATTTGGATGTGGCCTAGTGCCGGAATTGCTATTAGAAAATATAAGAAACAAATATGCCTTATCTAGAATCTGTATGCCATGGCGAGCTCTTCAGCTCTGCAATATAAATCAGTAATATGTTCATACCTTCACATCTTCAAATGAAAGAGGAGCTGGTATTGAGTAGCTTCATTCTAAGTAAGACCATTAAATAATATGTAAGTTTTCTACTGTACAACATCATTGAAGCAAGATCTCGTTTCTATTACAATTAGGGTATGAAGTCCGACCTTGCTGATGCCCAGGTGCCAGCTCTGTCTCTGTTGCCAGCAGGCGTTTCTACCATAAGAATCTGTTGCAAAGATGCGCAGAATTTTATTTTCTAGGATTTATGAACCACAATGCTCATATTTTTTCACTTTATGGAAAAGAGCAACAAACAGATTAACCATCAAAAGAAAGTTGCAGATTCTTACTTGAATACCTGCAGGAAATTATTTCATCCATTCTGGCGCATGCAATGCACAAAAAGCAAAAGACATTTATCTGATGCAACCTTGCCCATAAAGCTGGAACTGCCATAACCCAGTCCGACGTCAAATCCAGAAAACTTAACTTAAGAACATATGCTCAATGTATGATATATAACAGTCAGCAGCAAATTAGGTTTAAAACTCTACCATTCTTCGAGTTCTCAATTTAGAAGAAACTTTCTGAGCCGATTCATCATTGTGAGCAGCTTTCTGAGATATAGAAAAATAAGAAACTTATAGTTTGAAAGAAAAGAAGCTACCATATCGTACCTGTGGAGAGACTGTTTTGGGAATGGTTGCCATAGCCAAATGGCTTCGACCATCTAGATAAGGGATACCCTTAAGAAATCAATGGCAGGATGGCTGGCCATGTTCTCTTAGTCAAGATTTGCAGATATGCCAAGGCCCCAAAATGACTGGCAGTTCAGATTTTTGGCAGTTCAGATTTTTTGTCTATTCAATATAGACAATCCGATAGAGAAGGGACGCACCAGCAAAAATCAGAGGACTGACATCTCACCTACCTGACTTGCAACGACTTTAGACACTGGTGATCCGAAGGCTGGGCCGGTGTTGCTTGTGTTTTCCGCAAGAACTCACCCTCTGTGGCCAATGGAATTCTGGAAACCAGAATAAAATAAAACATGTCTTTCCATAGCCAGCCCAAGCACCCTATAGAATCCACCTTAGTGCAAACCCTGTGAGGCATAAATCCTGTAAGCAATGGTTCATCGACCAAGCCAAACACTATGAGGCATAAATCTGCAGCATCCAGGCCTTATAAGCATCAGATCCCTGCTTTATAGTGCCCAGCGTTGCAAGCTCCCATGTTGGCGCTTTGCTTCTTTAGCATCATATTGATTCAGTTGGTAATAGATCAGATGGACGTAATGCAACGGAAGAAGGTGAAGCCGAAAACAGAGGAAGAGAAAAAATTGCAGCGGAAACAAAAAGAACCCTAGAAAAAAAAATCTAGGGGTGAAAGATCTCGGCCTTTGGTTCGAAAGATCTGAGCCTATAGTTTGAAAGAAAAGAAGCTACCATATCGTACCTGTGGAGAGACTGTTTTGGGAATGGTTGCCATAGCCAAATGGCTTCGACCATCTAGATAAGGGATACCCTTAAGAAATCAATGGCAGGATGGCTGGCCATGTTCTCTTAGTCAAGATTTGCAGATATGCCAAGGCCCCAAAATGACTGGCAGTTCAGATTTTTGGCAGTTCAGATTTTTTGTCTATTCAATATAGACAATCCGATAGAGAAGGGACGCACCAGCAAAAATCAGAGGACTGACATCTCACCTACCTGACTTGCAACGACTTTAGACACTGGTGATCCGAAGGCTGGGCCGGTGTTGCTTGTGTTTTCCGCAAGAACTCACCCTCTGTGGCCAATGGAATTCTGGAAACCAGAATAAAATAAAACATGTCTTTCCATAGCCAGCCCAAGCACCCTATAGAATCCACCTTAGTGCAAACCCTGTGAGGCATAAATCCTGTAAGCAATGGTTCATCGACCAAGCCAAACACTATGAGGCATAAATCTGCAGCATCCAGGCCTTATAAGCATCAGATCCCTGCTTTATAGTGCCCAGCGTTGCAAGCTCCCATGTTGGCGCTTTGCTTCTTTAGCATCATATTGATTCAGTTGGTAATAGATCAGATGGACGTAATGCAACGGAAGAAGGTGAAGCCGAAAACAGAGGAAGAAAAAAAATTGCAGCGGAAACAAAAAGAACCCTAGAAAAAAAAATCTAGGGGTGAAAGATCTCGGCCTTTGGTTCGAAAGATCTGAGCCGTCCAAAGTTTTAGGGTTTTATGCACGACATACACTAAAACTTTATAATAAAGGATGTTTATTTCTAAATTTTTTTTATAATATCATTATAATTCAAATGGCATGTTTATATCCAATACTTTTTCTAAGGCGCTGAATGTGCATTACTCTTCAGACTAGCCCAGGCTCAAATCTTGGGGGGTTTGTTTTGTTAGGGCCCGAAGGGCCAAAAATTTTTTTAATATAACAACCAACACATAACTAACATTAACGTTATTAACACAAACCATTGCATCTAACGCATTTAAATTAAAATCCCCCTGAAACCCCCTTTGGTTTGGGTGCATATTCACACGGGGGGTTACTCCGGGCATCGAGAGCTATCGGATGGGCATATTTGCCCTTTATTCCTTGATCTGGACCGTACATGGCGATCCTCGTTTGTGGGGTATAGCTGTACAAATTTTTGTATACTGTATATTGAGGTTTGCAAAAGACTATAAGGTTTGAGGGAATGTACTTAATGGTGTTAATTTTGTACATGTATTGTAAGTTTTCAGGGGCTCTCGCTGCCCTACATAACCCCCCGTGTGAATATGCACCCAAACCAAAGGGGGTTTCAGGGGGATTTTAATTTAAATGCGTTAGATGCAATGGTTTGTGTTAATAACGTTAATGTTAGTTATGTGTTGGTTGTTAGTTATGTGTTGGTTGTTATGTGTTGGTTGTTAGTTTAAAATAGTTACTAAATCGGATGTAAAGGTTTCAGTTTGGATACTAAATAGATTACTAAATCAGATATCCCTCTGGTAAGAAATGTAAGAAATGTCGAAGCTTTCTTTAAGAAAGGCCGAAGTGGGCTCCTAATGTACAGGTTTTTTTGTGAAGCTTTTTGTAGAAAACATGCTTAAGTATTAATATAAAATGGTTTTTAAATCTGGCATTCATCTTCACAGTTTTTCTAATAGTGTTATGTGTTTAGATTAAATTCAGTGAGAAAGATATATTGATCTTTCTTGAATCTCATTTCTGGTTTCGTTATATCAGATTGTTTTGTCATTTCTTTTATGTACTTCCTATTTATCTACTACAAGCAAATCACTGCAAGCAAATGACAGCAGACTTAACCATTGCAGAAACCATTGCATACAAATGAATATAATGAACCATTGCACACCATAAACTTGGACTTGCAAACCATTGCTTAAACCATTGCAAATAAATGAATGAACTAAACCATTGTCCACTGTTACCATTAAATTAGGGACAACCTAAGAGCTGGCATCAATCTGTATAAGAGCCTCCAAAGAAGCAATCTTATGCTTAATTGTAATCTTACACACAATAGATACCTAATTCTAAAAATAAAGAGAGAGCAAAGCAAAGCAGATTATTAGATCAACTAGGAGGGACTTATTAACTGTTACTTATTGTGACTTTAGATTAAACCATGAGAAAATGACAACTAATTGACCTGAAAAGGCAAGAAAATGGCATAGACTTGAATATGCTACATTTTAGATATCAACTTTACAAGCTTGTAACCATTGCATCAATTCGCACGGGGATTGAGACAGGTAGATGGGAGCGGCCGCAATTGCCGCGAGAAGCGAGACTATGTGCCTGTTGCCAGTTACAGGTTATTGAAGATGAAAGCCATACTCTTCTGAGTTGCCCTGCTTTATAGTCCGGAATCATTTTTTGACCTTAGCATTCCATTCCACGCTTCCACAACTTCTCAGAGCACCATCTGTGCATGACTTGACATTATACATACTTGAGGTTCTAGATAAACGTCTGCAATTACTGAGCCCTCAGTAGTCATTATCTCTGTTTGTCTAGTATCATCATTACTGCAAAGGTTTTTCCCTTGAAAACCTTTCGAGGCAGGGGTTTTTTAATCCTAGTAGTAATGATTGTACTAGCCCATTGTATGGGTCCCATGACCTATTGGTCTCCGTGGACGTTAAAAAAACTATTCTATTCTATTCTATTATATTCTTACTGGTGACTTTAGATTAAACCTCAAGAAAATAGTACTCATTGACCTCAAAAGGCAAGAGAATGGTGTAAACATGAATACACTACATTAAAAAAAAAAAACAAAACAACTGTAGCATGTGGAGATAGATCTGAATAGTGTGACATAGGTCTGATTCACGTGGAAAATAAACTCTACATTATAGATACTGTATTAATCATTATGTCAAAACAGTGGACTGCTGCAACTAAATCGGAGAACTTTAGAACATGCTTGTATGCAACTAAAGTATGTTGAACCATATCTATTTCAGTCTGAATCAAAGCATAAAAAAGCAATTATGAGAAGAAATGTAAGCAGTGCATTTAACCTGCCTGCTGCTCAACTTGCAAATTATCTCTATAGTCGATCTTCAACGACCCCTTCAAGCTATCTGTAACAATCAGCATCATAATGATTAACTAGACCACTTTAAGTTTACATGTATCAATAACAATTACTTACTGGCACTATCTCGGTAGAGTGTTATATATACTTTTTACCAACACGTATCCGTTGCAACCTCCATCTTCTCATTGTCTCTACTTCACCAGAGCGATACCAAGCAAGGGTTAAATTTGAACATTGCAGTACCATTCTAGAGCCCTCCTGCCATGCAGAGAATGGCACTTCATTTTATAGCCATGCAAAAGAAGGGCAACACAAAAAAGTGCCATTCAAACCGAAATACAGAAAATAATGTATCCTTTCAACAGAATGGCTATCATTTTTAACAATTTCTAATTTTATATGCATTATCCTTTATTATAAAGTTTTAGTGTATGTCGTGCATAAAACCCTAAAACTTTCGACGGCCCAGATTTGATGAGCCACGCCCTAGATCCAATGGTCTACATCGTTTGATATAGATTTGAGGGCTAAGATTTAGTGCAAGATTAGGTTTATTCTTTCGTTGCCTTTCTTCTGGCGGCTGGCCGATGCTTGCAGGTCTCTCCCTTAGCGATGGCTTGAAGACCAGCATATGATGATGCAGATGTGGGATCGTCCTCATGGCGGCATCTTCTGTATATGCAGGATATATTATCTCTGGTGAACCAACCGATTTTGGAAAATGCAAACAGAATGAATACATTGAAAACTGGAACAAAAACACTGTGATCGCTGGTACTCTTACGATTTAAGAAACGTGGAAAGCTTTGTTGAGGATTCGACAACGGTGTCAACAAGAAGTCTTAGACAAAAGCTTTGGGATATGGCCTGCCAGATTTGCTAGATCAAATGGCTCATTCAAAGTTCGTTTATTATAGGAATTTATAAGATTTTGGTTTCGCAACTCAGAGTCTTGCTACTTCACGGAATATTATTTGCTGCTTGACAGATTGGGGTTTACAAATGAACTCCTAAATTCACAGGGATGCAACTCTAAGATTGAGGTAAGGTTCTGGTACACTTGACTTTTGCTTCAACTATATACAGTGCAGAACACACAAAAATCCTAGAGAACTGCCTTGCTTGCTTTACTCGCTTTGCTATTCTTGCCTTACTTAGGACGAACATAATATTGACCATATGTTCAAGCATTGAGCTCAGGTATAGGTTTCTGATCATTGCACACTGCAATCCATCTGGCATTAGCTCTGTTACACCACATTATGCATCCACAGCCTACATTTTTGCTATATTTTTCTATCTCCTATCCAAGGTTAAAACCATGATAATCTACAATAAAAATCATCTCATGAAAACTTTTTAACATGATAGGAGTGCCAGCTTTCAGAACACATCAGCCCATCCATTCTTTTTGCAGTCTGGTGCAGATGGGTGAAACATCCCAGGCAATACAGTTTCAGTCCAGTTAGATATGCCTTTTAGTGGTTTAACAAGATTTGGAACATCCTTTCTTTCTAAATTTGAGTGCTCTCAGATCACATCCTATAAGGAACCAGTTTAAAATACTACTACTACTTTGATCTATCTACTTGGAGTCAGCTAACCAAATCAATTGAAGTGGTGAGAAAAAATAGGGACTGGAGGACTAACATGAAATATAATGGGCATTGTATTACGTTGTATTACGAATAGCCATTTATCCCTTACTAAGAAATCCAATATTTCTTGCAGTTCCTCAATGAATGAGCAAGCACTAGGACATTCTGAGAAAGGCTTGTGATCAGAAGCAAAGCTTCTTTTTAGGTGTAGTGTGCACTCATATGGTTAATTGAAATTAAGCCATGTTTATCCACTGTAAGAGAGCAGTGTAAGAGAGCAGCAACAGAGACGCATTATTTTCGGCAACAGAGATGCATTATTTTCGGCAACAGAGACACATTATTTTCTGCATATTCCTCCTACGTAGTTGGTTTTTTGTCCATTCACATAACCTCCAATGGCCATGCAAAAGACCATTCCATCCATGTCAAGGATCATATGATATTGCTGAGCTAATATTTGAACATGGTAGGATAGCATGCAAAGTTTGAAATAGTGTAGAGATTAAAAACTTCGCGTTCTAATATATAGACCCTTTTAAAGTTCTATATTGTTGTTCACTATTAAAGGAACTTTATGTTTAAAGATCATAGCTTATGTGCATTCTAATTTTTGAGTTCCTTTACGAAGCCTGAACAACCATAATATGTTCCACCGCAAATTGTGCAGAGTGAATTCCATAGAGGCTTCAAAAACTACACCAACAATCTATGTTTTACCAATCAAGAATTTAGTGTGCGGTCCTCCCTCCTAACTCCCTCCTAACGACTCCTACAAACAACTCCTAATTGACAATACCAATTGGTAACGTGGCTAAAAGAAAAACCCTTTAATTTTTATTTGGCCCGCCAATGGTTATTATATAAATTATCGTTAAGTATAAGTAATAACAATATAAGACCCCTTGGAAGAATTTTCAAGCTTCACTAAATAGAAATGTGAGATAACTCCCTTTTAACTTTTCATAATCACATATAGCATGAAGAAGTAAAAAATTGGAAAAGAATGGACACATAATATATTCCTTTTGCGCAGTATGAGAGCCTCTACAAAAAAAGCTACTCCAAGTGGAATACGAAACATGAGCACAAATGAAGCATTGAAAGCATTATTTACAAGTTTGTGTATAGTTACCACGTTTGTACTATGTCCTCAGCATTCTATTTTCCTTAGAGCTTGAAGATGAATCCTATATTACAATGGGACTTCAATATCCTTTTTGGTTTTCATGGTATAGCATGGACTAAGTATGTCTCTTTATTTTCATCAGAGCTTGAAGATGAATCCTATATTACGATGGGACTTTAATATCCTTTTTTATTTTCATGGGATAGCATAGACTATGTGTTTTAATTATCCCTTCTTAAAAATGGCATGTCCTATAGAGTATGCTTTTTTTTTAATTTATGCCTACTTTCTAAACTCTTTAAAGCAAAGAACTTCTAGATTGTGTCCAAACATTGTGTATATCCAAAACTTCAAAATGCCCTATTGTATTGCCGTTTTTTTGGAAACTAATCCCTTCCTATCTTCTTTTCCACAAGTATTAAACATTAGAACTGTAGTGATTTAAAATGTTTTGGATATTACTAGGCTCAAATCCCCATAGTGATCATGCATTGCTACTTTATTATTTACAGGTTTTCAAGTTTTGCCTAACAATGTTAGGTTACAATGCAACCTTATCATTTATAGGTCTCCAACAATACAAATTCCAGCCTATGCCCAGCAACGCTGGGCACCGTAACTAGTTATATATATAATATTTTGTTCTAATATTTTATATGCCAACATTTTGCCATGCAAATATCATACTATGTATGTATAATGCCACGGTTCTATTGCATCGCAATAGAACCGACATTCCTTGGATGGGGACGTCCCTTTCTTTTCGTACCCCTATTTATTCTGCCTTTCTTCATTTGTCTGCCATCGGCGTTCTCTTGAGCTAGTTCTCTTTTTCTTCTCTATCCTACCAGTCTCCCTCACCCTCCCTCCTTGGTGGATTGTTTGCACTTGATGGTGGCTGTCGTTTCGTTTGTTTGAACTAGATTTCTCCTTCTTCTCTATCCTATCAGTTTCCCTCACCCTCCCTCCCTTGATGGTTATTTGCATTTGATCATGTTCGTTATTTCTTTTTCTTTTCTATGTCTTTTACATTTGCATTCTTTATTTCCTCAGCGTGGCTTTGTAGCCTCTGAGGCATACTTATTAGCTTACTCTTTCTCGGCATGGCACTATAGCTTCTGAGGCATAACTCTTTTTCATTTTCTCTCGGCGTGGCAACGTAGCCTCCGAGGCAGCACTAATCGGTTGTTTTTCCCGCGAGGGCCATTTTCCGCGGACGATTCCCGATTGGTCGACTGTTGTTTCTTTCTCGGCGTGGCCCTGGAGCCTCCGAGTCTTCTTGTCTATGGCATCTAGCTCATTGACGGGTTATTTTTTCTTTTAGCCTTGACTCTGCAGGATTTTTTAAGGTCTTGTGGTTGCCAGAGTGCGTGGGGTCGTGCTTCAACTATTTGCTTGGGTTTTCCTCAAAACTTGAGAAGGCATGGTTCTTCTTCCCGATGAGAAGCAGTCACCAGGTCTTCTCACCATTGCATCGACCAAGTGGCGGATAAAACCATCTTTTATATTGTATTCTTTAGTATCATCGCGCTCTCAATGATTGTCTAGTTTTGGAGCATTTAAAGTTCATATTTCCAAATTTATCTACCCCTAGTCAGGGATCCATTTGTACTCAATATTTTTACAAAGCTCAATGAGAACACCACTTCACTTCCTTGACAAAAAGAAAAAAGAGGAACGTCAACATGGACCGGAATCACAAACATGAAACATTTACTTCCAACAAACCCAAGAAACTCAACCGAACCAGAGTCAGCGAACCCAACATCATCCGAGAAGAACACAAAGAGAGGGTGGGGAAGGGCGGGAAGGTAGGTAGAAGGCGCTAAAGACAAACAAGGCAAAGCTCAAGAGAATGCCGATAGGCAGCCAAGGGGGAAAACTGGTCTATAAATAGGAGGGCGTGATGCTGGGGCGTCCCCATCCAAGGAATGACGGTTCTATTGCTATCGCAATAGAACCGTAGCATTCCTAGGATGGGTCTTGATCTACACATAAGTGGCCGATAGAAGAGGAACCTACCTCAAAGACCAAGATGGCGGGATACAGTGAGGCGCTCCTGAATGTCGGGTAGAATGTAGCCGAAAGGGAAGCAAAGCCAGAGCCAACGCCCGCGGGAGAGCTTTTACAATGTCGGGGACAGACGAAGCAAAGAATCGGTGGTAGCACCGCCTTCTACCACCGCATGGGTGCCAAAATCTCGAGGCTCCAGACCGATAAGACGTAGGGACTCAAACCACCACGAACGGGCAGCAGCATATGACAAAGGCCGTGTGGAGCACAAGGATGAGCGAAAAAAGAGGGCCTCCCTCAGGTGGGTCGGAGGTGCGAAAACAAATGCATTGCATAACAAACGCCGCAAAGAATATGACAGGCGTAAGGGGAAAATGTGCGGCTATGAGGACCTCCCCGCCGCCGGGCGGACTGTCGCACTTAGACCTACGGATGTGCAACTGGACATAGTCGGGAAAAAAGGACAAGTCGCGCCAATTCAAGTGCAGTGCTTCAGAAATTCGGAGAAAACCAGCAAAGCAGATAGTGACCAGGCAAGCTTTCATGAGGCTGCGCCAATCGGCTTGTGAGGGGGCTTAGTAGGGAGATGATCCGCTTAACGGAGACGCAAATGAGGTAAACGCCGCGAAGAAGAGTGGGTACGAGGGGCTTTTGGGACCAACGCAGAAGAGGGGTCGAACAAGGCGATGGGAAGTTGACCAAGCTATGAAAAAGGCAATTATGCGACGCGAATTCTATAGAAGTAGGACTACGATGGGTCGATATTAGAGAGGAGAAGAACGCAGCAACATGCAAAGAGGAGGCAGGTAAAGAAGTAAGCTGCTGAGAGTGACACCAACGACGAAATTGAAGCCAAGCGGAAGAATAACTGAGCAAAGTCGAGGGTGCGCGAGACTGGAGAACGGAAGCCACAGCCGAGGCGAAGAAGGGCAACGAGGGGCCGTCATAAAAGGGTAAAATATCTGGAACAAGGGAATACGCAAGTGTTAACATCAACCAACCAAAGAAAAATAACACCATGGACTACCCAAGCTATACCCAAACTGACCAACAACTCAGAAACTGATCCCGATGCTATCAAGCAAAAGAGAAACAACCTTATGATAATGAACAAACTTTCCAAAAACACGCGAGACTAAAAGAAGGATGTGAGAAGAAACAATATTAAGTATCCGAAAAATCACAACGCAAGGCGAATAGTGCCGCATGACGACGGACACCTGCAATGCGGGAAGAAGGTGATGGTAGTAAGGCATGGGAGAATTCATGAAAGAAAACTGCGTCTCGAACAAAAGATTGCCAAGTGGAAGAGTCAACAGCAAGCAGTGGCCACCAAGGGGCAGAGGGCCAAGAGAAAACAAGTAGTGTGAGGCGGGCCCGGCAAATACGAGCATGATGTAAAACCTCAGGAACCAAGGAAGGTGGAGGAAAGCAGTAGTTGTTAAACAGACGCCAGTCATAAGAAAAAGCGTTAGGCGCGATCCGATGAGGATAACAATCCTTGGTGTTGAAAACTGGCAGGAGGGCGTTAGAAGGGCTAGCAAAACGATCAACATGATGTGGCCCCCACCGCTCATCTAAGAGGCAAAAGACTGAGGGGGAAAGAGAAAATTTATCAAAGGCCCGAATTTTGGAAAGATAGTCAGCCCACTCATTCTCCAAGCATGGAACCCAAACTGGCTCCAACTGAATATGATGCTGATAGCAGAAAATTAGTACTTCCAGCAGCAAAAAATGAAGCACGGGGGATCGCGAACCTCCATTCTGTAATAAAAAGAACACATTCTGATTGTCCCCACGAGCTATCACACAGGAGCCAGACAACAACGAAACACACTGCTGCAAGATCTGAAAAAGAGCAAAGAGTTCACGCCACGTAGAAGATTGGAGGCGGGCTTCTAGCGAGAAATCTCCAGAAAAAGAGAGAAGCTCAGAACCCGGACGTGAAAGCCAACCACCCCATCCCTCATCACTGGCATCAAAACCCAAGGTAGAACTGACCACAGCAGGCGGCCACAATGGGGCTCTGTCAAACTGACAAATAAGGGTCTGCCAAAGCAGGACCTCCTGTTTTGCAAGGGGAGATAGAAGAAGGGGAGTATCCCAAAGGTCGGCCTGGCGTAGATCAAAATGGAGGCCACAAGACAAGGCAGCACAAAGATGACCCAGGACCAAGCGCAGGGATTGGATAAAGCCAAGAAAACGGGCAATCAGGCGAGGAGTGACAACTTGGGAAGACAACAAACTAGAACACAGAGACAAGACCCGTTCCTTCTTAGCCCGGGATATACGAAAGAAGCCCTCATAAGCGTCCACTATGAAACCTAAGAATATTGTGCAATGTGAGAGACGAAACCGACACTTCTTCCAAGCTAAGAGAAAACCTGGCCGTTGCAAATCAGAAATGACGCGGATCGTAGAACCTCAGGACATGTTTGGCACAAGAATAGAATATCATCGACATAGGGTAAGCAACGGACGCCCTGACCTCGCCAAAACCGAACTAACTGTCTGACTAATTTGGTAAAAACAAAAGGGGCTGACGCTAGGCCAAAGGGGAGGACATTAAAGACATAGAACTGGCCATCAAGCTCAAAACCCAAGAAAGTGCGATGAGAAGGCCAGATTGTGATATGATGATAACCGGATTTCAGGTCAACAGCAAAGAGAAAGTCGTTGGGTAGACACAGATGTGACAACAGCTCGAGGGACTCATACCGAAAAGAGGGGATGGTCAAGAACGAGTTTAGATAGCGCAGATCCAAGATGAGACGGAATTTATTTAGGCCTTTAGGGACAACCCCCAAGGGGAAACAGAAGAAGGGACGGGAGGTGACTGGGGATGCGGCACCCGTACGCAGGAGATCGGCCACAGCAGAGCAAGCAAAGTCACGATGGGCAGACAACGACGAGTGGTCCAAGGAATGTCGGCCACTTGTTTGTATCTTAGGACCCATCCTAGGAATGCCACGGTTCTATTGCGATAGCAATAGAATCGACATTCCTTGGATGGGGACGCCCTTCCTCGCCTCTCCTATTTATACTACTTCATTTTCTTTTTCACCCATCTGCGTTCTCTTGAGCTCCTTTTCATTCTTTCTCTTTTGCCTCTACAAGTTTCCTATTCTCACCAATCACCAGTTCCACATCTAGATTAGTGCATCGAATCGAATAGGTTAATCGGGTTGCAGGGTACGTTGGTGGCTCTGGATCTGTGGTCCTTTGGTCCTTTGCTATACACTGGTTTTCCAGTTTCGGGCTCTGCAACGGGTTGTGGTTGTTTTTCAAGATTCGTCTTCAGCGGTGAGTTTCTTTTTTCTGTTTTTTCGGTTTGTTTTGGGTGCATCTGGTTGCTTTATAGTTTCTGCATCGGGTTCTTTTCCTTCCTTGGCTGACCTGTTTTCAGTTTTTGTTTGGATCTGCTGCGTTTTGCTTCCTGCGGTTTTCCTTTCCTTGCTAGCAAATCGTTCCATTTTTTCTTAAATCGATCTGCTGTCTGAGTTCCGATTTCTGCTCTATCTTTTCGATTTTTCGGTTTCACGGAGTTTTTCTGGCTTGCATCGTGTCTCCATAGCTGGTTTTCTGTCTTTGGTGTTGGCCGACTCTTGGCCGACTCTGTTGCTTGTGGCTTTCCCATTCTAATTCGACCCTTGTTTCTCTTGTTTGCCCTATCCCTGTCTTGTTATCCCTATCGTTTCTCTTGGCTCTCTTGGCAAACTCCTTGTCCTATCCCTATCGTTTCTTCCACGACCTTAATCGCCGCCTCTGTCATAATATCTTCAGGGATAGCGGGAGTTCGATTTCCCTTATTTTTCTTTAGGCTGCGATACCAGGTCCCTGTTGTCCACTTATGGTTTATTGTTTTCGAATTGTTTTCTTGGTTCTTATTACATGTTGTCCTGTTTTACCATGTTCTTGCTTGGCTTATCCATAAGGTCTGCATTTGTTCTCGTAGTAGTTTTTGAACATTTACAATTGGGCTTTTAGAACATCTTCATATGTTGGGGCATATAGAGCACTATAGCACAACTTAGTTTTTCATATGGAAGTACTTTGCATTCGTTTATGAGGTTTGCGGCATCGATAGAGGATTAGGATAAGGAATTCTGGTTTCATCTTGTTTGAGAGCAAATGGTATGGTGCCGGCCATTTCCTTTGTTCATGGGACGCTGACGCTAGGTATCCAGTTTCAAGTTAATTAAATTGTTTTACTTTGGCCTAACGAGTTGGTCTTAGTGTGGTGGCTAGATTGCTCGTGTTTCACTCTCTCTGATTGCAAGGTTTGGTTCCCTCCAAGTTTCTCGACTTAATGTTTTCTTTCTGCTTTGGTTTTCTCCACTGATATTGCGCATTGTATACTTGTGCTCCTTGGAAGATGTGCATGCTAAATTTCCTCGAGCTTTATCCATTTATAGATGCGCACACATGCAAAGCTTGTTTTTCTTTTTCGATATTTTGCATGTCAGTGCTTTGGGATCTCCAAAGCATCCATGTAAGATGATAATTTGGTGATTTGATTCTTTCGTATGTGTAGTGACATCATTGATGCCCCTTCTCTAGGTAAGTATAGTCTCGTGCCAACTTTTGCTTCATGAATAGTTTCTTTCTTACCAATGAAATTGATGGTGTTTTAGAACAACATGTTATTATATGTTGGGTTTTGTACCATAGATCCACATTTATTGCAACTTCATATAGACGAAATTTGCCGATTTCGCTTTATGGTAGATATTGTTTTCTTTTTAGTGCAGTGTTTTTTCAGGAGCTATGTGGCCATACAATGTCATATACCAAGAGGATCTTCCATCATCTCTTTGTTAGAGATATTGTTGAGTTCTCTTGGTTGTACTCCGAAGAGCTTCACTTTCCACAGATCGAGGTATTTTATATTTATTTGGAGATCGCGGTGCAAGGTACCAGTCCTTTGCAGGGCGTTTTGCATGGTTAGATGTGCATCCACTCTCAAGCTTTTGCAGTATCATCGCTTGGTTTTGCGACCTCGATGAAGCGTTATTAACCGATGCATCTTAGGCATTGCTAGTACTTCTTAATTGGTGACTTTGTTTTTTTTTTGAGTCGTGGTGGTGCTATAGTCTTTTTCGTAGGTTCTGATGAGACTAGTCTGTCTCTATAACCATTATGCTGCTCTTATAGTCATTTTGAAAAATTTATATCATTTGTTCATAGTTGGCGCATTTGTTCTGGTGGCATGTATGTAGGACAGGCACATTACTTCGATATTTGAGTTGATCTAGCGATACAGTCATCTTAGGCTCCTTTGTTCCTTTTCTCTATTCTTGGTTCCTTCTACAATGTTCTATTCTGTTCCATTCCCTAATCTTTTGCTCCGTTTGTCACTTGTCTATTTGCTTTTCTAGTTTCACTCTCTTTTTAGTTCTATTGTGCCCGTTCCTTTGTTCTTTCAATGTACTCCATTTGTTTTTTCCAGTAGTTCCTCTTCTATACTACTTCTATCTATCCTCTATACCACTTAGTCCTTTAATTATTCCGCTTAATTTGGTTTTTAGTCTCTGCCCTTTCCTTGGCCCCGTTGCTTCTTTTTTAATCCCATTGCTCTCTTGAGCCTTCATTTTGCATTCCATATATAACTTGCATTAGTGTCTCGTAATTTGCGTAACTCTAAGTACATTGTTCTTGTTGATTATATATTGGTCTCTAGACTCACAGTTTTTCGTTGATGTAGTCTTTGCTAACTTTCTCGGTCCAACGTTTAGTCTCATGTGCATCTTCATTGTTGTCATATTTCATCTCTCTTTCTCTTTATATATTCCCTTTGTCCATATTGTCTATTTGCCCATTCTATTGGATCCATTTGCTCTTTTTCATCTCGACCATCTCATTACTCTCATTTTGACCCATTAGCATCTATTTGTTGATCCCTTTTTTTTTATTTATTCTGATTCCCATATTTCCTCTCTCTCCAGTCTCGTTCAACCATTCGTTCTCTAGGTTCCACGTGGTTTTAAAAGGTGAACCAACTTTTGAGCTCTCAGATTCCCCATGCTACATGCTTTTTGCAGGTTTCTATTTCATTTTTTATTCCTAAGCTCTTGTTTTTCCGTGTTCTTCCATTGCTTGGTATGATGTAATCTAGTTGGTCCTAGAGCATGATTATTCCTCACAATATAACCTGGCATGCTATGCATGATTATACGTTTATTTATTTGCTATGTTATGGTGCCTTATTTCGTTGCGATTTCATTTTCGTTTGCCATTCCCTTTGATTATTTATGCTTCATTTCTCATTTTTGCCATGGCCAAGATAGGTGCTCATAACGTCCATTCTTTTTATTGTGCTGCCAATCTCTATTGGCAATTTAGTTGGTTATTTCTGCGCTTCTTGCTCCTTTGATTCGATTGGTTCTATGGTTCATTTTAGTCATTTGACCTATTTGTGGCTTTTGCTCAACTACTCTAGGTTGGTCCTTGCTTATTCCTATTTTGTTTCATTTGTTTGTTTGTGGTCTGTTCTATTTAGTTTATAGTTAGAATTTTTGTTTCGTTTGTCCATTGTCTTTTTTGTTTTTCTTGTCCCTTCTCCAGTCTCATTCAACCATTCGTTCTCTAGGTTCCACGTGGTTTTAAAAGGTGAGAACTAACCTTTGGGCTCTCAGATTATTCCCCGTGATACATGCTCTTTGCAGGTTTCTCATTCTCATTCTATTGCTTGGTACGATGTAATCTAGTTGGTCCTAGAGCATGATTATTCCTCACAATATAACTTGATAGGCTATGCATGATTATACGTTTATTTATTGGCTATGTTAATGTGCCTTGTTTCGTTGACATTTCTTTTCCATCTGCAATTTCCATTGAATATTTATGCTTCATTTCTCATTTTGCCATGGCCGAGATATGTGCTCATAACGTCCCTTATTGTGCTGCCAATCTCTATTGGCAATTTAGTTGGTTATTTCTGTGCTTCTTGCTCCTTTAATTCGATTGGTTCTATGGTTCATTTTAGTCATTTGACCTGTTTATGGCGTTTGCTCAACTACTCTAAGTTGGTCCTTGCTTATTCCTATTTTGTTCCATTTGTTTGTTTGTGGTCTGTCTTATTTAGTTAATAGTTAAAATTTGTTTCGTTTGTCCATTGTCTTTTTTGTTTTTCTTGTTCCTTCTCTGTCATTTTGCCTTAATGTCTTGTTGTTCCTTAATGTCTTCTCTGTCATTTTGCCTTAATATCTTGTCATGGTTTCATTTCACTGATCTAGTTGCTTTTCTTCTGCTCGACTGCTGTTTTAGTATTTTCCCTTTACTTCCTTTGCTAACATAAATCCATTGTTCATTTTTGAGATATTGATATGTTGGGCTTTAGTTTCATAGTATTTTGCTGTGGTAGGATTTATTGAATTTGTCGGTTCATCAGTTCTTTGGTTTAGTATCACATCGTCTTCAGTCCCTCCCTTCCCCCCTCCCTCTTTCTGTCTGATATCCACAGTTTGGTATTTCCTTGTTGTGCCCATTCTATTTAATCCAATTGTTCGACTGCCATCTTATTAGCCTCTTTGGATCCATTGGCTCCTGTTGTTTCTTTTTCTCTTTTCATTTAATTAGTTTTTCATAAATGCTCTCTCCCAGTCTCATTCAGCCATCTGTTCTGTTTTCGTTGTTTATTCTTGTTTACCACTTTTTACCCCTTCCTTTTCACTTCATTTTCTTCCTTGCCTCTTCATTCTTGTCATTCCATATAGTCTTCCGCTCTGCATATTAAATTCATTTGCTCTTGTGAGTCCATTTTTCTCTGTTTTTTCCACATATCTTTAGTTCCTTTCCTTTATCATCTGTTGTTCTCTTATGGGTCGTTCTTTGTGTTTGTCCTTTGGGTAGTTCTCGTTTAATTTTTGTTAGTATTTTTTCCGAGTTCGTTCTAGTTGTACTTTGCACCATATGTTTGTAGTGTTGGTTTCTCAGTTAATTCTTTGTTTGGTTCGTTTTTGCTCATATTCTCTCGGTTCCTTTGCTCCATATTTTCTTAGTTTCATTTTTTCTCCTTGGTCTATGTATAAATTCTTCCATCACCTTAATTACTTTTGCTTCATCTTAGTTCTTCTAGTCCTTTTTTGTCATGTCTCTCTCCTCACCTCTTCTTCGCCTGGGTTCATTTGCTTCTTTGGTATCTGTGCATGCCGAGGTTGAAATTCAAATTTGTTCTTTCTGGTGGCTTGCTTGCGTTACTAATTCTAGGGGCATTTGCCCTGTCTCTTTCTTTTGGTCATCTCACCTCATAATTTTTCTTAGTTCGTTTTTCATATTCCTCCGTGTTCCTTATTTTCTCTTTTTCCTTCGTTAAGCTCTTCAATTGCCTTAGGCTCGTTTCTCTGTGTATCCAGTTCTTCAGTTCCTTGTTTATCCTTTTTTTTCGTCATTTGACCCCTTGATTATCTTTGTCTTGTCTTGTCTCCTTCGTTTCTCCTCTTGATTCGCCTTGGTATTCTTTGCTCTGTTGGTGTCCATATATCCTTTTTTATCTGATTTTATCCTTCTTTTTCTGTCGGCCTTGCTTAGCCATTTCTTCCTTGTTTATCTCTTTCACTTGTTCGATTAGGGTCATCGTGTTTTACCAATTTCTCCAGTTTTTGTTTTGGCTTCATCCTTTTCTCCAGTCAGCCTAGTTTGCTTCATGCTTCTTGATGTAGATTCCTCTTCTATCGGCCACTTGTTTGTATCTTAGGACCCATCCTAGGAATGCCACGGTTCTATTGCGATAGCAATAGAATCGACATTCCTTGGATGGGGACGCCCTTCCTCGCCTCTCCTATTTATACTACTTCATTTTCTTTTTCACCCATCGGCGTTCTCTTGAGCTCCTTTTCATTCTTTCTCTTTTGCCTCTACAAGTTTCCCGCCCCCCTCTCCCTCTGGACTTGTTTGTTGTATCTGTGGTTTTCAGAGGGTCTAGTGTTTTGGTTGCGATTCATCTTATATTATGGCCCCATGGCCTGCCATTTTTTGTGTATAGTCTTCTTGGTGTGGCTCTGTAGCTTCTGAAGCAGTATTTATTCAGTTTCTTTTGGCGTGTTGCTCCATCTGTGTTGTAGCTCTGTGGCCGTCATCTTTGTTTGTATAGTTTCTTTTTCTCGGCGTGGCGCTGTAGCCATCGAGACAGTATTTGTTATTCATTTTCTCCTCGGCGTGGCGTTGTAGCCTCCGAGGCAGCACTGATCGTATGTTTAGCAATAGAATACGCTATTTATACCGCCTCCTTCCTCATTTCCAGCCATCGGCGTTCCCTTGAGCTCCTTTCTATTCTGCTCATTTTTTGCTCCACAAGTCAATATTTATTATTCATGTTTTCTCTCGGCGTGGCGCTGTTGCCTCTGAGATCATATTTATTGTTTTTTCTCGGCGTGGCGCTGTAGCCTCCGAGGCAGCACTAATCGGTTGTTTTTTCCCGCGATGGTTATTCCGCGGACGGTTCCCGATTGGTCGGCTGTTGTTTCTTTCTCGACGTGGCCCTGGAGCCTCCGAGTCTTCTTGCCTATGGCATCTAACTCATTGACGGGTTATTTTTCTTTCAGCCTTGATTCTGCAGGATTGTTTAAGGCTTTGTGGTTGCCATAGTGCGTGGGGTCGTGCTTCAACTCTTTGCTTGGGTTTCCTCAAAAACCTAAGAAGGCATGGTTCTTCTTCCCGATGAGGAGCAGTACCGGGTCTTCTCACCTTTGCATCGACCAAGTGGCGGATTAAACCATTTTTTATGTTGTATTCTTCAGTTTCATCATGCTCTCTATGATTGTCTAGTTTCAGAGCATTTAAAGTTCATATTTCCGAATTTATCTAGCCCTAGTGAGGGATCCATTTGTACTCAATGTTTTACAAAGCTCAATGAGAACACCACTTCACTTGTGGTCCAAGGACCGTCATATGTGCTATCATAGGACCCATCCTAGGAATGTGTGTTTAATGTATTATCTAACTAACTACCTTTTAAATAAATTTTTGGTTGGTTGGTTTGGAATTAGTGGTGGTGCACGATTTGAGAAAAAGTTGGCAACCACCATACCATTGTTGAATGCAAAATTAAAAATTTTCCTTCTCAAAGTTTTGACCCTTTCTTGATCGACAGTGACGGATGGTGCTTCAACTAGTCCGCCCTTTTCCTTGATCCTTAATCTTCCCTCCCATACAGATCCCAGTCTTTTCTTCTTTAGTGTCTCTCTCAATATTGAAGCTAATGACATCTCTTGAGTAGATGTCAATCGTTTCTCAAGCTTAATAGCAATTCTTCTATAAAACCATTGTGCCATTTGTTGCAAAGAACTAGACATAGTTTTCCCACCACCATGTGATGTAAATCTAAAGTAGGCATGCTTAGCTTGTTTGTGGGACTTCTCCATGCCTTGAGTGTTCCAGATGCCCAAGCTTCCGTATTCTTTTGAAAACCATGGCCCATGTGCATATAAGATATGCATATAATGTGTGAGTTCTCCCTCACCCCATGCTGCTATAAATGCTCTTGTAAACTCTGTTATAGCAGTCCTAAAATCAGCCTTGTCTTGATCAGTAAACGTTTTCGCAGTCATAAGTTTGAACACAGGAATTAGGGCTTTCCATGCTATTGTTTTCTTTTCAAATGCTCTTCCATTTTCCGTGCAATCATCTTCTGCTTGTAGAAGATCTTTATAGCATTCCCATTTGCCCTTTGCACCAGATTTTAAACTCGGAAGGAATCTTCTTGCTTTAATACCTCTTATCGAGGGTTTAGATGGCATGCTTTTTCTTTTTGGATTTTCCACAACTTTGTAATTTCTGCCATGGAGACCCATATCAGACAATACTACTTCAATTCTTGCCAAAGTAATATCTCTATTAGGTTTTGGTTTCTTGCGCCATGCAAACAATATGCTGAGATAGACCATCTTATCAATGATCCTTAAGAAGGCGTGCAAAGTACATATATGTACACGGTGCAAATTGATTGCCACAATGGGATCCAATAATGTACGAGAAGGCGGAAAACATTGATCACAATCAAGTGTACTTCTTTTTTGAATATGCTGGGAACCAACAGCTGAATCTTTTCTATGTGCTACATAATCACAATATAGACAAGATTGAGTTGTCTTCGCTGCACCGTGCTTCATGTTGTACATACATTTAATGGTCTTCAAATCCGCAGCTAGATGCCATTCAATCTCATAATTTCCATAGTCTACTACATTTAGCTTCTCACCATTATTGTGCCTCGCAATCAGATCAGGAATAGGTGTTTGTTCAAATCTTAAGGTACTATGACTTTCCTTGGTCACTTGGAAAATACCGATCCACCAAATATGATCTTCTGATTGCACAGAGAAATTTTCCTTGTCTTGACAATCATTAAGAGCTCTATTCATTAAATTAATAGAGACTCTTTCATACTTCTCCCCTTTGACCATTTCCATCTCATCTAATTTCAAAACAACAATAAGTTTGCTGTCACATTCTTCAACTGTCATGTCATAGAATTTCACCATCAACCGTAGAACACTAACATCAACCCAAAGATTATTATATTGGTCTAAAGTAAAAGCATTACAGGTCTGCGATGGTTTCTTGCCTTTTGTACCACCTCCAGCTTGTTCCAAGTCATCTAGCTTGATAGATGCATCAACGTGAGTCATCTCTCCCAAGTACTTGCTTACTTGAAAGTTTCTATAAGAACGACAAGACCATACCTTTGATAATTTAGGCAACAAAACATTTTTCACACCCATCTTTGACATGCACGACTTCAATGCCTTGAATAACTGAACATAAGCTCTTTTGCTCACTCCGGCATATCATCACAAAGGGACTGAAAGTCATCAACTCTTGCTTCTTTACTTATTTCATCAATAACATGTTCGGATAGTGCTTGGTCCTGTGGTAAGACGTTAAACTGCCATACCCAAGGTCACGGGTTCAACGCCTCGTTGTGAAAGTGGCCATGCAATGTAAAGTTGGTGGGGGAAGGACCCATTTCAGCAATGTAAAGTGGTGGGGGGAGGACCCATCTGGGTGTGTTGTAAAGTGTCACATGTCCGATAGGACGCTGCCTTGTGGCGTGACGTTAAAATTTCTTCTTCTTCTTCTTCTCATTAACTTAGTCCCTGCATAAGCACGAATATAATTTAGAGTGAAGAGGTATAGATCTTCATCATGCTTGCTATTACTAGAGCTGCATATTAACTATAATTTGACACAAGAGGCAAACCAATGCAAAGTTATTATAACACATTTAACTATGGGCTGAGATGGATTGGACATTCGACAAATAGATAAAACAAATCTAAAAACAGAGACAAGCCAATAAAAGAATCAAAATATATGCTGCTATGGAACAACAACAAACCAAAAGAATACAAAGCAGTAAGATGAAATGGATTTCAATACCTGGAAGATCAAGCACCTTCAAAATATCTTCTTTTGTGGCAATTTTCTTGATCAACTCAGCCAAATGACCATCCTTTCGTTCATTTTTGTAGCCAAATGATGGATCTATCAATGTCTTGATGGCAGCCACTCTCCTCTTTGATCCACCACCTCTAGGAGCCAATGTGCGGATTGGCTTTATGTTTCTTTTCCTCTCTCTCAAACCAAGTGGAGTGACTTTTAAGCGCTTAATCTTTAGTTTAAGTTTCTCATTTTCCTCCATCGTCCGTTTATATCTCACCTTTTCTTCTTCCAAACAACCTTCCAGTTTTGCTTTTGTACTCTCGCTTGCAAACACTTGCTTTTGCAAGCTGTTACAAGAATAATATAATGAGATATTATGATTGGCAATGTTATGCATGTCATAACTAAGTTTACTGATGCTAGCTTGAAGCTGAAAGTTACATGTTTGGAGTTTCTGCATAGCAGCTCTAATACCGTCATCGGAAGATCCACTTGCTAAGTTTTGGCAATATCCAAGTAAGCCTTGATGCCCCATGCCTATAAATTTGAACAAGGCTGTGGGAGAATCAAATACAGGTTGAATTTGATTTAAAGGATCTCTTGGATATAAATCTCCATGTGTCCATAAATCGCAATATTGCATGCTCCTGCTGATCTTAAAGAATCTTCATCATTAAGAGGCATGAAATTTTGTGGTACCTCCACCCGAAATTGGCAAACCTTCCTCCTTGAATTTATGTTTTCTACAAATAAACAATAGGCATTCTTAGATATGAATAGGATTTAATTTATGGAGTTGCAAATTGACATACCTTTATCATCCATCCTTGAGCTCGTTAGAAATTTGTAGCTTTGTAGCTCCAAAAGAATGTAAGAAGGACCTGCCGAAAATACTTTAGTAGAGAAAAAAATGCTTGCAGAGCTCTCTGGCAATGATCCAGATTTGCAAAATTTCTAGAAGAAGCTGTCTCCAATAAAAGAGACATCCAAGAATTGAGCAATTCCGGACTAAAAATTTGAGGGAAAAAATGACCAACATTTGAAGGACTAGTTGGGTAATGGCGCGGGGAGGAGGAAGAACTTCGGTTTTGAATTCCGTTGGTTTTTTTTTTATGGCTACACCAACAACAAACCAATAAAAATTAACGAATCCACGTGCTTTGAAAAAGACAAAAAAGGGCACGGAATAAGACAAATATGTAACGACCTATCCAACAAGAAACTAGAGTTCGGGCTGCCCAAATCCCTCCCCTTGGTTTACGTGGAAGTTTTTGTTAGAAGGGCCTTTTCTAACCCTATAAAATCCCTAATGATCTGGCCTGAATCCATCTATACCTGGGTCATCAAGCTCCTTGCATGAAAGGATCAACCCTGCTTTTTTGAAGGCCGCGTCTTTGTTCTCTCTTGAATGCAGGACCACGTCATACTTTGAGTCTGCCCTGCTCACAGTAACTTACCATTCAGACCCCTCACCAAAAACTGTCTCTGGCAAGTCCTGACTTAGCTCGCATGTTATGACTCTGCTGTCATCAATTAGCTTTATGCCAAGAGTTCGATCTATCTCCTCAGTTTCTTCTTGTACTACCTTGGGGTTCTTCTTGGGTTTCTTTGATGGTGCAGAAGTTGATGTAACTAGTGCTCTCTTGGAAGCTGTAAAATAAATAATCAAGTTAGACATTGCTGAAGTATTTCTGTGTTAAGTAAGCAACTTGACCAACATCTCGTGCGTGGCGCGACAAGTCTATAAATTCTGAGAGCAATTTTTTAGGATTCGGGCGTAGCGCGAGTCGAAGGATCCAGGATGGTAAAATAAATGGAATGCGACTTTTCGCGTGTAGCGCAAGAATTCACATTCTATCTATCTTACCGTCCTCGCGTAGGGTTGACCTCGACTATGACCTCGATAATCCTACTCTTACGCTTACTAAGAGCGATAGAATCTGAACTTCTCGCGCTAAGCGCGAGAAATTCATAGACCGACGGCACTCCACAGAAGGCTTAATCATAGAAACACATTAAAGAGAGTATGCTTCATAAAAAAAGAAAATCATAGCACAAAGAAGCGTAACCCGCTTCCCTGTCTCTGATGATTACAACTGAAGATTAAGATACTAGGAATTATAATCACAGAGCATTGAAGATTCACTTAAGACTAAGCAGAAAACCCTGAACACATAATCAAACAAAGACTAAGCTGCAAACAAAGACAAGCCAAGAAGCAGAGATGCAGGGTAACAGTAATCTAATCAAATCTAGATTGCAGAGTGACAGAGTTAATCAAAGAGTCTCAGAGTTTCTAAATCTATTAATAAAGTTAAGCACACAAGCAGAAAGTTTCTAAAACCTAATAAAAATAGAGTCACAGAGTTTCTCATCTATTAAGAACTCGAACATACTAATCTTTAGTTGCCATATCGAAGTGCTTGAAGCTCTAGAAGCTAGAATTGAACTTTGTTGCAACTCGAGAAGCTCGGGTGAATCTCGAGAAGCTCGAGAAGCTCAAATCGAGTCGGAATTGTTGTAAGCAGGCCGGAAATGAAGTAGAATAGCTTGGAATGCAGGTAGCACTAGAGAAATTTGGATCACTTGAGAGATCACTCAAGAAGAGTGCGTCGGTTTCGGAAGGCGGTCGAAGCAAAACTTCTGAAAGAAATTAGGAATGAAAAAATCAGATTCAAATTAGATTGAAATTAGAAAATGCGATTATTACACGGGTCATACAAATAATTAATGAATAGACGCCCGCCATTGAAACCGTATGGTGGCGTGACGTTAAAACTACTATCTATCTATCTATCTTATCATTGTTTAGAAAAACAAGAAAATTAATCCCGCCCATAATTTAAAATTTAAAAACTTTTAGCCCGCCCGCGAATATCCCTTTCCCCAACTACTTTTCAATCATTGGCCTGTACTAACCGTTTATTTTAAAAATGCTTGCCACTTAATTCGTGTTCTTGGCCTCACATTGGATCATAGAATTTGTGTTTCTCTAATGCCCCTAGAGAAACACAAGAACTGTGTTTCCATTACAGTGTTTTAATTCGAATTTGGGATGTCGCCAAGAAGGAAGCTTGCTGAAGCGTTGGATCAGGCTGCCGAATCTCAGGTAGTTCTTCTATCAAGTGATGGATTGAGGCGCCATGACTTATGCCACTTGATTAACAAAGCTTTGCAGGTCGAGAAAATGAACAATCAAGCAGGAAAAGCGAAATTTTCCATTGGAGAAGCATGCTTCTTGTTAGCAAAAACAGTAAAGATGTCATTGGCAAGGGCATTGTTGATAACATGGCACTAACTACAGCATGCCATGGAGTGCCCTTGGGACCCGATTATATTAGAATTAGATTGACAGACTGCTTTGCTGCCACTCATCCATTACAAAGACCACATGCAGGAGCAGAAACACTTGGTGAATCAATAGGGAGTTTGGGAGTTTCTTGGCTTGGCCAACAACACTACTCAGAGAGGTATGTACTGAAAATTTTACCGTAGCACTGTTGCTCTTTACTGTAGCTATTGTAGCATATTTCACGTGTCACCTTTTCATGTGCTATTCACATGCATACTCACATGTCTACACAATAATGCTGCTACTGTATTGCTCGTGCTGTATATGTGTTCCTCTCAACGGCAGCGCATTAGTCATGTCCCACAATCTGATCACATCCTGTTCTAATTGCAATTGTCGATCTACCTTGCCACCGGCTCCAGAATATGTGGATTCCATCGTTTGCTCCATGAACTATTCTGAAATTTATAGATGCCAACAGAGGGGCTTGGAACTCAATCCTTGGTTGCAAGGAGTTGCAATGACCTCTGCTAGAGGTTATCCTGATACATATAAGGTTGTCATCCACCTTGTATGGGTTCCAGAGCATGGTGTTTATGAAGTTAAGAGAGTGATCGTGCCACCTGCTCATGATGAGCCTGGTTGGTGAAAGAATTGTCCTCTTCTTTTGTAACCGCCATGGTCTTTTCCTTGTTGAAAAAAAAAGTCGCCTACATCCAGGCAAGAACTTGATTTGAAGTGATTCTGTAGTAGTTTTTTGGGTTAATTAACTAAATGTAATATGTATAGTAAATCTAACTATGAAATGTTTCTTATAGAACATATTAATCTCTCGTGCTCAGCGCGAGAAGAAAAGACTCGCACCCAGCGCGAGAAGAACAAAACACTAGACAATTAACATTCGTCCTTAAAAAAAAAAACAATTGTGAAAGTAAAAAAGTTTTTTATTCCAAAAAATATATATATAATGAAGCTTTATAAAAGCTATCCTGGTAGGACTGGTAGCAGTGGTGCATGTTCAATAATTACTGTCATCTGTACAATGTAATCTAATTTATCTGGATTCATGTTTATGATCATCAACAGGCAGTTCATTTTGGCCTCCATCATTCCTGAATGGTGGGTCCTCAGACTCTCTAACAAGTCTTTTTGTCCAGGTTTTAGGATTGAGAAATGGCTCAAAACAAATTTAATGCCAATAGATGCAGCTGCATGGAGGACTACATCTGCAATCTGCGCATTAAACTCGGCTTCTGTTAAGCCTGCCACTTGCTGCACCGTACTTCCACATCCATCTCTCTCCTTAGAGACAGGGAGGAGATGGTCGAACTTCTTCACCAACCTGTTGAAATCCCGGAACAATGTTGCTTCCGGGATATCTCTATGGAGTGCCCTGTCCCAGGCTTTGGTGAGTCTCAAGGCCAAGCCTCGCTCGTGCACATGACCACGGTTGGTAGCATCGACATGCACCAAACCGGTTTCATAACCCATTGAGAAAAAAAACTGCAGAGATTGGAATGGCGAAATGATATTTGTACTTATTCAACAAATACGAAATTGGAAATGTGCTACGAAATGGGATATCTGGTGACGTGTCTAAATGGGATACTTTTGTATGAGTCGCGCCTAGCGCGACATATCTGTACTTGGTAAATTAATATAACTTTCTTACGTATTTTACAAAATTATGGTCCATATGTGTCGCGCGCACTGTCGCGCGTAACGCGGTATAGTCATTGTATAAATATTTCATTTATTGTTATTGCATACAATACTATGTTTTCCTCAACTTTTCTTCTAATTTTCAGATTTCTCATGAAGCTACTGCCGAGGAACCCTGTGACCAAGAACCTCGAGCAGAGAAGAATGATGCTGATTACATGGATGTGGAAGAGATTAATACAAATAAGAATGAACAACCACCTGAAGCAAATGCAGAAAATATTAAAAACCCAGCTGGAGTTAATGAGGAAAGAAGAATAGTAGTTTCCAGATTAACATGGAAGGATGCGAAAGTGATTTTGCATCATCAGTGCAATAGAGGAATTGTTGGTGAAGGTGTGCTTATACTATGGGATCCTATGCACTGCTATAATGGACATGCTATTGGTGATGACTTTGTAGGAGCCTCCATTTTCTCAATACAGCTTCATAACTTCAGTGTTGAGCTGAAGGACAAATACCTCTATGCTTGCAATAATATCAACAGTGGTTTAGAGTTTCCAGACTCGTTGCTCTAGCCAGTGGACTCCATTGAGATAATAGGAAAAGAGATGCGTCAAAGAATTGATCGTGTTGGAGAAAATAATGTAGTGGTGGATGAAAATGACATTCCTTTTATACCTCCTGTGGATGTATCCATACCAGAAAGAAGGGCCTACAACTTCTTGAAGAGGAAGAAGAGGAAGGAAAAGGTGCGGACTGTGAAAGATACTAACAACTGCAGTGAAAAGACCATGCAAGCCGTCAGAGGGGGGACTGTGGCTGCCCCAACAACTGCTTTGGTAGATTCACGGTGAAAGAACTTATGGAAGCCCGATCAATCTACAAGGGAAAACTTATGACGCTAGAAAAACTTATATTTACAATATCATAGAACATGCATTTGGGCCGTCACCTGATGTCAGGAACAGGGGATTTCCTATTGGTGGGAAATGGATATGCAGCAGTGCAGTGACAACCATACTAGGTATTTCAGCCTCTACATGGTGGCGATTAAGGCGGAACCAAAAGAGGGGGCCTCAAATAGGTTGGCATCGTAATCGGGGAAAGGCGAGGACAACCCCCAGGGTGCTTGCAGCTCAGAGTTTATTCGAGAAGTTTGTTAACTATTATGCTGAGAGTATGCCTCACAAAAGTGCGGTTGATGAAGAGGGATACACGAAAGTAGTTCGAATGTTGCCTGCACATTTCACAGAAAAAGTGATTTTACAAATGATCAACAATCTTCTAGAGGAAATGGGTGTGGACAAGATGTCACAATCAGCCTTTAGCAAGCTCCGGAGTAAGCATTTTCAGATGTCAAAAGAATGCAATATAACAACTTCTCAAAGTGCAATATATGCCTGGATTTGTTAGATAAGCTCGAGAAGTCGAAGTTTGAGGTGGAAAGATCAGCGGTTCGGAAGGAAATGAGAATTCACACGATGGAGCAAATGTCATGTTGATCAACATACTGGATGTGGAGATGCTTGTCCACAATGGAACCAGAGAATTTTCTATGCGTCATTCATGACAAGATGGATCAGCAAAACCCATGTTTGCCCCAGTTTAGGGCTATACCAAAGTCTGTTGCAAGGTCTTTCCCATTGCAAATATCACTAGCTGGATTCATAACTCATAGCCAGGGAGCAGTGCATCACGGCATTTTACATTAGAATTGTTTGGTGATGGTCCAAACTTTCATGTTGGTAGCATTGCAAAAGCATTGTGCGATTTGGAACATGGTTTTAATGGAGATGTTCATTCTTGTAAGCCATTGCAACATCTCTTCAAGGCATTGCATGACACTGGTCCCATGAAACTAGAGGATTTGACCATAGGAAGGATGAATGAGCCAACACCTTCAATTCATGTGAACCCAATATCGGGGCGCCGACTACCCAAGAAGCTACTCTTGCAACTTGACAATTGTGCTGACCAAAATAAAAATAGATACTTATTTGCAAACTTGTCGTATCTTATATGAGTTGGAGTGTTTGAAATATTTATGTTGGTTACTTAATGCCTGGCTACACTCACGAAGACATTGATGCAATGTTTGGGCATTATAGGATCAAATTGCAGAAAAGTGATGTCACCACCTATCCGAGGCTTTTGGAGCTATTTAAGCAGTGTTCTTCACCTCTTCCTATTGATTCATTGATATAAGAAGTCCCCGAGTGGAAAGAGTTCATAGAGGGTTATGCTCGTGAAGACCTTATTGGACATAGTGCTCCATTGCAATTTAGGTTTTGGGTGAAGAATGGAAAGCCAATAATGCAATACAAGATGAGGGCTGGAGATTCTGTGTGGAAATCGGAAGATAAGAATATATTGATTTGGAAAGAGGATGTCGCAGATGAACTAATGGTGCCGACGGGAGAGCTAAAGCTATGAAACCATTAGGAGAAGTGAAGGACTGTGAACAGACTATGGAAGGGATAATGGATTATATAACGTACTGGGAAAAATCCTTAGCAGATAAACACATAGCACCAGAGAGAAGAGCGTGCAATGAAGCACTTGTAAATGATTGGAATGAAGTTCATATACTTTTAGGGAGTTTGGACACAAGTAATAGCGTCCTTCGAGAGGGTTGGCTACCTCAAAGTCGATGGAGGCTCGACCATGGTCAATTCCAACCTGATCAGCAGCCGATCCACTTGATGACATAGGAATCTGAAGAGGAGGTGGAAGAGGATGAAGAGCACTACGTTGGACCTAGAAAAGAGCATCCCAAGTATTATGGACTTGCTCCATATGATCCTAAGATGATTTGAAAGATGGGCAATATTTGATCGTTAGGCCATCAGATGAAGATACTTATCCTATTTGGTTAGAGTATACCATCTCGAGTGTTTGTAGGGAAAGCTAATAACCCTAACAGAAACAAGGTGCGTGTGGAGTGGTGGCATCCAGTAAGTGGAGTCATTACTGAAAAAGAGCGCTACAAAGATTGTTTTAATAAGTAATGGAAGTATGATGCAAGTGATACGGCCCAATGGGTGGAAATAAAATCCGTGTTGATGTCATTGAACCCCAGAAAGGGCAAGGTGGATCCGAGAAAGGGGTGCATGAAGATTCCAATTTGATGATTCTATTGTAACCTTCGATAGAAACCTTATCAAATCAAAATCACTGTCTTTATAGAATGATGAAGAAATTCCAGGCAGTCTATAAATGTCTATAAAATCTACTTAAAAAAAAAGAAACTTTCCATAATCAAATGGAACTCATGAATCTTAACAATGTTGGCTCAGAAAAATCGGTTATCTACAATTTTTAAAATAAATACATTCAACTTTGCATGGGTCCTACATAGTATAAACAATTGTATATAAATGTAGTTTTTATATTTATCTTAGATATGATTTGAAACATGAGACTCACGCAAGAGAAAGATAGAATTAATAAAATAGAATAGAATAGGATTTTATCGTCCACAGAGACCAACACTTGATTATGTCTTTAAAAATAATATTTGCAGCTTAAATAAATGATTCTATTTTGGTGTATCCTTTTGTGTTGCTTCACCCAAGGTTTATATTATGAAGTCATGTGTATGAGGTAATGTCACAAGGGACTTTCCAAAATATATTTAAAAACTTCATAGGCCAGGTTTAAAAAGATAGCCAAATAACTAAGGTATGCCCTTCTTTCTTTCCATTCTTTGCAGTTTTCTAGTATAGGTTCATGGAATTTTATTTTGGGGTTCTTATGATTGGCATGAGCCCAGGTTAAGGTGTAGAATGCACGAAATTGCCTCCGCTCGGCCCATTACATAGGAAAATATTTGGTTACATGCTATTTTGAGGAGCTCGTGCATTAACGGGTTCAATAGACCCTTACCCCATGTAATGGCATGTGATTGAACATTATCCCCAACATATTTATTCAAATAAAAGGTTCATATGCCATGTTATGAGTAACTGCATTGTGCCATCTTTTTTTCTTTCTGATTCTTTGTGGTTTAGTACACGGTGATGGCATTTGCTTTGGGGTCCTTATGATGGGCATGAAGCCAGGCAAGGTGTAGAATGGCCACATCATGGAAATGGATACAGTTCCTATTGCAATCGACATGTGGCAAATGCGTCATCATGCGCCATCGAATCCCAGTTGGGTCGTACAAGAATGTCGACAAAATTTCAGGCAGTCTGTAAATGTTTATAAAATGCAGTTAAATAAAAAATAAACTCTCCAGAATTGCATGGAATCTTCACTCATATTGTCACAAAACTTAACAATGTTCGCTCATAAAATCGACTGCCTACAATGTTTAAAATATATATACATTTAACTTCTTATAGGCCCTACATAGTATAAACACTTGATATATAAATGTAGTTTATCTCATATGATTTGAAACATGAGACTTACGCAATAGAAAGATAGAGTTATAATGGAATACTTGATTTTGTCTTTAAAAATAATATTTGCCACTTAACTAAATGATTCTGTTTTAGTGTATTCTTTTGGGTTGCTTCACCCAAGGTTTATATGAAGAAGGTTATGTGTATGAGGTATAAGAATGTCACAAGGGGCTTTCCAAATTATATTCAAATAAAAGCTTCATAGGCCATGTTTAAGAGGATTGCCGAGTAACTAGGGCGCACCTTTCTTTCTTTCCATGCTTTGCAGTTTTCTAGCATAGAGTCATGGAATGTTATTTTTGGAGTTCTTATGATTGGCATGAACCCAGGTCAAGGTGTAAAATGCATGAAATCGCCTCTCATCGGTACATTATGTAAGAAAATATTTGGTTACATGATATTCTGAGGACCTCTTCTATTCTATTCTATTAACAGGCTCATCAGACGCTTACCCCACGTAATTGCATGTGATTGAACATTATCCCCAATATATTTATTCAAATAAAGGTTCATATTCTAAGTAACTAGAGGGCCTTCTTTTCTTCTTTCTGATTCTTTGTAGTTTGGTACAGGGTGATGGCATTTCACTTTGGAGTCCTTATGATGGACATGAAGTTAGGCAAGGCGTATAATGGCCACATTACGAAAATAGATACAATTCCTACTGCAATCAACATGTCAGCAGACACATCATGGTGCGCCATCGAATGCCAGTTGGATTGTACAAGATGAAAATTCTGGGATCAAAGGAATGCAACCACCCAATTTCCTAGAGAATATATGGCACATGGACATATCCACCACTATGGGTGTATACATGGTAGAATGTGACATTTGGTGTATGTTGTGTGGTGTATGGTGTATGGCGTGTGCTATGTGTTGTGATGCTGTATGTTATGTGGTGCATCATGCATGGTGTATAGTATGTGCTTTATGAAATATGGCATGGCATGAGTCTAGTATGGTCTGTTTGGTGGATATAATGTGCGCATGGTATGGTGTGGTGGATGGTATATACACAACAATAAGGTGCTCAATATGGTGAATATGATGTGTGTGGGGCATAGTGTGCTACATGGTGGGGTGTGGTGCATGGTATGTAGACCGCACTCAGGTGCTCAGTCTTGGATATATATGATGTGTGTGGTGTAGTGTATGGGTGTACATGTCATAACAGTTTAGTGTCATTTCATGCATATGCTATAAGAGGTTCAAGGACCAACATTAATAAATCAAGCATTTGAGAAGTTAAAATTCAAGCATTTGAGAAGCTAAAACCTTGATTTGTTGTGAAATTGAAGGACTTCAATAGTTGTTGTTGCATTCAACATGTATGTAAATGCTAGTGGATGGACTCAATGGGATGAGGACCAAACATCCAAATGATTACACTTGCACCACTGATGTGTGTATGTCACATGAATTTGATCAATGCAGGTACATATAAAGTTGCAAGTACAGGAAGCATGTGGAGATCTATATTGTGTCCCAAGAGTGAATTAGATGAGTTTCACAAGAAGGCGTGTATCCTTGAAAATTGTGAGTTGTGTGGAATCAGGAAATTCCAATCCTGTCCCATAGAAGAAAGTGGCAGTAACAGGAAAGTGAAATGGGAGTACATTGATTACGAGAAAGACAATGTATCGACTGGTAAGAGATTGACTCATCAGTAATACGAAAAACTTCCTAATAAAGCTTTTATGCCTCGTTCAACTTTGGCTGCCGCAAGGTAGTGGGATATAGCTATCTATACATGCTTTTATGCCTTGATAACATGCTTTTATAACATGTATAGGTATTTTTTATCCTATATGCTTTTATATGCTTTTATAACCATGTATAACCCCAGTAACCAACTCCCAAATATAAACATACACTGGCCGGGTTTGAACCCCCGACCAAGTGCACATTTATTTTAGCATTACTAGGCCTATACCAACTCACCACACATCCGTTGGGCAAAACTTTAGCCATACATGCACACTTTGTAGGCAGGATGCCTTAGGAAGTCACGGAAATTTTTGTATTTTTTTTATTTTTGGTCCAACTAGACTAGTCTTGTCACTAGAATATCTTGTACAGACTAGCTAGAAATATCCTACTGCCGGTCAAGGCAACCAAAGTGGAGGACACGTATAGGCACAAGTTCTACCACGTCGGGGATCATGGCCGTATAACCCCAGTAACCAACTCCAAAATATAAACATACACTGGCCGGGTTTGAACCCCCGACCAAGTGCACATTTATTTTGGCATTACTAGGCCTATACCAACTCATCACACATCCATTGGGCAAAACTTTAGCCATACATGCACACTTTGTAGGCAGGATATCTCCCGCCTTAGGAAGTCACGGAAATTTTTTTATTTTTTTTATTTTTGGTCCAGCTAGACTAGTCTTATCACTAGAATATCATCTTGTACAGACTAGGTAGAAATATCCTACTGCCGGTCAAGGCAACCAAAATGGAGAACACGTATAGACACAAGTTCTACCACGTCGGGGATCATGGCCGTATAACCCCAGTAACCAACTCCCAAATATAAACATACACTGGCCGGATTTGAACCCCCGACCAAGTACACATTTATTTTGGCATTACTAGGCCTATACCAACTCACCACACATCCGTTGGACAAAACTTTAGCCATACATGCATACTTTGTAGGCAGGATATCTCCCGCCTTAGGAAGTCACAGAAAGTTTTGTATTTTTTTATTTTTGGTTCAGCTAGACTAGTCTTGTCACTAGAATATCATCTTGTACAGACTAGCTAGAAATATCCTACTGCCGGTCAAGGCAACAAAAGTGGAGGACACGTATAGGCACAAGTTCTACCACGTCGGGGATCATGGCCGTATAACCCCCGACCAAATATAAACATACACTGGCCGGGTTTGAACCCCCGACCAAGTGCACATTTATTTTGGCATTACTAGGCCTATACCAACTCACCACACATCCGTTGGGCAAAACTTTAGCCATACATGCACACTTTGTAGGTAAGATATCTCCCGCCTTAGGAAGTCACGGAAATTTTTGTATTTTTGCTTAAGGTCCATGCTAGACTAATCTTGTACAGACTAGCTAGCTATATCCCACTGCCTTGCGGCAGCCAAAGTGGAAGACACGTATAGGCTTTTAAGTTCTACCACGTCGGGGATCATCATCGTATAACCCCAGTAACCAACTCCCAAAGATAAACATACATTGGTAAGGTTTGAACCCATGACCAAATGAAATTTATTTTGGCATTACTAGGCCTATACCAACTCACCACACATCCGTTGGGCAAAACATTTGCCTTACATGCACACTTTGTAGGCAGGATATCTCCCGCCTTAGGAAGTCACGAGTATTTTTTATTTTTGTTTAAGGTCATGCTAGACTAATCTTGTACAGACTACTAGCTATATCCCACTGCCTTGCAGCAGCCAAAATGGAGGACACGTATAGGCTTTTAAGTTCTACCACGTCGGGGATCCAACTCCCAAAGATAAACATACATTGGTAAGGTTTGAACCCATGATCAAATAAACATTTATTTTGGCATTACTAGGCCTATACCAACTCACCACACATCTGTTGGGCAAAACTTTTGCCTTACATGCACACTTTGTAGGCAGGATATCTCCCGCCTTAGGAAGTCACGAGTATTTTTTATTTTTGTTTAAGGTCCATGCTAGACTAATCTTGTACAGACTAGCTAGCTATATCCCACTGCCTTGCGGCAGCCAAAGTGGAGGACATATATAGGCTTTTAAGTTCTACCATGTCGGGGATCATCATCGTATAATCCCAGTAACCAACTCCTAAAGATAAACATACATTGGTAAGGTTTGAACCCATGACCAAAAGCTTCCATGCACAAGTTCAAAAGTGAGAGGATATATTAGATTGTTGGAGCGGGGGCTAATGAGAATGACCTACAAAACTGTTATTACAATGCAATTCTCAAACCATCATCCAATTAAATTAGGATTATGTCAACTCCAAAATCACGCCAACCTGCTGTTGTCTTCTAGGGGGTTTTTGTTTTTTTTAATCTTTTTTTTTGGACTTAAAAAATAACATAAGGTTGCGATTCACGTGTGACGTTTCATATGCGAATTGAAATATGCAAAAATGAAGAGCAAGTTGCTAACATAGATGAGACCAAAATTGAAGAGCATTTAGATGATAATATTAGGTTTGATAATAACAGATTGCATTATTTGCTAGGCAATTCCAGACTCGAAATTATCGATACATGGCACAAATATCATACAAAAATATCATATATTCCAATAAAACATTAAGGGATCAATCCATGTTTTTCCGTATTTAACAAGGTGTGGTTCCATGTCAGCTGTTCTATCCAGTTCTGGATATGAATCTAACACTTCACCCATCGTCATCCCCATAGCTAAATTATGCATAATAGACACAAACTTCACCAGAAAATCATCTGTCGCAAAGTTTTTTGGATCGTAAGATGGTGGATTTAGGGCCTGCGTTTGATTGTAGAAGCATTTGAGAGCATCATCATCCACTATGATTATATCATCCTTATTCTCGATACCAAGTTCGTCCATCATGTTACTCAAGTGTTTGATGAAGATAGGCTTGCCTGTTGGATCCTTGGGATTAGTGAACTTCACACATTTGTTCTGATCCCAAAAGGTCAACCAATGTCTACGCATTTCCCCCAGTGCCTCCAAAGTATCCTTGATGTTCCTTAGTTCTATGGATGACCAAATACCAACTCGAAATAACCTGAATACCTCATCTAGCATCTCCTTCAAGTGCGGCCGCGGATAGATCCACTTGGTGTTTGATTCTACTGGTGTCTGATGAAACTGATCTCTAGCCACTTTATTTTTCGGAAAAGTCTTGCAAAAGACTCCGTTTAGGTCGAACACCACAACCTTCTTAGAAACGCAATGCAAGCTGAAACATCAAACATGTATCTGGTCAGCAAGATACGATAACACAAACAATACAAACGCGCCAAGCGTGCTTTGAGTTAGTCTTAACCAAATCGCGCTCGGCGTGATTTAGTTTGACAACGAAAAATAATCAAAGCACGCCTGGCGCGATTTAATCCAAAGGTAATACAAATTAAATCACGCGTGGCGCGATTTCGTGGGCAAGGCCATACCTATCATCTTCGGGTTTATTTTGCCGTCGTCGGGCGTCATTCTCCCCTTCGCCACCCTTAATCTTCGTGCTCTTCTGACTGTTAGAATTGTTATTTTCTATTAGTTCCGCTGCGTCCTTCACAACTGACATTATTTTACTATTGATTTGGCAAACCTGTGAATCACTAGAGTCGCCTTGGTTGCCTTCAGTTTTGGTTGCCCTGTCAATTAGTTCATTGTTAACCTGTGAATCTACTCTATTGTTGCTTGCATCACCCTGAAGGGAGGCAAGGATATTCCCTAAGTTCGCCGCGATCACATTACTTTGAGCAGCCCTGCTTTCCTTATCAGGCTGCAGATTCGAAAGTGGACGATGGTTCCCTCACCAGAACCATCGTCCACTTTCGAATTGGACAAGTCTACGAGACTTTTGATTGCTGATGATTTCAGGTTGCCATAAGGGCCTTTAGGAGATTTGGCAAGCACATGCATGAGGAATGGTTCAAGAAAGTCTTTGGCTTGCTGATCACTCACAAAGCAGTGACATCTTCTAACACCCGTAAGAGCCTCTCGGGCAATATAACCTCCAACATGAAGCTCCAAGCAGGTTGTATCAATTGGAGCAAATGCCTCGACGAGGTAAGCAGCCATAGACGAGGGAAATCCATTTTTATTTAAGGGGCCCTTCTCCTTAGTTTGTATCTCGTACTTGATTTCCCCACTTAGGAGGGGGTCCCGATCCTCATCCTCTTCTGACTCATCCTGTTCTGATTGATCCTGATCCGTATGATAGAATATAGTTCTTAAGTCTAGATCATCTAGAAGAAAACATTCCCATGCACTGCTATTGTCACCCTTGGCCTTAGCAATATCATATTCCTCGTCTGACAGCATGGCTATCATAATAAAGATCACATGTGCCATCTTCCGTTCTGTTCGCAGCTCATTATCCTTAACATCATATATTAGGCATCCCTCCCTAATAACTTTGAGGCACTCCAGATCATGAGCAGCGGATAGTGCATGCAGATGTGATCACCTGAAGGACAAACGATGACAATAGTGAAGAATCTCTCAGTTGTCAATCCTATACAGCTGGTAAAGAAGCTGTTGTAGTCCTTCTGGTTCATGCCCATATCTCCTCTCCCACCCCTGCTGTCCAACACAAAGAGTGATATATTTTTAAGGCAAGAAGTTGATTCTGGCAAGAGACCTTTGTACCCAAAACTGAATACTGGACAGTGTCTTCTTCTCTAGTAATCTTCTTCACAAGGGCCACTTTTCTTCTCAACTCGGCCAGTACCTTAGGGGGTAGAGTCTCCTTATATTTTGTATTTTTAGCCTTCCAATTCTTTAGGAAGTCCTTTGACCAGAATACAAACTTCTTGATGTCATCATTACTGACCTTGTATTTATCCAGCAATCCAATTTCAGATAATGCCACATCCCCCGATAGCCTTTGTAACTCAGCTCCTACAACTGACTTCATTGTACGTACATCCTTCACATGGCTGCAGGACATCCTATCCTTAGTGAAAGCACTCTTCTTGTATAAGACTTCCTTCTTTAAGCACTGGTCTAAAACCCAAATGGTCTCAGCGTCGTCTAGCCCCTGAGTCTTTCTCATCTCTGTCACATTCAAGTCAAAGATGCTTACATCAACAGGAGGCACCCTACTCATAGTATCAGGCAGCTTCCCTTGTGCATAAGCATCCCAGAATTCATTCCACTTTTGCCATACTTCCTCCTTACAAAACACAATCTTATACGAGTCTGTTGGGCCTGACCTGCTAGATGAGCTTTCAGAAGGAGCTTTGATTTTCTTGCAGTTTTCTTCTTCTCCTGTATAATTGTCTGCGACAGAGTCCGCTCCAGCAGCTTGAAAGCCTCAGACTTTGACCCGCCCTGTCTGGTGGGTAATGGGCAGCCATATTCCACCCACTGTTGACGGGCGTGGCGCAGTTGCTCCACGTATGGACTACCAAAAGTACATGCATTGAATCAGTATCAGAGACAAGAAACACGCCGGGCGCAATTTTAATAGAAAAGATCAACCTCAAAGCACGCCTGACGTGAAATGAATTAAATACCAATGCAATTCACGCCAGGCGTGCTTTCGAATCGGTTGAATTCACGCCAGGCGTGCTTTCAAATGAAACCAAATCACGCCAGGCGTGCTTTCAAATCAAATCAATTCACGCCAGGCGATAAAGCACGCCTGGCGTGAATTGATTTGATTTGAACGCCTGACGTGAATTGATAAATCAAATCAATTCACGCCAGGCGTGCTTTATCGCCTGGCGTGAATTGATTTGATTTGAAAGCACGCCTGGCGTGATTTGGTTTCATTTGAAAGCAGGGCTGGCGTGAATTGGTTTCATTTGAAAGCACGCCTGGCGTGAAGATTAAAATGCTAACATCCTAATGCAGTCAATTACCTTTTGTATAGAAATGTCTTCCCCATTTCATTCAAAGTTGCACTAATCTCAGCCAAATCTGCAGGTGAAGTATTGGCATCCAAGAGACGACACCTCCTATACGCATAGTGATTGTAGAACACGCTTTGGCCCATTTGTTCTGCCTGCCTAATGAGGGCCTTTTGTGCCTCAACAGAATGTTGCCCGTCGATGATGACGAATTTAATGTTATCATTTAACATTAACTCCTCGAAGTTCGTCCACACAGCAGGCTTGTTCGAGATCATATCCCAAGGTAACACATCCGCTGGCATAGGCATTTGACCTGGCTTACTAATCATGCTCTGAACAATCTCCATGGCATGTGCAGGATCATATCTTCTGCTAACATAAATGGAGCTTGGTAAACGGATGAGGGACTTCACATGGATCGCAAAAGTTTCCTTAAGACCCAATGGATAATGGTCAGCGTACTTATTCCGCTTGTTCATGGCCTCTAACTGCGCCACTCTGTCCTGTTCATTCTAAAAAACAGAAGCCTCCATGCCTTCGACAACTGCAGGAAGAACATCCTTCCCTAGATTTAGGACCCTCCTAGAAGCTTTCAAGTCAGCTAATTCCCTAGCTTGCTGCAAATAGTGACTTGGTGTCGGTTTAGTGAACATGCCTCTACGCACAGCTGTAACCCCTTGGCAAATAGATATTGGCGTAACCGCTACATTGGTGGGCCAGCCATACTTAAAACATGTCTCAACGTTCACATCTGTCTTCATGAACGTATCCTTGTATGCGGTAGCTCTACAATGAGTAAGTCTGAGCAGATCTTTCTTCTGCCTATGTGTAATCTCTAAGAGCAATTTGCAGTTGGTGTCATCCTCTTCCTCACAAGAGATTAGGATCCCTTGTTTGGTCATCTTTTCTGCTTTTTTTCCTCGAGAAAAGAGTCAAGTCGAGCTTGCCATTTGTCTTGGCAAGGTCAACGTACCACTCGGCACCCTCGTCCATTTCCTCTTCAGGGTAGGCAGGGTCAGTGGTTACTCTATAAGAATCGGCCCTTCGTCATCTAAGGTGAGATCATATGGTACTGCATCTGGGTCGTCTACCCTAGGTTTCTTGCCAGGAATAGAACCCGAATTATTAGGGGTTTTCTTCCTCTTGGGCACTGCAAAAGAAGAACATTTTTTAGAGTACTTTTCAGAACAAGAGATCACGCTTGGCGTGCATTTAAACCTAAATTAGTACAATTCACGCTTGGCGTGTTGGTAGCTCCTATTACGAACCATGCTATGCATGAATTTGAAACTAAATTAGTTTGCATCCACATTTTAATCTACATACCCTTTATGAATCCATATTTCACACTATTTAACCTCATTGAACATTGCTATCTCCAACTGTCTAACACTGCTATATTCTATAAAACAGAGCAAAATTATGTTCTACAAAACGGACAATAAGAGCATTAACTGATGGTAATACTTAAAATTCATGCAAAGCATAATAACTCAAACTCATGCAAAGCATATTAACAGAAGGCAAGGAAATAACTCAAATTCATGCAAGCATAATATTATGTGGCAAATTAAATACCTTGAATAGGAGGGGTCTGATCAACGTCCTCTGAAACTTGAGATGTGCCGGGTTTTGAGATTCCTCTTCCACCGCTTCCTCGTCCCCGTCTGCCTCGACCTCGATTCGTTTTAGACGACATCTCCGGAGTCGCCTAGTAACAGAGTCGGACGGTCGCTCGGATACACGCTCGAGCTGCTCGAGAAATAGCTGGCAAGAAACAGCTTTTTCTACCTGTACAAGAGAAATTTGAATTTCAAGAAAACACAATATGCAGTTTCGAAATATTCTTGACATATAAAAATAATAATGATGAAGATTCACTTTCAAATAAAAAAAAAGAACCCGTCCGTCGACTTCTTTCATTGAGTTTTTAAAAAGCAATCTACAGTGTTCTTGCATTGATTACATTTATCCCGTCTAAATGTAATTAACCTAAGCTTTCTTCTAACTCGAATTTTTCCCGACCGCCTGAGTTTCCATAGCGCCTGTGATTTCGAGAACTCGAGTCAGCTTCTCAAGAATGGCTACAGAATTCTGGTACTCATCTCATTCCTATAGCTTGAACATTTATTTTCAATAGTAGGTGTCTGAATAGCAATTGTCTGCAGTGTCGAAGATGAATGTTTCATGTTAACTACAAATCAGAAAAGGAAAGTAGGATTATGCAAGATCGACTCCATCGATCCGACTACAAACTGTCATGGAATTCCGCTCGGGGATAAGTATGTCCGAAATTCACATGATTAATCTTTGCGCTATGGATGAAGCTTTACCTTGCAGACACCCCAGTGGGGATACGGTTGGAGAAAGTGTTGGAACATTTGTTGCATGGCTAAGAAACCGCTTAAAAAAAGGTATGTAACATGCGTATTCATTGGAAAAAGTTTACAATTGTATATAATTTGGATAATCTGGATAAACCAGACAAAATCCCAGACTACTGTTTCAAGCCCAGTCTACTGAGTAGCTGGGCTATCGATACTCCCATTTCCATTCCAAGGCATAGTGAATGGATCAGGTAAAACCCCAGCAAAAACCCAAGGCTCTAGCTCTACCTCCCCCGCCTGCTCCACCTCCTGCTCCTCCTCCTGCTCTATCTCCTGCTCCATTGGTTGAGCCATCTCCATTGCATCATTATGTCACTTTGTGGTAGTGGTTAGGTGTTGGGGCATCCCGGCATAGAGGCTAGCCACTAAGAAACGCAGCTTCTCATTTTGAATCTCGAGCTGACGGTTGCGAGATTCACTCTCGATCAATGCATGTACTGCATGATCGAAGTGATCACATAAGAGGGCCAGCCTCCGTGAGATTGCAAGGGCCTCAGAGCCCAGATTTATAATTGCCCTGTGCTCTGCTGCCATCATCATTACTTGATCCAAGTACTGCGGGGGTTGCAAGGCCGGTGCTCCACCCAGGCCGGTGCTTTCGGTTGCGGTTCAACCGGACCGAGATTGGAGCCGAAACCGAGCTGGGGGGCCGTGTGATTGCTGCCCCAAATGTAATTCCAATGCATCTTCGTCACCAACCGGGTGATTAATGTAACTTGGCATCTATCAATAGGAAGTGAGCCGTATCGGTATTCCACGTCCCGGGGCGTGTTATATTTATTTATTTATAAACTTAGAAACTAAGAGACACGCGTTTTTAACTTAAAAGTTGAAACTAGGGATAAAATTGTTTGCACACTCAGCGTGTAAACTGCTATATAGGAAAAAAAAATATACAGCTTTCGGCGTGCATTCATGAGAGGGAGAAAAAGAAATCGTGCAGATAGATAAGTAAATAGATAAAGGCCAGGCAATTATAAGCGTATAAATAATTGCCTGGCCTTTATCTATTTACTTATCTATCTGTACAGTTTCTTTTTTCTCCCTCTCTGCTGAATGCACGCCGAGCATGTATTCATATTCAAGGCTAAGGTTAGCATGGAACACGCTCAGCGTGTTTCAAATATTATCTTTGAGATTTTTCTAATGCTTTCTACTGCACTTATTCATAATAGAAACTTGCATGCAATAGCATGATTAATTCAGGAAGAGAAACTCAAGAATTTACTCGAAACAAAAAGAAGCAGATGAAGTTTATAAAAAACTATTCTGGTTTTCATAAACATCATCTGCTTCCTTTGCCTCGAGCAAATGCAAAAGCTTATCTTCTTGGATTAAACCTGCCATTGAGATGCAGCTTAAAACTAAATGAAAACTAACCTTGAGTTCTGAGGCTGGAAGGATTCGAAGAACGGAGGACTTTGCTTTTGGTTTTAATTCCGAGGCTTTTGGATTCGCAGACCTTAATCCTCTGCTTTTGGTTTTAATTCTGAGCCTCCGATGTCCTCTGCTACAGATGCTACAGAACAAAAGGCGGAGTCTTTTAGTAAGTTAGGAATTGCCGAAACCAAACATCTAACATTGCTGAAAAGAAATCTGCTCACCAAGATTTTAGGAGGGCGGATGCAAACACAGCTGAAGCACAACCGGCAAATCGTATGAAGAAAGAAAGAAATTGTAGGAACTTTGAGAGCGTGAAATGGATTTATATAGGCATAATTAGAAATAAATTAGCGTGAATAATTGATTGCTTGAATTAACACGCCTGGCGTACGGTCTTCCCGCCAGACATGACATGTATATGGTATATATGGAGAATATTGCATTTTATGCAATAAATTCTCACGGCATTTTATTCCATTTATTGCATTCGAAAACAAAGAATTTCGAAATTTTATATAGGCTAAATTAAAAATGATTTTAAAGGCAAAATTATCAAGGCTAAAAAATGACTTGTTGAGTTGGGGAATTGTTTTTGGTCATATAGGAAAATTTCCTATACTGCTGTGATGAATCAGAGATTTCTCATGTGGTTGATTTATAGTGTTCCCGAGACTTTGTTGAGACAAATGCAGAGACAAAATTTTAGAGAAAACACTTTGGAGACAAAATGCTTGGAGAAAACAGTTTGATTTCATTCAAAATATTTTTATGTACAGAAAAACTATTTGAAGAAAAAGTTTGTGAAGAAAACTATTTGATTTCATTCAAAATTGATATGTACAGATGCCAAGAATGGCTTGTAAGTACATGCCCGAAGGCTTTTCAAAATATCACAGAAAAAAATGCCCGTAGGCGTGTCCAAAAAAAAAAAAAAAAAGAGGGCCACCCGGGATCTACATCACTGTTCTTCCATGTCTGCCATTAGAAAAAGAAAAGAGGCAGTCATGCAAACCTGCTTCATCCTGCAACCATTGTACAAATTGGTCGAATTCTCGACCTTCTTCGGAATCTTCTTCTGCCTCCTCCTCCTCCTCCTCCTCCAGAGAATTCATTCTCTAATCCAGGGTCATGAATTCCTGAGAATTCATCTCCTCCTCTTCCTCCAACTCCTCCTCTTCCTCATCCTCTAAATCGGAATCAGAGGAGAATTGGGACAAAAAATCAATAGGGGAAACAGAGGGGCTTCTTCAACCCGACGTCTCTTTGAGGAGACCTCGGGTTCTTCATGAAGGTTTGACGCTGAGGCCGAACGCTTCATGGCGGGCAGAGAAAAAAAAATTGGAAGGAATGGAGCTTGAGAGCGTGAACCGGATTTATATAGGGTTAATTAGAAATTAGCGTGAATAATTAATTGCCTCAAATAACACGCCAGGCGTACGAAATTCCCGCCAACTATATCATCTAGGGTATATTATTATGGATAATAAATTCTCACGTCTAGGCCATGTCTTTTCGTAATCATATATCCAAATTTTCGATAATTAAAATTTGGATATATTTATATAAATGTCATTTCCATGTTGTTGCCACGAAAATTCTTGTTTTAAATGATTTCGTTTACACCCATTGTTATTATTATATTAAACCTATTTCCAAGGAATTTCTTGCTTTTAAAAAAATTTGATTTACCTCTACATATTCCATAAATGTACGTACTTTTCTTATCTTATGGTGTAATAATTTTTTCCTACTCATTGACTAAAAAGGGTGCAATTTGCCTAGGTCAATGGTGCCTCTCCAACTCAAGATGGTGTGCAACATATTGAAAAGAGAAATATCAATGAAAAACCAACTCCTAGCAAGAATGTTGAAGAAAAACAATTAGTCCTCTATAGTAGGGTGCAATGGAGGAACAAGAAGGTGAGAATCATGCACAAGTGCAACAAGGAAATAGTAGGCCAAGGAGTCATTGTGCTAGCAGATCCTGGTCAAACTGTTAATGATGAAAGGCTAGGGGAAGACAATATTGGTATTGCAATTTCGATGTTGGAAGACAACTGGAAAGGTAAAGGTTTGGGTGACAAGGAATGTTTTGGTTGTGTCAAGCAATTGGAGGTTCCTTGCATCATGGCATGGCCTATAAGTAGTGTTCAATTTGTGGAGGATTATATTTTTCTAGAGCCTGAGGTTGTTGGGGACAATGATTGTCTTGATATTGATCCATTGGCAGTTGGAACTCTAAACCTAGGCAAAAGGAGAGAAGTATCAGTTGCCAGACATTATCCTAGCAAAAGAGCCAAGTTGATTAGTGACACCAAACGTGAGACAATGGCAAAGATTAGGGGCTCAGAGTGTTGTTGGAGTGGTTGTATGCAATTCTTTACAATAGAACAATTGGTGGAAGCAAGAGCCACTTTTCAAGAGTATACTGTTGATGAGAGGAGGACCTACATGTACACAATCTTCGAGCATGCACTTCAGGATGAAAGAAACCCAAATAGAAAAAGATACCCTTTACTAGGCAAATGGATATGTCCAAAAGCATGGCAGAATATCCATGCAATTCCAAGTTCTTCATGGCATAATTGGCAAAAAAAATAGGCAGAGGGGAACATGATTGCTTTACATGGAAATAATGGTTTGTTGAGACCAACAACTAGGATCTTGGCTGCCAGGGAGATATTTAAAAAATATATTGATTTCAATGCAGAGCAGAAGGGATGAAAAGGGAAGAGCAGTTGTTGAGAAAAGGTTACCATCACATTGTACTCAAAAGAGTATTTTGGAAGAAGTGAATTTCCTACTTCGAGAATTGGGAATTCTTCCAATATCCCAACCTAGCTTTAGTAGGCTATGGAAGAAGCATTTCAATCATGTCACCATAGCAACTTCAAACAACTTTGCAAAGTGCAATTTATGTGCTAAGTTGAAGGAGACTCTTGATAAGACTGTGCAACCTAGTCAAAGGGCTAGGATAAGGGAGCATATGAAGGACCATATGACTGACCAACTATCATGTAGATCATGTTATTGGATGTAGAGGACTTTATCTGCATTGGAACCTAATAACTATTTATGTATTATACATGACAAGATGGACCAGCAAAAGACTTGTCTTCCACAATTCAAGTACATATCAAAGTCATGTGGAAGATCATACCCTTTACAGATCTCAATGACTGGGGCAATCTTGCATGGGCAGACTCAAACCTACTATGGCCATTTTAGTTTGGAGTTGTGGAGTGATGGTCCAGATTTTCATATTGGGAGTATCATGAGGTGTTTGAGAAACTATGAAAATGGATACAATGGTCACCTCCAGGACCCTACAGCTAGCCAGGCACTACATAGAGCATTGTTAGATGGAAACCCTAACAATATTGAAAAGTTCAGCAAGGCAAGGTTTAGGAAGCATGGGTCTAATGAACATGTTGGAGCTTCAACTTCATGTGCTAGAGCTCAAGATCTACCCAAAAGGTTCCTCTTGCAACTTGATAATTGTGCTGGCCAAAATAAGAACAGGTCTATCCTACTTAACAGCTGTGGGGATATTTGAAAGAGTTAATTTAGGGTTTCTTATGCCCGGGCATACCCATGAGGATGTGGATGCATTATTTGGCAAATATAGTTGTATCTTGAAGCGTGAGACAGTCACCAACTTTCCTAGGCTAATGGAAATCTTGCATGAATGCACTACTCCAAACCCTATAGCTTCTCTCATAGAAGAAGTGCCCGATTGGAAGAGCTTTGTGGATGGTTATACATTGGATCTTGAAGGTCATTCCAGGCCTCTGCAGTTCACTTTTTGGGTGAGAGATGGGATTCCAATCTTCCAATGGAAGATGAGACCTTCAGAGGAGGAGCGGAGAGGAGGGGAGGAAATATGGCGTAGAGATGAGAATGGCAAGCCTATGATACCTCCAGGTCAACCAAAAGCTCTAAAACCTACTGAAGAAGTGAAGCAATTGGGATTGACTAAGGAAGGAATCGAGGACTATATAAAGCATTGGCAAACCAATCCAGATGACACCAACCGTGCCTTGGTGGCTTACTGGAAGAAGGTGATTAACCTCCTGTTGGGGGAGATAGACACATCCTCAGATGAATTGAAAGAAGGGTGGTTGCCTAAAACTAGGTGGAAGACCTTAGCAGGTGCTGAGGATGTTGATGACATTGTTAGTAGCATTCGTAAGCAATATGCTCCTCCTCCTTCTGACAAACACTATGTTGGTCCTAAGAACAATAGGCCAAAGTTTCTAGGCATGGATGCTTATGAACCTTCCACTGACTTGGAATGCCACCAATTTGTGGTAGTAAAGCCAGCAGATTTAGATACATATCCAGTGTGGTTGGGGTTCACTATTTCTGATATTTGCAAAGAAGAAGGTAATATTACAACCATGTGCGGGTAGAATGGTGGTGTCCAATGCATCAGTTGACCAACGTATCGGATAAAGAAAGGTACTCAGATTGTTGGACAAAGAGATGGAGAAGAAATCCGAGTGATCCTGATCTTTGGCTAGACTATGAAAGTGTTTTGTACTCATGGACTCCAAACACTATTCCAGCTAGAAATGCGAGAATTACAATACCTCAGGATGTCAAGAAGAAGGCTATGATATCATTGGGGTTGCTTGAAGAGAGTTGAATAACTATGTAAATTTTTTTCATCACGTTTATATGATATGGTGCTATATTGTGAAATATTGACTATTTTGTAATAATATGAGATTACATTTTCATACTTTTGAGGTGGTTTGTGTGAATTTGAATATGCTATAAAAAACATACAATATGAAATTTGTCCCAAAATTAAGACATAATCCCAATTTAATTGAATGATGGTTCTCATGCTATTGTTAGCGTACACCCAATGATGGCATAGTTCAAAAGCTCCTATGAAATTGTTGCTACAATGCAATTCTCCTGTAGATTGTAGATGTCCACCTCAATGATCGCATAGTCCAAAAGCTCACATACAATAATTGGCAAATTGTGAAGTACTATGATAATGGAGGTGATAATGTTGAATGGAAGACATATCAATATCAGCCTTTTGTCATGTAGCAGGAGAGCATGAAGAAACTCTATTGCATTAAAATGTTTAAGCCATTGGATTAAGCTTTCAAGTACAAGGTTCAAAGGTGAGAGGATGTGTCAAATTGTTGGAGGAAAAGCTAAGGAGGTTGTCCTACGAAACTGTTACAATAGCTAGATAATATTTTTACGATGCAATTCTCTTGTTGATGGTTGATGCACATTTCAATGTACATCAACTACTGTTGTTACAATGCATTTGTTGTGTTATTCTTGATGTACACCTCAATAATCGTACATATACTTCAGAAGCTCACGTACAACTTATTCTTGTTGGTTGATGGAATAGGTAATTTCTGCCAATAGATTGTTTCGCGGCGAAAGCCCTGTCGAGCGGCAGCAGCTGCGAGCTTGGGCGTGCGTCGTGAAACTTTCTATCGGCAAAAATTTCTTAACGAAAAAATCGAAGGCATGCTATTTCTGGCGTGCCAAAAGTATTTTCCAGCATGTTTCCAGTCACAAAAATCAGCACGTCATCGACGATTACTTCTAATTAGGCGAAAACGTGGAAATAGGAGGTGGGCAATTTTCCGTACAACTGAGTGTACATCAAATGTGGTTACAATGCACTTGTTGTGATGTACACCTCAGTGCTTTTGTATAGTTGGAAAGCTCACGTACAATAATTGGCAACTGGTAAGAAGTACTATACTACTATTGATGGTGGTAAGAGGGAGGTTATCAGCCAATGAAAGAAGTCCCAATATCAGCCCTGATGTTGTGTATGTTTTCTGCTAAGTATAAGTAGCAGAGAAACTCCGTTAAATCTCCATCAAAAGAAGCATTGAAGGCAGCCTGCAAAACACGAGGACTTTGATAACAAAGTGGCCACGCCCCACTGACGTCATCTCTGTGTCTGCAAAGAAAAAGAACGCTGCAGGAATCTCCGTCATCTCTGCGCCATTTGACGTTAGACCTTCCAACAAAAAAAAAAAGGGTTTGGTAGACGGACCTCAGCTGCTACTAACTGACATCAGCACTCATGTCCTTTGGATCCAGCAGCCCATTAAATTATTTGCTTACAACATTAAATTATTTGCTTACAATTGCTTTTCTGCCACACTACCTTGCACGTCTCATGCTTGATGCTGTGTTTTTTATGCCTTATCCATGCCCTGATTAACCACCCTTTTTTACCAGATTACTTACCCATTTCCCACATGAAACTTATTCTAGATGCATATGATATCTGAATAATTTTCAAACACTTACAAGAGTACATCTTGAAATAGTGTAAAACATAAGGGTATCTAATATTATGGTCCACATAGTAAAATTGAAAACAGTATCTTATGCCAACTTAGTTGTTTCTGTTTCACTCAGACCTGATCTATCTATCTTGGGACAAGTTGCTTCCTTTATGTAGTGCTATAATTTGAGAGAGTTCTGACCCAACACAGATCTGGCTTCGCATGGAGATGCCGCGCCGACGGTCTATTCAAGAATTCTGACTGTATCAGTCTAGAAATTGAAGGAAATTCTAGATCTGATCCTTTATAGCCTAGTTATGGCCTCATCCACAGTGTAAAAATGGATCTGTCCATTTGTAACCGTGCAAGTGCTTGAACTAGACTAGAGTGTTGCTGCAGATAGATGCAGTTTATTTATATATATATAGTCCTTTTATTTTGTTTGCTGTTATATTTTTAACTGTGCACTGTCACCAGGACGATCTAGACAAAAACAATTGCTTATTTTGAGGAAATAGTGAGCATAAAGTTTCGTTCTTATGTTAACTATAATTTTGCGCTGAAACAGTATAAGTAGATCTATCCAAATTATACATAAGTCAACATGATTTTGCCACAGTAACATAGATCCTCCTCCAGGATATAGACTTTATAAATAAAAAAGCAGAAGTAGAACAGTTTAATCATAATTGCAAACACTGTGTGGAAATTTTGTAAACAGTAGAAAGATTCTCCACAACAGGCCACTTCCAATTTACTTAAACAGCAAGGAAACTTGAACCAGGCGTATAACTCTGATATAATTTATGTAACAGTAAGTCTGACAATATTTTTGCAGAAAAAATTGCACAAAGTGTGCTCTACACTTTCTCTGATCTTACAAACCATGAAGAATTTTGGGTGGCGTTATTGTACAACAAATTGGCAGCTTACTGCAAGCAAATCTGGTAAAAAATGAAATTGTAATATAGTACAGACAGAGAAGACGAATTGTTAGTCTGTAAACTGAGAAACGAAGTCGTGGGGAACAACGAAGAACTTGGGCGCCTTCCTTTTTTGCCGTTTCATTTTTTTTCTAGGAGCTGGCGGAGGAGAAAGAGGTGTCGGAATTCGATATTCTTCGCCTTTCGGAGTGCCGGGCTCTTCAATTTGATTTGCCTGCAAAGTTTTGAGATCTAAACAGCAATTGAGAGCCTGGAAAGGGGCAGATCCGACAGAGAATAGCAAATCCTTCGCGGAATCTTTTCCACCCTTTTCATCCTCTTGGGTTAAATCCCCGGTATGCTCTGTTTCTGTTTTGGGCTCGCAATTATTTCCCATGACAAGCACAAACACCATCAGATCTGCTATTTTACTTGCAATTGCGCTAAATTCGACTAAGACCCATGTAGATAGACTGAAGTCTTCAGCAGATTTCGCTGGGAAAAGTCTCGGAAACGAGATTTCTTCACGAAATTGTAGATCTGCGTATGAAAATGAGGAAGAAGAGGAGAGATTGTTGAAACGCTGCAGCAGAAAGAAGAGGAGACCCGAGGCGTTGAATCGGATCCGAAGTTTGAAAAGCGAGCCGGCAACTTACAAACAGCCGGAATAATTTTCCGGCGAGGGCCCTTCTTTTCCTTTTTTCTACCTACCTTGTTACCTAACACCTGAGTTAAATGTGGACACTTTACAATTGTATACACACCCCATAGCGGTGGATATGTCCATGTGCCATATATTCTCTTGGAAATCGGGTGCTTGGATTCCTTTGGTTCTAGTATTTTCATCTTGTACAATCGAAATGTTAGGGTAGGCCACATTTCTTGTTATTATCATCTGTTTTACATCCTATAATTTTCTCTGAGTTTCCTGTGACACCTGGCAGGGTGCTAGTGCCAGCTGTCCTAGCTAGTGCCATCTGGCTCAAAAATTTCCTCTATGCAAACCGAAAAGGCAAAGAACGCCCCAAAATATGAAGCTTTGTGCAAATATAAAATGCAAATAAGCCATAAAGTATGGAGCTCTGTGCAAAGGAAAATGCCTCCAACGGAGACTCCAACGGACTGGTCGAACTCAAACTACAGGGCACAAACAATTGGTCAAATCTCAAACACCGCAGGAGAAAGCCTGTATGCCAAAGAAAATCCAGAGCCGCAGGAGAAAGCCTGTATGCCAAAGAAAATCCAGAGCAATGCAATCGAAACCAAAATAAGCCAAAGAAAATCCGGAGCAGTGCAATCGAAACCAAACTAAACTCAGGCCGACTTGGGCCGGCCCAAAGAAACCTAAAACACTAATCTGCAAGAAAGCACAGAAAGCACAGAAAGAAAGAAAGAAAAAAAGGCTTGCAAAAAAGCACAGAAGCAAGAAAGAAAGTTCGGGATAGGCTTGCAAGAAAGCACAGAAGCAAGAAAGAAAGGTCGGGATAGCCTTGCATGTTACTCCAACCGACAGAACTGTAAAAAAAGCACACGGATCAGTAATATTCAAGTAGAAACATGGAAAAATAACAAGAAGTCGTGATTTTACCTGAAGATGATGCTGGCGCCACTGAAATGATGCTGGCGCCACTCCAAAATCGAGGCGCTACCGCCAAAATCAGCACCAGACGCTCCGCAAAACACAAAAAGATGCTCCACTAAGCAAAAAAGTCGACGAGGAAGCTAAGCGCCTAAGGGAGCGCCATAGCCGACCTCGCCATAGCCAAAAATTCGGCCACACGTGCGAAATGTGGCCTACCCCTAACATTTCGTGGGGGAATGTTCGGCCAGAGGCCATTACGCGGGGTGCGGCCACTGGCTCGCCCTCCGGGCTCGCCAGGTGGCCTTACCCCGCGTAATGGCCTCTGGCCGAACATTACCCCTAACCAACTGGCATTCGATGGCGCAGCGCACAGTGACGTGTCTACTGACATGTTGGTTGCACTAGGAACTGTAAAATTCGATGGCGCACAATGACGTGTCTGCTGACATGTTGGTTGCACTAGGAACTGTATCTATTTCCATAATCATGTGGTCATTCTACACCTTGCCTAGCTTCATGCCCATCATAAGGACCCCAAAGTGAAATGCCATCACCCTCTACCAAACCACAAAGAATCAGAAAGCAAAAAAGGAAGGCCCTTTAGTTATATGAACCTTTTATTTGAATAAATATGTCGAGGATAATGTTCAATCACATACCATTACATGGGGTAAGGGTCTGATGAGCCCGTTAATGCACAAGCTCCACACAATAGCATGCTCCTCACATAATATGCTCGGTGCCGAGCATAGACAATTTTGTGCATTCTACAACTTGACTTGGTTTCATGCCAATCATAAGAACCCCAAAAATAAAATTTCATGACCGCAAAGAATGGAAAGAAAGAAGAGCACCCTAGTTACTTGCTATCTTCTCAAATATGGCCTATTAAGCTTTTATTTGAATATACTTTTGAAAGTCCCTTGTGACATTCTTATACCTCATACGCATAGCTTCTTCATGTAAACCTTGGGTGAAGCAACCCAAAAGGATACACCAGAATAAAATCATTTAGTTAAGTTGCAAATATTATTTTTAAAGACATAGTCAAGTGTTCTATTATAATTCTATCTTTCTCTTGCGTGAGCCTCATGTTTCAAATCATATCTAAGATAAACTACATTTATATATAGGTACTGATCAGAATAGGCATAGATAACATAAGATTCTCAAAATGATCGTGTGGATGTTAAATATATGTACACGATTAGTTCAGTTTAAGACATGTTCTTCACCACAATAGGTTGTAGAAAGCTTTTGAAAATTGAGGAATATAAACCTTTCTATTGTCTCGTACGCCCATTATTAAGATAATAAACTAAAAAACATGTGAAGTATTGTGGATGTGGACGTTATGTTCATATGCTTCGATGGTGAGCATTATGGAGTATGATATGCTTCATATGGCCACAGTTTAAGTGAAGTTTATTCTCCATCGCTTACTTACTAAGTGAGTAGAAAAATGTAATTGAAGAACAGTTTGATAGCAGCACACTTTAGAAGAAGAGAGCAAGAGCAATTTTAACATCGGATTGAAGACCAACTGGTTTATGGTATATAAACACCAAAGCAACATGAGGATTTCAACATTGGCTACAATATGGAATGCACGTACGACACATAAGTGTGTTGTGTACAGAGGGGATTGAGCCACCATTTTTGACCAGCCACCTATAGACCCCAACTTTGGCTATAAGATGATGTTTTGTTTTTTTATTGGTCTTATGGCCAGGTTATCATGGAGCATCATCATTTTGTTTGTCGAGCTTAGTGCTCGTTTTAACTACACCATAGCCACTAATGGTCTTAGTGGACGTTAAAATTCTTATCTATCTATGTATATGTCATTGAATCCTTCCCCAACCACCTTATATACTTACAGAGGTTGGAGCAAAGTTCCTGCAATTGGGACTGTGATATGCGAGAGCCGAACGAGATGATTGCTTTGCAATGTAATTGGCTTTATGCCGATGCTCATGAGCAAATGTGCCATTGGATGTGGAAATTGAAGAACATAGGGTGAAGCAACAAAAGCTATAGCTCTTAAGTTCAAGAAATGATGGCTAATGTGGACAATGCATCTATCGCCCACGTCAAGCTGCCTGAAACATGAAGTAAGACTTGCCATGTTACTTAGCAAAGGCAAGTCAAAGCAGTTTCTAGTTCAGCTAGACCGCACAGACAGCAGGCCCCCTCGAATCGAGCAACATCAGGACCTCAGGAATGCCCAACAACAACTGCTGCGACATTCGCCCATTGCACGGAGGATATTGTGAAGGTGCTCAAGTAACAATAACAACAGGGGCATAGGGGTCACAATGTGGTGGTTCAAGACATCCTCGAGGAGGCAATGCATGATCTCAAAAAGAAGATCCAAACAGTGGTCCTCTCCAAAATGAGATTCCATGCTCCTGTGCACATTCTCGGGACTTCCTTCTTGGCATTCAGCGCCACAACCAGCTATATATTATAAAATTCACAGTGGCAGATGCAGATAAGATGTGCTATATACTCGGTCAAGGAGGAAAGTTGAAAGGCACCTCATTGTATGTGGAGTACGACCTCACCCTATTACAGCAGGATGCGTCGACAAGAGCTTGCTCGCATGAGGGTGGCACAACTGTGCTAGTTCAAGGTAAGGTACAGATCTTCAGTCCTTCTAACCATACTGTAGAAGACATTGTGCAAAAAAGAATAGTTGGACCATCTACTGTTGCAATAAATACCCGCGCTACAACTGCTAGAGTCAAGTGCTACTATTGCTACTGCTGCAACCCCCGAAAGTGCTACTACTACTCCTACAATCACTTGAGATTCTGATACCGTTTGCTGCTCCTACAACCCCTCGAGGTGCTGCTATCACTACTGCAACACCTCGGGGTACTACTACTACAATTGCACATGTCACCACCTCTAAATAGGGATTGTGCCTGAATATGTTCCTCTGGAATTGTAGGATCTTTTTGTGGCAAAAGGGGGATAATTTGAATTCCATTGCCGCAAATATGGGGAATATGTTGTTCGAAGAATAGTAGATCTACTAGCACACTGGCCCCAATTTTTGGTCCACTATTGAAAACATTAGTTTCCCTTTGACCACATGTACTTTATTCAGAGATCACAAAAAAGCCCACATGTAGATTTGTGGAGGCGTGGATTTATTGATTGATGATGTTGTTGTTTAAGTGAACAAGGAACGTCCACTGATATTATTTTTTATTTTGAAGATATGGTTTTTATTTTTCTGAAGGTGTGGTCTTTTAAGGATGTATATTTTTTGTTAAAAGCACTGTGGTTTTTGTTTTTTGAGGTGGTGTTGTTTTTAAGGAGGTGTAGTTTATAAGTAAGTGTAGTTTTTAAGGAGGTATTTTTTTTTTAAGGATGTATGGTTCTCTAAAGGGGTGTGATATTTTAAGGTTCTTTATAGCCAATTTTGTAAGCACCATTATACAATCATTGCACTACTCTCATCCATATGACTCACCATAAAGTATTCATGCCGTCATTACATGCCATGTATAAAAATGCAGTATCTCATCTACTGTCCCTCTATCCCTCATGCTTATGAAAACTAGAATGCAAAGGCATATGACCAAAAATTGAGTTGAATTGAATTCAACTTTAACATCCATGGGGACCAACAAGCATGGAAAAAATTAGTGGCTAAACTTAGCTAAATGGCGAAATTTTGGCCTTGTTTGAAAAAAAATTGGATAAACTATGGCCCTTTTTGGGCTAAAAAAAATAAAATTTTAGCCAAGTCTATTTCACGCCCCCACCTCCATTTCGTCCGACTTCAGCTAATTACAAGAAAGTGTAACTGCCAAAATTTGAAAAGTTTAGCCAAAACTTGGAAGCTTTTACGTCAAATTTTAGTGTACTTTAGCCAAATTATCCTATAGCCTTTATATTTATTATGGTCAGTTAATATTTAGGTCTTGAATTAGTGCAAAATAGTCAAAAGATAGAAGATTTCTTTTTTTTTTAAATAAAAGTTTAGCCAAACGTAAGAAAGTACAGGTGGCAAAAATTAGAAAGTTTAGCTAAACATTAGAAGCTTTCACCTCAACTTTTGGCATACTTTAGCCAAGTCTATTTCACCACTTTGAATATAAAAATTCCTTAATTTTTTCCCTGCCAACAAGTCTAAAGTCTATCAGACCCAATGAATATGTGTGTGTGTGTGTGTGTGTGTGTGTGTGTGTGTGTGTGTGTGTGTGTGTGTGTGTGTGTGTGTGTGTGTGTGTGTGTGTGTGTGTGTGTGTGTGTGTGTGTGTGTGTGTGTGTGAGAGAGAGAGAGAGAGAGAGAGAGAGAGAGAGAGAGAGAGAGAGAGAGAGAGAGAGAGAGAGAGAGAGAGATGTTTGGCGTCTGGGTTCGGGATCTCCTGCAAGACAGCCCTCTATGAGGACTCTTGGATCAAATAGGAGAATCTTGGTTGAGTGTGACGCGGGATTTTGCAAGAGAACAGAAGAGAAAAGTACAATATGAATCAACACACAACAATGAGAAGTAATCAAACTTTCTTCATATCAATGTATATACATGAGCTCTCAGGAATCGAGAGGAAAAACAAGAGATAAGGGCTAGTGCTCATCTAAAAGCATGAGTTCTATCTCTACTCATATATATATATAGTACAATGGCCTTGGGCCCAAAATGGGTGTGTGGCAGGTCTTGTCACCAAATCCTGGATCAGAGCCTGATTTTCAAGGAATCTGGCAGCGCCTTCTTTATGTGCCTAGAATCTCGTCGACTCTGGACTGAACTTCCACGGGGGCCGTCATTTATCCGTCATTGGTCCCTTCACCCAGGCGTGGTCTTCTGCAGGAGCGTGGGTCTATTTCTCGATGCTTGACCTGTTGCCTTATTCCTGCCCCGCTACGTCGTGGTCCTCAAGAATAGTCATGTACCTGGACGTATAGGACTAACACTCCCCCCACCAAATGACACTCAGTGGAGAGATAAGCAGGAACAGTCTCAGGAGGCGAAAAACCAGGAACCTGTTGGAAATCATCTTGATGGCTATGAGGGTGTGGCCCGGAGTGATACTTCGTGATAAGTTCTTGCCATTCCTTGACGGCCTCCGGAGTGTTGAGATCAATTGAAGGGGTCGCCTCAAGGAAAAAGCCAGACTGCCTTGTCCTCAAGGGCACGGTGAGCCTCCGCAGGTACATACTAGCATTCCATGAGAAGACATGTCTGAAGGCCAAAAGTACTTGCACTAGCATTGGGATTGCAATAATAAATTGGTCGCTTGAGTGCAAGAGAACACAGGAGAAGACACTTCAATGCTGCACAGAATCCGGCTTGACGATGAACTGAGGGATCCGGAAAGGTAGCAGCACACTCCAAAAACTGGGTGAGACCCCAGACGGCTTGAGCAGGCATCTGCAATCCTCATTCATTGGGGATATAGATCTGCATGACCAACTAGAACAGGGGTCCAAAATGGGAAACGCCAATTAGATGTGAGATATTGACGGTGTGGAGGCCCTTCCAGAGATGCACACAGATGATTTTCAGGAGGAGGTTGCATCGTGGGCTTCTGGGCCTGCTCACGGAATTCCTTAAGGAGCTCAGGATCTAAGGTTTGACACCATTATTCCCAGTTAGAACAGGTGAGCAGTGTGTGCATAGGAGGAGAGACCCTGGGTAAAAGCATGAAAGGGTGTCTATAAATGTAGCCCTTTTTGTACATATACATATGTACCGAATGCACATTTTTGGAATAACGGTCATCATGACCCGCTAGTAACTGCCATGATTAATGGCTATCCACTACTCTGAAACCGCAATTATCGGATTTTGAAATTCTTTCCCAAATTCTTTCTTGGTTTGCCTCTCGTTCACTATCCCGCCCTTGCCTTCTCTGCTTGAATTCCGATCACGAATTCTTCATCTAGCTATGGCCCCAAAACGCCCCCAGATGAGTGCTTGGTCATCACCACAGCCCAAGCAAGAAGCCAGTGCTTCTGGCAGTGGAATTTTACCTCCAAGGAGTTTACGTTTGGGTTCTGATGTGATCCAAGCCAAAGACCTCCGTGATAAACATGCAGAGGCCCACATACCCAACCTAGAGATGGTTATGAACGAGGTATGGGGTGAAGCTCCAAAAAACAGACGAGGATTCAAGGAAGGAAGAATCCAGAACGCATGGAAAGATGATTTTTTTAAATATTATGAATTGGTTTATGGCAAGAAACAGGTTACAAACCATTATATTTCTACCTATTTTGCCAGAGCATTTGCTCTTCACTTGAAGGGACGGCTTGTTGATTGGATGGACGTGGCTAGGACCGCCAAAGATCTTGCCAAAACCCTCATTTCAGACGTTATAGAGGACCCTACAACAGGTAAATCCTCAACTATCAAACAGGACATCGTATTGCAGCAGAATATTAGAGCCCTGGGTTATTCTAGATCAGATGTTGACACAATAAAGCAGTTACTTAAGCATGGGTTGGAGGAGAAAACTAACCTATTGAATGAAGTAGAAGCACTGGAAGAAAAACGGTGGGATGCATTGAAGGTCATCAGCCGGATTGAGGGTAGAAAGGATATGCTATCCGAAGATCTGCAGCAGATCTGCTAGAAAATAGATGAGACAAAACAGGAATTTGACAAATTGTCCCAGGATCCTGCTGGAAATCAAGTTATCTTCGGAGTGTTGAAGTACAAGTTGGAAGACTTGGTTATGAGTAGACATGATAAAGAGCAGCACTCTTCTAAGCTAGAAATTGGTTTGCAGGAAGCAACTAAAGAAATTGAAAGGCATGAAATCTCAATTGAACAAGCAAAGGAAAAACTTAATTGCATTGAATTGGTTCAGCAAAGGCATTCACAGATTTTGGATTTCATGGGGAGAGCACCCTACCCTGTAGGAGCTACTTCTATAAAGTACAATTTAATTATTTTTGGACAATACCTGAATTTGTGGACTTTTTTTAAAAATCTCGCTTCAATGACAGTTTTCATACACTAATAACCATCCCCAGCAAGTGCGACATATGCTCCAACGGTAAGCACTGAAATCTTGATAGTGTTGGGTATCTTCTTCTGGTCGGAAGGAGCACTTCGTCAAATCGTTGAATGGATTGAATCTTGGTATATGTCTATCCTTCCATGGACCAATGTTCCTCGTGATGATGGCTTGATGCTTTGTTGTACATGACAGTGCATTCTCAAACTCGGAAACTAGAGGCACTTTGTGCCCGGTCAACCTCTCATCATCATCAGAAATGCGCACATGCTTATTACAAGATATAAAAGATATGAAATCACATACCTATTTCTGTTTCGTACGAATGAATCGTCCAGTTGCAAAATAAATATCACAATAAGACCACCATATATGGCTCACCAAATGGACATTCATATTCTTATAGCGAGCCTGCCGGTATGCCAACAATAGATAGTGCCAACTTCGATGAAGGTGCGCCTGCGATGCAGTCTAGAACCAGAGGTCTTGGATGGCACATATAGCTTTGGCATTGTAGTAGTCCATATATAATGAAATAGTCCAAGAATGAAAGTTGAGATTGCTAGGCAGATGGAACCGAATACGTCATATCCGAATACGTCATATCTGCAAAAGAAGAAAAGATATATCATTACAATAGCGCCCGCCTCGCTTTCAAGCACAAAACACATGCAAATTATACCAAAAATAGATGAAAATGTAGAGAGAGAGAGAGAGAGAGAGAGAGAGAGAGAGAGAGAGAGAGAGAGAGAGAGAGAGAGAGAGAGAGAGAGAGAGAGAGAGAGAGAGAGAGAGAGAGAGAGAGAGAGAGAGAGAGAGAGAAAGAGAGTGTGTATTATGTCTATGGGAGGCCTCAAAGGCCTATTAGACAACAATCATCAAATGATTGTTGTCTAATAGGCCTTTGTGAGAGAGAGAGAGAGAGAGAGAGAGAGAGAGAGAGAGAGAGAGAGAGAGAGAGAGAGAGATTGGCCCCGCCTGCCCAATTTAAGGGCAAAAAAAAATGCCTCTCAAATTGCCCCAAGTAGCAGGGGTGTTCAATTTGGTCGGCCTAAATTGGGCGGGCGCCCAATTTAAGGGCTTTTTTTTTTTTTTTTGGGACCCTTAAATTGGGCGCCCGCCCAATTTGGGTAGACCCAATTGAGCACCCACTATGTTTGGGCTCACCAAATTGGCCGCTGGCCCTGCACGATATTGGACCCCTCCAAACTCGCTGCACAAATTTGAGCTACCAAAATGGTTGCCTGCAACATGCTGAGCCATATTGTTCACTTACAACCATCACATCTTAGCCAAGCTAGTAGCATAATAGTTTACTGATGACAACATCGTTAGCACATCTTTAACTCAAACCATTCCAGCCTTGGGATTTCAAAAATGAAAGCTCCTACCTCATTTTGGAGCTTGAGGTGTGTCTCAACGCCTCATCACCAGTGTAGCAATGCATGTCACAACACTCCTTAATGAACATTCTTGCAATGGTTTTCAAATGTATTATTATCGTCAACGTCCAAATAGACTTACTTGTATAATATCGGCGAGATCCAGAGTGATCAGATGCTCCTCTGCGCCCTAGAACCTTGAGAGATCTTGAGAAACTTTCGATTGCGGAAAAAGAAGAACTTGAAACATGGGACAAATTTTGAATTTTAAAAATTGGCGGATGTGAGAAAGGGGGGAACTTGAAAGTGGGACAAATTTTGAATTTTAAAATCTGACGGACGTATCAGCGGACGTGAAATATTAAAGTCACGTCGCGTCAGACCGTAGTTAATTTTAAATTTTAAATTTGGGTGGGGCACTTTTGTGGACCCTGCCACGTGCGCCCACGCCTCCGGTCTTTGAAGGTCTATTTTTAGTTGAAAATGATGTACCCATAAAGCGCCGCCACTTGACATTCACCTGTGTATCCTCATGGCATGCCCTTTTTAAAAAGGTCATTTGTCTGTGTTCTTGTCTGTTCGCGCCGAAGATCAAGCCGATTCTTCGATCAGACTGTAGCATCTTGCATAGAAGTCAAGGCGCCATCTCTGAGGATCCCAACGCCCCTATTTTTATGGAAAATCGGCCCTTAAAAGGAGGAAAAGGTAGGCCTCTGATTAATTTGCTGTTTTGTTTACCTTTATATTATTTTCTATCTTCTTAGAACGCCATCTTTTCTTAGATGCAAGCTCTTGCATGTGCTGGCTAGAAGCTTCAAGCGCTTGGTCTTCTTTTCTGGTGATAACCTTTCTTCTTTTCTTTTTATCTCTTCATTGCTCTCCTACAGAGCTTGCTTATCATTAGCTTGCACTGCGGGATTTATAGACCCCCCTTGCATGTCAGAGATCCTACCCCCTCCTCTTACATGCCAGAAAGCCTGCCCAGACATCACCTGGGGGTGCAAATTGGGCGGGCTCCCAATTTGGCACCCCACCTTGTCTGCATACAGACCTGCCTAGACATCACCTGGGGGTGAAAATTGGGCGGGCGCCCAATTTGGCACCCCACCTTGCCTGCATACTGCCCTGCCTAGACATCACCTAGGGGTGAAAATTGGGCGGGCGCCCAATTTGGCACCCCACCTTGCCTGCATACTGCCCTGCCCAGCCATCACCTGGAGGTGCAAATTTGGCGGGCGCCCAATTTGGCACCCCACCTGGCATGCATACTGCCCTGCCCAGACATCATCTAGACATCACTTGGGGGTGCAAATTGGGCGGGCGCCCAATTTGGCACCCCACCTTGCCTCATCATACCGCCCGACCATCACACGGGGGTGCAAATTTGGCCTAAATTTGGCACCCCACCTTGCATATCTTGCCACCTCAAACATCACCTAGGGTGCGACCATGGGGTGCCCAATTTGGCACCCCACCTTGCCTGCATACTGCCGGGGATACAAAATTATATGCTTTTGATGCGTTTCCTTGGGCACAATTCTGGCGGGCGCCCGATTTGCTAAATCATCCTCCTGTGGGCATACTCAATCATCCTCCTATTTGAATCATCCTCCTGTTTGAAAATAGAGTAACGCAGGCTTTTGAAGATCGTAGCATAGGTCTACAAAAATAGAAGCGTGGAATCTGTGGGCAACTGCAAACTGAATCATACTCCTGTTTGAAAGTAGAGTAACGCAGGCTTTTGATCGTAGCATAGGTCTGCAAACATTAGGGATTTTTTGAGATCATAAAAGGGCCTTCTAAGAACTGCTGACTAAGCTATATGAACTACCAATAAAAAAAAGGAACTGATAATCCAGTCAGCAAAACAGTTATAACTAACTCACTGGATCACATTTTCTAGCATAAGTGTTGATAGAAAAGTCCAAATGAGCTCTTGTTTGGTGTAATAGATAGATCTCATTATCTTTCCAACCTTGGGTGGTTTGCATATCTTTTAGCCCAGTGAGGATAGTAAAAAATGGTAAAAACTATATTTTTTGGAGTTTTGACAATTATAAGTGGTTAAAATATGTGCAAAGCACCTAAGATTGGAAAGATCTCAACGAGATCTATCCATTGCACTAAACGAGAGCTCATTTGGACTTTTCTATCAATAGTTATGCTAGAAAATGTGATCCAGTGAGTTAGTTATAACAGTTTTGCTGACTGGACCCGTCAGGCTCTGATTTCTGATTGGTAGTTCATTTATCTTCATTTGGCTTAGTTGGCATGTTTTGAAGGCCCTTTTTTAATCTCAAAAAAACCCTAATGAATTGAAGCAAAATCGAAGGCAAAGCTTTCAACAGCAGATTATGGCAGAAGGTTCTTCAACGACGACAGGGCGGCTATGGCGTCTTCTTGCTTTCACCTTCTTGATCTTCTGCAGGTCGGCACAAGCACATAGTAGAGGCAATCAACAGAAACTTTCTAGTGCAGGATCTGGTAGGCATAAAAATTGAGACAGATTCAGGAGAACAAGGGTTCAGAAAAAAATCAGTTATAGGGCCACTCTGGCTTCTTGCATCAATAGATCAAGACCTGCGATTCGGCCTGCATCCTTGATTCGAACTACTTCCTTTGTTGCAGTATGCTGATGCCTGTCGTCTGCCGAATGAAGGTAAAAAATTGCAAAACATTGATCAACAAGCATTTTACCTTGGCAAAGTGCTAGCTTTGAAGGAAAAGCTAGGCAAATATGGAAATAGCACAAAAGTAGTGCAAGAGATGTGCTACAGAATACCTATGAGAAAACGTGGGAAGAAGGGACATGGCAACCGGGTTGTCATGAGAGAACCCCATAGAAGGAAAAAATCCCTATGGTGGAGTTATGAAGAAAAACGTGACACAATAAAGGCCTCAATTAAAGGGGTCAAGTCACGAAGATTGAAGGAGAAAAGATGTCAAGAACAAGGGAGAAAAAACCCTTGAGAAAACCATGGAAACGCAATCACCCATGAAAGAAAAAACGAGAAAAGAAGTTTTAAGGGTGACACGGGCGGCTATAAGCAATGAAGGTTGAAGAAGATACTGGAGAATAAAAACTATTGAAAAGCAAGAAGACCCTAAGGAGAAAAGAATGGCAAAAAAAAAAAAAGAAAAGGAATCATGGCGAGGCAACAAAGGAACCATGGGGAAAAATTGACCATGGAAACCATGGAAAATATGGCGAGCAAGAGCATGAGAATACAAGAAAGGTGCAAAACATTGGAAGAAAAGACTGGAAGTTTCAAACAAAAGATATAAAATGGTTAAAGACCATTGAAAAATAAGATATTGTAGCATAAAATTGTTGAACGAACAAAAAATTCTTGGACGAAGTTTCTTGAAGTGGATGAACGGCAACAAAGGGGCGCGACCTAAGGCCGATCTGGCGGAGTCGATTAAGGCAGGAAAAGATGTATTCTTCAAATAGCTTGCAGGGAAAAACAAGATTTGGAGCAAGCCGGGCCACAGAACCTTGGCATCAGCAAAAAAATCACAGACTTTTAGCAGAATCAGTCGGAATCATCTGGAACCGACCGTGGCAGAATCTGGAGGGATAAATCCAGGGGTTTGATCTAAAAAGAAGACGGGTTTGAATTTCTTGGCGACATAAATTCCAGAGTCTTCATACTATTTGGCTAAGAGTTTGCTGAAGCGGCCTATTCTTGCTTGGAAAAACCGATGTGGGGCATAGCATCACCAAGAACTCCAGGCTCCAAAGGATCAGGTCGGATTTTACCAACATCAGGCCATGGCCATGCAAAGAATGCTCCAGACGAACACCAGGGTTTGATATTGAAGGAAATGGGCCGGATAGAATGATCTAAAGGCCGTCAGGATTAAAGAATCGGCAGCAACAATCAGTGCAGAAGGATTTGAAGCAGGCCGAAATAGGGTCTAAATCTGCCAGAGGCTGGAGAATTGACAGCAATAAGGTTCGAACAGAGTAAACAAATTGGAGCAGTCCGGAATTTGAAGAATGACCCTTTGTGCACGATTTGGTCCAAAGACAGAACTGTTAAAAACCAAAAACAGAGCAGGAAGGATTTACAGAGGAGAAAAGATACAGGGCCTGCATCCTTGATTCGAACTACTTCCTTTGTTGCAGTATGCTGATGCCAAGCTTCGTATTTCCAATATCTTCCCTACCAGCTCAGACTGTAAGAAACATGCTTAAACTCTTCACCCGCTTTATTCATCTTCCTGCCAGTAAATGAAGACAATACATTCTTGCCAATAAACCAAGATAATACAGCTACGCTTGGCCATACCTGATACCGTTGCCGCCATAGCTCGAACTTTGTGAGCTTCTCGTTAAGGTTAGCCATTAGGGTTAGGTTAGATTTAGATGGGAAATTGAATTTTTACCTACTTTTAATTGTTTAATTGTTTAGTTATGCAATGCATTTTTTCTGAGTTAATTGAATTGTTTTTTGATAATGCCACTTTCGACGATCTTAAATATGGCGGTCGCCCAATTTCTACTTGTATGTCCCTCTCGATAACTTATTACAATGCTAACATTTACATGGGTATGTGCAAGAAAATAGGATTAATCCCAAAAGACCTCAGTGCTACATGGGTATGTGCAAGAAAATAGGATTAATCCCAAAAGAGCTCAGAAAGTCTATCAGCTGATGAGGAATTACAATCACATAATATACGGATTGGATATTTGAAACTTTAATATTTTTAAAACATTAGCTTTACCTTCAAATGCTATATGAAGACTATGAAAAGTGTTTGATATTTTAATGAAAATATGCAAAATTTTAATGTCATTAAAGTTGGTCTACTTCATTTTATTGTGCACAATATGCTCTTAGAACCCTGTATTCTAGACAGTAGCTACCATTTGAGATATTTATGGACTTGCGGAAAGTCCATATTTAATGAAATTGTGCTTTATAGAGCAGTTCATCACATTCAGTTCATGTACCTGTTGTGGCCAAGGCTTTGGCAAAACTGGTTTGTTGCTGCTAGCTCCATGTAGAGATGCTTATTGCCTCTTCTGCTTGTGTTATCTGGTCCATGAAAGACAGAATTGCATAAAAGGTTGCATGTGGGATGAGGGCATTCGAATTCAGCTTGGTTTCCCTGCTGTGAAAGGTATGCATTGCTCTCAACTAATTTAAACTTATATTTCTCTTAATTCATATTACATGTATGGCTTTCAGTGCATTGCTATTCCTTGTACATGTATAACTTTTAGTGTACATCTGTAAGCAGTACATAGGCATATATTTGCTTGTTTATTGATGCTTTTATTTTTGAGCTTGGACTGCAGTTGTATCAGTTGTACATGTCTCTAATGGAGTCTACATCTGCAAATAGATGTACATGCATTTATCTTTAGAGTGCATCTGTAGATGGATTCATAAGTATGTGCATTTTTTACATATATGTGCTTTTTTTTGGGCATAGATCTACATTCCCTAACTGGACACCTGGGTACATCTGGGTACATATGGGTACATCTGGGTGCATTGAGGTACCTCTATGTACATTGAGGAACATGTACATGTACATTTGGCTGTAGCTAAATGTAGTTACGTACATTTGGTACATTTTATGTACATGAAATGTACATGCTTGGCAGAATGTACCAGATATTTCTCATTAGTTCTGTTTTCATGTTCTTTTATGTCTATTGAAATTTAGATCATTTGTTTGTTTGCAGATGAGGTTGTTCCTATCCCAGAAGCAGCTTTAATGGCTGATGTTCTTGAGCCATCTGCATCGACTCTCTTTACAGATTTTACTGAGCATAATAAGCAGACCGAATCTGTAGACCATCAACCTTCCAGCTCCAGATCACCAATGACATTTACAATTGCGGCCGAATAGAACCATCCGCAAATGCTGCCTCCTCGAACATGGCAAAGTGAAGTTGAGGAAATTGAGAGGATGGCAATTGAGAAAGCTAAAGCAGTTGCAGGTGCAGAGCCTTCAATGACTGCTGCAACAGAAACTCTTTCATCACCAAGTGCTAAATTAGTAATTGGAGAAGCTCCTAAGAAAGATTCAAATTGCCTCAAAGATCATCTGCGGGTGCCGCCTGGACCTCGCATGTAAGAAGCTACAAAGGACACAGATCTAGATTTTATCCCAGGAGATACCAGGGGAGAGGAAGTTGAGTTGATAGTTGAGTCCACTCCAAAGAGGAGGCAAAAGAATGCTGGTGATGGCACTCCAAGAGGAAAAAAACAGGCAAAATCTCTAGCAACAAAAAAATGTCCTTCGAAAAGAAAATCTCCAGGCAAAAAAGTGCCACCACCACCAAGAAAGAGGTATGTCCAAGATGAACTAATTTTGTTAAACATCTCAGATTTATGATAATTAACCACATTTTTTTTTACATAGGACACGATCACAGGCCGTGAAGGAAGCTGATCCTGATCCTGCTGAGTCGGAACCGGAAGAGGAAGAGGATCTACAAGCAAATATTGATGTGATAACAAATAAGGTGCAGCCAGGGTAAATTTTAAGGGTCCTAAATGTTTTTCTATTCAAATTAAAGTTGGCTAAACCTATTAAAAATAAAAGTTCATAGATTTTAATCAGGCGAAATTTGATAAAATAAAACCCTTAAGTTATCTTTCCACTTGGCGAAAATTTCTTGGTTGGTGGCTAAAAGTGCAACTATTTAACTTCAAATTTTGAGCACTCATCACCACATGAATGACAACTGATTCAATATGCTTCCATTACAAAACAATAACAAAGATTCAAAGTACAATTCGTAAGGAGCAAAACATCATTTCAGGGAACACACATATTTCGGGGTCAAATGCATCCCAATGGCTAACTTGGTGCATAGGCCAATTTGTCTCCGTAGACGATAAAAACTCTATTCTATTCTATTCTAAGGTCAATTGTAAGAATAAAACACTATTAGTTGGAGCTTAAAATGCTCACTACGTAACATTCTTCATAAACTTTGACCTGAACAACTTATAGATTCACATTCAATATCCATCAAAGCATGATTGGTATAGCTAATGACGATTCCTAAATTACCTGAATAGATTCAACATGGCTATTTGAATTGATCAGGATGCGCTTAATCAGCTTCAAAGAAGGCGATTTAGAATACCACAATGCGGTCAATCCTGGCTAAACTCTAGGCGTGCAAAATTTTCACCCTTTTGGAATGGCTAAACTATTTTTTTCCTTAAAAAATAATCTTTATTAACTTTAGCCACAAAATTTGACTAAAGTTCTAAAAAATAGCCATTTGACGAATTTTAGCCTCTCTTTAATACCTGGTGCAGCAGTCCATAGAAGATGCTGAAGCAGGTGATGAATTTACAAGGTGAGTAATATACAATTGATTACAATAGATATATTCTTTTGCTAATGCTGTTGTTTCCTTGTACAGTTTAGTGAACCGACTGAAAAGGTTGGTTCCATTCACTCCTTATAGGGACTGTCCTCCTAAGCCTGCACCCTCTATCTTTCAAAGTGATGTTGACGAGTTCTGCTGGAAGCTGGACTTGACCTCTAAGATGGTAGATGTCTATGGGAGGTAGGCTAGCATTTCAACATATTTATGTCATTTCATTCCCGAAGTCACTCATCTTATGTATTAATATGTTTTGTGTGCAGGACTGCAGGTACCTTTGTAGCAGTCTTCCATCTGATTGGAAATACAAGTTTTTTACGGTTCGACCGGACACCTCCCAGAATTTTGTGAATTCCCTCAAGAACGCAGGGGGGGGGGGGGGGGCAGATGCACGTAACACTAACATAAAGGAAGGGTTGGATGGCATTTTGATTGCAAGATGCCAATACATATTTGTTCCAATTCCTCGCAAGACCCAAATGTGGCATTGGCAATACTTGTGCTTGCTGGTCCAAAGAAAAGCTCTTTTCCATCTATAGCTAGCCCAAGTATACGAGATCCTCTCTCCCGTCAAAAGGCTATGTACCCGATGCTAAAGTGGTCCGTAAGTAAGTATGAGTTTCGCTTTGTTTTTATGATTTGATTATTCTCATATTGCAATTTCTTATGCTTGATTTATTCTCACATTGCAATTTTGCAGGTTTCATAAGCTTGTGATCAATAACATGATGCTCGGATCCAACAGCTTAAACCATGGTAGGAAAAACTTTGATGCTCCTGTATTCTGTCCTAAAATGCCAGAAACTAGTACCAGCAACCCTTGCATGTATACACAAATTCATAGATGCCGTGGTTGATGCACAGCCAAGCTCCATTTTTGTAAGTAGAACATGTTATTTTCCTATTAGTTATTTGTTGGTATAGTCCTCTAATACTTGTGCACCATGCAGATGACACCCAGTTGGTTCACTGATGCCTATGCCAAGTCACGGAGGGATCATCTAATGGAGGCATTAATTGTAGAAGGCGAGATGAATATACAAGCAGTTGTTCCTACACAGGGTAGATAGTCCCTTTGACTTGTTTGTAAATTACAGTTTTGTATGAGCCATGCTCCGAGCTTCTTTGTACTCAATAAGTAATGAAAAAATTAATTTATTTGTCTCACTTACACCTGTGCAAATAACAATCGTGTAATTATCAATGTGTTTTCTCAATTGTGTGATCTGAAATGTAATTATAAATTGTGAATCTCAAGTGTTTTCTTGCTGACAGGTGAATCATCTAATTCAGGGAGAAAGCTCATTATCTTTGACTTAAATTCTGTGTTGGGCAAGAGTGTGCACAAGAATGAAAATATTAACTCAAGATACCAACAGATCCAGAAAGATGAGCTTCAATTTAATATAGGAAATGTGTTTTTTTTTATCGCAGGGCGGGGTTAGCATCACTGTTAGCATTTGTAAGAGAAGGGTTTGATGTTGCCATCTGGTCTTCACTCACTTCTAAAAATCTTCACCCAATTGTGGAACATATTTGTGATGCTTTTTTCATAAAGCTGAACTTTGTTTACATCCAGGAGCAGTGTTGGACTCTGCCACACAAACACCCTAACAACCTCAAAAGGGGTTGTTTGTGAAACCATTAGTCGTGGTATGGAAAGAGTACCCGTGAGTACTATGGACATACAGCTCGATTACGATCGGCGACGAAAGATACAAATCCACTTTGAATCCTGTAGGAAGCTACATATGTCCTTTCTCTTGGACACCGATATTAGCTGGTGACAGATTGCTTGTCATGGAGCTCATTCCATGGCTTAATGGATTCAAAATGGTCGAAGATGGTATAGTTTATGTGAAAGAGCATCCAATGACTAATGCAAAGCAGATGGCATATCGAGCGGGTGGAACAGATTTTGTTTGGCAAACTATGGCAAAGAACTTGGGTGCTCACGCCTAAATTAAGTCAATATACGGAGCAAGGAATGGAGAAACTGCCATCATGTTATTGGCCTCTCGACTGACCCATTGTTGGTACAGACTTTGAACTGATGTACAAATTCAAATGTTATGAATATATGTATCAAAGTTTTTGTTCATTGCACTTGAATACTCTGTTTTTACTGTCTTTCTTATTGGTACAATTATGAGTGTGTATACATAATTAAGTGATCTTCATTTGCTTTGTAGATAAATGGACTGAAACACAAAAGACTACTAAGAAACTAAGAGATAGAGTTCTGCTGCACCCAGAGGTAATACAAACCAACACAAGCTGCAAGTACATAGGGTTGGGGACCGATTATCGCCTATACTGCTGTTCCTGAACTTTGGGAAAAGGTTGAGCAAATTGAAAATTATGAGGAACGAGCAACCATGAAATGTACATTGGCAGCAAATCACTTGTTGCACAACCCTTGGGGGAAGACACGTGTCCTGGAAGATGCAGGCCATGTAGGATGGAAAGGTTTGCCAGTTGCACGTGCTATAGAAACCGCATGGACTACTGCTTTAGAGGATATCTCTTCAGCCTCTCGGCGGGCTGGAAGACATGATGCAATAGTCATAAGATATCGGGCTCCCTCTTGACATTTTGAAGCTTGGTCATGAATTATGAGCCATGCTCATTTTCGGGTGTGTTGTATTTATGTCCACAATATAAATATATCAACCATTTGTACATGAAAACCTGTCCATTTCTTATCTTTGCCATGATTGAAACTATTTTTAATGTTTATGCAATTCAACTTTCTTGTGTTCAATTCTAATCAACTTACACTTAACAATTTTTTATAATATTTCTGGAATGTACAACAGATGTACATAAGATGTACATGTGTTGTACATCTTATGTACATTGATGTACATAATACACTTCTGAAGTAGTCCAGTTCTTCAGTTCTTATCTTTTATATGAACAAAGTATTACAATATTTAAAAAGTACTACAGATCGACTTAGTCCATGTCATCTACAATTCTTTGGAAGTTGTGATAACAATGTCTCATGGACTTCATCCGGCAAGTGAAATGTTTGGCTTGCCCCCTTCAAATTGTGTTTTACTTTCTTGAATGGGATTCGAACCCCAATCCACAGTCTTCTCGGGTACCAAAACATTCTTAGTAGGAAGCGGTTTATACTTATTGTGGCAGCCTGGGATTAGTTTATAATATTGTCCTTCAATGACACTAGTGCCAGGAGAGTATTCATTTCCATAGTCATCAATTGAATCTTCTTCCAATGCATGTTTTTCCCTGGTGCACATGAGAACATAGTATGAAACACCTTCCACATTGTGCAGTGCTTTGCAAAAGACACAAATACATCCAAAACAGCGACTCTGATGTCATCTAAACCAACCTAGTCCTCTGCATACAAAACATCCACATCATTTTCAGCTTCAACACGAGAGGCAATATGATCTGTGGGCTCCAAACTTTTTAGAGACCATTCTCCACAATGTTTAATGTTCTCACAATTCAACCAATTGAAGTTCATGCAAGCATCACAAAAGCACGAGAGTGGTCTGCATAGCAACTTTGTTGGATCTGCTGGGTTTATAGTTGACACAGAATGTATCTGCTGAGTACCAGGTAAAGTCTTGCAATTGAATGCTTGCTGCCTGTTCACATCTGTTTTTCCAACCTTCCAAAACACCCTTCCACAATCCGATTCCTTGGCCCTTAAAACTGCACAAGCTGTTTCTGCACCTGTCACTGGCATGCCATTTTGTTTTCTCTGCTCGCTCTCAAGCCACAACTTTGCTATACCAGCCTCGCCATCATGTGTGCCTTTCCCATGGCCAGATCCAAAGAAATTCCATATCACTCGAATTTACAGATTCCATACCATGCCCGTGCAGATTTGAATTGAGATGCACAACCATCCGACCACACATAATGAAGGTTTATGTGTCCACCTCCATTATTCCACTAGAGTTGTCCCTTGATGGACCATAAATGGTTCATTTGTACAGTTTGCTTTAAAATTGATATAAAATCAATAGCATAAAATTTAGTTAAATCCTTTCTATATGTTAATATATGGCAGTCACTTTGCATAGGAAAAATAGTTAAAAATGCATATACCCCTAAAATTGAAAGTTATGCTTAGGTGAATAAAGGGGGGTCATGTCCAGTTTGCTTCATGTTTACATAATATAAAACTGTCTCAAGAAAAGGATTTTTTTTATTTTTTTCATTATAAAGGTATTTTTCTGTACGAGATAAGGATGAATACACAAAAAACCTTGTTCCAATCCGAAGTCTAGGAAGAAAGATATAGTCAGTCAAACATGACAGGGTCAAAACTGTTTTCTGTCTTCTGTGGACCAATAATGGTTCCCAGAAGGCTGTTTCAATTAAAATTCTAAAACTTTTGCATGAAAATGATTTTTTATTTCAAATTTGGTATATAAGTAGTTGACTAATTACTTCATGCATAAAAAATATTTGTTGGCCTATAATTTGAAGGTTCAGCTTTGACTTATAGTTAACAATTTTAACTGACTTTTAATTGATGTTTATTTCGTTATATTTGAAGGAAATTTATTGAAATAGTATGTCATTGAAAAAATAATATATGAATGCTTGTATGGATATGAGATCAATGAAAAAACAAGTAAAGAAAAAGAGTAAAAGGCACGATCATGATAAATCAATAAAGGTTTCTGTACCTAAGACCATTACTGGTCCACAGGTTCATTTTAAATCAATAACTTCTTTATCTTACTCAATCTCAAGCTGAATTTTAGGATATTGGTATTTCATGACCTCTTCTATCAATAACAAATATCTATCGCTAGGTTTGGGCTAAAACTTTTAGTATTAGTTCCAAGTTATCATCAAATGTTTTCAATGTTTGATCTCTAGATTTGTGCCTTGAGGATGAACTTCAAACACCATATTTCAAAGCTTCCCAAAGTTAAGAAAGCAATTCAAGATGAACCAAGGAAAAATATGAAAATGTATGACTAAAGAAGATCAAGATAGCCTGTTATGTCGATGCCAATTATTGGTCCACATGACGTCTCATTTCAAAGTTAAGAGCATCATCATCTTAATCAATTCTTTAGAATTTATACCGCATTATATATGATAACATTAGTTGGTTAGGGAGGATTGTCTATCTAAAGGGTGATATCGAAGCACGAAAATTAAGCAGTTAAGGGCTACTTTGAATGTATGAGGAAGTCCACTTACACCTTTCAAAGATTATCTTATAGACGATGAGAAAGCATAATATCATTATAGGGGACAAAATGAATAGAACCAGCGCAAAAAAATAGAGAAATTTTCGCAATCCACTTAGTTTAATCCTGGACCTATAAATAGTCCATGCTCATTTATATTCAAATCTTGTATATATATATAATACATTATTCTAACATGAAATTTGTGATATATATTGCCAACAAAGGCTCAAATTTACAAAATTTATAGCCTATCATAAAAGTTGATCTACATGTACTGTGGTTCTACTTAGACTACAATACTTTGGAGCAGCCACACATTGACGAACTTTATAATAGTCGAAAATAAGTAGATTTCCTCATTTTTCTTCTAATAAGACCACACCAAGGACCTCAATATCCTTTTTTATCATATATTGTGCCATTTAAAAGATCTATGGGAGAAATGTAGTGCAATAAGTTAATATTTTAGATGAACTAGAGAAACAGGTACGGAAAGTCTTTTGATCTATTTATTTATAGTCATGGCTAAACTTCATGATATTGTCCTCCATTCATCAATAACTATCACTACCTACATCATTGTTGAGGTTTAGACCTATAAGGGTATAATGAATGCACTTTGGAACCTTTTTTTGTGTTCATCCTGTTATATTAGATCTTGTTTAGATCTAGATAATGCATGGTTATACCCTAGTTACATTATATTTATATTGATAAAGTAAATTCCTATATAGAGTTAATTAGAATGCATCATTTACTATCCTTATGAGACTTATAGATGGGGGTTTATTGGAGCACTTTAACCTATATTTTTTTTTTTGAATTCTGTACAATAATTTCTTTAGTTAATAACGATACTAATATAACATATAAACATCTAAAAAATTCCTTGCACTATAGCTTGTGTTGTTAAGGACTCATTGTCACAAAAATTAAGTCAAAATTTGTAATAATAAGAGAGAAATAATTCTTGAACCTCATGCAACATTTTTAAGCAAAATAGGGTTTGGCGACTTCAATTGACATCAAATGATAGCGGCCAAACATGGAAACATGCAAATCGATATGTTTTATCATAATATATCAATTACTTTCATATTTAGCAAGGTTTAGACACTTTTATGCTAGAAAATTGAAGAATGCAGTTCTAGAGTGCTGTAAAAACTGGCAAATTCTCCAAAGTTTGAACAATCATACCAATATGAAGGTAAATCCAGTAGTCATGAAATTCTCACAAGTCGTTAAGAATCAAGTGAAGACTCAAATAATGGTGATATATTTTAAAATTAAAATTTCTCTTGTGAGATATATGGGTTTAAGTGGCAAGGGGTACAGAAATGGTCCCCGGGAAAACTCTAGTGTTAAGCCACCCCAAATGTAATTTAAAACCATGTTGCACAAAATGAGTGTCATGCTTCCTGTCATCTGAAACATAGAAATGCACTATTTTTTTAAGCTTACCTTCTATTTTCATCATTGAAATATGGACCAAAATACTAATTTGATCAGGATTCCAATGCTCGGATTGCACTTCTATCCCTGGTTTCAATGTGTAGTTCTCTGCAACTCAACAACAGACAACACACTATTATCCGGGAGTTTCTCAACACATCTTTTAAACTGTTTGCTCTGCCAGTGTGCTGTAAAGTTATGATCTGTAAACTTAGCAAGCTGATTTTTCATGTTCTTTAACAAAACAAATGCTTTGTCATTCTGATCAACTAATCTAAGCCTTCTGGATGTACCTTTTTTGGATGGCTCATTGACATATGCATATACTTGTCAGTCCACATTCTGAATTCCATCTTCCTCGTTTGGACAGATGTCTAATTTCTTCACTCCACATTCATCACATTCACCTTTGATGCATTTTAATTTATGCCATTCATCTGTCACATATTTCTTGCAAACCGTTGACCTCCACAAGATACTAACATTATCAAAAGTCTTCTTGTTTGCTTGACATACTCCATTGTTTTTTGGGATGCCTGAGACAACTGCGGCGGCAAGTGCAATTAACATGTAGGGATCTCCTCATATCATTGAAGGCCTTTCTCATGCAGATCCGCTTGCTCATGTTTGACACAACAACATGTGTTTCTCTCCTTCAATTTCCTTATGCAATCAGGTTTCGGATACTTTCGAATCCGTCGGGCTTTTTTGGTATCGTGGATTACGATATACAAACCGTTGATAAAGCTTCGGTTCGCAATAACAAAACATGTTAGCAAAATGATGTCGGCAACCAGATGCCAAAAGAGTATTGAACTATACTATTGTACAATTAATGTATGTTCTATGTACATAAAATGTCCATCCAACAGTTCCACTGATTTGTTACTGTACATCTAATGTACATCTAATGTACATCAGTACATCTAATGTACAGCCAACAGTTCCATCGATGCATTCTTGTACATCCAATGTACATCCAATGTACATCCAGTGTACATCTAATGTACATCTAATTAATGTTCCAATATTAGTACATCACATTAATGTTACAATATTAGTACAACTAATGTACATATGTATGATTTATTTGGCTTCATTACCTGAAAGTACACTAAAATGTAAAATGATGTAATTTTGATATTCAAGTACATGTAAATGCAGCTGCATGGACATGTAAGTGTTAATGGATGTACATCTAAAAAGTACCTAATAGCACATCACTGCAAGATTTCTGCTACTATGTAAACAATGTAAAAATGTAAACAATGTAAAATGCAATACATTTCATGAAAACCATGTGTATTCATTAACAGGTCACTCGGAACAGAACTAGAATGTACAGAAGAAAGTCATGAAAGAATTTTGGAAGAAAACGTAATCTCCAAAACTGAATTGATTCAATTACAAGAGCAAACCTGTGAGATATCAAGGTATTGTATTGCTTGTGTTCTCCTCTTCATAACATCTCTAACCTTTGGTGAAACTTTGGTATTGTCAAGCCAAAATTCACGAACCTGACATTTGATTGAATCATCGATTCTATTTGATCTTGGCATCCTTCCTGCCAAAGCCCATACATTTGCTCCACTTAATGACATTATCTTCCTTCTTGATGCAGTTTTGGATAAATTTCTTGGCTGTATCTTTAGCAATTTTGAAGAAACATTCTTGTTTATATCTCCTTTTTTTCCAACAATCATTGTTATCAGCCAATTTATCTTTGCTATTAGCAGACTTTACTTCTTGAAGCCCATCTTTCAAGTTTCTGATCATTGATTTCATAACAATAACTTCGGAAGGATTTCCAATTACAGGTTCGAAAAAAGAAAAAAGCATGTCATCTTGCAACAAACGAGCACAAAAAACTAATCTTTGATCTGGACGAAGCGTTTGCCAGCAACTGAGGATGCAATCCACCGACCTGTCAACACGCTGCTTTATTTGTTTTGTGGCATAACCAATGTCGGCATACTTGCGCTTAGAACCATCACTTGTATTGGAATTCTCACCCTCCATGAACAGATTGAAATTGATTTGTATTTCTTGTAGATTCAATTGGCATGTGTTTGCTTCTGGAATTCGTTCGGTGTTCGTCCTGTGAAAGGGGGGGAATTTCGGAAAGGGAGGGACGGATCCATTCGAATTGGTTCGGTGGTTCGGTGGTTAACCAAGAATTTCGGGGGGAATGTCAGGGATGATCTTGCAATCATTGCATATCTGACACAAAACGGCAAACCATAGTATCTTGATGTACATCTAAAATGTACCCCAAAAAAGCACAAATTCGTCCTTCAATTCAGTACGATGTACGTACACCCTTTCATGCTTTTACCCCCCATTCCGTGCGAATGGTTGTAACCTCCAAGATGCTGTAAATAAATCTGTGCAAACTGAATCCCCATATCTTCAGATAAATTTTTTCGAACTTGTTGCAGAGTTTCAGCAATCCATAGGGAAAGGTGATGAGCAAGCTCTGGCATATATTCCTCCTTGAAGGCGGTGGCATGAGTTGGATCCTGCAAGTATTTATTTTCAGGCAGCAAAATCCATTTAGCAAGTTCATTGCCACGGAAAGCACGGCTTTGCCCATCATCAAACTTGTCCAGAGTATCTGCCAAATAAAAATCATGAATGACATAGGCCATAGGTTGAACCAGGCGAAGAATGAAAAATTCCTGATCATCACAAGTAAGAAGGCCATAGACCAAGAGAGCGCAAAAAAGACCTTTGTCTTCGATGGAGAGGTCAGGCCAAATGGTGAGGAGATCAGTGCTGCTGAGGGGCTCATGAATCTTGCCATTTGCTGAGTACCATTTAAGCAGGAAGAGATGACGGCGTGAGACAACATAGTCCAGATAGCTTGTGGGAGTTGAGAAATCTCTTGGAATTGTAAGAGCTAACTGAAAGTATGTCTCGTGCTGACTCTGAGCTTCTTCAGCAGATCAGGACAGTAAGATAGATGGAATGTGACTTCTCGCGTGTAGCGCGAGAATTCACATTCCATCTCTTATCGTCCTCGCATAGGATTGATCTCGACTATGACCTCGACTCGTGCTATGCGTCAATCTGAAAAAAGAGTAACATAAGATTACACTGCAATCTTTCCTAATTTACGCGTAGCCGACTCGAAGGACAACCCTACTAAGAGTGATAGAATGTGGACTTCTCGCACAGTTTGCTTTAAAAATAATATAAAATCAATATCATAAAATTCAGTTAAACCCTTTCTACATGTTAATATATGGCAGTCACTTTGCATAGGAAAAATAGTTAAAAATGCATATATCCCTAAAATTGAAAGTAGTGAATCAAGGGGGGTCAAGTCCAGTTTGCTTCATGTTTATATAATATAAAACTGTCTCAAGAAAAGGATTTTTTTTATTTTTTTCATTATAATGGTATTTTTCTATACGAGATAAGGATGAATACACAAAAAACCTTGTTCCAATCCGAAGTCTAGGAAGAAAGATATAGTCAGTCGAACATGACAGGGTCAAAACAACTTTTTGTCTTCTGTGGACCAATAATGGTTCCCAGAAGGCTGTTTCAATTAAAATTCTATAACTTTTGCATGAAAATGATTTCTTATTTCAAATTTGGTATATAAGTAGTTGACTAATTGCTTCATGCATAAAAAATATTTGTTGGCCTGTAACTTGAAGGTTCAGCTTTGACTTATAGTTAACAATTTTAAGTGACTTTTAATTGACGTTTATTTCGTTATATTTGAAGGAAATTTATTGAAATAATATGTCATTAAAAAAATAATATATGAATGCTTGTATGGATATGAGATCAATGAAAAAACAAGTAAAGAAAAAGAGCAAAAGGCACGATCATGATAAGCCAATAAAGGTTTCTGTACCTAAGACCATTACTGGTCCACAGATTCATTTTAAATCAATAACTTCTTTACCTTACTCAATCTCAAGCTGAATTTTAGGATATTGGTATTTCATGAGCTCTTCTATCAATAAAAAATATCTATTGCTAGGTTTGGGCAAAAACTTTTAGTATTAGTTCCAAGTTATCATCAAATGTTTTCAATGTTTAATCTCTAGATTTGTGCCTTGAGGATGAACTTCAAACACCATATTTCAAAGCTTCCCAAAGTTAAGAAAGCAATTCAAGATGAACCAAGGAAAAATATGAAAAGGTATGACTAAAGAAGATCAAGATAGACTGCTACGTCGATGCCAATTATTGTTCCACATGACCTCTCATTTCAAAGTTAAGAACATCATCATCTTAATCGATTCTTTAGAATATAGTTTATACCACATTATATATGATAACATTAGTTGGTTAGGGAGGATTGTATATCTAAAGGATGATATCGAAGCACGAAAATTAAGCAGTTAAGGGCTACTTTGAATGTATGAGGAAGTCCACTTACACTATTCTATTCTATTCTTTCAAAGATTATCTTATAGACGATGAGAAATCATAATATCGTTATAGGGGACAAAATGAATAGAACCAGTGCAAAAAAATAGAGAAATTTTTCTCAATCCACTTGGTTTAATCCTGGACCTATAAATACATTATTCTAACATGAAATTTGAGATATATATTGCCAACAAAGGTTCAAATTTACAAAAATTATAGCTTATCATAAAATTTGATCTACATGTACTATGGTTCTACTTAGACTACAATACTTTGGAGCAGTCACAAACTAACTTTATAATAGTGGAAAATAGGTAGATTTCTTCATTTTTTGTTCTAATAAGATCACATCAAGGACCTCAATATCCTTTTTTATCATATATTGTGCCATTTAAAAGACCTATGGAGAAATGTAGTGCAATAAGTTAATATTTTAGATGAACTAGAAAAATAGGTACGGAAAGTCTTTTGATCTATTTATTTATAGTCATGGCTAAACTTCATGATATTGTCCTCCACGCATCAATAACCATACCTACATCATTGTTGAGTTTTAGACCTATAAGGGTATAATTAACGCACTTTGGAACCTTTGTTTGTGTTCATCCTGTTATAGTAGATCTTTTTTAGATCTAGATAATACATGGTTATACCCTAGTTACATTATATTTATGTTGATAAAGTATAATTAGAATGCATCATTTACTATCCTTATGAGACTTATAGATGGAGTTTATTGGAGCACTATAACCTATATTTTATTTTGAATTCTGTACAATAATTTCTTTAGTTAATAACGATACTAATATAACATATAAACATCTAAGAAATTCCTTGCACTATAGCTTGTCTTGTTAAGGACTCATTGTCACAAAAATTAAGTCAAAAGTTGTAATAATAAGAGAGAAATAATTCTTGAACCTCATGCTGCATTTTTAAGAAAAATAGGGTTTGGCGACTTCAATTGACATCAAATGATAGCGGCCAGAGCCGTAGGATGGACGGATCCGCCGAAGAGGTAGTCCATGGCGCATCTCATTTAGAATATATAGCATTACAACATGAGAAAGTCTTTCGGGTCCAAGTTCCTCGATAACAACCTTCGTTTCTTCATATAACCAGGCTGCAATGACATGGGAATAATCTTTATTTATATTGTTTCAACCATCTGCCAATAAAGTTGTGCACCAATTACCTATTATGTATAGGGGAATGGCAGTTTATCTACCATTCTGGCACCACAGAAGGGGCCCTGCGATCGGCGGTAGCCAGGAGCGGGTCCTATGTATGTCGGAATGGCAGACAAACTGCCATTTCCTTACAAACTAGAAGCAGGAGAACTTTTTTTCGCAGTGTTCTTGAAGAGTATTCTTGCAGAGCATTTCAAAGAGTGTTTGCAAGATCTGCTGGTTTTTGTTTGTGGAAAGCTTTCCGAAAGCTTTAGAGTTTTCGGCTTCAGATTTCAAAAGCTTTAGAGTATTCAGCTTCGAATCTGGCAGAGGGCTTCCAGAAGCTTTAGACTTTATGGAAAGCTTAAAATGGCAGATGGATTTACTTCAAATTAGGTGAAGAGCTTTTACTTCAGATCCGACGGAAGCGTTGGAGTTGAACTGCATCGGCTTCAACAAATTTAACCTACTATGCTCCTTACCGGCAAAAAATAGACCTAATACAGAGCCTGGCCGACTGTTGTACTTGTTGAGCGGAATCCCTATTTCCATTCTGCGATGTAGGGAATGCCATGTGGCAGCATAAAAATACCTATTTTGTGATCCTTATTTAAATGTGATCTAGCTACACCATATTTGTAGTAATTTGTTTGGAAGGTACCTCTATCAACCATATAGGATTCCAGTGTGTTTTCACCATATAGGATCCCTCACATAAAGGTGCTTATTAATAGAAAAATGTTTGCTTATCAAATTGTAGTGTTTTTTAAATTAGAGATAAATAATTGTCTCTTTATCATTGCCCACTTGTTATGTTTTTAAGCACCTTCTCGTTTGGATGACAATACATAGGAAATGTGACGTCCCCTACTCATATACGGTGCCCGCACCGTGTATAAACAGGAGTTCATCCCCCATACCAGCTCCATACTGATACAGGGCCCTCCACGTATCACTGCAACCTTGAAGAGTTCCAGTGGGAAGAATGAAGGGGTCATTTTCCCTGTCTCCCTCAGGGCCTACCTAGCTGCGGAAGCGTAAACATACATGTCAGTAGTACATACATCAACATCATATGACCATCACGAAGGATGGTCCTCCACATATCTGCATAGACAAAGATCAGCACATCACATAAGGAATCCTACCCAAGGCTCAGACACAGGGATGGACTGACAAGCTTGGGTCTCCAGAGTTCATTGCAGACAGAATCATGACAATGGATTTGGCTGGCATAAGAACATGGCATTGGGTTGTCCACTCCATCCGCCCCTCCCCGTGCACACTTTGCGAGTAGGTCAAAAGTGTTGGGACTGATTTGAAGCCCGTAGGGTGCATAGCCAAAGGGGCTACGCCTCATTGGGTTACATCTCCCCAGCCAGATGGGGCGGTAGGGATCACTCCTTCCAGAGATCTACATCTTTGACTCAAGGTGACTAGAGGGCCCTTTGCCCTTATTCGACCAACCCACCGGAAAGTGAACCCCACTCCACGCAATGTCGAGCCCATGCCTTGCCCGCACTCGTGACAAGCCATTAGACCTAGTCACAATGATCCCCGGTAGACTTTTACACGCCCGGGGATCGCTCAAGAGTCGAAACACGAACCTCCTTATAAGCCCGGCCCGCCCCCCCTTCACCCACAACCAGGTGTGGTTCTTGTGCACAGGCCGAATCTATAGTGTGCTAGAGAGGCTAATCTAGGAGCATCTACTACCAAGCTTTAGGTCTCTACCCCCCTTCCCAATACAAGGAGTTCATAGAGATACATCATCCATATACATCACAGAAGAACTAAAGAACAAGATCTAATCTATATCATAGAGTTAGGTTCTTTAGTTAGAGTCCGTATCTAGAGATCTAGAGGGGCTGCTATGGGCAATTTAAGAGGCTAAACCTACTGATTCGATGGCTGAAATGGGGTTTAGACTATTAAATTGCCTAAATACCTGATCCTTGAGTTCCTCCTCCTGACCTGAGCTCGACCATCCTGCCGAGATGCTCGAATCAAGGAAAACTAATGATGCAATTCTCTCATTGGCCAGTGGGGAGGCGGTTTTGACCCTTGGGGCGGTCAAAACAGAGCTCTAAAACCCTAGAAACGAAAATGGGCAAGTTAGGGTTCTCCTACTTAAATAGACAAGGGGTTGGCTAGGGTTTCCAATGATCCCCTTTAGGCATGTGGGATAATTGGAAATGGGCCCACTTGCCTTTAAGGGCTAGGTGGCCAAATGTGCCCACATGGAAATGTGTGCACCCAATTGTGCTCACATGGAAATGTGTGCACATTAATGAATGTGCACATTGGAAAATGTGCACATTAATTGCACCTATGGGTATGGCCCACTTGGCATAAAGTGGCCACATGGGAAAATGTGCACCTAAGTGAATGTGCACATGGTTAAATGTGCACATTAATAAATGCACACTCCTTGCAAGTTGCCCCTGGGGCTACCCACTGGCTACACGCCTGTCGGCATTACCGTCGGGTCGGGGGTGGCGTGTAATGCGGATTGGCGAAAGCGATGTATACGCCCCGGGACCGTATACCGTGGCTTTGAACGTCACATTCTCCCCACCTTGAAATGATGCTGTCCGCAGCATCGTGGGTCTCCCCACCTTGGAATCTTCCTAGCCTGCCATCAACCTGATGCATACGATATACTACTATAATACTTACATATTTATTAAGATTACCTTAAGGTAATATTTTTAAATCATTATTACGCCCTTACATTATCAACTAACTTGTCAATTCATAACTTCTATTAAACAAGGTACTTATTAGTCTCCGTTATCACAACATTTAGTTTATCACAATTTAACACTTTCATATACAATTATTACTTAAGGTACTCTTCATTCCTTGCAACACATTCCAACAAAATTTGTGTTGCAAGTCTTCGCACCTTAAAATCCTGCATTAATTTTATAATATCTATAATTACATACTTACTATCTTAATTATTAGAATTATTCTAAGGTAATGTTTAAGACATTACTGTACTATTTCATTATCCAATTAACTTATCACATCATAACTTAATCCACGCAAGGTAATTATTAACCTTACTTAATACAACATTTAAGTTTATCAAAGTTTATCAATTTCATACAAAATTTACACTTCTAATGTACTCTTCATCCCTTGCAACACATTATACAAAAATTTGTGTTGCAAGCCTTCGTAGCTCGACCTCCTTGCCCTCCGGAGCGCTCTAGGCCTGCAGGTCGACACTACCTATTATTAATTATTAATAAAATTTTGGTTATATGGTGACCACCCCACCTATCTACATGAATGCATGGCTAATCTCCCGGCGTAGGAAGAGGATGATTCTTCCATCGTGGCCGTGGAGACAGCGTCCTATTATGCCTATATGCCGCTCATGCCTACACCTCTAGTTGCCCAGCGTGGAGGATATCCTTCCCGTGGGGGGCGTGAAGGATAGATTCCTCCTATCAAAGCATATATGGGGCTAAAGGTGCCTTTCCTATCAATGCATTCCTCAATGACCTCCTTTCTCTCGAGGTCGTCTACTTCCATAGGACCGAAGTAGACTTTCTAATCTACCTTCCACTCGTCCAAGCGGAAACGCGGTCATGCCTACATTGGCATTACACCACGCCCTAGAGATCACCGTAGTGGTCTCATCATCGGTAATAACGCACGCAACCCATACCTGGCATAGGTTGCATGCGTAGATTAATCTTAACTACACATGAAACTAATCTAAATACCAATCGACATGCCTGAGCCAATTTTTACTGGCTCCTTTAATGCATGTGATTAACATAATTACCCTAAGGTAATCTTTATGAATTAACATTATCATAGTATCGGATACATTACTTCCGATAGTACAATTATATTTACTCTAAGCTTTGCAATATTTAACGACTTTTAGATCGCGATTATTTAAACAATAACTATGATTTAGACCTATTGTACATAGACAAGGTTTTAATTATCATACACAAGAATTAGATGTGCTTCTTATTCTCTTCCCTAGGTCCTACATTACCCTTGGAAGTATATCCCTAAGATGCACTTAAGTATATCTGAATTCTATTTTCTATTTATATTTATAAGGACCCGAGGTCATATAGCTATCCTTGGAAGGAATTGCATCCTTGCGAAGGATTAATTAACATGCTACCTCACATTATTGTTGTTATTTAACTTATTTTCCTATGATACATATACATACGGCAATTTCTATCCAGTTATTAGGATCTATATTTAACTTATCAATAAGACACATTACAGCTTATAATACATGCGCACACCTTACCTAAAGCTAGAACGCATCCACCCATTGAGCCGGCGTCGAGTAGTTTGGAGATGACTTGGTCGTTGCATTGCTCTCATGGTTTTGCTCCACCTCGTTGGTGTAGTTAGCTATCGTGTCGGTCTCGCACGTTGAAGGCCTCCTGAGCACTAAGGTATCTATCTATCTTACGCTCTATTCGCTTCGGTCAATTCGATGCAAGTACGTTCAATCATACGATTGAGCGCTCCCACTTTCTTCGAAAAGAAAATGGTCCTGCACCCCTTCAATGACGTTGTACACAACGTCATATCTATTCTCTCCCCTTAAGAGGTTATACGCTTCTTACTTAGCGCATTACTTTACTAGCCTTAGCTAACATATATAACCATCTAAGATGGATGCACATATTATGTTATCATTTATTTCAATATACTTATGGGTTACCTACTTAGTTAGAACAATTCTAAACCACATGGTTTTGTCATGACGACAATTCCTTTTGGCTCAAAAGACTATTTGATTACTATAATTCTTATTTTAGATATACCTTACATGTATTATTCTTTTATATTCTAGAGATTCCCCCTTTCTTAGTTAGTTAAACTCTTGGAATATTCCTACCAATCGAATTGATGTCATCGTAACAAGTTGGCCGGACTTGCTAGATTACTTCTTTTCTTTCGGTTGGATTATTCTTTTGGAGTTGCTAGATTTATACATGGTCAACAATTATCCTAGTAATGATTCCTTCTTAGCGAGGAGATCAATCTCACCAAGTGGTTTCAATACATTGGATGTTTGTTAACAATCGTGTATAATTATAGTTACTCCTATGCATTTCTTTCCCAATCTTGACGCTTAGCTCAATATTGGGGCGATCCTTTCAGCGAGAGTATCTGGAAATGCCTTCTAATCCCCATATGGATGTTACCGTCCATACATTTAACCTACTAGGCCCCATGGCCTTAGGTGCTTGAGCTCGCTAGAAGTTCATCCACTCGTTGCCTGCTTGAAGGAGCAAGGTAACGTTCTTCCGAGTCGCTCGATACTTCAGTCTCCTTGACGGTGGCTCCCCTTTGATGCAGAGGTTGACTTTGTTCGTTAGAAGCCTCTCATTGCTGGTGGCTTGATGGTGTAGTTGATCACTTGAAATCTTCCATGCCGCTTTTCAAAAGCCTGAAGGTGGCGCCGTTGAAGAAGATCTTTCGTCTTGAACTCTTTGTCTTGGCAGCTAAAGGACGACTCTGTATCCGATATTGTTTCTTCGACTCCATCGATGTCTCATACGTCGAGTCCTCTTGTCGTTATCGTGTTGCCTGAAGAGTGTTGACGATGTTGATTGCTTCACCCCTGCAAATTGCCTGACATCTCTTCCTTTGATCTGTTACGCTATGGGAGGGAAGGAATAACATGGGAACTATACATGCAAAATATATAGCTTACATAATTACAATTACTACTAGAGCTATTAGGTCCCCCTTGTGCCTCCCTTCGAGTTGCACACCTACTCCTTGGTAATGTCATCGGTGTTTCTCCCGGTGCAATGGTGTTGACGATCTATATCCTCCTATTTGTATGTCAGCTCGTACTCCGGGGTAACTCGTTGATATACTTGGGCTCTCCAATGTTTGTCGGCTATGGCACAACACGCTTTGCCTCACATTATAACTAAAGGTGTGCTGGTCGTTGATGCTTCGACATTTCGGTCTGCTTCCTGATCCTGTTCTTGGGCGGTAGTTGTCCCCCCCTTCATGATACTTGAAGCTATTTGGAGGCGTCTCTTGAGGCTGTGCGCGCTTTCTTTGGCTATACTCCTCTGGAATTGTTTTCTTCTGCAGTTGTTCTTTGAATCGTCCATCCTTGGATTAAATCCGCGTGCAAGTTATCAGCTCGCCTCACCTCACCTAATTGCTTCTCCATCGAGCTTCCAAACTTCCTTGTTTGATCCCCTCGATCACATGGCTTGGACGTTGTCACATTCCACAGTGCTATGCCATCTTCTTGTCTTGAGGTACCTTCCGGTGACTTTGATTGTGCTCGTCAGTCTTGATCCTCCTGTTGCCTCTAGGGAGCTCGTGGAAGAAGTCGGTTGCTAGCACTTCTCCAGCTTTCAGTTCCTGACCTTTGTCCCTCTATGCATGTCGGTCTCTCTGGCAAGTAAGGCATCATGGCTCTCCTCTATGCTGGCTATGTTGTCGGGGTGATGGATCCTTATATCTGTGCAGCTTGACCCTTGAGTTGAAGAAGTACTTGCCTTAGATATACTCTTGTCGTTGAATAGCCTGGCTATTATCTTGAACTCTCTTTTTGCCGAAGGTGCTTCAGTTGCTATCCTTGTCGTTAAGGTGTCGAATGCTTCTACCTTGGGCATTTGATGTGCCCATGTCGGAGATATGATCGGCTTCTTCTCTTCTAATTACTGGTAGGAGTACCTGACGAAGCCATCACCTAGTTGTTGGAGGCATATCTCCTCGTCGCGGTGCCTTTCGTAAGTGCATCTCCATCTAATACACGTGTCATAGCGCATCACCCTATATTACCACAAGTTGGAATTATGGTTGTCGAGATGTTGCCTTCTTAGTTGGCTTGTTGATGTCGGGGCGTTCCTCCTTCCATTGTTGAGGCCACTCATGTCATAGGTTCGTCAAGTGCTGCCACTGCTACAAGAGGTAGTGTTACATCCTGACGATGTCCTGGTGCAGCGCTGATGATCTTGACATGACCGGTGTTGTCTCTTATTCTGACATTGGGTGGACGAGCGGTCTTCTACTTGAGGGCACTTCCAGAGTGTTTAGATTCGAAGGTTTGCTTGGCCTCCGGTCGTTTCTCCCTCGTACTTGCTCTTCTGTTTTGATCTTGGGCTATAGTTGTGCTTCCTTGCTTCCTCATTTGGTAGTTGAAGTGAAGGAGCTTCCTGATCTAAGCGCTAAATCCGTAAAACATGACTTTAAACTCATGTTTCTCCACTATATCTGTGAGCATCCGAGATATACAATAGACATATACGCATTTACATTGGGATTTTAATTCATGCACTTTTTCAAAACAACTACGAAGATCTACTTAAATGTTTATACTCCTTTAGGGTTTCCCCTCCTCCTATCGCATTTGATCCTTCGGTTTTGCTGCATCTTCTTCGTTCTGGTTGACTCCGGGATTCCTTGAGATGCTGCTACTATTGTTGAGCTTCATGTCTGATCCGAGTTCGTCGCCCCAAGTTGCGAAGAGTGTTCGTCGATGTGATCCCTTGAGAAGATGCTCCTCGTTAATGCGTATGTCCGTCGTGAGGAATGCGATGACCGCTCACGTCCCTACATGCGGTGTGTCGTTGCAAGATTGCTGATTTGCGGTGCCATTGATCGAGCTTGAGTAGGGTCACCTGGCTGTTGCAGTCGGGCATTCTTGAATGTCTTCGAAGCTCTGAGATCGTGGTCGGTAGGCAGGCATTGTCATTCCCCCGCAGGTTGAATTTCTGAGTGCGACTCCTGTTGCTTGGGCTTTGCTTCATTCCGAGGTGGCTCTCCTGTGCCTGGAAGTGTGGTCATCTCCATTGCCCCTACCATGGCTCCTTCTGGTCGCCTTTGCGTGATTTGTACCTGCTGGCTAGGTCGTCTCCTCCGTCCTTTGGGTCCTAACCATTCGAGTCTCGCACTCCTTGGCTGACGTAGTAAAGCCGTCCTTCCTTTGGTTTCTAGGTGTTCCTGGGTCCGAATTCTGTTTGAGCGAATATTCTCCTCCTTGATCTTGCCCCCTAGTGCTTGATATAGGCCTTTGAGTCGGAGATGTTCCTTGATATCGTCTCCTCCCCTCATGGTCTCCTACTTTTTTGGAACCGATGAAAGTTCTCCTATGGTGCAAGGTAGCCGGAAGCTTGTCTGATTAGCCTTAGGTGCTTTGTTGTTGCTTAGCTTGGTTTGCTCCTTTTGTTGACGTTGCATGACGTTAAGCTTGAGCCGCTGGCTGCAAAGGTCGTGGTGGTCTTCCCTCCGGTTTCTATACGCTCTCATTATTAAGCCATGACTTCTCTCCTCGATGGAAGATTATGCCCTCTGGCCCTAGCTCGTGATGCTAACGCGGCATCGATGTCTAACGTCTTCCTGCACCTATGTTTTGCTGTCTTGCGTTCTTCCATTTGAAACTCATGTGCGTCGAGTTGGTGAAGGCGTCGAGATCCTCTTTCTGATGTGAGCTCGTGGACGTGGTAGCCGGGAGGTTGCCATATAGAAGATTCTTGATGCCGTTGGTTGCCAAATATTCTTCCCATTTGATGAATTTGATGGTAGGCCGGTGGTGTCCTGTTCTACTCGTTTGTCGGTTGAGGTGTTTGTCGTTGTGCTTCCCTCTCTTGGGCCTGCCTTTTCGGTCTCCTCTCCTTATCTGTCTGTACATCGGCTGGGACCTTGATGTCTTCAAGAAGTTGCGCCTCTAGCTCTTCTGTGGCTCTGGCCCTGTACTTCGAAAGCAACTCTCGTATATCCTAGAGTCTAAGGGTCTAGTTGAAAGGCTCTCCTACAACATTTTGGGCTCTATAAGCAAGCAAGATGGCTCGAGCAGCATTACTGGAGACATATCTATAATCTACAAGTCTATGGACATTAGGACGTGTGGTATGGCATGACATGAGGGTTGTTTTGCAAGACCTCCATGATGTTTGAGGCATACTCTAAGGTCCTAGCAAAGTTGGTTTGGGGGAGTCCAATCTCTACACATGGAGTGACTTGGGCAGCTCTAGACTCTAGCTCCTTTCTAGGTATCCCCGGCAATAGGGAGTGTCAATGTGGCTGCTATATAAGTCAAACTCTATTAGAAGGGCCTTGAGAATTAGGTCGGGGTTTTACGCCTTGGGCATGGCAGAGGTGATGTACGAAGAAGAGTTGGACTTGGGTTGCTATCTTTGAGGTCTAGATGACTATAACAAAGGGGTGTTCTTGGGCACTTCTATCTAGGAGTAAGGCATCAGATTTGAGCCGAGAGCAATACTTACGAGCTACTAATGGGGTATGCTTCTATCTACGACAAACCACGGTTTGGAAAGACAATTCAAGGGTTTGATCAATTTTGGTCATTTTGAGATGGGGTTTGACATTTCTATCCTAATTTGAGGTCATAAATGGATTCTAGGCTGTCTAACGGTCCTAACACAACAAATTTCAGGCGATTTGGAGCTCTGCAGCTCAAGTTATGGGGTTCAAAATTTGGAGGTCTCACACATTGCTCCCGGCCGAAAATGAGATTTTCATTATCCATCTGGCCCGGCGACGTGTGAGACATTGGCTCAAAATGGGTTAAACTTGTCCAATTTGGGTGATATAAGGGTCTAATCCTACTTATCTCATCGAGTTAGGCAGAGTGGACCCCTTATTTGGTCGATTTGGAGCAGTTTTGGGCACTTTTGGGGCATGGTCTCCTGACAAGATCTCACCGCGTTGCCCCCGGGGCCAGATAATGAACTTTTCATTTTCTGTCCTGGCGCGACGTGTGAGACATCCTCTCAAATTGGCCTAGGATGTCTGTTTTGACAAACAAAAGCTAAAACTTACTAAATCAACTTAATTAAGTAACTTTATACACTTATAATTTACTCTAAAACACTTTGTATTAAACCAAATTTTATCATTTACGAAATTAATAAGGCTCTCCTTTGATATGACTGGCTAAGTGCATATCTTTCTTTATTAGAGTTACTCCCTTGGCGTGTACTGTGCAGGCTGTTGAGTCTTCAAAAATGTTGGACCCGCTTCTGCTCTGCTACTTCTTGACCCTTGGCCTCCCGCTCTCGTTCTGCCCTCTCCTCTTCTTGTTTCCTTCGGCCTCCTTGGCCTCCGGCTGTTTCGCCTTGTCGAGGAAGTCGAGCATTCTGTTTGGTGCGCGTCATGTCGATCGGAGTCTTGGTGTCTATCGAGATGCTGTCTCTGTCTAGCTTAAGGGTCTTGGTTCTAAGTCTAAGGCTTGGCAATTAATATTATCCAACATTATTAAAGCTTAAATCTAATTAAGAATTATAATTCAAATACAAACGATGCCCGCCCTCAGTGGTTGGCACGGGGGGGTTTGGGGGGGTTCAACCCTATGGGTGGGAGGTTCAATTCCTGTTATTGTGGGAATTCTTTTAAGATGAGGTTTAAATAGATTGGAAAGCTAAGGGTACCTTCGCACCCGCCTTTAAGTTAGGATAAATTTTAATTTTTAACACAAGTTTCGTTCGCAGTTAAGTTAGCATTGGATTAAGAATTTCAGTTCGTTCGCACCACTAGTTAAGTTAGCATTGGATTAAGAATTTCAGTTAAGTGTCATATAACATTTGTTTATTGGAAATGTTAACGGAAATCATGTTCCCACTTTTAAGTTAGGACAAATTTATTTTTTAAGTAAAAGTTTCGTTCGCACTGCTAGTTAAGTTAGCATTGGGTTAAAAATTTCAGTTAAGTGTCAGTTAACTTTTTAAAATAAAAATGTTAACAAAAATTATGTTCCCACTATGTTGGGTTAAGTTAGTAAAATTAACACAAAATTAACCCAATTCAAAAAATACACTAAAAGTTAAAGTGACCTTAAGAGGTCACTTTAAGGTCAGTTAAGGCCATTTTGATGATAATTTAAGGTAACTTAACGAGGCATATATGAACATATTGTCTTTATGTTAATTTAAAGGATAACTTAAATTGGGCATGTGCGAATGCATTTCATGGAACTGCCGTTAGGTTAATTTTAACGGGAATCCTTAACTAAGTTTGGTCTGAAGGCAGGATCCAGTTAACACTAACTTAACTTAAAGGTCAAAATTAACTTAATCTTAACCTAACCGCGGGTGCGAAGGCACCCTAATCTAGCTAATTCCTAGGCTGAAATTCGAATTACCAAGTTACTTTTCTAGAATGAAGGGGTCATTTTCCCTGTCTCCCTCAGGGCCTACCTAGCTGCGGAAGCGTAAACATACATGTCAGTAGTATAGAATGAAGGGGTCATTTTCCCTGTCTCCCTCAGGGCCTACCTAGCTGCGGAAGCGTAAACATACATGTCAGTAGTACATACAGAATGAAGGGGTCATTTTCCCTGTCTCCCTCAGGGCCTACCTAGCTGCGGAAGCGTAAACATACATGTCAGTAGTACATACATCAACATACATACATCTACCTAGCTGCGGAAGCGTAAACATACATGTCAGTAGTACATACATCAACATACATACATCAACATCATATGACCATCACGAAGTAGTACATACATCAACATCATATGATGTCAGTAGTACATACATCAACATCATATGACCATCACGAAGGATGGTCCTCCACATATCTGCATAGACAAAGATCAGCACATCACATAAGGAATCCTACCCAAGGCTCAGACACAGGGATGGATGGACTGACAAGCTTTTGTCATGTACATCAACATCATATGACCATCACGAAGGATGGTCCTCCACATATCTGCATAGACAAAGATCAGCACATCACATAAGGAATCCTACCCAAGGCTCAGACACAGGGATGAACTGACAAGCTTTTGTCAGCTTGGGTCTCCAGAGTTCATTGCAGACAGAATCATGACAATGGATTTGGCTGGCATAAGAACATGGCATTGGGTTGTCCACTCCATCCGCCCCTCCTGTGCACACTTTGCAGAGTAGGCTGAAAAGTGTTGGGACTCGACCAGAGTAGGGTGCATAGCCAAAGGGGCTACGCTCTCACCGGGTTACATCTCCCGGCCCCCAGATGGGGCGGTAGGGATCACTCCCTCCGAGATCTACATGCCGACTCAAGGTGACTAGAGGGCCCTTTGCCCTTATTCGACCGAACCCACCGGAAAGTGAACCCCACTCCACCTTATGTCGAGCCCATGCCTTGCCCAGCACTTTCGGTGGCAAAGCCATTAGACCTAGTCACAATGATCCCCTGTAGACTTTACACGCCCGGGGATCGTTCAAGAGTCGAACACGAACCTCCTTATAAGCCCGTCGGCCCTTCACCCACAACCGGTGTGGTTCTTGTGCCTGAGCCGAATCTATAGTGTGCTAGAGAGGCTAATCTAGGAGCATCTACTACCAAGCTTTGGGGTCTCTACCCCCTTCCCAATACAAGGAGTTCATAGAGATAAATCATCCATATACATCACAGAAGAACTAAAGAACAAGATCTAATCTATATCATAGAGTTAGGTTCTTTAGTTAGAGTCTGGTATCTAGAGATCTAGAGGGCTGCTATGGGCAATTTAAGAGGCTAAACCTACTGATTCGATGGCTGAAATGGGGTTTAGACTATTAAATTGCCTAAATACCTGATCCTTGAGTTCCTCCCCACGACTGAGCTCGACCATCCCGGCGAGATGCTCGAATCAAGGAAAACTAATGATGCAATTCTCTCGGGGCAGTTCGGGAGGCGGTTTTGACCCTTGGGGCAGTCAAAACAGAGCTCTAAAACCCTAGAAACGAAAATGGGCAAGTTAGGGTTCTCCTACTTAAATAGACAAGGGGTTGGCTAGGGTTTCCAATGATCCCCTTTAGGCATGTGGGATAATTGGAAATGGGCCCACTTGCCTTTAAGGGCTAGGTGGCCAAATGTGCCCACATGGAAATGTGTGCACCCAATTGTGCTCACATGGAAATGTGTGCACATTAATGAATGTGCACATTGGAAAATGTGCACATTAATTGCACCTATGGGTATGGCCCACTTGGCATAAAGTGGCCACATGGGAAAATGTGCACCTAAGTGAATGTGCACATGGTTAAATGTGCACATTAATAAATGCACACTCCTTGCAAGTTGCCCCCTAGGGGCTACCCACCTGGCTACACGTCGGCGTACACGTCAGTCGGGGTGGCGTGTACGCGTGACGAGGCAGTACAGTATACGTCCTGGGACCGTATACTGTGCTGGAACGTCACAGGAAATTGTTGTTTATGTCAACTACAAACATCACAATCATAACATTATATGCCTATGTGAAACACGACACCAAGACCATTGTAACATTGTGTATTTTCATTAGTGTCATATTCCCATAGAAGCCCCACATTCAACGTACTTTGTTTGCATCATTTGGTGAAATACAATTGAAATGCGTGTTACCAACTCTTTTGTTTTCAGCCATTCAAGCATCACGAGCTTGTTCATTTTAATGGCCATGCTGATTCAATTTGTTCCATATTTGTAGGTGTGTGAATCTAGTTGTGGGTCTTATGCACATCATCCAAGGAGACAAAGCAAGGCTATAGTACTACGAAGCTAACGTTGAAATCTAACCAAGTTATATCAAATAGTGTGGCACTATGACATTTCAACCACAATGAAGGACAATGAAATCAAATCCAAATCGACAAAGTAAAACTCATAATGGAGTTGTTACCTAACAAAATATGTTAAAAAGTTATAAAAGACATGACAACAGGTTATTGATATTCAAAGCTTCGGTTACATGCTGACACCATAAAACCAATCATCTGGGATTGGTTTAAGAAAACAAGAAATTAAAACTAAACATAATTATTTCTTATATGAACGGCACAAAATCCATGACCAGAGTATCTACAACATGCAATATATACTTATCAAACAATGATAAGTTGGCTAAACAGGCAATTTGATACAAGGCAATACAGACAACAGATCCTCTCAGGTCAGACAGTATAAAGACCTCAGGGGCAGCAGACAGGCTCCACTAACATGCGAGATATTGCACTGCTGCTCAGATAATGTGGTGGGATAAGGCCGCCTTTTAGAAAGATAGAACCTTGTTGGACGAAGTTTTATTGCTTCAGTGCACATTGCCAAGGCAACTCATCTTGGTGTTCAACGCCTCGACGCATAGACATTATGAAATTCGTAGTGGAAGATGCACTGATGAGAGATGTTACATTGCGACAGGATGTGAAAGTTGAAAGGCACCCCGCTGTTTGTTAACCATGACCTCACCAGCTACAATAGGAATCCCATAGATGGGAGCTAGGCCATCTCAAGAAAGTTCGACACACTGGTGGCACTGCCGCACTGGTCTACGGCACGGTGATGGGTTTTTTTACTGCCTCAGTATGAGATCAAAAACATGGTGCACATAAGTGTTGCAACCCCTTGGGGTGCTGCTACTGCTATCGCTACTCCAGCAGGTGCTTCTACTGCAACCCCTCGAGGTCTTGCTACTACTGCTACTACTATTGCCACTACTGCTTCATTAGTTGTCCATATTGCCACCTCTCTCAGGGTGCTGCTACTGTCGCCGCTGATCCTGCTATTTTTACACCTTGAGATACTGCCATCTTACTCATAATTGCAACTATATGGGAGTCTACATCTGCCACCAGCAAATATGAATTATACGTGCATATGATCTCCTGGAATTATAGGGGCTTTCCCTAGCAGAAGGGAGATATTTTAAACTCTATCGCTAGGGATATGGATTTCATACTCCTTATGGGAAATCTGGGAACTGCCAACTATCAATAGTGCTCGTTGTTCATTGAGTGCATATGCAAGCAGAGGTATGGGGGTATAGCCTACTGCTATCGAACTGGCTTGGCACCACTAGTCTCCCTATATAAGATATATAAACATAATGCCACGGTTCTATTGCGAAGAATTCGCAATAGAACCGCCATTCTTTGGCAAGGGACGTTGCTATTTTGGGATCGCATCCCCTATATATGCTCTTCATTTTCAGTTCTTCTCTCATCGGCGTTCTCTTGAGCTACTTTCTCTACTCTATTCTATTCCTCCTAGCTTCCCTCATCCCTCCCACCCTGACTTGGGGGGATTGAGACTTCTTTTCTTATTATCATTTCTTCCTTTTGGTGGGATTCTGTAATAGTCTCATTTTTCTCAGCGTGGCACTGTAGCCTTTGAGATATGATATTATTTATTTTTCTCTCTGCATGGCACTGTAGCCTCCGGGGCATACTTATTATTTTGTTCTTTCTTGGCGTGGCACTGTAGCCTCCAAGGTTTTCTTCTTTTTCATTTTCTCTCGGCGTGGCAATGTAGCCTCCGAGGCAGCACTAACCAGATGTTTTTTCTGCGATGGTCATTCCGTGGACAGTTCCTGGTTGGTCGGCTGTTGTTTCTTCCTCGGCGTGGCCTTGGAGCCTTCGAGTGCTATTATATTTTTTTTGTAACTGAAGTTTGGAACAGGCCCTGGCTTAAAGCTCCTAACTTTCTAACGGGTCATTCTCGTTTTCAGACTTTCTAGTGCAGGTCCTTTTTTGCAGTTCTTTCGGTTGTCAGCGCCATCATGTTTGCAACGGCTCACTTCTTGGCCGACGTATACTGGTGGCATTCAATGAGAGCATGGGCGATCATTGTTCATTAGGGGTTTTCTCGAAAACCCGGAAGAGTAGCAGGGTTTTTCATCTCGATGAGGAGCGGTAGTCGGTTTCTCACATTTGCATATACCAATAGCGGAACAATCGTCTTTTATCTAGCACTCTTCAGTTTTATCATGCTCTCGATAAATTGTCTAGTTTCGGAGCATGTTCATTTTTTCAAGCGTTTCAAATTTTCTATCCCCTAGTAGGGGGATCAGTATGTACTCAAAGATTTTACAAAAGCTCAATGAGAACACCACTTCACTTCGGCCAATATATGTTTTGTCCAGGACCTTGCCATAGAATTGTTACTTATGGATACGAGTGCGGAATTGCAATGGGCACCCCTTTTTTTGTCGCAGTATGCAACTTTCCATATGCAGACTCTAACTTCTATCATCATCACTCAGATATAGATTGGATGGACCCATATGTTGATCTATATGATGATATACAGCAACACAAACAGTTGGGACATGTGATGTTAGTTGGAGACTTCAATGTACGCACTCGCATAAAACCGTTAACGAAGTTTGACTCCTTGGCTAGGAACATACTAGAGCCCCACCCTACAAAGACTTCTTGGCCATATGCGTTGGATGATAGAGCACATCTAGTCACACGCTATAGAAGGCAGTTGCTTCAAATATACAAGATTTTTTACTTGGTTATCTTCAATGGTACATTGGCCATCCTTCTTCCAACTACACTTGTTGGTAGGAGAACCCGGGTTAAGATACATTGAAAAGAACGAATCGTGATGACGTCAGCAATCAGCGCCATTTTTCTTGATTTGTTTGTCCTATTCGATTCAAACTATTTTCTTGATCTTTCTGTGCTAATTTCTACTACTCTTTGAAGAAATTGGAAGATTCAGTGTGCCAGCCTTGTAGGGGCTAGCAATCCACATGTTTCCCCTCACCTTTTCCTATCGATGGACATCAATATCTTCACAATTATCAAGCACAATGGCAGATTAACCTGTGGTTTTTTAAAGGGAACACCGGTGGATCTTTGGAACTCTCTGATTACAAATCAGTACTTCCCCCAAGAGCTCTTCACCCCTGAATACTCCTTTGTTCCGAGTTCAGTAGAATTCGAAGTCGAAATTGTTGATTCCTGGTTACAAGAATTCATTGGTAGAAAAAGAAGTGTCGGCTTCGTTATTTTTCATGTGCATTGTGATTGGAGCGACTCTAAAATTGTGGTAAAGGTATTTTCTAAAGCAATGATTCATCCTCTTGTGCCGTTTCCCTGTCGTTTTGGCCTTGAACTTGGCTCTCCAGCTTCCTTTTTCTGAATTTTCTCATCCTCTGTTTCTTTTTCGGCCCCTTGTTTTCCCCTCCTGCTCTTCCGCACGTTTTCAATTTGCTTTTGTAGTTTCCACCTGATTCTTTACGGATGGAGCTTATAAGCAAAAATTACCCTAAATTTCTTTCAATTCTTCACGCCTTTGCTGATCTTGAGCCCTCTGCGCGCGCTAATCTCCTTAAACAGCTAAGGTCCTTTCAAGAAAATCCAAAAACATTTATTTTTTTTGCTGACTTTGCTAACTCTTTCTCTGTCAATAATTTGGACCATTCTCCTCCAATAAATAAAATGTTTGAATTTATCCCTGGGGGAGCTTTTGAGGATAGTGATGTTGATTTGGATGCTGATATAGATAAAGAGAATTGGGAGGGAGATAAGTTTCTTGTTGAGTGCCCTCCTCCTCAGGTTATCTCCAAATCTATCTCTTCTCGGACTAAGAATTTAGCTAAGTCCAAAAACTATGACACCCCCCTGGCTGAGCTCATTAATCTGCATAATACTCCAGCTGCTAATACTAGAAGTAAGGTTAAGAAGGGAAAAGGAAAAAAGAAACTTCATAGACACTGAACCTTTGATTTCCTTTTTCTCTCTGATCCTCCCTGGTTTTTTCTATGAAGATTCTTTCTTGGAATGTAAGGGGAATCAAGGGCCCTATCAAAAGAAGGAGAGCTATCTCCCAAATTAGGAGCTATAATGCTGACATCATTATGCTCCAGGAAGTTAAGCTTCCTAAATTCGAAATCTCCAATCTTGGTGATTGGATTTTCCCTGGTGCCTTTTCCACCTGGATTGAAGCCTCCGTAGAAGTGGGGTATTATCATGATCCGGAGAAACCCCGAAACAACTTTCTTTCTTTAATTCCCCCAAGATGTGGCAAGGTGTTACCTTTGAATTTCAGGACTCGACTTTTGGAGTGATTAATGTATATGCCTCCACTAACCCCAAAGATAGAGAATTACTCCGACCGAAATTAACCTTTGGTTCTGAGAATAATCCTATTTCAGACTGGATTATTGGGGGTGATTTTAACAATACTCCTGATTGGAACATGAAGCTTGGCAACAAAATTAATATGTCCATTCCAGAGAGAAATAATTGGGAGTCTCTAATATCTGACAATGCTTTGATCTATGTTCCCTCTTCCACTGCCTCATATACCTGGTCTAATAAACAAAAGGGGGACAAAAGAGTTTTTTGTGCCCTTGATAGGTATTATGTCTGTAGCCCAAACTCCTCTCTCTGGGACAACTGCTTTGTTACTAGTGATGAAGGCAATATTATCTCAGATCACCAGCCCCAATTCCTTTGCACAAAGCAGTTAACTCAAATTCCCAGAGAAGGTAATGTCCCCTACAAATTTAACTGTGCTTTGCTTGAGAATGATTCCTTTGTGAAAGACTTTAGGGAATTCTATTTGCATATTTCTGAAGAGAGAAACCAGCACTCCATGAAAAGATTTTATGGCAGAATTAAGAAGATCAAAAGCTGGATAAAAGATTGGTCAAAAAGCAAGCATTTGTCCAAGATCAATGAGAAGGAGCAGTTGCTTTCCAAAATGAGGGATATTAGATCTCTTCTTCAGGATGATCCTTATAATTTAAACCTACAGATTGGGGAAGAGCTCTTGGAAAACTATTTGAAGAGTATTGAGGAAGTGGAAGCTAAGAGTTCAACTATAAAGTGTAAAATTAAATTCAGCAAAGGATATGGACTGTGGCGCTTCTAGATTTTTCTTCAAAATGGCTAAAGTCGGGGCTCCTAAGGAACTCCATCACTTTCGGGTTAGAACTGATACAGGGGTTGTTAGTAGAAGATCCCAAGCTCATCAAAACCTTTTTTCAGGATAACTATGCTTCCCTCTTCTCCAAACTGCCTGCTAATCTCATTGACTCAGTCAAAGAGAAGAGTTTTCTAGATTTGCTGGATAAGGTAATCCCCTCTCCCATTGAGGACATGGATGGTTCCTTTGTGGCCATTCCTGGTGAAGATGAGATTTTTAAGGTTTTACGTTCTTTTGGTAAGAATAAGTCTCCTGGACCTGATGGCCTTCCTTGTGAGTTTTTTATCCACTTCTGGGAAATTCTCAAGCATGACATTGTTTCTTTGGTTAGAGGTTTTTGGGAGGTCAATCACCTGCATCCTTCCATATCAGCTGGCTTTATTTCTCTTATTCCCAAAGTTGACAATCCTTCTACATTCTCTGATTGGAGGCCTATCTCCCTGACCAATACCTCTTACAAGATCTGTGCTAAAATCATTGCTAATAGAATCAAGGATTATCTACAGAGAAACATCTCCCTTCATCAATCTGCTTTTCTCTCTAACAGGTTTATCCTGGACAATTATATCACAGCTATGGAAGGTCTTCATTGGAATAGAATCTCCAACCAAAATTGTGTTCTTCTTAAGCTTGACTTCAAGAAAGCTTTTGATACTGTTAGATGGGATTTCCTTGACCTTGCTTTGTCTAAGATTGGTTTTCATCCCAAGTTGAGACTTTTAATTGTGGCTTGAATGTCTACTCCAACTCTGCTATCATTTTGAATGGATCCCCTTCTCATTTCTTCCCTCTTGCTCGAGGTGTGAGGCAAGGTTGCCCTCTTGCTCCTTATCTATTTCTGATTGTGGCTGAGATGCTCACAAGGGCTATAATTCATTTCAAGGACCTTGGTGAACTTAAGGGTCTTAAAATGCCCGACAAAGGATCGACTCTCTTACTCTTTCCCAATATGCTGATGACACCTTTGCTTTCTTAGATGCCGATATCTCTAATATTGAGTTTTTCTTGATATAATTAAACAATTCTCTGCTTTGATCCGGTGTTCATTTAAATCTGGCCAAATGTGTGATCATTGGTGATAATATCCAACCCAATTTTGCTGATATTAAGGTTCTAAATTCCAACCAGCGCCTACTCTTCTTGGTATGCCTTTATCTCTAAATCCTAATCTGAAAGGTCTTTGGCAACCAATCATTGATAGAATCAAAAAGAAGTTGAATAATTTCAAAGGTGGCTTATCTCTAGCTGGCGTAACTTTAATTGCTAATTCTGTTCTTGCTAGCTCTCACATCTACTTTTCTTCTCGCTCTTGTGGCTCCCAAGGTCATTTTACTATGAGATTGAGAAAACAATCGAGATTTATATGGAGGGATCTCATAAGGTTGGTTGGAAGTTTGTTACCAATCCTAAAGATCCAGGGGGGCTTAGGGTGCAAAAATCTACATCCGCAAGCCATTATGCTCTTCTTGCCGGTAAATACATCCGGAAATCCTTTGCCGAGCAATTCAAGTTCCTCCTCTCTTTTCATTAGATACTGGCTGCTTTCCTCTCATCCTGAAGGTCACCCCTCTATTGGCCATATTCTTCCTGATTCATGCTTTAATGTCCTCCATGCTGGTGTTAATACTTCCCCTCTTATGAGGAACATTATTCATGCTTGGAATAAGGTGCATGCTGCCTTTGATTACGCTCCCCCTCAGGATTTGAACCTGCACATGTCAATTTTCTGGAATCCTATCCTCAAGAATCATCCAAATAAAGTTCTGGCTTTGAGACATCCGAGGGTGTACAAAAAGTGGTCTGATTATGGCTTCAAATCTATACAAGACCTATACATAAACAACAAGTTGATTTCCTGGACCTATCTGAAGAACACTATCCATGGTACTTCGAGTGATAAAAAGATTTATTTTCACATAAAATCTTGTCTGCCTCATATCTGGGTAAATAATATTGTGCCAAGGGCAACTAATTGGACTCTGGAGGGCAAATCTCATTACAAAGTTAGCAAGATATACTCTTTGATAAGTAAAAATGATGAACCCTCCAAGGCAAGTTCTAAGTGGCTTATCTCAGAGGAAGAAAGCAACATTCTGTTCAAGGAGGTCTGGAACTCCTATTGCTTCCCTAAGACCAGTCTCTTTATCTGGCTGATAGCTAATAAAAGTGTCCCCAATTTACAATTGCTTGCCATTAGGAATGCTGATATTTCTGCTCTTTGCCATCTTGGATGCAATAGGGAAGAAAATCTTGAGCACATTTTCTTTTGCCCCAAGCTAAACCCCTTTTGGTCTTGGTTCTTTGATAATCTAGGACATCTTTACCAAGGAAAAAATTAAGGAACTTTTATATTCAAAGTGGTGAAATAGACTTGGCTAAAGTATGCCAAAATTTGAGGTGAAAGCTTCTAATGTTTAGCTAAACTTTCTAAATTTTGCGACCTATACTTTCTTACATTTGGCTAAACTTTTATTTAAAAAAGAAAAAACCTTCTATCTTTTGACTATTTTGCACTAATTCAAGACCTAAATATTAACTGACCATAATAAATATAAAGGCTATATGATATTTTGGCTAAAGTACACTAAAATTTGACGTAAAAGCTTCTAAGTTTTGGCTAAACTTTCCAAATTTTGGCAGTTACACTTTCTTGCGATTAGCTAAAGTCGAACGAAATGGAGGTGGGGCGTGAAATAGACTTGGCTAAAATTTTATTTTTTTTAGCCCAAAAAGGGCCATAGTTTAGCCAATTTTTTTCCAAACAAGGCCAAAATTTCGCCATTTAGCTAAGTTTAGCCACTAATTTTTTCCATGATCTTTACCCTAATAGGATTCCAGGTAATCTGTTGTCTTATATTCAAAATAAGTGTGCCTTTGCTAACTCTCTAATGTTTATTGCTCTGTGGAATGTCTGGAAATCTAGAAATAGAGTGGTTTATGGTATGAAAAAATTCTCAACTTTTTGGATCAAGGTCCACTTTCAATTTGATGTTGAGTCCACTGCATCAGCCCATAAAAGGAAATATGCAGATAAATACAACAGGAAATGGAACTCAATTGGTCTTTTCAGGGGGTCTTTTGATTTATTTGCATCCAATCTTGGTGTCATTAATTCTAATTCCATTTTTCATGATGATGCTAGCTTACTTGAAGATATGTAAAACTAGTCTGGGGGAGATTGAAGACAGCCTTCTTAAGAAAGACATTGGTCAAGATTTCAGTGTGTTATTTAGCAATATGTCTTTGGTGGAAGCAGAGGCAAGCAATAGCATCAAGTTAGTAAGATTATTCTGCAGGGAAGTGGTGCAGGTTTACAACATGTTCGACTTTCTCTCCATGTACCATCACTTCATGACAGAGAATCAGTTCTCAGGATACAGGGAGCAGTATTACACACATAGAATGTTGGCAGATCTATATGGCTCCTTGCTCTGTTTGAGTGGGGTTGATCCTTCTTGCATTGAGGAGATTGCTGAACAGACTACTGACTCTTATACCTTTGATTCTGCTGCTCCTTTCTATGCTTACTTCAATTCTAGACTTGACTCAACATGCCTTTAGCCTACCTTCTCTCTTTCATCCATCTTGAACTCATTACCGGCCCTACTCGGTCATCAATTGCTCAATCTTATTTCTTAATCTGGCTGGAGTTTTTGGTTGATTGTTTCAGGTCCTGTGTTGGTTGGGGTCGAGATTCCTCCCTCTCTGTTGAAGTCATCTTTATCTTATAAGTTATTTTTGAGAAAAAAGTTCACGACTTTTTGAAACTTGACTAGCATCACATATGTTGAGCAACACATTTTGTATTTATGCTACATAATTCTGGTGATAGACCTTGCTAAAATGTATTCTGCGGCTATAAGCAGAATCATGTACTGTTTTTCTTGATTAATGGAAAAATCAACTCTTACTCTCAAAAAAAAAAAAAAAAAAAAAAAAAAAAAAAAAGAGAGAGAACCCGGGTTGCATCTTTAATACCATGGATTATATATGCTGGTGGCTGACGAGGATCTCCATCTGTGAGTTGGCACAGACAATAGAGATTAAGAGATGGATTCAGACCATCAACCCCTCTTCCTTCAGATAACCTGGTAGACTCTTCAGATCCTTGTCTTGTAAACCCCCCACATGCCTCAGCTCTGCTTGGATTATGATCACGCGGAGGTCAACGCCTAGATGCTCAAGACGAGCTTGGAAAAATTTTGTAAATTCTCATGCTACAGTAACAGACTGGCTAATTGATCAATGTACTCCTGAATATTGCCAAAAGATGCTTTGAAGATGCAACCCACATAGGCCCTCGGGAACAACAAGCTTTTCTCAAAATGAGTGGTTTGATGATGAATGTAAAGAGCTTAAGCGCTGGCTTTGACTAGCCATCAACCCCACCTTGCGCATGCATACAATCAGACAGTATTGCAGTTTTCTTACAGGTAAGAAAGACAGATTAATTGCGAAGCATCACCCGGAAATGTTCTAGCTCCTCGACTGTCATCCCAAGACATTATGACGACGGTTTATATTGGTGGCTATTACTCAAACTTTTGAAATGGAACTTTGTACTATATATATAGAATATTAATTAGATCTTGTTAACGTTCAATAGTTATATTTGGTATAATTATTGTACGGTTTTCTAATTAAAATAATCTCTTGACATTTTGATAGTGCAATAACTTTCATGGCCTATTGGTCTCTATGGGCGTTAAAAAAATCTATTCTACTCTACTCTATTCTATTATACTATATTCTATTCTAATTAGTGTTAAGGTTTTCTCTCGAAAACCTTTTGAGATGCGGGTATTTTTAATGATAAAAGCAATATGTGTATTATTCTATTGTATTGTGTCATATATCTAGCATTATAACAGGGGTTTTTTTGTGATTTTATACGCTTTTTGGCATGGTTTTCATATGATTTCATGGGCGTTTTGCGCGAGGCATACTAATCAGTACATCTAGAGTGCACCAAGTTTTTGCATGCAATTTGTGCAATTTTTGTTTCATCCTCCTCAATGGCTAAGATCAGAGGGCTTACAAAGAAAGCCCTCTTTTAATTCAAAAAGATCCAAGGGCTTATAATAAAAGCCCTTTTGTCATGAGATTCGAGACAGCCGGAATTAGGGCACGGTTAGGGTTACTTGGAGTCATGCATATCCGATGGAATAGCAAAAAAGTTCAGCAGATCTGGCTATGGCGGCCCATTTGTGTGAGGCAGATTCTGCAAAAAAACAATGTGAATCCCTTAGGCTTTAATTCTTCCCTCTGTTCCACCCGGGTGGTCCTTCTGCAGAGTTTTTTTCTGTGTTTTTGAACCAGTTTGATCCAAGGGATAGGTCAGTTCCCCCTTTCTATTTTTCCATTCAGGTGTATTTCTGCAGGGATTTCTTCATGGGTCAGCACCGGGTAGATTTTTCTGCAGAAGTTTCTTCGGGGTCAGCTCCAATTGTTTCAGGGTGTAGCTGTAATTATTTGCAGTGGTCGTTTGCTTAATTGACGGCTCCATTTGCTCACCAAGTTAAGCTGCAAAAGTTTTATTGTGACCATTTGCTTGGCAGCGGCGTTTGTTTCTCAGTTGCAGCAAGAAGGCATCTTCGTCCTTGGCAGTTGAGAGGGATCTTCGTCCTTGGCTTTCGGTTCTCTCTCTCTCTCTCTTTTTTTATTGCATCTTCGTCCTTGCTTCCCAAAACTGTTTTCAAGATGTGCTTTCGGTTCCCTCCATTTTGATTGCATCTTCGTCATTGACAGTGAGATTTGAGCAAAGGAAATGTGATGGCCCGGAATTGGGGCAACTAGAAGACAAATAAACAAGGGAATCAGATTCTGAGGCGCCCACTTGTGGTCCAGGAGAGAAAATGTGGCAACTATATAGCTTAGCCCATAACTTGGCTCTGTAGTCTGTGCTATACTGCATTACATCTGTAGGGTCGTTTTCTGTGTTTTGGACTTAGCAGCAGTAGAACATGGCATCCTCCTTTCACAGATATAAGACACAGGAGCAAAGTATGTATCAGCTATAAATGTTAGGAACAGGATACCCTTGAACATAGAGACAAGTTCCAGTACCAAGTATGAAGCAGCTATAAATGTTAGGCAGAGAATGCCCCTGGACATAGAGACAACTACCACGTATCAGATCACCAAAGACATGGCTATGGCCCTGAACTTGCCTGTTCTCTAACAACTAAGGATGCTGCACTATTTCAGACATAGCCTGTGCTTCCCAACCCTTGTTCCTAGTTGGCTTTCTGGTTCTCTGTTTGGTTGCACCATGCCCAGCAGGTTGCAAACTCATGTGCGGATTTGTTGGCTGCGTAATCAGAGGTCCGATGCCCTCAATTTTTTAAGGGCAGTGACTAAACTAGAAAGACATCAATGTCTCAGCAACATCAGCAAGAGGTATATCTGCAACCTCGTCAAACATGGGATCTCAGGATATGCACAACAGCAGGAAGGTTACTCTCACGAAGATCACTCTGCTTTGCAGTTCTTTGAGAACATGCAACAGGAGGGCAAAATGCTAGACCAGATAATACCCTTAAAGCAGAGAGAGAACATCCATGAACTTATTATGAACTTATTATTCACAAGGCCCCCAAAATTGAATTAGTATGATTTTTTTCTATTGATTTCTTAATGAAAACTAATTCTTAAAATCAATACTGGTATGTGGGCCAAAAAATTTACAAACCATGTCTAGTTATACAATATAGTTCATTAATGCAATTTCATAACGTGACAAACAAATATTGTTTCTTCACATGGTGTTGAAAGATAATTATTTATAGGTGGTTTTCATGACAACTTAAATATATGATTTTTGCCACTACTTAACTTATCAAGTTTATTGAATTGATATTTTGTCACATTTATCATCATTAGGGCGGATTTGGGGTCTGAAAATGGCCCTTATCTTGGGTTAAAGATTTCCACGTCAGATTCGCCAGGACCAATCAGGTTTGCGCCTTTTTTACGAAAGTCAGTATTACTTGGCAGGTAGAAGGATGAGCAGGCTTACTTGGCATCCACATGGCGTATTTTCATAGGGGATGCCTGCGCTTTTATTGCAACCATTTTAATGGCCTGTATTTTTCGGGAGTCGCTTCGCCGCCCAAAATAAAAGTGACTTTGACCACCTACTGTCAGCGTCACCAACTCCCTTGTCAAATTTTGGCGCCAAACTTCTGTACTGTCACTCCGGCGCCTCTACGTGCATCCTCTCCGCCTTCACTCCTCATCTGCAATCCATGTCTCCTGTAATTTCTGTGTTCTTGCCCCATTTACAGAACTCCCAAGGTCAAGAAGTGGGAGGTTTTGTCTCAATAGGTTCGTGGGTGAGTATGCTGCCATCAACGAGGGGCGAGCATAGAGTTAGCGACAAAAAAGGCGATCAGGCGTCTAAGGACACATTGGATAGGTAGGATAAAAGAGTTCAAGTTGAATTCTAGCGGCCGGAAAGTGGAAAGTATAACAATACGACATGCATATACCCCTTCTGATATGGCCAAAGAGCTAATCTCCACCAAAAACAGATTCCCAAAATTGCCCGCAAATGGTAACCACCTTAATCGGATCACACGACGCGAAGCTAGCTGTCAGCTACTTAACTGCGTAGAGATAGTTTCGCGTCGTGTGATCTCCTTATCTTTTCATTTCTTTCGTTGACACGTGTTTACAAACAAATTTATTGTGCAGGTTTATGTTTATCAGACGTCGTGGATGTCATTCCGGCCGAAAGTATTAGTAGTGTACTTGTCGTGTATCACATAGACATCGGAATTGTCCTTTTCCAAGGTATGGATGCCGTGACCTTGCGGGGTATAGGCATCTGGTTTTACGGACATGATTATAACGTAAAGGTTAGGAAACCGAGCTTGAGGCCGGTTGAATTGCCCCCTTTAAGTGAATTTTGTAAGCCACAGACTAATGAGAACAATGTAATTGCAATGAAGAAATGCATGGCTGACGAGGTGCAAGCGGGAATGTCTGAAAACGGAGGCGTGAGGATGAGTTTCAAAATCTTCACACCGTTTGAGGTATTTGCTAACATATTCCAGATGGCGCAGGAAGTTCGAAAAGCTCCGAAGACATATACGTGCTTTCTCCCCCCTGCCGATTTTGTAGATGGCTTATTTTTGGTTCCGACCTGGGATGTTCGATTCCACGAATCATCCGGTCAACTAATAGAGGTCCGCGTAGTTAAGTCCTCCTTTAAGTTCAGATACTTTCTTCCAAAACAATATTTATACGTTAATTGTCAACTAGAACGAAGGAAACAGAAAAAGAGAGGCTGCACAACTTTTTGGGAGCCGTTTGAGGACCATAACAGACACTCCGATGCGGTGGATATTCGAGTATGGAGAGGGGAGGAAGTCATTTATACAGCCACCATGGAAAGCGAATGGCCATTATCAGAGCTAAGAGTGCTAATGGAGACAGAGGAGATTGCTGACGACTTCCATTATTTTATTGATGGCATTAGGGTTGGTTACAGGCAAGAGGGAAATGTAAAGTTTAGTGAGTTCGTGATCAACAAGAAATTGTCTATCGCCTAGCGCTTTGAATCTCGGTTTTTTATTTGTGTTTTCGTCCGACGATGGCATCATCATCTTCCTCTAGCAAGCGACCACGCCAAGATAGCACTCCGCAGCGCCCAGAGCTGCCCGTGGACATCACCTTTGCAGTGGTGATGAAGAGATTCAAGGAGATCCATGATGAAAACAACCGTCTCGTCGCCGAGAACAATGAGGCGGTCGACAGATTAGCCTTCACGAGGGAGCCGCCGCGACGAAGCGAGACGTTGAGCTCGTGGGAAACATTCGCCATGTACCAAGAGGCTTACGAGCAGCAGGCCGAGGCGGTTGAAACTGCTCACATGATTTCGCAGCCTTAGAAGATATGGAGAAGAAGCTTCGAGTGCGGAGGATGAGAACGCTGCCTCACGGCTTCAAATTGCGGGATATGAAAATCAGCTAGAGGATCATGAAGATCCCTAGCCGTTGTATCTATCTATTTTTGCTTCAAAGAAAAGTTTTCTCTATTTTTTGCTTCTATCTATCCTCTTGTTCCAATGTATGTTACGTTTTTTATTAAAATATCACCTGACGCCAAAAATGCCTTGCTTGCAATTAGGTAGCAATCAATGGATTTCGCGTCGTGTGATCTCCATGCCGTTCTATTTTGCTTCAATGAGAAGTTCTATCTTTAGTTATGTATCAGTAAAATTACTTATGTATAGATTGTATCACCGAAATTATCAATAAAAATTATCACACGAGCTTTCTCCGAAGAAAAGACGTTAGAAGAAGTAACGGTCCTTTTTCCTCACGACGCGAGAAGAAACGGTCCATGTTCCCGACCCACGGCATCCTTCGCGTCGTGTGACTCAAGCTACTACGAAATCCCTGTTATAAATAGAAGACCTTCTATCTTGCCTTCGACCTCCGATCCTCTTCCGCCTTCCGCCTTCTGCTCATCTTCTCCGCCTTCCGCCTTCCGCCTTCTCCTCTGATGGCATCTTCATCCTCCTCCAAATAGCGGCGCGCCCAGAGCTGCCCGGGGCGTCACCCTTTGCTGTGGTGATGAAGAGATTCAAGGAGGTTCGCGACGAAAAAAAGCCGCCTGTCGCCGAGAAGATGGAGGCGGTGGACAGTTAGAATTCACGAGGGGCTGCTGCATGAGCGGTGACCTTGAGCTCGCAAAGAACATTAACCAGTACCGAGAGGCCAATAGTCAGTAGGGTCAAAGGCGCTTTTAATCGCACACAATATTTTGCAGGCGCTAGAAGATATGGAGAAGAAGCTTCGAGCTGCGGAGGATGAGAACGCAGCTTTACGGCTTCAGCTACAGGATCATGAAGATCCCTATATTTTTTGTTTCAAAGAAAACTTTGCTCTGTTTCTTGCTTCTATCTGTTCTCTTGTTTTGTTTTATTAAAAGATCACACGACGCGAAATGCCATGCTTGCAATTACGTAGCAATCAATGGATTTCGCGTCGTATGATCTCCACAACGTACACCTCGTTGTATGTATAAATTCCTAATTTATTAATGGAAAAGTATATGTAACACAAATATCTAGCTAGATTATGTGATAACTTGCAGGTAAATGCGAATTTGCATTTGGATGACAACGTCTATTCACATACGTGGCATGTGGATGACGTCATGCCAAGGACGTGGCATGCGCTGCCACAATAACACTGTCTTTTGTACGGCCTGCATACAGTACGGCTAGGATATGACAAATCCCATGATGCGAACATAGGCTACCGTTGCCTAATTGCATGCTATAATTTCGCCTCGTAGGATTATTACACAACTTTATCGGTACTCGCAACCGTAGATTCCAACGTATCTCTACTTTCTATATAAAACGCCCTCAGCCATCTCTCCTGTTCTCCCATCACTTTCAATGGCCTCCAGCATCTTGTCTCAAGTTCTGGTCAAGGAAATTAAGAACATTCGTGCTGAAGCGGAGGAACGGATCCGCCTTCTAAAAGAAAAGAATGATGAAGACGTCGCCAAGCTGGTTGCGGCAGAGGACAAGGCCGCCTTCTATAGGGAGGTGATTTTAGTGCGCGACAATCAGCGGGCTGCCTTAGACCGCGAATTGTGCGCCACGAGATATAGCCTCCAAGAGAGGCTTAGGGCCGCAATCGAAGGGGAGAGGCTGCCCGAGCTCAACTCGATGAGCGGGAAGATAAGGTTGTGGAATATGAGAACGTGGTTGCGGGGCAGGCAATCATGTTGGAGGAGCAGAAAAAAATTATCACTGCCCTCCAGGAAGAGCTTGCCCATCGATCATAGGCATCGGGCTCCTCCTAGAGGGGCCCGTTTTTTTTTTTTAATGTTTGTAATTATTTTATTTCTCAATGGGAAAAGTTTTTGACAAATGTGCCGAATATTACGTTTCCTATTTTTTATTTTCAATATCCGTGGTAGAGAGAATGACAAGACAGATCACACGAAGCGAAACCCTTCATAGGGTTTTAAAGCTCGTGTGCAGATTTCGCGTGGTGTGATACAGTGTAGTTAGAATAGTTATTAATGTGTTCCAGCGGACAGTACCATTAATGTGCTCTAGCGGACAACCGACAGAATCCGCTCGACACGTGCGACAGCAGCCGACTGTGTTTAATATGTTCAAGCGCTAATATGTATAAATTGAGGTCCTTGCATTGTGCTCCTTCCGCCGGTTAGAGTCTTTGCTCCTCACTTCTATAATCTTAACGTCCCTCCCATTTGTCATCTATGGCCTCCACATCCTCAACCGCTGATAAGGGAAAACACAAGAGGATAGAACTCCCTTCTGACATAGTGTTGGGTGTTCTAATGAAGAGGTTGAAGGAGCAAGATGATCTTCTAAAGGAAAACGCCGTTACAATTCAGCAAAAAGAAGAAGAGAATGAATTCAACCTTCTCATGCTTCGTAGCCAGGAGAGGCAAATCAGGCGGTTGAATAGAAGGCTGGACAGGATGACATGCCCCAACAACTGCACTGAGGTGGTTATGACGGCAACGAGGTTGCTAATTCAGGCAGAAGAACATGTTGTGCTATTGGAACAGGAGCGGGACATGTACAAAGAGATCGTGGACAGATTGGAGGAACGTTTGGATAGGGTGATTGCTCGCTTGAGGAGAAGAGATGAAGACGAAGACGAGGACGGAGCTGATGATGATGATGAAGATAATGAAGAAGAGCTCGCACTGGAGCAACAATGAGTCGTTGTATTTTGTTTTTCAATGTAACATCTTTCACAACTTTAATCAAAAGTAACCTTTTTTTATTATTATCTTGTAAAGCTTCACACGACGCGAAGCCACATAAATGCAAGCAATAGCGAACTCCACTGTTCACGCCGTATGATACAAATAAGATCACACGACGCCTTCTGGCTACAGCCAGCAAACAAGGTTGGAGGCAAGTACTTGGCGTCGTGGTGAACATGCTACACATTACAAGTATACTTTACCGATTCTTTGTCTCTTAGATCTCCACTGTTGCGATGCTAGTGGGGCCCTAGAATTTTGCCAAGCAACTTTCCGTTTTCTCTTCAGCATTATGCCAATGGTGTTTACGACTTCTGGGTTGCTCCTTAAAGCGACCTTCTTGTCGTATTTAGCCATCGCCCTTCTATAAAACCACTCTGTCATCTGTCTTAGAGGGTTGGTTCCCACATTTCCACCCCCTCTTTGAGTGTTACGATGAAAGGCTATTTTAGCTTGTTTATGCGACTTCTCCATGCCTTGTGCACTCCACACTGCTAGGCTTCCATACTTCCTAAAAAACCAAGGTGCATGAGCCCAAAAGATGTGCAAGTAGTGCGTGACTTCACTCTCTCCCCATGCGTCTATGAAAGCTTTAATAAATTTGTTATTCGCTTGCACGAACATTTCTGCATCTTCTCTTGTGAGGTCCATTCTCCGAATGTATGGGAACAATTCAGACAATGCATCCCATGCTTTTTTTTTCCTCAATGCCGAACGAACGCCATCCGTAGCGGTCCCGCTCGAAGAATTTTCCAAATTCATAGACCTTTTCTCCCATCCGGTTTCCGCTTCGAGCCTCTCTATGATTGTTTATGAAGCGCCGAGCTTTCACCCTCCAATTGACACCTTACGAGGCACACTTGTTCTTCCCCGCCCGCTTCTCATCGAGCTCTAATCTTACATTGCCACCATGCAAACCTCGCTTCGATAGAACATGTTCAACTCTACAATTCCTTCCTCTCTTCTCTTCTTGTCCGAAATGTTCCACACGAATCTGCGCTCAAAAATATCATCTTGTCGATGATTCTCACAAAGCCGTGCAAATTGGAGATATGAACCCTCTCTAATGGTATGGGGAAAATGCCATGGAACTTGGGATCTTCTTCTCCTCTATTAGGAGCATTTGCTTGGTTAAGGGACAAGGTTGAAACAATTGATCTTCCCAAAGACTTGACTTCCTTGCATGATTGCAAAGATGCACAACTTTTGCATGTTCCTTGTCCTCCTCCACTTATGTTGTACGTTGCTTTCTTAGTTTTTAAATCAGACGCCAAGTGAAAAATTACTTTGTAAGATCCATAGTGATCTACTTGCAATTTTTCCCCTCCCTCGAATCTAGATATTAGACTCGGGATGTCGGGTTTGATTGAACACCCATTTCAATATCTCGTGGGTTTCTTTTCTTCAACTTTAAAGAGACCTAACCACCGTGTGTCATCTTCGATTGACATGAGAACCATTTTTCGCACGCTTCTTCTCCTCCTCACCACCTCTACATCTTTTTTATTATTCTTGTTGCTCTTTGATTTAGCATGTGCAATTGCATTCTCAATTGCTCTATTCATGATGACAACGGATACCCTCTCATACTTCTCAAACTTGGTCAGTTCCATTTCATCCAATTTTATGCAAACTTCAATCTCACCATTAGTTTCTGCAACTGTTAAGTCATAATATTTGACAAGGAATTGTAAGAGAGTAACCAGGTCAACCCAAAGATTATTGCGTTCATTCATTCCAACTATATCACAACAATCCTTGCCATTCTTATCTTTTATGGCTATGGCAGGACCAGCACATTCAACGTGGTGTATCTCTCCTAATATGGCATACACCATCTTTGTCCGAGTAACCCTTGTATTCTCGACAATTTGTGGACATGGAGCGAATACTTTTTTTGTGCCCATTCTTTTCAACGCTTCGTGGAATGGCTTGAATAGAGAACGGTAACCAAGCCTACTGATGCCTACATCATCACAAACAGTCTGTACATCTGTCGCTTCTAACTTCTTGTAGATCTCTCCTAGTACCATTTCCAATACCATCTTCTTGGGAGAAGAGTTGTAGGGCTGACAAATCATGTCCACTATCTCCCTGTTTGTCGCTAGGTTCTTCACTACGTAACCAAGATTGCTTCTGGTTTCCCCAGATCTTAATTGGCCTTTGCTAGTGTTGTAAACGGACCTTGTGGCCATGACCCTGCGTCTGAATGCACCTGATCCAAACTTCAGTTCCTCTATCGGTCGATAGTGCTTCTTCCTTTCTCGCAAGCCAAGAGGTGTTTTCTTCAAATTCTTTAACCTACATTGAAGCCCAAAGTTTGCTCTTTCGAGCTCTTGGATCTTTTCTTGCAGCTGCCCTATCACCAATTTGGACTTGTCCACCCAGATCTCAAAGAAGTTTCCCTCCCCAAGTCATCATTCCTTTCCTTCATCACGGAGTAATGAAGCGAGAGAAAAAAGAGTCACTGGTTTAAGTTATAATTCTCTTGTGACAATCGGAAGCGACTCATCTCAAGGAACTATATTCGATTCGAATGCCTTCATCCTCTCAATCTCTCTCACAATATCCCAAGAGGCCAGAGTTACCGTCACCACAAAAATCGGACTAAACTTGAAACGTCCCGAAATGACGGTTTCTTGCCACTCAACGGATCCAATGGATATAAACTGCCATCCGCCCAGATGTCGACACTTTTTGAGCCTGCAAGACGCAACATGTCGAGGTCTAAGTTCTTATTTTTTAGACCTCCTTTTTTGCGATTGAAGACTGGAGCATATTCGTGAGTCAGTTGGATCCTTATCCACACATCATTTGGAGCTTCCATACCGCGTGGATCGCACGGCGCGAAATGAAGGTGTACAATTTGTATGCCCCAGCACAATTCGCTTCGTTTGAGCCGAACGTCCGTACTAACCTCGTTTTTGAAATTTGCAACGTGCATATGGAAATCGAAAAGTCCATTCTCCTACAATCCATGCTTTTATACAAAAGCAAATTCAAAATTCGAATTGTAGGGGGCGGAAGCCCAGTATTGGGATGAAGTAAAGATCTCGGTTACGAACTTTTAAGGCGCAATCGCAGCGCCTCGAAACGAAAGTCTGATACAAAGCTTCAACCTAAACATTCAAATTTTGAAATGTAGAAGGCGAGAAGCTTGTATGGCCATGGACTCTAAATGAAAATAGGGCAAGACAAGAATCGGTGATGCGCATGCTTGGTATCTGACAAACCAAGAGACACCGTCATGAGTTGCCGGTATGCTATAATGCAAGTGGCTTTTTAGAAGCGCCATGTGTTGCGTCAATCTGTCTGACAACCAACAGAATTAAATACATATGGCACCATAAATGTGCGATCCCCCTTATTTCGGGAGAATATTCCAAGCAAATCTGACGGGAAAAAAGAGCGGAAATATATAGGAGGCCATTTTGAGACCCCAAATCCCAAGGAGCGGAAATATGACGTGGAATGGCTGATAGGAGGCCATTTTAGTTCATAAAACAAAATATAACTTGGAATGATATGATGAGGGACTTGTGTTTAATTTTAATTTGACAACAATTAAGAAAGTGGATCACACGATGCGAATTTAGTGTGTTCCATTTTTGTTGCCTATGTACTATTCGCTTGGTGTGATCCTTCTTGAAAAATAATATGCTCTTTGAAAAGGGATAATGACTTATGTACTTAAGAGTGGTAACACATGTACAGTAAAAAAACAAGTTAGGTATTCAAATGGAATTAGAAACAAAAACTTTTTACATTCAAAATTTTTTATGGCCGTATGGCTTTACATCAGAACATTATTTTGTAAATTTAAATGCCCGGAGGCTTCAACTATTCACAACAAAAAAACCCGGAGGCTTGCAGTCATATGGTAAGAAGCTGGAGGCTAAGAACAAGGAAAAAAAATAAGAGGTGCTCTGCCCTAACAAATTTCATTCATCTGCTTCACCATCTGCAAAAAAAAAATAAGAAATAACCGTTAGTTGAATGCTTAAGAAAAGAAAGAAAACATGCATGTACCATGAACTAACGCCATGAGCTCCTCGAAGTCAGCGGATTCGTCTTCATCTTCTTCATCATCTTCGGCTTCTTCTCCTTCGGTAGACCACTCATTCTCTGAAGAATCTCCTATCCAGCCTTCAAGAACACCTGTGATGAACTCCTGCTCCGAAATTTCCTCTGATTCCTCATTCTCTGCCTTGTCAAAGGAATCAGAGGAATCAGAGGAATCAGAGGCATTCAGAGCAAGAACCGTGGGCAGCGGAGGGAACTGCGGAGGGAACACCTCTTCCAGCCGTAATAGGCGCCTCTTGGAGGACACCTCCGGCTCTTCCGTAGCTGATCTCTTCATGGCGATGGACTAGAGAAATTGGGCGGAGAATCTAGCGAAGATTGGGCGGAGATTGGGGGGAGAATGGGCGCCAATCTAGGCTGGAATAGATATAGGCTGGATTAGACGTGAAATTCGTAGGAATGATTCGTATTCCAGTCCTATCAACCATCATTACATGCCATTATGTGCATATCTCGAAATTTGAACCATATCCAATATCTTCCTTTTTTAACCTTATTCCTAAATATCCAATATCTTCCTTTTTTAACCTTATTCCTAAATATCCAATATCTTCCTTTTTTAACCTTATTCCTAAACCTATATGATTTGAGTTTAACCTGAAAATGAACACCGATATAATTCGAATTTAACATACTATTTAATACCAAGATGCTACGTCACACTATGTCGATAATTGGGATTTAAAAAAAAAACACTCCAAACCCTCCTCGAGAAAACCACGTAAGTGCCGACCTCACTTGTGTTTAAGTTTAATTTGACAACAAGCAACTTCCATACTGTGTAGATCGCACGACGCGAAATGAAGGTGTGGTATTTTTATGCCCCAACACAATTCGCTTCGTGTGAGCCGAACGTCTGTACTAACTTCGTTTTTGAAATTTGCAACGTGCATATGGAAATCGAAAAGTCCATTCTCCTACAATCCATGCTTTTATACATTAAGCAAATTCAAATTTCGAATTGTAGGGGGCGGGAAGCCTGTATTAGGATGAAGTGAAGATCGGTTAAAAGGCGCAATGGGCAAATAAAATGAAAGTCTGATCTGATACAAAGCTTCAACCTACACATTCAAATTTTGAAATGTAGAAGGCGGTGACGCGCACGCTTGGTATCTGACAACCCAAGAGACACCGTCATGAGTTGCCGGTATGCTATAATGCAAGTAGCATTTTAGAAGCGCCACGTGTTGCATCAGTCCGTCTGACAACCAACAGAATTAAATGCATATGGCGCCATGAATGTGCAATCCCCCTTATTCCGGAAGAATATTCCAAGCAAATCTGTAATTATGAGAGTTTGGTATCCTAGGTGGCATGGGAAAAAAGGAGCGGAAATATGACGTGGAATGGCCATTTTGAGACCCCAAATCCGCCCTAATGCTTTGGTTTATAAATGTTGTAATTTTGAGTGCATAATCAGTATGATGTTTTATAGCGGTTAATCACCATTGTAATCTTAAGTGGATAGTTGTTATGATAATTTATAGCGATTAATCATCAATAAAACTATGCTTGGTTTAGATAAACTGATATGCATATTTTGGTATGATACCAATGGGTTTAAACAATGTTATAAATGTATCTGACTTTAGTACAATTATAGAACATTGTAAGTATACATGATTTTGGATAGGAATATCTAATCTCTAATCGTGCTTCATGTGTCGCATTTTTACCCCGTGATTCCAAAGTGTGATGCATGGTGATTAACTAGTATATTTCAGCATAATGTTCATTTGTTTTTCAAATCTTGAATTTTTCTTATTATCAATATTTTTATTTATGAAAGATCACAAAAGCAATAGAAGACAAAGATTGTTCAATTTTTTTTTTTCCATTGAATATTTGTATCAGCATGCAACAATATATCAAACAAGATCTTTCCTATCTGACACTTGAAGGACAAGTCTCAAGAAAGTCCAATATATATTTTCGGAACTCGTAGTAGACAACTTGGCCCTCAAATAGCAGAAGTATGTTGTTGAAAAGATTGGAGCAGGCTAAAAGAAAGATATCATTGATGTGGATTACATGTACAAACTGTTGCGAGCCCTACACCAGTCGATATACTATGCACGAATAAAGTCTTCATCAGCCCTACAACCATTTTCCCCTGCACATAAAAACAGAAATTTTAAGGTAGAAAAATGTTGTAAGCAAATTTTTCTCACTTACCAATTGCGACACGTTTTTTCTGGCCACCAATCCTCATTGCAACACAAAATCTGGAAGTATGTGGAAGTATTGACGTGTGTAAAGAACATGTACCTCCAAGATGTAGGCTGTCATTACTTTGCTCTGGACAGAGGCCTGCCAATTAAAACTCAAGTGTTTCTTGCCCTGTCATCTCACCAATGTGCAAATCGTGCTGGCTAACATAACCAGACAATTCACCTCTCTTGCAATTTGAACTGAAATAGTAAGCAAATTTTGTATTGGCCCCACTAGCGATTAAAATTCATTCTGGCTCCACTAGTACAATTACAACAGTTTCAGTCCATAATATTTTCAGTAAGCTTTTGATCCTGCCAACGCATGGGTTCGTGCAGCCTCAAGAATACTTCTTTTATTGTCAATATCTTGCAGTTAACAGAGAAAGTGTGAAGTTAAGCATGACATGTCTCACAACATGTGGCAAATTTAAGAAGGAATATGAACACGAAAGTATGAAGTTACGAGCACAAGCTATAGAAGATGTTTTATGTTGTTTCCACTATAGTGTATAATGAAAACACACCAAGGCACTGAAATGTTCCAAATGCTTGCAGCATGCATTGAATGTCTAGGAATAGTAAGCTGAATACCTTGATAGCAGCACAAACTGCATCACCGTTACCACCATTAATCACCTCCCTACACTGCATCACTGTTAACAAGAACAACTCCATCAATCAGCTCCCTGCACAGGCGGAATGTTTCTTACCAGCTTGTTTCACAAACATGCATTATTGAGGAGAAACGTAGCATTGGATATCCAATATAAAGCTGTTTACCTTGTATAGGTCAACTGGTTTTTGTGAGATTTTTCTATTGCTGATTCAAACTCCTCTGCATCTGCTTGGACCTTGGATTCACAGAGGGATTCATTATCAAGGCCAGAGACACCAAATAGCTCATTTATTTCCTTTCCACCACTAGAAAATGTATCTAGTGTCATGGACATAGCATTTTCAGCCTGTTTAAGAGCAGTTCCGACTACCACATCTGATGCAAGTCCAGCATCCACAATAACATAATGCATAATTGATAACAAATTTGACCAGATAATTACGCAAAGATATTGTTTGAAGCCAATTCTATTTTAAACCCGCTTAGGGAGCCATACAACAAGCTGCATCATATACTTTATCGTTGGAAAACAACTTACCTGATACATCACCGGGGCATCCGTTGAAGAACTCCAAATGATTTCCGCCGTAATGCTTTATCCTGGCAGAGGCATTTCTCCATACCGCAAATGTCACTTAGGTGGCATTCTGCCTTGGCTTCCATTGTGATCTTGACAGCTGGCATACTTTCAATTCCGGAATGTGTTCTATTTATTTGCATTCCAACTTTTGCTTGCATTCCCACACATCTACTCTACATTCTAAATCTACTCACATTCTGAAACTGGATTCTGGATGCGCATTGATATCAAAATGGTCAAAACAATGAATTCAAATTTCTTGAAGTTACATCATTGTTCCACGTATAATGGAAACCCAATTGTTCCAGTGGAAATACACTTGTTCCAAATTATGACAAATCCATAGCATTTGCAAATCCATTCCATATACTGGTAGAAATTTAGGACTCCACAACTGCTTGCCATAGTGGCAGGAAATCTTACACAGGAAAAGCAAAAACATCTAACAGTCTCTTGTCCCTGAAATAGAATCTTGAGACTGATTGCTTCCTTCTGCAACAGAGGGATTTTGCGTCCTTTTTCTCCTCCAAGAAAGCCATGCTGTTAGAGAGGACTGAGGCAGACCCTAATCTTCCAACTGGAAAAATCCACTAAAAGGACTAAAAATGCTTCCCCTATCTTCTAGTCTAGTGCAATTTAAAATAAAGAAGCAGCCGAAATAGCTTAGGCTTTCGTCAATACAAGATCTTCAAAGCATATAATCTGTCTAAGAACAAAAAGAAACAGGTAGTAACGGACCTGGCACATATCATGCAAAGCAAGCATGCAAAATGACCTACGAAATAGAAAAAATCCTTCAAAATCATCGACAGCTAAATAATAGCACCTGAAACCTGAAAAAACAGAGCCATATAAATCGGCTTTCATCATTCTGACGCCGATCCTTTAGGAACAATGAAGATTGCACTGAATAATCCCCATACCTCGGCAAAATCTCACCAGAAGCACAAAAACTTCAAGAAATCATGTGTAGACAAGAAAATAGGTTGTTGTCATGCCATCCAAACCTCATTATCGGCAGCAGCAACCACATTTTGGATGAGCGCAGGGGGGAAAAAGAGGAACGCAGAATGCCACCTAACCGACATCCACGTTACAAAAATGTCCTTTTAGGGGACATTCTGGCATGGAAACCATGCCTCCGCGCGTGCAAAAATGTCCTTTTAGGGGATATCTTATATTATAATGATATTGTGTAAGTGTTGGACCCAGCCCTAATTTGGACGCTCCAGATTTAATGAAGCCAATGGAGGAGATTATGCCACGTCATATTCTTAAGATAACTTGGGTTTTTTTTTTTGCTAGGGTTAGCGAGGCGAGCTGCTAGCAACAAGAGTTTGGGTTTTTTTTCCCTAGGGTTCGCGAGTGCGGCTCTAACTCTTCAGAAGCAAGTTTGTCTGCTTGCTTTTCCTTCATAAAATTATCATGTATCGTTGTTTACGATGAGGTGCCGTTGTTCTTGCATCAGAAGAGACAGCTCGAGGTGATGAAGTGCGCATGCTACACAAATGCTGGAGTTCTAGGTTCGACTTTGCTCACATGATATTGAATCGATGAGCTCCGATGGATTGATGGCTCCTGGAAACTGCTTATTCGGTTCTAGACCTATGTTGAAGCTGGTTTGCAGATGGATTGCTATGTTTGCAGCTGGTTTTAAGGCTTAGATATAAGAAAGAAAGAAACCTTCAGTTCAGACTACATCTGGTTGTTCTGCTCAAATATGAAGAAAGGAGTTGAAAATCATCATAAAGCCAAACAGTAGCATCTCGACATCATTTGCCTGTGTTCTTCAGTTGGTGAGACGAAACAAACAAAGGTATGGATGCTCACACATTTTCTGCAACTAAGATATTCGATTCTTATAATAGCTTCCCTATATATATTTGCAACTCTTAGAATTACCGTAGGTAATGCAGCAACAATAATAAATTCAGATCATTTTTCTGCAGTTGGAGCCTTGGCACAAAATGGAAGAATATGGTAATTTTATGAGCAAGTTTACATACTGCATGGCCCTTAAATTCGTTTTGCATGTCATAGCAGCCTGTGGAGGATTGACAGCATACTGGCTAACTGTTTCTTTTTGCAAATAGAGGATTTTAGGGCGGCCTTGGAAGCTACAGACACCTCTGTTCCATCCATGATGTCAGATGCGCAATTGAATGTCTTCTACAGCAAACACAAATAATAGCAGGATCATGTTCTATACAAAATGACTATGTTGGGCATGCCAAGGAAAACAACAAAGGTGGCTGCATTCTAAATACTTTTAAGTGTTTTGTAAGAAAAAACAGTATGCAAACGATCTCAATTGCATTCTGTAATGCAAGGCAATTCAAGAGGCATTTTCAAACAAGAGAAACCAGCATTGCTGGAGAAAATGCTCTGCTCAACATGAATTTAAAGTGTGAAAGCGTAATTGATGCAAGTTAGTTATTTGACATGATGTCCGGAATGGATGTGACGACAATGGTTGCAGGTTATAATCATGGAGATGGAAAGGTAGCAAGCAAGATTTTTTAATAGATGAAGCAAGATGAGTTCACGCCAGAGATTGTTACTTATGTAAATGTTCTATCTGCAACTACCCATACAAATCATTAGGGTGGGAAAAGTCTATAAATGTTGATTCTGGAATTGACATCAAAATAGATATCTTAGGGCTTGAAGCTCTTGGACATGAATACCAAGTTTGAAGACATGAATTTCAGTCACAATATGCTTCTGACATATTTATTGGCAGTGCCATTCTTACGCTGTATATGAAATGCGGAAGCACTTTGCTTCTGACATATTTATTGGCAGCGCCATTCTTACGTTGTATATGAAATATGGAAGCACTTGAGATGCCAAATCAGGTCACATATACAAGTGCTCTACATGTATATACATGTTGTATAAGAGGAATGTTCGACCCATGATAAAGATAAAAGCTTAGGCAATGGTTGAGCCATTGTATATGCAGATTGCAAGCAGACATTGATTACATATGGGCTTAGCATTGTAGGTTTGAAGAGAGGAACTATTGAAGGTATATATAATAATACATATGGAAAATTGTTCCCTTAGGTAGAGAATTCTTACGATACTCCTAGACTTATCTTAAACAAACATTGGGCTAGAAAAGTGAGGTCATGGGTCTGTTCTCTCACTCTACACATCCTACTTTTTTTCCAAAACTTGGCAAAGGAATTATTGCATTATGATTTTAAAACATTTTAGATAACGACAATATGGAATTTCAACTTCATGTATTGCTTCTTAGTTGAATTCGGTATCAGTCTAATAATGGTGTGTGTTAATGCAAATAAATACTACGTCCATTTGGACTTCCAAAATCAAAATAAATCGTCAAATAAAAGAATCTACAAATGGTTCTTAGGGAATTAACATGACTTTGTGATTATTGTAGTGCAAAACTACAAAAAGGGCTCAGAAAAGATAGACTTTTTCGTTGGGGGTTGTTTTTCCTACATATATATTTTAAGTGCAAAACCCTTATAATTAATCCACATTGTTATTTACTTCCCACAAAAATGTCCCTCTTCTACAAGCACAGATCAACATATAGTTTCTTTATATAAATCCTTGAGCATATTATATTTAAAGAATTCAAAGTATTACAGGTAAAGAAGTTTATGGCTCAACATTCAAAAATAGGAACATGATGTTTATACAAAGGTATTTAGGAAATAAACACACAGATATTCATTGTTACGTAAATATTAAATGATCATAATGTCCAAGCTTGATTCCATTTAGCGTATGGAATTCAATTAAAAATTTAGTTTGCACCTTAGCTCCCCTTCTCTTTGATTGGGCATTAAGACACACCATTATTTGGACTTCATCATCGACAAGGAAATAATGGAGACAGATGTGCACCTGTTGTATGACAAGGCCATCTTCATACCAAGGAGTAACATGCTAAAAATCAACAAGAAGGTCCTTAAGAGGTTAGGTGGACAACACCATACATACGCGAACATAGATGCCATCACTATAGCCAACCAACAGGAACTTGGGAACATAATAGAGGTTAAATTCATCAACAAACAAAACCTTCAAAAAAAAACGGAAGAGATCAGAATTGCTATGAAGAAGCACCATCCTTTTCTACGCAATGCTCTCTGAGGTACAATGCAACACTATCTTACATGAACTAACTAAGTTTCTTTAGACGTTAAATATTAGAAAAGTTTTTTGTTATAATAAAAATTAAACAATGTTAGATTATTGCACGCTTTTCTCATTGCGGCCAAAACTATTACATGCTCCCAACGTATGCCCAGCAACGCTGGGCATTATTACTAGTAGTATGCTATTTTCGTTTTGGGGTTGGGGAGGGTTTTCAGGCAGTGGTTTGGACTATGATTTCCGTATAGTATTGTATTGAAAAGGGTATAATTTGCCATGTAAGAGCAGCTTCAGAGGGGATAACATGGAAGTTGGGTCTCCGTTTTTTCTTTTTGAGGCTTAATCTCGTGATGCCATCTCGCATTCTCTACAAATCGGAATGGAAGTTAGTTCAACATTCCGCAGGCATCATTTTTGTTACAGGTTAACCAGTGGCAGAAGCAGATAAATGGCCACGGCAAAAATCCCCTGTTCCTGCACACAAAATCCTCTGCATAAAAATCACTTGTTTATGCTATGCAACTGTTTTCTGTGAAGAATCCCTTGGGATCTCTGTTTTTATGGAGATAAAGGCACCAAGTACTTGGAAAAAGAGAAAATATGGAAAAAAGAAGAGCAAAGGAGGGAAAAAAAGCACATTTAGATAATGAAGCAATGGCAAATGGATGGATTAGAATAGGAAAAACATGTCCAGGGAATACAGAATAACTGGAATGATGATATCAAGAAAAGAAACAGAACTTAGAGCAAAAAGGACAACTGTGATAAACTGGACTAAGCATAAAAAAATTTAGCGCACTTGGCAAGGTGCACAACTCGCAGTTAGAAGCATAGAAAAGTTATGCAAAAGACCCGAGTGAAACAACTAAAACAACGACATAAAAGGAGCTAGAGGTACCAACCACGAGTAAATGGCACAAAGGGATCAATATCTATGCGAAGCAAAAGTTAAACTGAAGCAAAGGACTAAATGTGGCATGCAAAAGGATCAAAAGAACTTATGAAAAAAAAGAACTTATGAAAGTATAAGGAAAAATGCCATAGGGACACTGGGTTAATGAAACAATGTCATGAACAAGAACTTATCAAGCTCAAAAAAGTACCAAGCCAATGACAGCATAAAGACATGCCAACTGCATTTACTAAGAACTACATCACCAAAATTGTAAAATATAGAGGAGAACGAGCAAATAAATTATTATGGGACAAGAATGCCCAAGACAAAGGGAGCAAAGCAGAGGAACTAAACAATGATGCGCAAAAATCAACAAAAAGGGAACAGGAGAAGAATGGGGTCGCCAAGACAAATGGAACATAGCAGGCCAATGGAGCAGATAGATAGATAGCATATGGGTTTGGTACAAATCAAGCACATAGGAGCGGATAGAATGAGAATGAGAACAAATGGAGGAAAACAAACAAATGGAACAAATACAAAATTTGTAGGCCAAAGGGGCAAATAGAACAAATGAGATATGCGAACTAAAGATACAAATGTGCCAATGGAACAGATAGTTAAGAAAAAGGGGAACTAATGGTACAAATCCAACAAAGGCAGATAGAACAATTGGAAAAAAAAAGACAAATGGAATAAAACACAAAAACGACAAGCAAAGGAGTAGGTAACACATATACAAACTAGCTAAAGGCCACTGATGCAAACAAATCGAATGGCACAAAATACTTATGATAGAGATAATAGCAAAAGGAGGTAAACAAATAGATGCAAAAAAGAATGCGAGAAAGAAAAATGTTCAAAGGAGCAAATGAGGTAAAAAGGAGTAAGATGATCAAAGAACATGTGGGGTTGAGAGACGATAGATGCTCAGATAACCAAGGAGATAGCGGAACCGCAAACGATAGACACTGAGGTGACAAAGGAGAAAATGCACCAAAAGCTTCGAGTTAGCAAGGCGAAAAAGATCACGTCAAGAAACGAAAAAATAAGACCCAGTGACTCACTTGGGAGCATGTATATAGCAAATGAAGAAGCATAATCCCCAAAACCAATGAACCAAAGAGAGATAAGAGAAATGGAGCAATGGCCACAATAGAATGGAAGGGGCCACTAACCTAACTCAAGGCATAATTCGTATTGCAGGAGTAAACAGAGCAATGGTATCCAAGGTGACAATGAAATGGAAGAAAAAAGAATGAGATGAATTAATGGACGAAAACTGGAGAACATAATGCATCCATGAAACTGAGCAACTAGATGAACCAAAACAACTAGAATGTCCATGCACATAAAAGGCTATGAAGATAACTGTAAGTCATGAGGAGAATCAAAGTACCCTGTTTCAATGCCGACCACTAGCATTAGATGCCAAAAGCATGGGAATGTGCCAGAAATCCCTAACCAAGGAATGATATTGAAACTCTTAGAAATAAAGAAAGAGCAAAATGAACGAGATTTAGCAAAATCCAGTCAAAGTGAGCACATGGACAATCGAAGAACACAACAAACATAGAGTAAGGAACACTTGAACCCTGGCAACAAAGATTCCAAGATTGCAAAAATACAAAATTCGATGAAACCAAGGATAAAATCACATGAATCTATGCAAAAGGGAATGGACCAAATTTTATGTAGTATCGATGCCCACAGAATGCATCTATAAATGACCTCACACTATTAATGAAAAAGAAGGGATGAATGAAACCAAAAGGGGATCAAATCAATGCACATTTGATGCCAGAACTACAGAGAAAAGAAAAATGCGCAACAAGTAGAAAAAAGGCTTAAGATGCACAACATGAATGGAGAACCAAGCACAAAGAGAACAAATAAATGTCAACAAAGTACAGAAAAGAGTCAACAGACACCCCCATTAATAAGTGTTATACTAGGCTTATCGTGAACCAAGGCGGTACCATACTGACCCCCTTGAGTGCAAAAGAAGAAACTATGTAAATCATCAACAGATGCACCTAAGTAAAGAATAAAACCGGGTCTAATAAAGCCATACCAATGAATCGGTGAATGTACCCAACCTGTAACATCTTGAGTAAAGGGGTCATTATCTGTGTAAGGCTTGAAAAACTCCCCTCTAGATAATATAGGCTCCTGGAAATCGCTCGCCAATTCGAAAAGACCCCATTGTTGGTTCCGCACCATATGACACGAAAGGAAAATCCTATGAAGCTTGCAAAAAATGAGTCAATCCAATGTTGAGCGCTAATGTTGCCAAATTTGAAAATAAACCCAGCAATGTATATCATACTGGTACTAAAAAAGATAATGCGCTGAGACAAATAGAGCATCTGGAACAAAGCACATATCTACAAGAAACATACGAAAAGACAAATGTAGCATGTGGATCAAAACAGCAGAACGAAGTCGATCCTTCGCGAAACATATATGAAACTAGGACATACCTTCGTTGGGTATCGAACTCAGGTCCTCCAAGTAAGGGATGGAACTTACCAATAACCACAACAACAATGACACATCGACTTCGACACCTGCAATATAAATGATTTAAATCCATTAAAACAAATGAGAACAAAAAAGGTGAGCACCCGAATATTGGGGGTGCCACAGTTGAACTGAAGATCCGCATTGAAGCAGGGTGGTCGTAGCTAGGAGCGTTGGTGGGAGAGACATGAGGTAGTGTGTGAATGAAGGAATGAAAACTATAATGTAGAAAGCTCGGAGCTCATGATCAATAAAGAAACACTTCGCAAGGTGAAAGAGCAAAGGGAAGCCAACTCGGGATTACATGGGACCAAACATTGGGAGTACTAATCTCAAGACCGCATCCATAATAACCAAGGGAGATGACAAAGGCATGACTAATTATGTGCATGTAAAATGAACCATGTCAAATATAGGATATCCAGGTGATGGTATCCCCTTACAACTTGCCAAACTAACAAAGGAGAAAACCTGGGCAAAGTCGGCGGACACCATGCAGCAAGGGATGTCTAAATCCGGTGCATGCTTCCGCCTAGTCCGTCGGTGTAGGGCCAAGGTATCACAGGTCCGATGCAAAAAGTCCTTCCAGGAACCTAGATCTGAAAAGCAGGGCCAGTCCCGGACTTGGACTGTGCTGGAACTGGCTGGTGTTCCTTCTGCGATGGATCCTCCTTGCTGTGGTAAAAAACTTCATTGCAATCTAGAAACATCAGTTCTGAAGCTGTAAGACTAGTGCAAGATCCTGTCAGTATAAAGAGATCTTGCTTGCGAGAGTTTCCTCCTCAGTGACCAACAACTTGCAAAGCTCAAATCCACAAGCGTACAGAGGCAAAATATCAGAGATGCTCCAGAACTATTACCAAAAAGCTTACCTGAGCTAAGCAAAACTTCAAAGAAAACTATTAGAAAGAACCAGCAGCAAACCGTTAGAAGACGTTCAGTCGGATTTGTGGCAGAGTTATAGATAAACAAGCTTACAAACTGTGCTGGATTCCGATCCAATCAGAAAGAAAAATGCCCAAGGAGCAAATCGCAGCTCGCAGCTTCCCAAGCACCGTTGCACATCGATCAAAGCACCGTTGCAAATCGATCTGAGTTCTAGTTGCCACAAAAACCCTAGGTTAAGTCTTTCGAAATTCCCAAACCGGCTGTATCAAACTGCTGGGTCGCCAAGGAATGCAACGAATCAAGGTATTAAACATCAAAAGCACAAACTGGAAAATTAAAATAAACAAAAACCGTTCAGGGCTACAATCATCGATTCATGTCAAGCCATGATCTGCATCTTCAAACGGAAACCATGGCTTGGGATCAAGCCTTATGCCAAAAATTGTACTACAACATCAAAAACCTAAAAATTTCCTAATAGTAGGTGATTGACAATGAAACTGATATAGAGAAGAAGGAGAAATCTAGCTCAAGAGAACGCCGATGATAGAACAATGAAGAGAGGCTGAATAAATAGGATGAGTGAAGGAATGTCGGTTCTATTGCTGTCGCAATAGAACCGTGGCATTGTGTGTTCATTGCTATATTGTGAAAAAGTTTGGGCCCTTCGGCCCCTAACAAAAGCAATACGTAGATAAACTTTAAGGGCCTAAATCGTTAAACAACCTACTCGTATGAACAGCAGTTTAGTAAAACCAATGACAACGACATTTGCCATTACTTCGGCAGTTCCAAAAATTTGTCTCCGTTACCAACGACATATTTGCCATTTGTGACGGCACATAAAGTGCTCATGTGTGTATGTGCTGAAATCATATGAACCATAACACTATATCTCTATCCAACAACTTGTCAAAAAGCTCTCTCTGCATCCTCTAAGCTTGCACACTTGGAATACCTATCAAAGTTTATTCCCAAGGACAATGTTGACCTGAAACTTCCTTCCAATCACAAGACCCCCAAAAATTAACTCGTATTCATAATTATGATAGAAACCAGTATAAGAGTGGTTTTTACTACATGCAATTCACAATGTCAAGGAAAACTAATCACTACTAGTATGACCATAGTTCTTATACTAATTTTGTATCTAATAGTAGTTTCTTAAAGTTATTACTAGTTTAGGAGGTGGTTCTTAAGTGTACATTGTTAATATTACAATTTAAGATGATTTTACATATTAGTTTATCATTATCATATATAATTCTTAACCTAGTTTTAATCCTTCCTAGTTTTTGGAGAACCATGTTTGATTTTGCAAGTGTGCTATGGTTTTTGGCACTTGCTTATTTACTATGCTTATTAGCAGTATATTACGTTGGTTTGAGTAGTTGTTTATTTAATATGCTTGTTTCAATCCTTAATGTCACTACTGACTTTGAGCATAGTTATTTATGTTAACTAGTAATTCTGACTATTATATCTGATTTTGCTATACTTTTAGAGCGTGATCCTTAATTGTAATTAATTATGTACATTGACTTTTACTAGTTGCATGGTGTCTATGCTTTGTTTTTTGTTTTCTAACATTATATGTAGCATAGCTTTATATTGGGGCAAGTGAATGTTTGTATTGATCTTTTCAATGTATCCTCTGTGATATACTAGTTAGTACACGTATTGAGAGCATGCACATATTTTATCCGAATGGTGAAGAGTTATAGCATCAGCATCAAGCAGCTTCCTTGAGCAACTATAATGTTCTAATGTAAAACATAAAGTAATGTCGAGCATAAGACTTTGATATTCCTGAGCAATGTTCAAATTTTAGATGCATGGATACTTCAAATAAGTAGCTTCAGGTAGGCAAAAACTTAGAACAACATGCTTCACTTATATTAAATAAGCGAGACTTTACTGCAGCAATGGAGAACACAAAAACAAGCTTGATTTCAAAGCAGGATCCTAATTGCATCTGTAAACCCAATTTATTTCCCCAAGAATGGATTCGGCTTCTTTTAAACTGATGGATGCAATCTTGTTCTTATTTATCCTCTCAGATCCAATCGGCTCACCCGACCTATATTTTAGCCAACATAAATCTCAATGGTTTTTGTGACCACATTTGATTTTTCTTATAAAATCACTAGGTCAAAACATTCGTTCATCCAAAACATCATTAGGTCAAAGATTCATCTTATGCATTCACCAACCTTCAAGTCTAGAACTTGGCATCATGACTGTATATAATTTGTTATGTTTTAAACCAATAAAAAACACAAGAATTTTATGAGCCTATGTGCAAACCCATAGCTTCGAGCAAAGGTTTCATGATCGATTTCTGTTTGTTATCATTTGTGATTTGTTGTGGGGGGCAGCCTCTGAGCTTTGCGAGGGCTCATGCCCTCTTTCTCTGTTCTGGTCCCATAGCCCGATTGTGTTTCTGTGGACGCTAAAAGACTTATCTTATCTTATCTTTAAACTCTTATCTTATCTTTAACATTTTGTAAACCACGTTCAACCATTGCAACTCGTTTTTTCTAAAACTGGAGGAACACGAATGGGAGGAACATGCCATGTCCCCGACGTGCCCCTATGTCGTAAGATGAAAATTTGGGGGTTGGAATCCGTGCAATGGATGTCCATTTTTATTTTATTTTTGAGACGTTTCTTGGGACATGAGCTACCATTTGGATGGTGGGATTAGCAGATGGAGCGGTTTTGGTGCCCCAATACTTAAACCCTACTACATCTATAGAGTTTAGGTTTTGGCAACCTTCCCTACATCTGGAGTGGTTAAGAGCTTGCATGCAGGGTTTCCTCGAGGGTCTAAAGAGAGACCACAAGAGAGAGAACAAAAAAACGCTCCCTAGACACCATTTCCAAAAGTTGCTCCGCTGTGATGGCTCGTAGCAAGCTGGACGTCGTGCCCCGGCCATGCCAGAAAGGCACGTAATGACATTGCGACTCTGCGGTTTCATGCAGAAGGCCAGAATTACCCTATGACACATGTTTGAAGAGCAGATGATTGATGAAATGCCCGTATTGCTAAGTACATGCTATGTTTAGACTAGCGCACTAATTGAGGTGCATTGAGCGAAAGGTCGGCTAGTTGCACACAGCAAGCCGTGTTTGGCTCTGTTGGTTATAATAGTTGGTCCCTAGAGTAAGTTTGATGTTTTAAACTCATGCGCGAAGTCAAAACCACATTCTGAGCTCGGTAGAGTGGCCGAACTGGAGGGACACGCCATGTCCCCGATGTGCCCCTAGTTCGGAAAGGGACGATAAAATTCAATTTTATTCTCTTCTTTAAGGCATAGTCGGTGGAATCGTAGACCTACCTCGTGTTTAGACCTAGTTCAATGAAAAAACCGACGACCCAGATCAAACATAAATGGTGCATTAATGGGCCATTTTAGGTCTTGCCAATGTCCATTATTGATGTTTGTGGCCCATTTTTTAACAGTCTATTAATGGGCATGGTCCGCTATTGGTGCACGTCCTCTTGAATTTCATTAAATAAAATGATATCTCCCGTTGATTTCACAAACTAGATTTGTCACCAACTCTTTTGTTTTCAACCATCCACGCATCAAAAGTTGCCTACTCGATTAATGCTCATGCTATCATACTATTCGGTTTGTTTCACCATTTTAGTGTGTCAATCTAGTTGTGGGTCTCATGCACACCATCCAAGGAGACAAACCAAGGATATTATTGCTACAAAGCTAACACTGAAATCAAACGAAGACATATCAACTAATATTTAAAAAATTCCTATGACATCTCACCTGCAAATAAGATCCACTTCAAATCTTTGAAAACCATCAAAATAGAACTCATAATGGAATTCCTACCTAAATTAATATTCGCATAAAAGTTATGCAACATATGACAACCAGTTATTGATATTCAAAGCACTACATGCTGGCACTAAAAAACTAGCTAGTGTGATTGGTTTTAATCAAACACGATCTAATCGAAAAATAATATTAAATATTTTTATTTGTTTTAGAAAATGGCATGAAATCCATGCGGACGGTATCGATAATGCATTTCATACGATGACAAGTTGGCTTAACATGCATTTGATGCATTGGCAAAGGGGAGCAATCAACTCTTTTTGAACATGTAAAACTAAGACATCTTGGAAAAGACTTGTCACTATCAACCAGTGTTATTGAATATTTTGGGAACTTCCCTTTTGGAGGCGGCCACACCATTTTACCTAAGCTTTACTTCTTCTTTTCTTCCCCTTCCCCGTTGTCAACCACTTCTCCAATTCTACAATTTACTTCGTTGGCATGAGTGCTTCATAATATGTTGTCAAAACCTTGGAAATTGGGTTGGATTGAGAGAAAAGCAATGGCATTATTGTGCTCTATACAAATTATGATCATGGGCATTAACGATCTACAACCATTTACATTTCAAAAAGGACACTAACGGACATTCTACTGGGTTGACGGGAAAGCAATGTCAGTATCATGCTCTATAGACATTCTACAATGTACTGCAGCCACATGAGCAGTTTAAGCCCTACAAATTATGAGCATGAGCAATAAAAGAGTCTACAACTTCATTTACATTAGAAAAAGGACATCAATGGACAGTCTACTGGGTTAGTGGAGATGAGAATGATGATGTGATTGTTTGGTCCTGCAATGAAACTTCATTTTGCCTTTGTAAATTGATGACAAAACTTACCAGTTTAGGTAGGGTGTCAAGAACGCGGGTGTAAAAAAAGTGTGAGAAAATATATTTTGGCGGTAGGAATCAACGTGTTGAATGAATTGCCAGTTGAACGCCTCTAACTTGAAAACAAGGGCCATCCCACTAAGGAAAGTGAAAGGAGGTTACAATGCCATTTTCTTTGTGTTGACCATGGCTGGCATATGCCCACGATTGACCTAAAAATTGCATCCTCGTTTTAAGATAGAAATATTCCACCTAACAGGCGGCATTAAAGGGCGACCAGACGAAAAAATAAGGGGCCATGGTAATAATCACTTCAAGCAACATATCGACCTTTAAAAGTAGCTCTAGCGCCTCTTAAATATATCATTCAATTCCTTTTCCTTTTCGTTTTCCTTCACACATTTGCGTATTGAAGATCTGCATTGCCTCCAACTATGAAGAAAGGCCAGACCATGGATTACTTTGAAGAATATGAAGCTAGCCCTCTGCTTAAAGAGAATGATCAGAAACAGGGTTTCGTGTACAAGTTTAGGGCTCTGTTTCATTATTTACTATCTAGTTTTCTAGTCTCTGCAAATCTCTGTGCCTTTTCTTTATATATGTGGTATAAAATTAGCCTGTACATCAAGGAATTTGCAGATGTTTTAGCATCTCCTTGGGTGCTGCTTGTACTGGTGTGTGAATGTGGGTATTATTTAAACTGCATAACCAGCAGCATTGAGTTTCTGCTGCCTCCATGGATGAATAACAGGCCTCCTTCTGCTCTGCCAGAATATGAAAAGGATTATCCAAGGGTGGATATTCTGCTGCCCTGTTGCAAGGAACCTACTGATGTGGTGGAGGATACAATTCTGGCTGCAATGGCACAGGATTATCCAAAAGACAAGTACAGAATTCTAGTGCTGGATGATGGGGCTGATGAGGAGCTGAAGTACTTCTGCCAGACTCTGAAGCTGGAGATAGGGCAGGCACAGGTGGAGTATCTAAGGCGAAAAAAGGTACAGGCGGGGTAGATGATAAAATTCAATTCAATTCAATTCATATACAGTATACATAAATACTCTGGGTTCGGATGGATTCTGGGTATAGGTTGGATAGACGATAAAATTCAATTCAATTCAATTCAATTCGTATACAGAGTAATACTCGGGGTACGGATTCTCATTATTATTGCCGATGATTGATTGCAGATACCAGGCGTGCCGCATCATTTCAAGTGTGGGAATCTGAATTTTGGCCTAACGCATTCAAATTCAGAGTATGTGGCAATGTTGGATGCTGATATGATACTAGATTCGACATTTCTGAGCACAGTGCTGCCTCACATAATCAATGCACCAAATGTAGCGTTTGTGCAAGTTCCTCAGGCCTATTACAATCTGCCAGTTGGAGATCCCCTCAATGATTGCTCGGCCTCGTTTTACGAGCGAAACCTCGTCCAGCGGAACCTTCTGGGCTCTGCCAGCTGTGTCGGTACGGGCGCTGTCTTCAGACGTGCGCACCTGGATTCCATCGGCGGTTATCAGCCCCACTCCCTCACCGAAGATTGCATCACTGCTTACGCCTTGCTCAGCTCTGGCTTTCGATCCGTCTACTTGAATAAAAAGCTCCAAATAGGCTTGGCCCCTTGGTCCTTTGATAGATACCTTAACCAACGTGAGAGATGGTGTATTGGGGCTATCCAGCAGTTTGCTTACACTTGGAAGAAAACCCTAGGCCACACAAGTAAGCTCAATCTCCTTGACAAAATGATCTACATCTCTTACACTGGGTTTTACTACCTATCCATCCTCAATGTCATCATGATGGTTGTCTTCATATTCGCTCTTGCATTCCGCCTTAATTTGCTTATCGGAGATCACTCCGAGAGCCGGAAGCTCCTTGCATACCTTGCAGCATACCTCGTTATTCAAAGATTGTCAAATATTGTTCAATGTTGGGGGATTCCTCAACATGTCCAAACTAGGAATAGGGAAGAATCACACTTTTGGTGGATGACTCCTTTTTTCCTAAAGACAGTACTACATGCAAGTTTTCCTTCTACTATGTTCACGTTTACTTATAAGATCACTAATGCAGCCGTCTCCAAGGCCAAGAAATCCATCTATGCAGAGAAGATCAATCAGCTCAAGCCTCTCACTTTCCACCTTGTGTACGCGAGCATAGTGATTCCTCTTGTCTGCTGGCAATCCTATGTGGCGCATACACGTGGTGGACTTCACAATTGCAGGGAGTTCACTTATGTCGGCGGTATTTCCATGTTTTTGCTCTCCATATGTTTCCACATGTTGGTTCCTGTCTTCTACGTCTTATGCCCTACTGGCTTTCCAGATTCAATACGAAAATCCATGCTGAAGTACGATTCTAATGGTGTGCCTCATTATTCAAAGACAGCTTGGATTCCAAAGTGGCATTGGCCAGTGATCTTTTATGAAATCATGTCGTACGCCACCATTGCTATTTGGGCTGGAGTGTTCTATATTACTACATCCAAAAAGCACACTCACTGGTGCAAACCTTGAAAATATGCTGCTACAAATTTTTAAAATGAAAGCCACATACCACATTCATATTCAAGTAAAGATTTTTTTGTAAATGAGCAAAAAGAGAGGACAATTATTTAGAAAAGAAATGTGTACAAAGATATGATTCCAATACTTTCACATGCCACGTCTTATTGTATGGCATGTGTTATAAGATTGACAATCAAAAGTCTTCGGAGGCGTGTCGTGGAAGAATAAAAAATGGGTTCAGCAAATCTGCTTCCCAACTTTGTTTAATGTTGCATATTATGTTGCACTGCATATTTGTAATGTTCTAGCCTTGTGCATCTTTATTTACTTTTACAAGAAACTTATCGCTCCCAACTCGTCCATACATGCTAGAACATGCAGGATTTAAACCTGCATCTTTTTGCCGTGTGTTCAGTGCCCGCACGATAGAAGGATGCTGACCATAACGACTATAGGATTTTTTTTTTTTTTTTTTTTTTTTTTAATATTGATGTTCACTATTGGGTGCATTTAATCAAATAATTACCTTGGAGTGCATGTTCACCTTTGGGTAAATGCAGGGGCCAGTGTCCACTAGAAGACTCAAAATATTTGTGTAGGTCCAATTCAAATATTGGACCTGGACTATAACTCAAGATTCAGCTAGGTGAGCTATTTGACATGGCAAAGTTTTCTTGATGCACAAGTACGGGATGTAATTCTGGACTGGGGCAAGTTTGGCATTTAACTTATTGGCATTGGCAAGGAAATATATGGTAAACATAATATTTTATTTTTAATAGAGCCATTATGGCAAAGACTCTTCAAACATAATGACGAAAGGCAGATAAAAAAATTTTTTTGACCTAAGGTTTATGCAGTTTTCTCATGAGACCTAACTTGAGCGGCTACCATATTGGATGTGGTAGAGCCCAGATGTGTAGACTAAATTGCCAGCTCCATATTTCCATGTTTTCGTATCTTCAAATGTAGAGCCAAGCAAGCTTGAATGGAATCTCTTCACCGTCTAAAGATCCAAGAAGAAGATCTGGTCGATTTGGCAGATGCATTTGTAGCAGAGCTCCATTTCAAAATGTCTGGAGCACTGGGTAGAGGCTTGATGGACTTTGCATATATTATTTACAGCTAAGCACCATTTCAAAATACCTGGAGAACCCTGCAGAAGCTTGGTGGGATTTGCAGATGCATACATCATTTTGCAAAAACTTGGAGGATTTTGTCGAAACTCACATTGTTCACAACCTCCATATAGCTTTCAGGTTTTTATGATGTAGTTTTGGATCCTAAATTGCTTAATACTGAGGTTCTTGCTCTCTATATTCATTTATCTATTAGAAATCAGTTTGCACAAGGCCAATAAATGACACAGCCTATAAACTTTGCAAGAATGCAAAATATATTCTTATCCATGTTTTATTGAAGCCGAAAATATGATATCTTTACCTCTCTTATAATATCAAATCTAGAAAGTGGTGAATAGGGAGGATAGTAGTACCTGCTTTACATTATTGAATGTTGTTGTAACTCCAAAATCAAAGGCGATCCTTTTGCACCCCTATAATAAGATCTTGAAAGTGATCTAAAACGTTCTCGACCAGCAGTATCCCATCTATACGAAACTACAAAGTTAACATACTCTGGTTGAGCAAGCTTATATAGTCATCAAACCAATATTACATAGTACATATGCAATGTGAAGCCATACTGCCGGCACGTATATGTTTTCCAAAAGAAATTCACTCCAGAATGAAATACACTAATTTACAAAAAAAAGAAAAAAGATGTTGAGATCAATGCTTTAAGATGGAGATTTAACATCACGAACGTTCAACATAGAACTTGCCAATAATGAATATAAATATCCTATACTGACACGCTTGTTTTTGTTGAGAAAAGACTTGGACCCTACATAGTTTAAGTGATTAAATTTATGATCAAAGAGGACTATCATGACTACCTTGATGTGAAGCATGGCTCCACGGAAACTTTAGCTATTATTTCCCTCATTTCCATTGATAGTTTATAAGAGAGATAGGTACCCTTTCTTCAAATGACATCATCCTCTTTGCGTTGGTTCTCATGAAATGAGACCTTTGATCTAACTAGATTGATTCCTATAAACTGAGACCTTTAAAAAGTAAGTATAGCAATAATACAGATACATTTAAACAATCTATGCCATTCCAACTATATACATGTGCATTTAAATTCGCCTCTCATCCAAGTTATATATTCAAAATATGGCGCACACAACTAGATCAACTATAATTCGCCAAATTCCACCCAGTGCAAGGATAAATGTTTGCTTGCCCATCATGAATATTCTTTTTGTCGACTCACATTCATACTCATAGGGACGCCATGATGAATTGCTTGTATACATCTATTCTATTATGACATATTATTTGTCCAATAATGGCACCTAGATCAAACGATCTACATCACAATATTAGCTTTAAATAACTAATCATTTATGAACATAATAATTTCACTTAGAATGAATTCAATTCTGCCCATCTCATTCTATGCACATGTAATGAAGAGCCAAGTCCTTGATTGATTTTGAATTGTTGTCTAGATGTTTTATGATTTCTTCTTCTGTGATGTGATCTTCTGTGATATTGATTAGAGGACTTAAAGGATAGAAGAACATATTAATCAATTTGATGTTAGTTAGAGAACTTAAGGGATAGAATAGTAAGAACATGTTATGAGCTTCTTTATTAATTTGTACAACACCTCTTAGTCAGCGTGTCAATGACAAGTTCTTAAAACCAGATATGAATGGATAACAAATACAAGAAATTTATCATGATGGCCAAGGTTGCCGTGAACATTTCTCTAGTTCTAAACTTGTGAGCTTGGACCCACTATTCACACGGGGGGTAACTCCGGGCATTGAGAGCTGTTAAATAGGCATATTTACTCAATATTCCTTGATGTAGACCGTAGATAGCGATCCTCGTTTATGGGGTATTCTTTTACAAATTTTGATATACTATATAACGAGGTTTACAAAATACTATAAGGTTTGAGACAATGTACTAAATGGTGTTGATTTTATACGTATTATATGATTTTAGGGGCTCTCGCTGCCCTACATCACCCCCATTTGAATATGCACCCAAATCAAAGGGGGTTTCAGGGGGAATTTAATTTTAAAGTGTTGAATGTAACAATTTGTATTAATTCAAAGGGAAATTTACCAAAATAACCTTAATTATTGACTTAATTCCCAAAAAGCCCTTCATATTTTTAAATTTCAAAATGCCCTTAATTTTTAAGTATTTTCCCAAATAGCCCTTTGTATTTTAAAAATCATAAAAAGTCACGTTTTCACAATAGATGGTCATTATTTAGACAAGGAAGTGTTTCTTATATATCACAACAATTTGGAAAATAAATTTTAGAACACCACATTAACACAAAATATGCAATGGAAATATCAAATAGGATTTCTGCAACTGCGTTTATTATGGCCACCATTACGACAACATGGGCACTTGTACACACTCATTTCTCTATCTCAATCTTTTGTCCTATCTTGTTTTTTTTTAGGCCTGCTAGGTGGATGACGTGTTGTAGTCAAGAAGTTCAATATTTGATGGATAAATAGCTCCAGCATATGAATAGCAAAATGAGCTCAATAAGTAACCTGGATTGGTTTCCAAATTGTTGTGATCTATAAAAAACATGTCCCTGTGTAAAGAATAATTATCTATTGTGAGAACATATTTTTTTAGCAATTTTTAAAATACAAAGGGCTATTTGAGAAAATACTTAAAAATTAAGGGCATTTTGGGAATTTCAACGATATGAAGGGCTTTTTGGGAATTAAGTCAATAATTAAGGTTATTTTGGTAAATTTCCCTAATTTAAAAAAAACTTTTGGCCCCTTCGGGGCCTAGGAAAAGGTGGTGTACAAATTAGAGGAAAGGGTATATATAGATATACAAAAATAATCATGCAAATACTAGAATAAACAAAGGAACAATATAACCTATAAAAAAAACAATAAAATACAGGAAAGAAACAATAAGAAAGATAACCCGAGAAATAAGAAATAGTTTTACAAGATTGACATTGAAGTTTTACGCATTTGAAGAAATAACATTTGAATATCAATGTTAAAATATAATATTTAAGAGAACTATTGGCATTAAAAACGACCATAGTTTACAAGCTTGATACAAGAGACATCATTGACCAACTAAGCTTTCCATTGCAAAAATCTCCTTTGTATACCAAGCTCTTGCAAACTGCAAGGATGGGAATAAGTACCATGTGTCATGCAGAAGCCAGCCATTAATTTTCATCAAATAAATTTTAAAATTTTAACAAAAGCAGTTTTAAACCAACAAGCTTTATTCAGCACTGCACATGCCAAACCTGATCACTTTAGCACTGCACATGCCAAATTTGATCACTCTGAGACATTTGAATATGACAAGCATCTTAAATGGACTTACAGAATCTGTAGAGATTATAATAAAGGGTCGAGCATTAAAGGCTGCTTCAGATATCTGCATATGTTTTATAATCCTTCATTCTTGGTAAGAAACTACAAAGCACTGAGATGTACACAAAGCATCTAGTAAAATAAATATTGTAATAATACAGTTCACTACAAACCCATGGAAGCGGGGGCATGAGCAAGAAAATTGAGATGACAATTAGGAGGCAGTGCTGAAGAGGCCATAGAAGCAGGAAACTAAGAGCAAGATTGCATGTCGGCAGTGGTGACCATGGAAGCCGAAATGCATGATCCCAATTACGGGACTGAATTACAAAAAAAACCAATTGATGCCATACACCTCTAAAAGCTTACTGCAAGAGCTTTTCAAAGCACCAAAAATCACTCAAAACGGGCACTCGTGGTGGAAGATATCTGAGATTGAAGCAACGTCAAAATTGACAGTAACCATGGAGGATGAAATAGATGATCCCAATTCCGAGACTAAAGTAGAGAGAAAATTATATAATGTCATATACCTTTAGAAAGCTTACTGCAAGGGCTTTCCAAGACACCAAAAATCGCTCGAAATGGACACTCGAAGAGGGAGATATCTGAGATTGAAGCAGTGCCAAAACCCTAGCCCCAGTGAGCTGCGCCATCACCAAATCAGCCAAGCCTTTATCTAACATTCACGTACAACCACACAATCTCTCTTTTTTTAGCCTTTATCTAATATTCATATACAACCATACAATCTCTTCTTTTTTTTTTTCTTTTTTCTTTTTTTTTTTAAAATCAATGGCCAAGAAAAGGTGCACTCTAGAAATACTACTTAGTACAGTCAAACAAATATATCAAGCAAATCATAACAAAACCATATTGAAAAGCGTACAAAAAACACAAGAGAAACCCCCTGTTATTGTGCTATATATTAATTTCCAATGTTTGATGCAATAAATTGAAACTGCCACTCCCAGTATTAGTGATTTATGTAGAAATTCATGAATTTGTAGTTGTAGAGCTGTAGATATTTTATTCACTGAAGAGAGTAGAATAGAGAATGGAATTGTATTGTAACATCCACTTGAGAAAAACATGTGGAAAACCCAATTGGGGGTAATGTGGAATAGATGAATACTATAGTTATGCTGAAATATACCCTATAGTACTTTGCTGGAGGGAAGATAATGGCAGTTCTCTCAAGTACGGGCATCCTCTCACTTACATACTTTGATTGAGCTTCAAGATGGTGGGAGCACTTGGAAACAGACCTCAGCCTTTGTAGTACCACTAGTAGGGGAAGAAGGTGGCTTTTCAACGCTCACATTGCAATTTGTAGCATTACTACTGTAATAGAGACATGCCCTTCAGGTATACATTGCGGGTTGCACTTCAGGATCTCAGGGAGCATTTCTTTATTGAACCCACAAATGTCGCTACCTTCTTGAGTACTTGCAGTGGGCGAGAAGAGGGCTATGCCCTTAGTACTGGGTGGATCAAAAGGTGGGGGCCCAAATCTTCTTGCAATAACGAGGAAGAGGTCGAGGATGCCTTGATCATAGTACATGAGTGTAATCTTAGAGTCGTCCTTCAAGCTTAATGGTTGTTTGTGCTTATCTCTTTAGGTATCTGGCTTTTGAGCCATCCTCAATAAGGTGTTTGTACCATTATTTATTATAATAATATAAAAATCTAGCCTTCAAAAAAAAAAAAAAAAAAAAAAAAAAAAAAGAGAGAGAAAATAGATGAACACTTTATTGTTGCCAGTATTTTCAGTTTGGGAACAACAATTACATTCTATGATTTTATATAGCAAAATTTATAAATTGCTAGTTATGGAACTAAATGTACTCTATGCACTCAATTAGAGTCAGAGGCAATGGGAAACTTGCATTCAAAGGCAATCACCCTCCATCATTTAAATGGGTTATCAAACTCTTTCACTTCAAATTGCACCCTAACCATCCTGCATTATTTAGGTCGGGTTCCAAATTCTCTCATTTCAAACTGCACCCTGTCAATTTTTGAACTTGTCTATGATTCCATAATATTTATATGGTTGTTATGTTGTCTCGGGCTCTAATCCTCTTCTTCTTCTATAAACTCTAAAAGAACTCCAAAGAAAACTTTTCCCTTCAGATTAAATGTGTTTTATGTGTTTTGTAGACTTAACTAATAGCCTAAATAACCATCGTGCGTTATTTATTTCGGGTATCAAACTCTTTCATCTCGAAATGCACCCTGCCATTTTTGGATTTCCCCTAGGGGGCAAACCCTTGCTTATGTGGGTTTGTGGCATATCCTAGATATATGCTAGAATATACTTAGAATATGCTGGTGACTGCTCCAAACCCTTTGTTGCCTATAAATTGGCGGTCTCATGCATTTTGGATCGTGGATGTTACAACTGGCTAACAGGCAGGGCAGGCCGAAGCTCCAATCTGATGCTGGGCCCTGTGCTTACGGGTCCTACAGATGCAGTGATCTGCAAAATGGTCGAGGCAATTCCGCTACGTACTGCAAATACGAAAACACTCATTTAAAACATACTCTCTGTTCAAGAGGTTAGTCGAATCAGACCTAACTTTATGATCTTATGCGCATCAAGTTTGTAGGTAGTTTGCATGCAATGCCTGAGAAAATGGAATTATTAGTCTGTTTAGGCAAATGAATTCGTAAAGGACATGTCTGAGACAAGTCACAAGAAAAAGCGTTCTTAATGTTTACATAAAACTTGCGACCTTAGCAAATAAACTCATCAATGGCTACGTCTTAGCAGTGTTGTTTCCGTACGGGTACGGTACCTTTCAAGTACTTAGCATACCGTACCCGAGGTACGGTACGTACGGAATGAAAAATGAAATGTTTATGCTTCAAAGTTTTGGAGTTTTCAACACAAGTACGTTAAGTATTTTAAAGGTACGGTACGTATTTTATAGGTATTTTACAGGTACTGTAAGTATTTTACAAGTATTTTATAGGTACGGTACGTATTTTATAGGTACGGTAACAACACTTTTTAACGTACTGGTTTTTTTTTCGGTACGTTAAAAACTCAGAGGTACGTTACGAGGTATGATACGTAAAATACTTACAGTACCGTACAGGTACGGTAAGTACGTTACAACACTGCGTCTTAGTAAGGGGCTGCAATCAGATGTTAAACTTGGGAATAGGCTCCTTAATATGTATGGGAAGTGCGGGGATCCAAAAGCTGCACATAAAGTATTCAATATATTGTATCAGAAAGACTTGATTGCTTGGTCAGCAATAATTTATGCTCAAGATGGGCACGACAAACAGGCTTTACAACTTATTCAACAAATGAAGTTTGAAGGCATTGAGCCAAATATCATTATTCTTGATGCATGAACTTTGAAAGTCCTTGTTGAAGATAAATTCGTCCATGCTTGTGCCTTAACAGGTCCACATGTATCTGATGTTGTCATGGGAAAATGCTCTTGTCAATATGTATAGTAAGTGTGGAAGTTTAGAAGATGCTGAAAGAATATTTGTTAGCATGCATCAATTAAATATTATATCTTAGACCTCTATGATTGGATCTTATGCCGATCATGAATATAGAGAGGAATCCATTCAAGTCTACCAGCAGATGCATCTTGAAGGCTTTAACCCTAATAAAATCACAATTATCGATGTATTAAGTGCTTGCAATGATTGTGCATTTTTTACAAAAGGAATAATGATTCATGCTGAGTGCATCAAAATTAGTTTGGAGATGAATGTTGTTTTGGGAAATGCATTCGTCAACCTATATGGTAAATGCGATGACCTTGGGCTGGCATCAAGGGATTTAATGCGATGGAAAGCAGGAACATAGTAATTTGGAATGCCGCAATGGTTGCGCACGCCAGATATGGTTAATAAAGAGTGCATCAAGCTCCTCCGAAAAATGCAAGAGGAAGGAACTAAGCCAAATAAGGATACATATTTTAGTACTATTACTGCATGCGGGGAGCTTTCTCAGTTGGGACAGGGAAAGCTTGTTCATGCCCAATTTATGAGTCATTTTGGATGCTGATGATAACTCAAGAACAGCTCTAATGAATATGCATATTGAAATATTGCAATTTGTTTAGACGATAAAAAGTCCAAAAGGATATATAAAATTGACATAGCAATATATGATCTGAAATATAAACTCCTGGGAAACATTAAACAAGGTTTTTCTGGAATTGCTTTTCACCGTAAAATCTTGATTGTCCAGTATTCGAAGTTTATTGTGGTTTTTTAACTTCATTGTACTATGTAATCCTACTCACTTAACGCTTGATCCTGCAGATGAAATATCTGAGCCAGTGCCAGCCTTCTTGGATTCAGTTACCGATCGTTTTCTTCAGTTACAAGTCATACCCCCCAATAGAAAACCAAACTCATTTAGCATAATCGTGTTGGAAGGAGTATCGTCCACTAAACCTACCTTAATACTGTGAATAAAACATCTGCTTTTAAGTGTGGGAGAATATGTAAATGGATATAGAGCTTCATGCATCACAGAAGAAAAAGACTTAGTATGCAGGATACCTGCTTACTATTGATATATTTCTTCCTAAGTTACAAAGATGTATGGCTTTTGTATTTTTGCAGGGAGACTATATGCCACCCCAAGCTCTCTAGAATTTTGAGCAACCATACTGCATGCTATCTCTGGTGTCAAATTGCATTGGACAAATTCTGGCGAAAAGTAATCCTAGAGAATTTGATGGCACTGTGAAGTCTTCTCTTCCAGCAGGGTAATCTATTACTTTCCCATAGAGTTCATCAGTTCTACAGGAATTCATCTTTTTTTGTCATCAATGCATGAATATGGGGGCCACCTTGTTCAAAACAAACAGTGGGTTGATTGAGTTTGTTTTGGTCATAGAAGTCAGTGTTCCTAAGATCCAAAAGAAATGCCATAGAAATTGAAGATTGGTTGCCAAGTTGGATGAAAAGTCAAATCATTGTGGGGTAAAAGCATGTTAGGGTGTACCACTTTTGGAACCTGCAAAAGTACATACACTAGGTACTTCTGAACTGGGTACTTTCTCATTTTTCTTTTCATTAAAACTAATACAAAAATCCAAAATAAAAGTCAAGGACATGGTAATATTCAAAGTTAAGGTAAAGATAATGCTATCGGAGACCAATATATATATAAAAAGTTCTAAAACATACCTTATATTGAGATATTATACAGGTACCCAGTACCCATTCCTGGCTACCTTTTTAGGTACCTTTTTAGTCACTAAATAATACTTTTTAAGGGACACCCTAACATGCTTTTACCCTGTGGTTTTCTAGTAGCTTTTCAAAGATTGATGTCAACTCAACTGATCAAAATTCTTTTTCGTGGGCTTATATATGGTTGGTTACTATTGGGCTTTCTTTTAAAAGAAAACTAGTCGTCAAGCCCTTCAATATAAGAGTACTTAAAGAACTAAAGTAGGAGCTTCATTTTATAACAAGGAGAAAAACAATATTTTTATGATAAAATTTTGTCCATTCCGTGGACATTATGATTTACTTATATCCATAGGAGACAAATTCACTTGCCAGAGTTCTAATGCTTTATTTTGTGAACTACAGTTCTCTTTGGTCATGAAGGGAAATCGTGCAGATACATTGAATTATGCAGTCTCTGCTCAACAATCAACTCGCATTCTCATTGTTTTTGGCAAGACAGCAAAAGAGAAAGAATGCAATGGAACCCAAACTAACAAGTCAGTACCTCCATCATCTGGAACAAGCAAAGGGTTACGCAACGGATATACAACTGTTAGGCCACGTACTATGGCTCCCTCATCTCATCTGTGTTACTGCCAATCTTGTCTTCTAGATCCTCTGAACAAGTTTTGCAACCATTATCACCGATTCCCTTCTCAGCCTGTATTTTTAAGCAATGCAATGTCTTCATATTCGCCAGCGCTTGTGGCCTCAGCATGGCCAGCAGTATCAGTATCAAGTCTAGTAAGAGTACCTAGTCCTGGTACTGGAGTTTTCATCCCTTCAAATGGGACACCCATCTATTCTAGTCCACAGTCCAATGGCAATTCTGGGAGAAGGCAATGTTTGCTTGGCAGAGCACATTCAGAACATTATCTTAGTAATGACAGTGAGGTGTTAGCATTCAATCCTGCAAAAAATGCAAAATCTTTGACAGACATGCAGGATTGTGTAGCAGGTGGACGTAACCTATCAGGTGCATGAAACTGGTTGATTTTGGTTCCCAAGAATTGCTTCACAAATGAAGTTGAAGAATGCTTTACATTCTTTAGCATATTTAATCTTTCTCTTCAAGCCAACAGTTCTGTCTGTTTACTCATCAGTTTACCTCAAAGTTAAGTTTGTGTCAGAAGTAGCAAGAATCACTCTCGCCATCGCGGTACCTTGTTGCTGATTGAACGATGAGATCCTTCATTCTTTGCAGCAGCTAGCTGCAGTAAGTTAAGTTGCAGCAACACAATTGTTGAACTTGCTAGTTTACTAGAAAACACAAGTGAAAGAGAGATGCACCACAAAAGAAGACATGTTTATTGAATAATACATGTTACAATATATAGGCACCATAAAGGTCCACACATGGAAAAAGGTGAAAGCTATAATGGACATGGAAAAAGGTGAAAGCTATAAGGAGCTCTCGTTGCCTTTTTATAAAGGCACGCTGCCTTAATATAGGCAGCTTCGCTAACACCCCACCTGCGACTTTAGCCTTTCACCAAATAAGATATAGAAAATATCGTGTCCAAGAATGAAGACCAAATATTGCAACTCACAACTCATAGATAATCTCCCCACCTGCAAATTTGGTCTCGCACTCGGATGAAAAAAACCTTTGGTGGTCACAAAGGAAAAAATCCGAGTGCTACAATTTTCTAATATCTATTCCTGCGATTTGGTAATAAACCTAAATGCAGAAGAGAATCTTCTCTTGATTGCTAAAATAGTGTCACGCACGTAAAGCGCAATCACCATAAAATTTTCTTGAGAGCGTCTTATATTCACATTGGAATCTGCAAAACTCAGAAATCCATTAGAAAAATAAGAGTTCACTTTGGCATACCAATCTCTAGAAGTTTGTCTTAAACTTCTAAGACGCACTCGCAAGTATCCTTTTCCAACAAACGGCTCAACATCTTCCACTTTTGGATGTAAAGACCCAATATCCACATTAGGAATTAGGTTATCAAGTATCTCAGAATCGCTAAGAACAACATTATAGTCATGACGATGAGTGACCATGTCAGTCATAATAGACTCATCAAACATTGCATCACGACTAATAATGATTCTTCGCATAGCAATAAAATCGGTATCCCTGTGCCTCCACAGCATAGCCAACAAATATGGCTTTGAGGCCAACTGGATCAAGCTTCTTTCTCTTCCCATTTGGAATGTGAACATAGGCGAGACAACCAAAAACTCGCAAATTTTGAACATTTGGTTTGACTCCTGTCCATAATTGCAAAGGAGTTACGCCTTTCAGAGAAGAAGTTACTGTTCGATTTTGCACATAAACAGCAGTAGCCACAGTTTCTGCCCAAAATTACTTATCTAAGCCAGCATGAATAAGCATACATCGAACAACATTGATTATCGCACATTCTTGATACTCAACAATGCCATTTTACTGAGGAGAATCACACCATGCTCTTCAAAAAAAACACTTAAATCGAGCAGACGTGAATTCCCTAGTATTGTCAGTACGTAATCTCTTGATCACTTTGCCAATTTGAGTCTCCACTGTATTCTTAAACACTTGGAATTTGGTGAAAACCTGTGACTTCGTAGAGATAAAATATACAAAAACTCTACGGGAAATATCATCAACAAACAAGATAAAATATCGTGCACCACTTAAAGCACAAGGTAGTGGACCACATATACCAGCATGCACAAGCTCCAAAAGCTGTGTTGCATGTTTTCCTTTCTCATTGAAAAAATGGCGATGTTGCTTCCCAACAGCACACACCTCACATACACCCATTGATGCAGTGCTACTCAATGATAGACCATCCACAGTTCTATCAGAGGCCATATTCAATAAATATTGGAAGTCGACATGTGCAAAATGACAATGCCACAGTGTACTTGATTCATCTCCACTAGCAGTGATAAGATTCACAAAATCATCAGTCAATTTAAGCTAGTACAATCGACCTTGTCTCTGGGCAAGTCCAAGTACACATCCATCTTGGATGAAACTACATAATCGTCTATCAAACTGTATGGATAGACCAAGATCAACAAGCCTAGACACAGAAATAAGGTTCCGGCGTAAACCAGACACATGTAAGGCACCATGCAAGACTTGCACACCACTGGAAGTATGAACATGAATATCTCCAATGCCTTTGACCTCATTCCAAGTTAGGAAGCACAAGTTTCCTAAGTTGAAGCGAGCGATAATTCCTCAACCAATGCCTATGAAAAGTCATGTGCTGTGTTGCACCAGAATCAATAATCATGGAAACAACAACTCCTGTAGAAAAACCGGCTTCAGAAGCTTCATCACATGCAACATTTGCATGCTCATCTGAAATATGAGGTCCATCTCGGATTGCCTGGAGTAAAGATTTATGCTCATTAACAAAGTGTTTATAATAACATTCGCTTTCAACGTGATACGTCTTTTTGCAATAGGCACAAACAGTCTCTGACTTAGGTTGCTCAAGTCTAGCCAATTGCTGTGTATCACCTCCATGATGCCAGCTTCTACTGCGACTGCAAGTAGCCTTTGTATCAGTAACAAAGGCCACCTTTTCATCTTCTCGACCTCGTTTCTTACTATCAACAATTAAAGCCTGGTCTTCATGTAGAGCTTGGCGCCTGTGCAACTTTCGAACCCCATCTTTTAGTGATTCACAAGCGCGATCTAATGTCATAGATTTTTTATTGGCAAGCACAGTTGTAAGAGTTTGAAGTTCTTCCGGCATGGATTCCAGAAAATAGACAACATGTTGATCATGCGGAACACTAGCACCAGCTGCGGACAATGCTTCTAGAAGCGCTTTAAATTTATCCACATGTTCGTCAAACGAATCATTCAAACGATACTGCAACGATGTAAGATCCTTGCGGAGACTAAATACTTCATGCATAGTCTTCTTCATGTAAATACTTCCATACTTCACTAGAAGTAACAAAATCCTTAGCATCCATTAAAATAGATTCTTTAAGTGCATAGAGAATCAATGCTCGAGTTGTTTGATCTTTTTCATTCCAGTCGTCTACATCCTTAACCCAAGCATCGTATGCAGCACCGTTCTAAACAAGATTACCTGTAATTGCATCAACCGGGTGCACCGGAGGAATATTATTTCCAGTCACAATTCCTAAAAGCTTTTCGCTTTGCAGGATGAGCTCCATCTTGATCTTCCAGGCTGGATATCCAGCTCTAGAAAAAACATACAAAGTTTCCGTCCCAGTGAGCCCTCGAAAATTCACAACCGCTCCAGAACCAGATGCAAGCTCTTATACCATGTTGAACTTGCTAGTTTACTAGAAAACACAAGTGAGAGAAAGATGCACCACAAAAGAAGACATGTTTATTGAATAATACATGTTACAATATATAGGCACCATAAAGGTCCACACATGGAAAAAGGCGAAAGCTATAATGGACATGAAAAAAGGTGAAAGCTATAAGGAGCTCTCGTTGCCTTTTTATAAAGGCACGCTGCCTTAATATAGGCAGCTTCGCTAACAACAATTGCTGCCAGCTATCTATTCGAATTGAGGCGGATCATTCACACTAACATGTACAGTCTATGTATTTGGCTCACCAGTGAGTATTGGCAGCCATTATCGAATGAATCTAAAAGAGAATTTGCTGGTGGAGGAGGAACAAAAAGTAAATAATCCTTACTGCCTGTCTCTTTTAGGACCACACTACCAACATTAGCAGGATTCTAAACTCTTGACTTATTGGCAATGTGATGAATGAAATTGTGCTTCAGCATGACTTATCCTCCGTGCTTGAACAACTACAATACTAGAATAATCAAATCTACAAACTTAAAAATGATAATCACTTTAGCTTCACAACGCATAAATAAGTTTCTTTCATTTGATCAAAAGAAAGAAAAGAACAGCCAAATAGTTCATACAGATGTTCAATTATGTGTTGTTGAGCACCTTCAACTTCCCATCTTTCAGCAAGATGTAAAAGCACATGTGCTGCTAATGCATGTTATATTTTATGAACATAATTTTGTGACAACAACTCCAAATACTTTGCCTGCTCCATGGATATCGGCTGCAAGACATGCATGTGATGGATGGCGCAGATGGTATTGGACTTCTGGCACCTGCCTATACTACTTTGTGAACAGAAAAAGGTTAAACAATAAGAAAATCATATCAACTAGTTTATTCGATGTTCATTAACCCTAGGAAACTGTTTCTTTGTACGTGTTACATATACAGAAACAGTTACCTTCCTTGGTTGGGAATTTCCAGCGTTGTGCAAACTGAGCTCAAACATTGTTTGGTACACTTGTTCATGGAAAGCATGGTCAGGCCATCTTAGACTGAGTTGGACAATTTGTCTTACATGAATATCTCGAGCTGTTGCATCAATAATCTGACATGCACCAGCATAGAACCTGTCCAGGATAATTCCAATAAATAAACATACTAAACTTCCCATACCAACAGAAGAAATCCCACAAACTTACCTTAAATCTTTAGAATTTTTGTTTAGTTCCAGGCTATAAGGTATGACCAGGACTTACATTTTCACACAACTGTTCTAAGCTCCCACACATCCAATTGCAAAGATAAAAATCCATTCAACAATTCAATCCAATTGCAAGAATATTGTAAAAAATCCATTCAACAACACTTAAAATTCAAGATAAGCATAACAGATGATGAAAGTGGCCGCCTACTTCTTTGAGAAGAAAGGAGCAAAGCTCATCCAGCAAAGTCCAACTTTGGAACCAGCTATGGACACGTACAACAACGATTGGAGAACCCTGCAAATGCAATTTGGTTGCCCTAAATGCATGAGAATGCATTTGTTATGATGATCCGATGTGCTTACCTTCAGTCAATGATGTTAGCTGACTGGAGGAATGAAAATTTAGGAATCATTGGCGCTCCAGTTCGAAGAGGACTCAGAGAATGGATGCAGAAGAATGGTTTGCAGGTCTAAACATTCGCAATAGGGCTCGGCCACCAACAGGAGCAACGGGAAAAATGACACTCGCATCAAATATCTAGGTATATTGTGGCATATACTTGGAACATCCCATATTTTCACATAATCACAATAGGGCTCGACCACCAACAGGAGCAACGGGAAAAATGACACTCGATCAAATATCTTGGCATATTGTGGCATATACCTGGAACATCCCATATTTCCACACAAACGAGGGCTTGGACCTTATGGGCAACCCCAAAAGAGAGAAAACGAGGGTGAAATTACCCTCCCTAATGAATAAATTTGTCTATATGTAGCGTGGCTGAAGGACGACAAAAGTCGGCTAATCTGGTGAAATTGCTTGCATCGTCTTCACTTTTCTTCCTGACGACCTGTACTTATGCACTCATATATGCACCAAAAAGTAAACGATTCGGTAGTAAAGAAGAGGGATTTGATTTTTATTGTATGGAATGAGTGGGACATAAGATAAAAAAGAGGTAGTGCATAGGAGATGCATGGGACACGTTTCCGTCGAATATGCTTATGCTCAGAGTTTACACTCTGCTCTGCGTTTCTTTAGTCCTCAATGCTCAGCTTTATCTTTCAGCTTCTCAATTTATGCAAATCTAACTTAAGGCTCCAAAATCCAGAGGAGCTGATCCAGAGGATCGACTGTAGAAAATCATGGGTCATTTCCAAGAGAACAGAGCCCCTTTGCTGGAAAAAGTAGCGGATCAGAAACAGAGCAGCATGACATACAAGCCTCTGATTCGTTATATTTTCAGCAGTTTCATGGTTATTGCTCATCTGATATCCTTTGCTGCATATTTGGGCTTTAAAATCAGTCTGTATATCAGAGAGTACAGAGAAGTTCTTGGAGCGCCATGGGTGGTCGTTATATTGTTATGCGAATGTGGGTATTTTTTGAGCAGCCTGATGTATTGCGTTGAGCTTCTGATACCGCCATGGTTGAATAGCAAGCCTCCTTTTCCTCTGCCACCAGATGAGAAGGATTTTCCCACTGTGGATATACTCCTGCCCTGCTGCAAAGAACCTACTGATGTTATCCAGGACACAATCTTGGCTGCCTTGGCACTGGATTATCCTCCAGATCGGTTTAAATTGCTGGTTCTGGATGATGCTGCTGACGAGGAGCTTAAAGTTTTCTGTCAATCCTTGAATGTTGAGACTGGAGGAACTCAGATTCATTATCTTAGAAGGATCAAGGTATGATCTCCATTCATTTCTCTAGCATATAGAATTTCTATTGTGTAGAAATCATGAAATCCTAGCCCTAAGCTTGATTACACTGTATTAGAATTTGTAATGTGTAGAAAATGTTAAACCCTAGCCCTAACTTTGATTACAATGTATAATGTGTGCCTATAGGTCCCTGGTGTGCCTCATAATTTCAAGTGTGGAAATCTCAACCATGGCCTTGAGCACTCAAATGCAGAGTATGTCGCTATGCTAGATGCCGATATGATTCTTGATCCTTCCTTCTTGCGTGCCGTTCTTCCACACATAATCAATTCTCTGAGTGTGGCATTTGTTCAAGTTCCTCAATCTTACTACAACCTTCCTATTGGAGACCCTCTCAATGATGCCTCTCTCTCTTTCTATGAGAAAACCTTGGTGCAACGCAACCTCTTAGGTTGCGCTAGTTGTGTAGGTACTGGAGCTATATTTAGACGTGCATATCTAGACCTCATTGGTGGATACCAACCTCAATCCATCACAGAAGATTGCATAACTGCATATACATTGTTCAACGCGGGCTACAAGTCATTTTATTTAAATAAGAAGTTGCAAATGGGATTGGCTCCTTGGAATTTGGAGAGATACTTGAAACAACGAGAGAGATGGTGCCTAGGGGCTATTCAACAATTCTCATACACTTGGAAGGACATGTTGGGTACAAGGAGCGGGCTCGATTTTTTCAACAAGATATTCTTTATATCGTATACAGGTTATTTCTATCTCTCCATTCTTAATATTCTCATGCAATCTGTCTTCGTTTGCGCTCTTGCTTTCCGTCTCAACCTGGTTATAGGAGATGATAGTGAGACACGAACATTGGTAACATATCTTGCTATGTACTTGGTAATTTGGAGGTTGACCTGGATGGTTCAATGGTGGGGGGTTCCGCGGCAAATACAAGGCAGAAATAGAGAAGAAGCACATTTTTGGTGGATGACCCCATTCTTCTTCATGACAATTCTACGAGCAAGTTTTCCTTCTATGTTCACATTCAATTTTATAACTACTAGCAGTGTTGACTCCAATCCAACAAGCTCCAGTCCCAAAATGTCAACCTACACAAACAAGATTAGCAAGCTAGGGCCTCTCACATTCCACATTGCTTATGTATGTCTAGTAGTCTCCCTTGTCTCGTGGCAGTCATATATTACTTACACAAGGGGTGGAATCCTTAACCGCAAGGAGCTTACCTTTGTGGCTGGCATTGCATTGTACTTGTTGACAACTTGTTTGTACGTGTTGGTCCCTGTATTTTATGTGGTTTGGCCCACTAGCTACCTTCCTTCTATGCGCAAGTCTATCCTTCACTATAAAAATGGACATCCTCAATTCTTAGAATCAGCTTGCATTCCAAAATGGCATTGGCCTCTATTTTTCTACGAAATTGTTTCCTATTTCATTCTTACAATTTGGGTTGGGGTATTGTACATTGCAGTATATGAAATTGATCATATATGGTGGAAAGATTGAAGCTATCTCAGACAATGATGCACATGCTCTTAGTATTGAAACTAAAGAAATTGCGAGAATACAAATTGTTTTGAAATTCTCAACGTTTGTGAATATAATTGATAGCCTTAGGGAAATTTCTAAAAGTGCCTTTATATCTTTGTATAATTGTCAAGTTACCCTTGTATTTTCATGAGTTATCAAAATACCCTTTATTTTGCTATCAATGACTACTTTTCATTCGCAGCAGAAAAACACTACCAAAATTTCTTTCAGTTGGCCAATATTGATCTATGAATTTAAATCACATCTAGAATGTATAATACATGTCCTATACTCGTAACATCCTGGCCATTCATTTAAGGAATATTCCGATGGATATTCCTTATCCTTCAATTCTGACTGTAGGAAGGAAAAGAAGCCGGGGTCAAACTGGATTTTCCAGCTCACCCTAAGATTTCATATCCATGGTAGCAGGGTCAATGATACAGTCAATAAGGTGCAAAACAAATGAGAGTGCGGACTTTTGGCGATATTCCTGTGTCAAATGTGGAGGAATAGACATAGCAGGAAGCTTGAAGCAACAACATATTTGCCATTGATTATCTTGCCCAGTTGAATATCAACAGACATGGAGTAGACTATTTGAAATCATTAGCCAACAATGGAAGCCATAACAGAACACATGAAATAAGAAGCTTCAAACAGACAGACCATCCAGAGGTTCCCTGCACCAAAGAGACTTCAAGTCGCAGGAGCTTACTTGCAGATGAAATCGGCCTGCCACAGTTTGGATAGTCCTGCCTCTTTCTTTAATTGCACAAGATAATACATGGGACTCTACATATATGACAATAATTATATGGTGTCTCACAAAGATTTTGGCGCAAGCATTTTTGGTTTATTTGTAAGGTTTTGATCTCACGAGGATGGTGGTTCATATTTGGGCTTTGCATTTTTGATGTTTCTAGTATCAAGCTATTTCTAGAAGTAATCATTTAGACTATTAGTTAAATCTCAAAACACATAAAATACATTTCATCGGAAGAAAAAGAGAGTTTATAGAAGGAGAGGATTCGAGCCTGGGACAACATAACAACCATATAAATATTATGGAAGAATAGACAAATTCAAACAAGGTGCTGCACACGGAGGGTTGCCCTCCATGGCCGGAGGGTGAAGTGGCTTAAGTCATAGTTCAAAGTCATATTTTGACAATCAATTCAAATTGCTACTTCTAGTCAATAGAATACTTGATACGATGACTTTATGGGAATTGGCCTGAAGAAACCTTTGGTGCTCGGCATGGAAGAAGTATTGCTGAAGCATAAAGACAAGTGTAATAGAGCAGAGAATGGAAATACATGTTTTGTTAGCATCGAAATGAGAGAACTCCTTGAAGACCTCTGATCGGTTTTTTGTCACGGAGAGCTTCAAACATCTGAGGAGAAGATTTTGTAGAGGAATGAAACATTGATGCATAGCCTAACTCGAAACCTTGCAAGAAAAAGTGAAACCCATGCAAGATGTATGCAATGCACATACCAAGAATCCCCGTCTCCATAGCTAAATGAAGATCCCTCCCTCCCTTCCTCCCCAGGGACGATAGCCATTTTGCAGAGGATGAATGCATGAAAGTGAGGCCTTGTTACATTTTTTGCGTCATGTGAATAGAGAACCATGTGAAATAGATAGTGGAATGTCGAATCCTTAGAAACATACGAAACAATGTATGAAGAGTCCAAATAGAGAAATAAGAGGGGGAGGTTTGCAAAAGAACTTAGGAACTGTGAATTGTTTTGCATGTGAATTTTGTTCAGGGTATGAAAGAAGAACTCGATATTATAAATTGAAGAAGGTTGCTTAGAATTTAATAGCATAAAATACATGGAAGTTGCAAGCAAAGTGAAGCGATTTAAAAATGCAACCACAAAAAAAGGTCACACTCGGTCCACAAGTGCCAATAATAGACCATGCATCTAACACTACAAGAGACAAGGGGTATTAGCGTCAGCCATAGTGTCAGATGGATTTTTATGCTGTTTTTTGAGGTGAAAATACTGTTCTGTAGTTAATAGCAACAGTTATTATCAAATAAATCTTTAGTGCTAATTCTGATGCTATGTTTGACTCTATGGATGATGCTATATCATTTTAACCAAGCTAACGCTATAACTGATGCTATAGCTGATGTAAGAGCTGATGCATTACGACTCAAAGGTGTTAGCATCAAGGTTCAAGCATACATACCATCTGACTCTAATTCTGTCCTTAGTATTGACGTTACGTGTGACTCTAATGTGAGCGATGAATCTAACGCTGGGCTTGACTCTATCTCTGACTTTAATGTTGACCTCTATTCTGACTCTATAGTGACTCTATGTCTGACACCACCTTTGATTGTAATTTTGACTCTACTACTAACTCTATGTTTGATGCTAATATTGACTCTATATCTAAAACTGACACTACATTTGGTTCTAACTCTGACTCTACGCTTGATGCTACTATTAACTCTATATCTAACCCTATGTATGACGCTATGTTGACTCATACAATAGTATTATAAACTCTACTATTCATGCTAACATGTGATCTCACTCTTGTCTGTATACTATCTCTAGATTTAATGCTATCATTGACTCTATGCCCAGCTCTATATAATTGACCTATATAATATACACTCTGACTAGTCAGGCGCTTTACTATAGATTTTAAAACTTTTTGAGTAATCTCATATGCTAAGATACCAAAAAAGGACTCACTTGCGATCTATATAAAGCACCATTCGCCTCTAAACTCTTAAATATAATTATTGTTTTTCTAGATTTTTCACTTTCTCAAAGTCTTCATTTCATATCATCCTATGTGGCTAGAATGAGATTATCAAGGCTATGAATATACCATAACGTGTGCATTATCTTATTTATCTCATATGCTTCAAAAGTTCTTCAATGTGTAAGATTAGCAATTGTATGAAGAGTATCTCAACACAATATTAACTAATGACATTTAAGTATACTTCAAAAACTAATTTAATCAGTCTTCAGTAATGTCCCTCTGGAAAGCTAGTTCAGAGATCTTTTCAACGGTATATGCATGCTTGGCTTTGTTTTTGTGCTCAAATCGGCACTTTTTCGGGCTGTGTGCTAGGGTTTCTGTGGCAGGCAATAGACAATTCGACGGGTTGTATCTCACAAATCTGGTGTCAGAGTTTTGTTTGTGTGGGCTCTTGGAAAGCTGGTTCGGAGACCTTTCCAATGGTGTATGATACCTGCACTCTTAGGTTTGTTCCGGGGTTCAAATCGGCACTTTTCCAGGCTATGTGCTAGGGTTTATGTGGCAGCTAGTAGACACTTCGACGGGTTGTATCTCACAAATCTAGCATCAAAGTTTTGTTTGTGTGGGCTCTTGGAAAGCTGGTTTAGAGTCCTTTCCAATGTTTTTTTTTTTTGAAGAACTGTGTCATCAATATATTAAAAGAATGGTAATATTACAAAGCAAATGAGGAGGAAGGACAACTGCCCCAAAGAGACAGCGATACCTCGACACTCCACAACAAACTCACAGAAAAACTGCAACTCTACTGCTGTACAAACCAAACATCACCATCTACAACACCCAAGAAGTCCCGCCAAATGGCAAACTTCCGCTCTACTAATCTCAGGAACACCAGAAAGCTTTGAAATAGCTTGTACCTGAGTCGAGGAATTAGAGAGGCTACAGGCTGTTGAATCCCCTGAAAGATCCACAACCGCCGCCGCTTCCAAATTAGCCACACCAACCAAGCCACACACAGATGCAAGGCTTGTTGCTGCAAGAGCGGCCAAGCACCAGGATACACATGAAGCAGCAACTGCTGGCTAGTCAATCTCACCTGAAACAGAGCCCTAACCCAATCCCAGGCAGCCTGCAAATGAGGGCATAAAACCAGACAATGCTCCATAGTCTCACGATGAAGGCCACAACAAGGGCAGAGAGGGCTCACACCCGGCCTAAACTGACTCACAAAGGCATTCACCCTGATACATCGGTGCACCACCTGCCACAGAAGCACCCTAACCTTTGGTGGGGGAAGTGAGCTCCATGTCCACGTCCAAACCGAGCGCCATCGAGAACCTGGAAGCTGCAGAGACCATGTTGTTAGGGATTTCTGCAAACAGGGAGGAGCAGCGGGACTGGTCCGGGGAAGGATGCAGGTCTTCCGGCAACCAAACACTGATGCAGGCACCTCGAACCCTCAGAGGCCCTTCTGATAGGATCCCAGCGGCACCTCCTGCTCTGGTGGACCCACTTGCCTCACATTTCCTGCCACCCCTTGTGCCGGCACCACTGGATCTGCAGCGGCAGCTCTTGCCAGCAAATAGGGATTGTGCCTTCGTGTGGTCTCTTGGAATTGCTGGGGCTTTCCATGGCATCAGGGTGACAATTTCAACTTGGAGATCTACATACAACACAGGGGGTTTATATGATTACACAGTATGTGTAGATTCAGAGGCATGGAAGTCTGGAAGTAAACCTAAGTTATGAAGTAAAAAACCTATGGTTCCTAAGGTTGGAAGTTAAAAGGGAACTAAGGGTAATTTAAGGTTTAGTGTTTCAATGGTTATATTAAATGGGAAAACCCTATGGTTAACCATTAGCAGTTTCGCGGTCAAATGCTGTTCAAACAGCTTGCATAGACCAAGCTAGAATGGAGAAGCTGGAGGTGAATTTGGTGCCGGTTCGTTGTGAATCGGTGCCGCTAAAACAAACTATAAGGAGGATTAGACAGTTAGAAAATTTATTGAGCATTCTGCTGTGCCGGATCCATGAATACATGGGTGCCTGGGTTGTCGGCTTGACACATTGTTTAAATTGACTAACTTCAAAATATTTGGTGCATAATCCTTAAACCACTGTTGCAGTGTTAAAATATTTCATATAGCAATTGCATTATGAATGTTTTAATAGTCTATATTAGTTCAATGGTTGAGATTTTTTGAAGGTTATGGTTTGAATTTGCTAAAGGAATTCGATATTTTGAAGATCTATTGCTAACAAAAATCCTATCACAATGTTGTAAACAATTATTAATAAGACCAAGATATTAACTTAATTTTGAATATAGATCAAACCAATTACAGTGTATCCAAAGTCAATTTCCAAACACACAATATGCGCAAGTCAAATTATGAAGATTCCCCTTTGCATAAGAAATTTCAACTCAGTTCTAAACATCACAATTTAGTAGTCTTAAGGCAAAGGTCATAATTTACTTCTAACTTTCAAGAAATCATATATCCCTATTCACTATTCATTGGGGACTGAATAAAACAGTGTAGCAATTTATACAATCCTCGAATTGCTTCTCTGCAGATGGTTTTTCATAGTATCTATCTATACAACTTGGGTTTAAGTTATACACATAGGTCCGATGATTTTGCCTAACCGTGTGCCTTTCCAAACCGGAGCCTTCTCCACCTTATCTATACAAATGATCTCTGGCTATATTTTATTGGACGAGCTTTTCAAACTCGGTTGCCTCCAATAAGTCGGGTTGCTGACCTAAATGCTAGGTCTTCAAAATTAATGGTTTTTCTAATGGTTCAAATGAACCATGGAATATTCATAAGCAGTTAATATAACGTTTTTCCTTCATGAAGTTCAACCTTCACTTGAAACTTCATCAACATAGATTTCCAACATAGATATTCAACTTCAATGTTTGCATCTTCATAAAGAATTATCTGCAACCTGTACTGCAACCCTGTGAAATTTTGTCTACACCTCAAATGGTTCACGTCATTGAACATATGTGATCTTTAGTTGCTGCTTACAGATTATGATATGAGTTTCACATATTTCTTACAAATGTTCCAAGTACAACATCTATGATAAGAACATCCTCATGCCAACCAGCCTTTTCAGGTGTAGAATCATATAGTGCTAGAGTGATAGAACAACAATTGATAGGACGGTCACCAAAGCTCAAGAGTCGCTTCATGGAAGACTCCTCCTACGAAAGAGGATATGATGGAGACCTATGAGTTAAAAATTGAGGGATTCCATGAACAAGAAGGATTTCAGTAGGAAATAATTTGTGCAAGGTGCAAGGACCTTTCCGAGGCACGAGGGCCTTCCTAGACTAAGAACATACGTAAGGTGCACGCTGACAAGAAGGGGGGATTTAATCTGAGCAAGATTAAAATGTTACATAGAACATGAATTAACATCACAAAATATAAAAGGCAACTCTAGAGTCTAGACAACATTAATTAATCGCATAGTCGTCTCATTGAAATACATGCTGTAGAATATAGATGGAAGAGAAGTTGTGGCATGTCTCTCCATACAAGTTCAATGGCTTCAACTATATAATACTTAGTTGACCATCGTCCCTGCTATTTTATTGGACCTTATGAAAATGAAATAAACTTGTTTGTAATTATGTTTTGGTAGAAAATTAGATCTGGCATCTTTAGCACGTAGATAGACTAATAATAATGGGAACATAACTAGCTGCATAAAAATGCCAAGATAGGGGATCAAATATATATATCATATACAGTCTTTACTATAATGTGTGCACGATCAACTTCCGTATATTTATAACATATGATTTTGAGATGTTTTTTGGGGTATTCGTATTGTTATACGTAGAAAGATGACGCTGGCAGGGCGGTTTTGGCAAGAAACAGTATAGGGTTTTTTTGTTAGAGGTGAAGCCGCAGGTAGAAGCGCGTGATGGATTAGGCACCTGGCACACACCCATACCTCTTTCTAAATCCGGCTCCTGCAGGTGTCGTCCCGGAGGTCTTGCGAATCCGCCATCGGCTTTTGGTTGTGCGCCGGATTTCTTCAGCAGGGTCTTCCTGTGGGCACCGGATCTCTGGAATGGAGATGTTTGCGGCCTGGGAGAATTGTACAGGCTGAGAAATTTCGGGCAGAACTTGGGGGCAGTTTACATTTGTTAATCTTTCTCTTCAATCTTCACAGGCTTCTGTGGAGCCAAGATTCCTGCTGGCTCTGTTTTCACAGAGCTAAATTGATGATTGCTGGAAAAAGGGCAGTTTGGTGCTGTAACAAGTCTTTCTGTTATAAGCATTTGATGCTTCATACTCACGTCTTCTGATAAGCATATCAGGAATGCTCTTGTTATGATGAATAATTAATGGCGGTTTTGTGCTCACAAAAAGCGGTTGTGTGTTGTCACAAGTGCTCTTGTTTCTGATGAATGAATGGCGGTTTTTGTAACAAGTGTTTCTGTCACAAGGTTTTTGATGCTTCATGGTCACGTTTCTTGTTATAAGCATTTCATGTTTCATGCTCACGTTTATAGCAGGCCCCGGGATAAGTAGCAGCAGGTGCCGAATTTGATGAGGCAGCAGCCAGGAGCTACTTTGATGCTGCCGATTCCCCAACTTCCATATTGTAGGGGAAGGGAAGCAGGGGCTCCCCTTCCCCTACAATATGGAAGTTGGGGAATCAGATTTTTCTCCAGCAAGCTCGTGTTCTTGCATCAAATCATGTTTTTCAGCATGAAATCGTGTTCTTCAGCAGTAAATCGTGTTCTTCAGCATCAAATCATGTTCTTCAGTAGCAAATCGTGTTCTTCAACAGCAAATCATGTTCGGAGGCAGTAGATCCGGCAAGATTCGGCAAGCTTCAAGCATTTCAGGCAGGATTCGGCAAGCTTCAAGCATCAGATGGAGCTCTGCAGTAGATCCGGCAAGCTTCGAGCAGGGCTTCGTCTGGTGAGGTAACCTAACCCTAAAATTTTCCACCGGCTGTTTACCTGCTAACGTGCAGAGGTTTACCTGCTGGGCGGAATGGATGCCCCAACTTCCATTCCGCGTTATTGGCGAAGACACGTGGCGGCACACAAATGCACCGTGATGACCCAACTTCCATATTGTTAAGGCATTGCCCTATCATCCACCCTGGTCCACATCTAGAATGACTTCAAGAGCACCCAAATTCTAGTCTAATGGAAATGTTGCAAAATTTTTGACGAAACAAGACAAAAGGCATGCCAATAGTCGAGTTCAAAGGAAATTAAATAGGCGGGAAGAGATGAGGGCAGAGGATGCGGCTATGGCACTGGAAAGCAGTGGTGATGCAGGATGTCATATCGTGCAATGCTTGCAGCTGGTGAGATCAAATAATGGCGGTTTTGAGGCTTCGGAGAAACGACTATAGCGAATTTAGGGCATCGAAGCAAATCGGAAGAACAAAAACGATATTACAGGTCCCCAATTTCGGAAAAAAAAGAACGCTCGGGTTTGGATTTCCCTCACGAATACAGGAATGCGAAGTTTTTGGCAGCCAGGTGAAGGAATCAGGCTGCAGCCTAGCTTTTACGCTGCTACTTTCTATCTCGCTGCTGCTGCCGCCAGCCATTGCCGCACTCCATTGAGTCTGCTGGGCACTATACCGGTACGAAGCCATAGAAGAAGAAGAGGCATTCTTGTTCCAGTGGAGAAGAAGAGGTTTTGAGCCATAGAAGAAGAGGCATTGTTGTTCCAGAGCCAGCCAGCCAGGTAAGTGTTTGATATATTCTGTTTTCATTTCAATCTTTCCTGTATTTTGTTTATAGCCCTGTATGCTGTATAATAATAGCCATGTCTGTATTACAGCCCTATATAGTTCGATTTATAGCCCTGACTGTATTTCAATTATAGCCCTGCCTATGGAAATTAACTGGCCATGTTGTTGCAAAGATAAGAAATGTACTGCTATATCAGAAATTAACTGGCCATGTTGCAAGGATAAGAAGACATCATCTGCTACAAAGTCTGCACTGCTACAGCTTGCTAGGTTTAGATATTATTATAAAGTTAATTAAGAATCTGCTTTATGACAATGTGTTCGACAATGGAGTTAGTGGTGGCAAACAGGGGCCCTCTTGCAACCTCCTGTTGGATAGATTCAGATTCATTTGTCAAATTCATATATTTACTTCCAGAATTTATGCATTCACTTGTTGCATGTATTTGTTATTGCAGGGTGCTTTAGATCTGTTGGCCACATTTGCAGGCCATTCGCTTAAAAATTTCTTTTATGGCATCTATCTTGCAGAATTTATGTTGCATGTATCTCATTTTTATGTAATATATTCACTCCCTGGCACTCTACTTGTGAAATGTTGTTGCCGCTATCTAGCACTAATTGTTTACAGCAAAAGTTTGCAGGCAGACCTGGAGTACATCTGCTGTAGCATCATGGTTATTGCAGCATACTGACATGGTATAGCGTGTGTTCCAAAAGATTGTAGTGTACTGTACAGAGTAATTATGTCAATAATGTATAAATCAGCTCTACTTCTTCATTACTTATTTCTACACATCTTAAAAATCAAAACTCTCATTTCTTTGGATAGATCTTAGACCCAACTCATATTTAGATCTTGAAAGCCCAACTCGTATACTATGGCTCTTCTGATAATACTAAAGCGATGGCACAGGTACAAAGTACTAATGTTTATCTGTTTAAATTTATGCAGGTCCTATTTTCAGTCTCACACATTTCCATTTCTCTTTTGCAGACATTCGGACACTTAAGGTAAGTTGTTTTTTAACATGCGAGTTTTCTGAGCTCTGTTGTGCAATTTGGTCTCTCTTCTGACAGTTGGCCAGTTAATTGGTTTTAAGGTCAGCCCTTCCTTTCTCCACCATAAATCAGCATGAGGATGACATTGGCATTTCATCAAGGAAGATTGCAAAATTTATTGCTAGGCGAAACATTGAAAATACAAGAAGATTGCTAGATCACATCTTTGATCTTCAGTATTTGATGTCTCTTTTCAACACTATACTATGAAATTTGCTACTTATGTTCTATGGTTTTTATGGTTTTTGTAGCTACTTATGTTCTATAATTTTTGTAGAACTTTATGGAGTATTATGGATTTTGCTACCTATATTTTGTGCTTTTTTTTTTAGCTATAGTAGAATATAATTAAAGTAGTTGTAAAATATGTGTATGTTCATAAGGTATAAATTTGCAACTTAAACGACCCTCCCTTTAATGTAATTAATGTGACTAAAAAAGGTAGTAGAATAATTGGATCGCGAATTGATGTATGAGCTGTCTTATTGACTGATGCATAGAATGATGCAATAATTAAAAGATTGATTTCAATCCTGACATTAGAACTGACTCTAATTGTGTCAAACTGACTGACTTTAATTCTAATGCTACAGAAACTCCATTCTGACTCTACTTTTGATCCTCAAACTATTATGATTGACTTTAATTGTGACTCTAATGCTGACTCTAATTGTGATGGTAGACTTGACTCTAGTTCTACCATTATGATTGACTTTAATTGTGACTCTAATGCTGACTCTAATTGTGATGGTAAAGTTGAATCTAATTCTAACACTACGGTTGACTCTAATTATGACTCTGTGTCTGCTGCAAAACGGACTCTAAATTCTGACGCTAATTCTGACGTTTAAACGACAGAACGTAGAGTCAGTTGTAGCGTCATCCATAATGTCAGTTCAAGGGTTTTTTTTCTATTTTTTTCTGTCTAAGTTTATAACTAAGGTCTGACGCTAAAACTGACTCTAATACCCCCTTCCTCTTGTAGTGTAATTCAATTTCCAATCGTTCTTAAGGTGGAGTATTAAAGGGCAAAAGTGGGTTATTAAAGAGTAAAAAGTAGGCAGTTAAGGGGCAAAATGTGGGTGTTTAAACGCAAAAAGTGGGCCATTGAAGGGGCATGGGTGGTAGGACGCACCCTCCATAACATCATGTAGTATACAGTCTGTGTTTTTACTTACTCAAAAGGAAAGGTTGATGATCAGTGTACAAAGTGCATTCTAAAACAAAAATTTGATGATATTCTATGGAGAGTAAGAATTGGAATATACACTTACTTAAATAGCCCAGTCAACACCTTGTGCAGGTTGGTATATTCTAGTGCTATTTCAAGACATATAGTTGACAAAAAGATTCAGAGGTCTAATCTGCTACTGAAATTTTGGAATCTAAGAATAGGCAGGAATGGCCATATTGGTGGACAATGGGCTAATGTGGTTCAATCGAACTAGGTCTTCGCCACAAATTCCATTACAGAAACGATTGGATCGAAAAATCAAGCCACCTATAAATATAGCATAATTGTTGGAAGATCTGCTTCATGTAGGGTGTTTTATACAATAACATGGCGCCATTTAGCATTTTTTCACATATATTTTGCCCAAATTTGGCGCTATTAATATCAGACCCAAGCAAAAAGACCAGCTAGAAAACAACATTGCAACTTAAGTTAGCAAAATTTACGTATTTTTAGACAAGGAGCGGCATCATTAATTTCTCAAATTGACAAATTTATATGCAAACAAATTTATATGCAAATTTATATTCGCATAACAATATAACGACCACCCATGGCGCTCCAAGAACTTTCTGTACTCTCTGATATACAGACTGATTTTAAAGCCCAAATATGCAGCAAAGGAGACTAGATGAGCAATAACCATGAAGCTGCTGAAAATGTAACGAATCAGACGCTTGTATCTGATGCTGCTCTGTTTCTGATCTGCTACTTTTTCCAGCAAAGGGGCTCTGTTCTCTTGGAAATGACCCATGATTTTCTACAGTCGATCCTCTGGATTAGGCTCAGCTCCTCTGGATTTTCTACAGTCAATCCTCTGGATTGGGCCTTAAGTTAGATTTGCATAAATTGAGAAGCTGAAAGATAAAGCTGAGCATTGAGGACTAAAGAAACGCAGAGCAGAGTGTAAGCTCTAAGCATAAGCGTATTTGACGGAAACGTGTCCCATGCATCTCCTATGCACTACCTCTTTTTTATCTTATGTCCCACTCAGTCCATACAATAAAAATCAAATCCCTCTTCTTTACTGCCGAATCGTTTACTTTTTGGTGCATATATGAGTGCATAAGTACAGGTCATCAGGAAGAAAAGTGAAGACGATGCAAGCAGTTTCACCAGATTAGCCGACTTTTGTCCTCCTTCAGCCACGCGATAGACAAATTTATTCATTAGGGAGCGTAATTTCACCTTGGTTTTATGGGTTGCCCATAAGGTCCAAGCCCTTGTTTGTGTGGAAATATGGGATATTCCAGGTATATGCCACAATATACCTAGATATTTGCACGAGTATCATTTTTCCCGTTGCTCCTGTTGGTGGTTCGAGCCCTGTCGCGAATGTTTAGACCTGCAAACCAGCATTTATTCTTCTGCCTAAACTGGAGCGCCAGTGATTCCTACAATTTTTATTCCTGATGTCATCTAACATCATTGACTGAAGGTAACCACATCGGATCATCATAGCAGATGCAATTTCATGCATTTAGGACAACCAAAATTGCATTTGCAGGGTTCTCCAATTGTTGTTGTACGTGTCCATAGCTGGTTCCAAAGTTGGACTTTGGTGGATGAGCTCTGCTCCTTTCTTCTCAAAGAAGTGGAATGCCATTTTCAACATTTATTGTGCTTATCTTGAATTTTAAGTGTTGTTGAATGAATTTTTTACAATATCTTTGCAATTGAATTGAATTTTAAGTGTTTCTCATTGGTGGTTGTTGAATGGATTTTTTACAATATCTTTGCAATTGGATGCGTGGGAGCTTAGAACAGTTGTGTGAAAATGTAAGTCCTGGTAATACCTTATAGCCGGGAAGTCTATACAAAAATTCTGAAGATTTAAGGTAAGTTTTTGGGATTTCTTCTATTGGTAATGGGAAGTTTAGTATGTTTATTTATTGGAATTAACCTGGACAGGTTCTATGTTGGTGCACGTCAAATTATTGACGGAGCTGCTTGAGATATTCATGTAAGGCAAATTGTCCAAGTCAGTCTAAGATGGCCTAACTATGCGTTCCATGAACAAGTGTACCAAACAATGATTGAGCTCGGTTTGCACAATGCTGGAAATTCCCAACCAAGGAAGGTAATTGTTTCTTTATATGTAACACATTATCCACAAAGTGAAAGAAATTGATTCTCTAGGGTTAATGAACATCGAATAAACTAGTTGATATGATTTTCTTACTGTTTAACCTTTTTCTGTTCACAAAGTAGTTTAGGCGGGTGCCAGAAGTCCAGTACCATTTGCACCATCCATCGTGTACGTGTCTTGCAGCCGATAACCATGGAGAAGGCAAAGTATTTGGAGTTGTTGTCACGGAATTATGTTCATAAAATACAACATACGTTAGCCGCGCATGTGCTTTTACATCTTGCTACAAGATGGGAAGTTGAAGGTGCTCAACAACAGACACTTGAACATCAGTATGAACTATTTAGCTAATCTTTTCTTCCTTTTGATCAAATGAAAGAAGCTTATTTACGTGTTGTGAAGCTAAAGTGATTATTATTTTTAAGTTTGCAGGTTTAATTATTCTAGTATCGCAGTTGTTCAAGCACGAAGCGTAAGTCATGTTGAAGCACAATTTCATTAAATCGAGAAATTTCATGATTCCAACTAGGGATTGTTTTAAAGACATTTTTTTAGGGTGTTATACAATAACATGGCGCCATTTAGCATTTTTTTCACACATATTTTGCCCAAATTTCAGAACAAAGCAAAAAGAGCAGCTAGAAAACACCATTGCAATTTAAGTTAGCAATGTATTTTGGACTATCCATGGAAGATTCTTCTGCATGGCAATACCACAAAGTTGCTTGGTATCCCAATTGGAATTCACGTCTCTGCTTCAGATGCTTGGAATGAAATCATTAGTGGGTTGCAAAAGCACTTGTTTTGGTGGAATACAGCTAAACTGTCCATGCCCAGTAGAATCACTGTGGCTAAATGTGTTCTTAGTAATACTCATGTCTACATGGCGTCTGCTCTATTAGCTCCGCAGTGTAAGATGGAGGAGATTGTGCGTATCGTCAGAAATTTTATTTGGGGTGGAAATGAGTTAGGAGCGATGGTCAAGGTAGCTAATGCATTAGACCTAAGGCAGCTGGTGGTCTTGGTATGTTGGATTTTCACCTCCAAAGCAAGGTGATGATATCAAAGTTTATTTGGAGGGTTTTCACTGGTAAGGATGATTCTCCTGGCCTGAGGTTGTTGGTGCAGTCGATTCAGCATTGTCTCCCATTTTATAAGGCCATCATTAAGCCCCTCCTTCCTTGGGCTTTGCTTTATCGTATGCATCCGTGTCCTAATGCTTCTCCCAATTGCAGCACTTGACAGTAAGAAACCCGACCAGAGTCGGAGGGCCAAGCATGAGACACCGGCTAGTTAAACTCACAGTGCTCGACCAAGCGTTGAAGACATTGATGCTGCAGCGCGCTAGTCGCTTGAAGGGGACATCGGTGTACTTAGACCCAGACCTGACCCCGGCTCAACAGAAGGAGAGGTAGGAGGAGTTCGCAAAGATTAGACAGGTCAGGCAGGCAGGGGGATCGGCAGGCCTGGTGAATGGCAAGATGAAGGTATTTGTGCCTCCACGGCCAACACTGGCAGAAGCAGCGACCAGGGGACCAAGCACTTCTGGATCCCCCACTTCCAGAATGGCGGATCACACACAGCAGCCAGGACCAAGTACCCGGGCACCACCCACAGCAGCAGGGCCGGACATGAGAGCCCCAGCATCTGCCAATGGCCCAACTCCTGCAGCCTCCATGGGGACTGGGACAGGGCAGTCACCACAGACAGCATAGGGTGAGTGCCTTCGAATTGTGTCGTGGAACTGTAGGGGATTTCCCTGGAAGCACGGCGACGGCATTGCTGAAATTGCTGCAGGCATGGACATCATCTTCTTGCAAGAGACATGGGAATATAGTGGTCATCTGTTGCCGGACATCCCAGGGTACCATCATTTCTCACTGGCCAATGAGCGCCATGGCAAGCGAGGGTATGGAGGGGTCGCGTGCTACTTCAAAGATGCTATAGCATCCACAGTCTCGCTCCACAAGGCTGTAGACTCAACCGCTACCTGTGGATACGAGTGCTGCAGCCTCACCATCGCCCACTGTTTATCGCAGGGTGTTATATAGCCCATGAAACTTCTAAGTTCTACAGGGTGCATCGGGCAGATACAGATGTGCATATGCCCTATAGGGAATTGTATGATGACATAGAGCAGTATCGCCAGGAGGGTCATGTGTTTTTATTGGGAGATTTCAATGCACGTACGGCACAGTGGCAGTCGGTCACCTTTCAGGGAAATGTTGACTCTAACCCACTTTGGCTAGAAACGGAGGCATCCCAGCATGCAAGACGCTCCCAGGATACAGTCTCCGAAGCCTTTGGAAGAGAGTTGATCCAGCTATGTCAGATTTTTGACATGGTGATCTGCAATGGTATGCTCAAGTGGCCGCGATCAGGGGGCTTCACTTGCAGAAGCGACGGGGGCGATGGTGGAGCCAGTGTGGTGGACTATCTGTGCCAGAACTTGATATCATTCGTGATTTCGCGACAGGCACAGGAACAAGAGATGAAGAGACTTTGTCAGACCACTATCCATTGTATGTCACTTTGGATTGGAGGCACTCAGTGGCGTGGCCACAGGACAGGCACCCCCGGGGTTTGGGATACACCCCGAACTATAGGAAGCAAGCAGGATATGAGGTGGAGCTTGAACGTGAGCTACAGGAGATTGATGCCCTCGATACATTGCATGATAAGTGTGAATGGTTGGTGAAGGCTTTACTCGCAGCAGCCAGTAAATGCTTTGCAGCAAGAAAGCTCCCGCGTAGGGACACTGTGCAATTCCCTCAAAACCCCTGGTTTGACGCGGAATGTAAGGCTCTAAAGAGTCAGCTACGCACCATCTTAGATCCACAGCTCCGGCCACAGGCCATTAGGGACTATAAGGCACTCTTGAAATCCAAAAAGCATCGCTATATTGCAGAAAATCAGCAACGCATGTTTGATCTACTGATGACTGAGCCAAAAGCCTTTTGGCGTAGAGTGTTGTATAAGAGGCATCAACCACCTGGAAATGTTACCGCAGACCAGTGGAGACAGCGGTTGGAGGAGTTGTATGACCCCCCAGGAGCAATTGCCGACGTGCCAGATCAACTAGGAGAAATACTACAGCTTTCAGAGGCGGACATCCACCAGGGTCTTAGGCATCTTGCTAATGGTAAAGCAAAGGACTTGCAGGGACTTCAGGCCGAGCTGTTGAAATGGGGTGGGCCAGCTTTGCTCAGGCCTTTGACATGGATAATCAACCAGGCCATCAGAGAGGGCCTCTCGCAGGAATGGATGGTTAGCAAGGTCAAGACGGGAAGCAAGGATGACTCCACCAACTACCGTATGATCATGGTGAGCCCGTTACTCGTAAAACTTCTAGCAGATGTGCTGGAGAAGAAGTTAACGCAATGGGCGGAGGAAACCGAGTGCTTGGCGCTGGCCGAGCAGGTTTCATACCGCCCACTCCACGAGTGATCATATTTTTACTCTCAGAATCCTTATGGAAGCTAGCCGCAATGCACGACGGACTGTATTGCCGTTTAAGTGGATTTTAAGATTCATATGATACGGTCCCTCGGGACTGTTGTGGCAACGCTTTGCGGGGAGCTACATGTCCCACAGATTTGCGAATGCCATCTACCTACCAGTATGACCGGATATATGCCACTTTGCCTCGCGTCGGATCACCGGGTGAACAAAGACCATAGGTGTTAAACAGGGATGCCCGTTATCTCTAACGCTTTTTGGACTCTATATTGACAAGTTGGAGACTTGGATGCAAGAACATGGAGGCGATGGCCCACAGTTGCCAGAGGCATATACAGTAAAACAGTTGCTCTATGCAGACGATCTGGGCTTATTATCCCATACAGCCAGGAGTATGCAGGAACATTTGGATGCTCTCGACAATTACGTGACATGGCGGACATGGCAGAATGACAAACAACCAAACAAAAAACCAAGCCGTGCCAATCCTGCTCGCACAACATGATATCCCAGACTTCTATTACAGAGGACAAAGGATGGAAGTTGTAAGGACCTTTGAGTATCTGGGAATCGATTTCTCTGCTAACATGCTATGGGATGACTGTGTAGAAAGAAGGGTCAGCGCAGGATGGAAAGCCCCAGTATGCAATGCGTAATAGTTCACATGAATAGATCTCTGCGATTGGGCACGCAAAGCACACCTGCTCCGAGCACTCGTGGAACCAAGATCGCCAGATGGGGGTAGAGGTCTGGGGGCCAGCGATTAGCAAAGGTACTTGGGATAAGCTAGAGCGGGTGCAGAAGGCTTTCCTAACATACAGCCTAGGCGTCAAGGACACGGTGCCTTATCCAATTTTGCTGTATGAGACTGGCTTTTGGCCCCTGCAGCATTCTGCTATGCACAGGCACTTTGCGTATTTCCATAAGGTTGACGAAATGGATGCACAACGCCTTCCTCCCCTGCTCATTATTGGCACAAGGGCCGCAACGTCTGAAGAGAGTATGGCAAGAGCATTGTAGGGGATGGTTCGCAAGATGGTCCATAGACTATCAACACATTATGGATATGTCGGATATCGTGGAGCAGGAGCTGCATTTGAATGCGCGCTTTGCTGCCTCTCTATGGGATGCACCCACTCTTGCAAAGCCCAAAATAGAGCACTACCACACACAGGTCAATCCGTCGCTTGAGGACGGCCCCCACCAGTATTTGAAGGCACACATCTCCACCATGAAACGAAGAGCTATAGCTGCAATAAGGACAGGGTCCCACCATCTCAGAATTGAGACAGGCCACTGGGGTACGGATGGAGGGCGGGAAATCCCCCGGCATGAGAGATTATGCCAGTGCTGTCACATGCAGATAGTAGAAGATGAACACCATGCTCTACAGGAATGCCCAGCATATGCACACATCCGGGCAGCTCATGCCGATCTCAGATGCTCTAAGATAGCAATTCATCAACTGCTGGCTTCGCCAATGGTGGCACGTCTTGCGTCCTACATTCTGCAAGTCCCTCACAGCACAGGGAATTTGAGTGCCCAAATAGGGCCTCTGAACGCCTACTACAAGGGTTTTTCCTCCCACATGGGGGGTTTTTTCATCTCGGTGGTAGAGACACATTGTACAGGGTTTCTGTGGTTTTCTTTTGTGTTTGGAAACTTTCTGCTATATTGTAAAACCGTCTCATAGGCCAGTTGGCCTCCGTGGACGTTAAAATATAGTTCCTTCCTTCCTTCCTTCTAAAGGGGTTGCTTGCTGCTTGGGACACTGTCAGGTCTCTTTTCCATGTTAATCTTGAGGCATGTCTTCAGTTGTCCACTTCATGCTGGTGGATTCCTTTGCAGGACACTCCAGAGAATGTGCTTTTAAGTGTGGTTGTTCATCCAAAGACACAACGACGATGGATAGCAGCTGGTATAAGCACTATTGCAGCTTGGTATGAGCCTGGTCATCTCATGTCATGGGAAGCATTTAGAACTAAGTTCTTGTTGTACAAATGGAACAGAGTAATCTGGAATCATATTGCTACATTGTTGCCACAGGATTCTGGTCCACAGATTGAGGTAGTCGTATGGGGTTGCCATCAGGGTATCCAGCCAGGGCGGTTTGTGTCGTCTGTGTATAAATTGCTTTTGCATTCTGAAATCCTGCCTCCTTCTAATAGGTGGCATCTTCAGGTCCCTCAGCCACAATGGAAAAGTGTTTGGATATGGGTATGGGATAAGCTGCTTCATCCCAAAGTAGTAGTTTTGTGGTGGCAAGTGATCCATAGATGCCTCAGAGTCAACAGGTCGGTCCATAAAATGGATAATAGGATTTCAGAGCTCTGTCCTTTATGCCTGCAAAGGGTTGAGAGTATTGAGCATTGTTTTTTCTTGTGTGAGCGGCTTCGGCAGGCATGGTCTTGGTCGTTGACCCTATTTGGCACGTCTCATTCTAGCCAGCAAATTTTGCTTGCTATCTATCCTGATGCTTGGCCCAAACTACGGAAACGAGCTTTTCATCTCGCATGTGGCTGGCTTTTATGGTCAATCTAGAAGAGAAGGAGGTTGTTTATCTTTAAGGGCGTAGATACTGCAGATGAGATTGTTCTTCAGTGGGCGCAAAATAAAATTGTTATGACTTACAATTGTTCTTCTCTTGATCAAGAGAAGAAAGTACTGATTTGGCATACTTACCTTCAGATTCATTCTTTTGCATAGGCAGGTGGTTGTACTCAGTTGGATCGGTTTGTCCACTGGGGTTATAATCCTGTCTTTGCATTTTATGTTGCTCTAGTTTTTGTTGGTGAATAAAGCTTGTCAAAAAAAAAAAAAAAAAAAAAAGCAAGATTTACATATTTTTAGACAAGGAGCGACATCATTAATTTCTCAAATTGACAAATTTATATGCAAACAAATTTATATGCAAATTTATATTCGCATAACAATATAACGACCACCCATGGCGCTCCAAGAACTTCTCTGTACTCTCTAATATACAGACTGATTTTAAAGCCCAAATATGCAGCAAAGGATACCAGATGAGCAATAACCATGAAGCTGCTGAAAATATAACGAATCAGAGGTTTGTATCTCATGCTGCTCTGTTTCTGATCCGCTACTTTTTCCAGCAAAGGGGCTCTGTTCTCTTGGAAATGACCCATCATTTTATACAGTGGATCCTCTGGATTAGGCTCGGCTCAGCTCTGGATTTTCTACAGTCGATCCTCTGGATTGGGCCTTAAGTTAGATTTGCATAAACGGAGAAGCTGAAAGATAAAGCTGAGCATTGAGGGCTAAAGAAACGTAGAGCAGAGTGTAAGTTCTAAGCATAAGCATATTCGACGGAAACATGTCCCATGCATCTCTTATGCACTACCTCTTTTTTATCTTATGTCCCACTCATTCCATACACTTTTTGGTGCATATATGAGTGCATAAGTACAGGTCGTCAGGAAGAAAAGTGAAGACGATGCAAGCAATTTCACCAGATTAGCCGACTTTTGCCCTCCTTCAGCCACGCGACATACACACATTTATTCATTAGGGAGCGTAATTTCACCCTGGTTTTATCTCTTTTGGGGTTGCCCATAAGGTCCAAGCCCTCGTTTGTGTGGAAATATGGGATGTTCCAGGTATATGCCATAATATGCCAAGATATTTGATCGAGTGTCATTTTTCCCGTTGCTCCTGTTGGTGGTCGAGCCCTATTGTGATTATGTGAAAATATGGGATGTTCCAAGTATATGCCACAATATACCTAGATATTTGATGCGAGTGTCATTTTCCCCGTTGCTCCTGTTGGTGGCCGAGCCCTATTGCAAATGTTTAGACCTGCAAACCATTCTTCTGCATCCATTCTCTGAGTCCTCTTCGAACTGGAGCGCCAATGATTCCTAAATTTTCATTCCTCCAGTTAGCTAACATCATTGATTGAAGGTAAGCACATCGGATCATCATAACAAATGCATTCTCATGCATTTAGGGCAACCAAATTGCATTTGCAGGGTTCTCCAATCGTTGTTGTACGTGTCCATAGCTGGTTCCAAAGTTGGACTTTGCTGGATGAGCTCTGCTCCTTTCTTCTCAAAGAAGTAGGCGGCCACTTTCATCATCTGTTATGCTTATCTTGAATTTTAAGTGTTGTTGAATGGATTTTTTACAATATTCTTGCAATTGGATTGAATTGTTGAATGGATTTTTATCTTTGCAATTGGATGTGTGGGAGCTTAGAACAGTTGTGTGAAAATGTAAGTCCTGGTCATTCCTGCTTTCCATGAACAAGTGTACCAAACAATGTTTGAGCTCAGTTTGCACAACGCTGGAAATTCCCAACCAAGGAAGGTAACTGTTTCTGTATATGTAACACGTATAAAGAAACAGTTTCCTAGGGTTAATGAACATCGAATAAACTAGTTGATATGATTTTCTTATTGTTTAACCTTTTTTCTGTTCACAAAGTAGTATAGGCAGGTGCCAGAAGTCCAATACCATCTGCACCATCCATCACATGCATGTCTTGCAGCCGATATCCATGGAGCAGGCAAAGTATTTGGAGTTGTTGTCACAAAATTATGTTCATAAAATATAACATGCATTAGCAGCACATGTGCTTTTACATCTTGCTGAAAGATGGGAAGTTGAAGGTGCTCAATAACACATAATTGAACATCTGTATGAACTATTTGGCTGTTCTTTTCTTTCTTTTGATCAAATGAAAGAAACTTATTTATGCGTTGTGAAGCTAAAGTGATTATCATTTTTAAATTTGTAGATTTGATTATTCTAGTATTGTAGTTGTTCAAGCACGGAGGATAAGTCATGCTGAAGCACAATTTCATTAAATTGAGAAATTTCATGATTCTAATGAGAGACGAAATTGTTTTTAAGACATTTTTTAGGGTGTTTTATACAATAACACATTTTTTCACATATATTTTGCCCAAATTTGGCGCTATTAATATCAGAACCAAGCAAAAAGACCAGCTAGAAAACAACATTGCAACTTAAGTTAGCAAAATTTACGTATTTTTAGACAAGGAGCGGCATCATTAATTTCTCAAATTGACAAATTTATACACAAATAAAACGTGCATACGAAGCAGCACATGAATGTTGACTTGTTAAAAAAATAATTTACGAAATTTATCGCTGAATTGAATCAGTGCCACTAATAGGATCAGGATTTTCTTTGGCAACATTCTTTAAAAGGCCAAATCCTGCACCATAAATGCCTCGTCAGCAAATTTGTAAGCTGCATTTTGAATCTTGTCATAACTGAAATCTACAGCGGTACCAAGCTGGACCAAGTTGACTCCACACCAAATCTCATAGCATACCTTGCAAGCTCATGGCATATCTTGCAACCTATATCTGAATCTACTATTGAACATCCTAGCATTTTTTCTTTCTTATTAGTTAGGCTTCTTAGTTGTCTTAGGTTTCTTTTTGATGGGATACTCAAACCTTGCTTGACGTGCCATACCCCCAGTCATGGCCAGCCCAGTGTCCGGACTCACCCCTAGCAGGTGAGCTTCCACAGACCATAGCACCCCACCTTGGGCAAACCCCAGCACAACCTGCTGACCTCCGGCAGGGCGAGCCTGCCTGGGAAAACCAAGAAGGGTCACCAAAGAAACGGCCCCGTGCAGACGCAGTGGGCAAGGGACAGACATCCTCCATGAAGAAGGAGGCCCGGGCCAAGGCCCACACAGCCCAGGCTGGCTCGGCAGCCGGAAGTTGGCTGCTCAGGCCCCACAGGGCCCCCTCCGTTGGCCGAACCTTGGGCCGCCATCCAAGCTGTGGTTGAGGCCAATAATGCCCGCATTGCGGGCCTGGAGATGGAGATGGAGTCTGCAACATCCCACGTGTTGCGCAGACAGTTGGTGATAGCGAAACAACAGATCACTGAGTTGGAGACCCAAGCACACCGGCTGGACGACAGCCTCCGCTTGGTGCACTCTGAGAGACAGCAAGACCGGCAGGTGCTCGCAGACATGCAGGCTCGCATGGATACCCTGGACGCTGCGAGACAGGACAAGGACTGGGCAGAGTGCGAGACACTTGCAATCACGTCTCAGCTCCGCATCGAGGTTGATGACGCCAATGCCATGGCACTGCGCGCACAGGCCACACTCCAGTTGGAAGTTGAGGAGGCTATCGCTGCAAGACAGAGGTTGCAGGCCGCCTTGGAAGTTAACCAGCAAAGATCGAAGCCCGGAGAAGGATTTGGCACGGACCGAAATGCGAGAGCTCCCGTCTGCCGTTGCCCAAGAAGGCAAGGTCCTCCAAGCAGAGGCACATGAACAATGGTGGCACTGCACGCGGGAGATGGCAAGATAGGACCAAGCCTTGCAAGAGCTGAGCTCCAGACTTCAGAGAACGTAAGCCGCAAAGACATGACACACCGCACCGCAAGCCCAACAACCCCAAAGACGCCAATCGGGTCACCGGTCAACTCAACGCCGGCGGCCGCACCGCCTCCGCCGCACCATCATCACGCAGCGTCGCCACCAGGCCGTGGGCCGGTGCCCTCCGACGGGCCGAGCTCCGCGGAGCGAACAACGAAGCCACAGTCGGTAGTTCGGGGCCCCGCCGAAGAGTTGGGAGAATCTCACCCCAAAGATACACACACAGATCCTTGGGCGCATGGCATTTCCTGGTCCAGGACTGCTCAGTTCTGCGACCAGCCCGGTGTGGGGTCCGGCCAAGGCCACAGCCCAGTCGTGGTGTTCCGCGATTCGCGGATGCACAAGTTCGAGAGGCCATCTTCTGCGGCGGGGCAAGTTCTTGAAGGGCACATCTCACGAAGGGGCACATCTTAATCGATTACAGCGGGGGCACGCAGAGGGGAGTTCGCCCGGTCGAGGCGCTGCGGTCGACCAAATCTTTGCGGTACTGCACCTCACTCAACCAAATGCTACCCCTGCTGCCTCTGCTCCTGATCCTCCACAATCTACCCCTACAACTTCGGTGCGCTCCCCTCGACCAAATCTTTGCCCTCTTTGCCTCCTCGGCTACCTTGTCCGAAGTCCGCCCCACAACTCAGATCGCTCCCTTTCTTTGGTCCATCCATGACACACACTACACAAGCATCTCCGACTGCTCAATAGGAATTGTGCCTGGTGCTGGTCTGGAACTGTCGGGGTTTCCCGTGGCAAAAGGGCGATAGCCTCAATTCAGTAGCTGTGGACATGGATCTCATCTTCCTCATGGAGACATGGGAACACCCAGACCACAGGCTGCCCGATCTGCTAGGGTACCAGCATTTTTCAGTGTTCAATGGTTGTATAGGAAGACGTGGGTACGGTGGGGTTGCCTGCTACTACCGGGTAGCCTTGGCACATTTGGTTTCCCTCCAGAAGACCGACAGACATAACCGCTAATTGTGGATCCGAGTGCACCACCCTAGCAGAGATCCTCTCTTCCTAGCTGCTTGCTACTTTCCCCATGTAGAGAGTCCCTTCATCATAGCCACCCGGAGCTGGACAGGATGGACCCGTATGTCGATCTATATGATGACATACAGCAGCACAAGCGGATGGGCAGAGTCATGCTCCTTGGAGACTTCAATGCGCGGACAAGAGTGGAACAGGCCATGCGACTGGACCCCCTCGCGGATGACGTGTTGCAGTTGCATCCTGCAGAGGCAGCTTGCACACAAAGACTCGGGATGACAAAAAGTCACCCGCTACGACAAATTGCTCCCGATGTGCGGTATCTTTGACCGCTCATACGCGAATGGCCTACCACAATGGCCCTCTTCCCACGCGGGTACACTTGCGCATTGGGACAATCACGGGCGGGCGGAACTAGTGTCGTGGATTATGTCATAGTGGTCGCGCAGATGTACACCTTGTCAGCCATTTTCACGCCGGCACGGACAAATGGACGAGGAGGCCGCATTTCGGATCACCTCCCACTCTATGTGAAGTCGGCCCGGCTAGCCGACACGGCCCCCTCGAGAGTAGTACCTTGCCAACCTGTTTATGCTTTGGATTATGAGCAAAAGGAGGGTTACGCCGACATGCTCGCAGGCCCTCCCGACAGCTTCGTGGCCCACACACTGGAGCAAAGAAAACCGATCACCGGTTGAGCTCCTCGTAATCAGGGCGCATGTGCTTTGGGAGTACGCCGAGATTAGAGGCCGCAACCTTCCCGCTGCAATGTATGGTTTGATGTCGAAAGTGTAAGGAACGCAAACGCCAAGACTCCGCCTCATCGTGGATCGACACGCTGAAGCTCAGGCCACCGGCCATTACCATGCCTTCCTCAAGGAAACAAAGGCAAGGTACCGGCAAGGCACCAAGGAGAAATGTTCACCCTCGACTTGGGCCACCCGAGAACTTTCTCGGCGCGCAGGTACTCTGCAGCCAAAGACATCCTACACGGAACATCACGGCGGTGTAATGGGAGCAAGTACCGCAATGCAGCTTTTATGATCCCCTGAACACCTGAGACGATGTGCCCCCCAAGAACATGGCTCAATCACCGGGTGATCACAAAAGATTATGTCGAAGAGGGGCTGCAACGCCTGGCTAATGGGAAGGCAGCAGACTTAGACGGCCTGCAAGCGGAGTTGCTCAAGTGGGCAGGACAGCCCATGGTGCCCGGCCCTTGCTGACCGCTCAACAGTGGCACCGCAAGAGGGTTTTCCCCTATCATGGACCACAAGCGTAGTTGTTCCGATCTACAAGGCGGGGGATCCACACCGGCCCGACCAATTACCAACCATCATGGTCACCGGTGTTTGCCAAGCCGCGGCGGGCATTTACTGACAGCAGTGTAACGGATGGGCGAGGCAAATGAAGTCGGGGCACTTACCCAGTGCAAAGCTTCCGACCCCGGACATTCGACCATTGATCACATCTTCACACTCGGGGCCGTGGTCGAGGGGCGGCAGAACCGCCGGAGGACTCCGCAGATGCTGCTTTGTTTGGGACTTTGCAAAAGCTTTTGACCACGCACCGGGAAAAGTTGTGGGTGAGATTGCACCATCCGGGCTCCCTATGGATCTGCAGAACGCAAAGGTACGTGAATCGCACGAGAGCTGCACAGGCCGCATGCAACCGGAAGGACAGTCATTTGCCAGTAGCATTGGAGTTAGGCAAGGTTGTCCTCTCTCACCCACACTCTTTGGACTTTACATTGACCAGTTGGACCTGGCTTGCTGCCAATTGGGACGGGGAGGGGACGATACGCCTTTGCACCAGTCATCCGGCAGCTCATCTATCTATGGATGATATGGACCTCTTGGCCCATACACCAGAGGGCATGCAGGCACACCCAGATGCCCTAGACACATTCTGCCAGGTGACGGACATGCATGTCAACCTGGCCGAGACTAAGGTGGTTCTCATATCCTCCTCACGCCATCCAAAGACCTCTGGCACTCACTTATCGTAAGGGGCAGATGGTAGAGGTCACACCCAGCTACAAGTACCTGGGGGTGGAATTTCCGTCCTCAATGTATTGGGATGCATCCATTCACCTTCGGGTGATCAAGAGTTGGAAGGCGCTATACGCAATGCAAAACAATAGTCACAGGCGTAGCCAGATAATCGGGGCCACCAAATACATTTGTTCCGCACCGGTGGAGCCAGCTTCTTCCAGATGGGGTCGAGGTGTGGGGCCCGGTGGTGTCTTTTGGCGACTTGGAAACGACTTAGAGCAGGTCCGTAAGGCATTTTTGACGCAGCACTTGGGGTCAAGCCCTCGCCCCCATAGATAGGATTCATGCCCCCGCAAAGATCTACGGCCGTCGTAGACACATTGTTTATTTCCGGAAGGTGGCCAAAGATGGGCTTACACTTTCTGCCCCCGCGACTCGTTGTGGCGATGAGCCCGCAATGACTCAGGGCTTGTTGGAAGGACAAGAGAGCCCAGTGAGGCTGAGGGGGTACTTGGACTCTTGTTTCCTGGGCAAGCTCTGGGACCACCATGCTCTGGAATAGGTAAAGATGGCACACTACAAACATCACATAAATCCCACCCTGGTTCGAGGCCCACATCTCTACCTGGGTTCTCAGTTGCCCATGAAGAAGCGCAGGATCATCGCGTCCATTCGAACAGGGGCCCACCATCTTCAGCTTGAGACGGGTCGGTGGGTTGGAGAGCCGCGCCAGGACAAGCTTTGTCGTTGTTGTTGCGGGGTTGTTGAGGATGAAAGCCATGCCTTCCGTGAGTCATCCGACCTATAATCGGTCCGGGCTCGCTACATTCTCTTGGTGCGACCTGGTCTGCCCCTGCACGAGCTACTCAGTACGTCGTCAGTTCGATCCCTTGGCTCCTACCTCCAGGAGGTTTTGGATCTGCGGACTAATCTCTGCCCCCGGGCGCCTACCTGAGGTGCCGGGAATTCATGTGTATATGTATATTTGTACAGCTGCTAGCAGGCTTGTTGCTGCGACGGTTTTTCCCTCCTAAGGGGGGGTTTTTTAATCCGGGTAGCGACGGGCTTGCTGCACCCGTGTAATTTGGGTCCCATAGACCGATTGGCCTCCGCGGACGATAAACCTTCCTTCCTTCCTTCCTTCCTCATCATTTGAATCAAAAAATTCATCTCCTTTTTACGAGTCCCCTCGGACCAAAATGTTGTTTCTAAGCGACCTACAGCTGAAATAAACAACTAGAAATCATGCAAATATAGGACAAAGAATTAGAAATACATAAACATGCCATATTGAGATTGCTAATGGCACCTTAGTGCCATTTGCCACATCAACATGTAGATTTTTCATTTAGACTAAAAACAAAAGCTATATGTAACATTTGCACAACGATGAATCATGTCGTCATGGTACAAAATATGCATCTTGAGATCGCAGATGAGATCATGGCATCATTCACAATCCTAGTATACATCTTCATAGGCATATGGGTACGTAGCATTGGGGACCCCGTTCCAATGTGAAATTTTCGTGGTGTTGATAATGTGCTATCTTCACCTGTTCAAGGACGTTGGCATTATACACCATTTCTCCTGTACATTCCATCTGGCCAGCCACTGAGCTCTCCTTTACCTCCAACAGGCCTCGTCTCCAGAAATCCAACGTTGTCAGTAAGCCGTCTGAACAACGATCAATGTAGAGTCCAGACAGTCTTGGAGAGAGAGGACATCCCTGGCGGACCCCTATATTGTTGTCGAATGGTTGTCATGTCGGCTGTAATTGGCCTGTGTGTGTCTCATATAGCCTGTACATCACATTCTGCTGCTCCATAGGGACCCCCAACTGTCGCCCACAGTTTTTCTTGAAGCACAGTATCAAAAGCATTGGCAAAGTCGATGAAGCAATGATACAGGCCCTGGCGATGATTCCTAATGCCTTCAACCAGAGTCTAGAGCATGAAGATGTGTTCAATGGTTGCATGTTAGAACCTGAACCTTGCCTGTCTGAGGGCCCATATTTCTGTTATCTCTATCCATTCCATTAACTGCTGTTCTAGAATCCCGGCCAGTAGTTTTGCAAACACCGAAATGGTCATGATTGTATGGTAATTGGATAGGCAGTGTAAGTCGCCTATCTTGTAGATGGTGCATGAAAAACAAAGTTGCATAAAAGGCTGCATTTAGGATGATGGTATTCAAATTTTAGTTTGGTTTCTCTGTTAGCAAGGTATGTCTTACTCGTAACTTGTTTAAAATGATGCATTGCTATTAATTTTTATTTGTTCATATAGTTCTATATGTATGTCTTTGAGTGTACATCTGCCAGTAGATGTACATGTTCATATATTTTTCTTGTTTATTGATGTATTTTGGAGTGCAGATGTAGGATTCTGTTCATGTATGAGTTTTACATGTATTCGTTTGAGTCTACATCTGCCAATGGATATACTTCTTTTATTTTTGGTTGGAGTGCAGATGTAGATTTGATTTATATCTATGTGCATTTTTACATGTCTCGCACTACATTTATACTTGGATGCTTGAGTGTATTGATGTACATTTATGTAGACAGATGTACATTAGGTACATTAAATATATTGGAATTGCACGTTGATTGACCTCAAATACACATTTGATATATTTGTCTATACTTGATGTACATTTAATGTATATGTTACAGTTGAATGTACCAGAAATACCTGAACTTTCTCTTGTTTAAGTTTTGATTTCAGGCTTAGTATTAGTAACATTGAGTTTTGCTTTAATGTCTATTAACAATGATGTCAATTGTTTGTTTCTAGATGAGGGTGTATTTATCCAGAAAACCATTTGCAATGAACCTACCAAAGGTGATGTCGTAGATGCATCTAAATCGACTATTGACCATATGCAGTTTCAATCTGAACAGGTGCCACCTTCCAGTTCCAGGTCATCCACACAAAGTTCACTGTAGCCCAAAGAACGTGTGGCAATAATGCAGCTTCGACCATGGCAGAGTGAAGCTGAAGAAAATTGAAGGATAACTATATAGAAGTCAAAATCAGTAGGAGGTGCATATCCTCTAGTCATTACTGCAAGTGCATCCTCAGGTCCATTAGCAGATGCAAAATTATTAGATGGTGCAACTTCATCACCATTACCTCCTGGATCATTATCTGTTGCAGTCAACATTACCATTACTATTAGCTGCAAATGCCAGTTCTAGACCTGCTGCAGATGCTACAGATTGAGATTTTAACCCAGGAAAATGCATGACAGAGGAGGCCCATGAAGAAGAAAGGAAGGAATTTTTAATGTCCACGGAACCCAATCGGGTTATGAGACCTAATGCCCAAACTGAAACTCGGGGACCAAGCCCCGTGACCGAACCAAAAAGGCCGAAGCCAAAATCAAACGTGGGGACTAGCCGAAGAAGAGGAGGTTGTTCATCTTCTTCAAAGAGGAAGCAAAAAAATGTTGCTACAGTAACTCCAAGAGGAAAAAGACAGGTTGCATCAAAAAAGGTCTTTCTAAAAAAGAAAATCTCTAGGCAAGAATGTGCCACTGCCGCCGCCACCACCACCAAGAAAGAGGTATATGCAAGATTAGTTTCTTTTGTTATTCATTTCAGCTTTATAATAATTAACCATAATTTTTTTGTACATAGGACAAGATCACAGGTTGAAATCAAAGACAAAACAAATAAAACTTGTATATCTAATACTAGTGCTTCCTCATCAAGGTTGAATGTCATGTGAATTCCTCATTTGGAGTTGGAAAAAGAAAATGGCAGGGTCTAAGATAAGAGTTTTGAGAAATGTGATGGTTTAAATGCAATCCAGTTTCTAAACTGAGTTCCTCAAGGTAATTCACGGGAACATCTGGCAGGCTGGCCTTAGGTTTGAAAAGAGCAATTCCTTGGTTGCTCATGTGGATTTGCGTGTTTGATTGAACCAATTTTGGCTTCTAGAGGAGAGGACTGAAAAGGCCACCACAACCAAATAGCCCTCTAAAGTTATGTTCAAACAGTTAGCAAATTATTGAGGCACTCTAGGACAACCTTCTTGGAATCTTAGATGGGAGAAATGGAACCCTGAGAGCAACACCAAGTTGTACCGAATATACCACGAATATGCCTGTGATTTAAACATGATGATAGGCCCTGCTACTTGTCTACTTAGCCCAAGCACCAGTGTGCCGAGTTCCTAGGAACACTAGCATCCTACCTACCTCTTGAAATCTGTTCTTTCCTAGGAACACTAGCATCCTACCTGTTGATACCTGTCTACCAAGTGGGCAAAAAAGTTGCATTTGTTGAACACTGTACAGTTATATGTTGCACATGCGAGCCATGCTTGACCACTTATTTAAAAAAATACATTTGTTTGAAACCGGTATTTACCTTCGAGTAATATGCCAGTCCTGGCATCATTAGGTCGCAAAACTCCGGCTATAGTCGATTCTTATCCGGCTATGGCCAATGCTTGCTTTCAGTAATGGGCTTAAATCGTTCTTGATTTCATTGGAGCATTTAGTCTGCCGAATCGGCAGCAAATCATGGGTTTTTTGCAAGAATACGGAGAAAATGAAGCCCCTTTGTTGCAAGAAGAGAATCCTCAAAAACAGAGCTTTCCGTTCAAGCTCCTGTTCCGTTATTTATTCACTAGTTTCATGGTTCTGGCTCATTTGTGCTCATTTTCTGCTTATTTAGGCTTTAAATCCGTTCTGTATATCAGGGAATACAGATCAGTTCTCTCATCGCCCTGGGTGCTCGTCATTTTGTCGTGTGAATGGGGATATTTTGCGAGCAGCTTGACGTGCTGCATTGAGTATTTATTGCCACCATGGATTAATAAGAAAGGTACCTTTCCTTTACCAAATGATGAAATGGATTTTCCAACGGTGGATATACTGATGCCCTGTTGCAAAGAACCTACCGATGTTGTTGTGGACACAGTTTTGGCTGCATTGGCGCAGGATTATCCTGCAGATCGATTTAAGTTGCTAGTGTTGGATGATGGGGGCGACGAGGATCTGAAGGCTTTTTGCGAAATAATGAAGGCAGAAACTGGGGGAAAGCAGATTGATTATCTTCGCAGGATCAAGGTATGCCTTAGTTTTTACGTTTCCTTCCTTTGTTAGAACAGAACAAATACAGAGCTATGAAATAGGATGAAAACAGAGATAGACAGGCATAAAAATCTTTAGAAAAGTATAACCCTCATCTTTTTTACTGTTTCTTTTAATGTATATGTAGGCTCCTGAAGTACCTCACAACTTCAAATGTGGAAATCTCAACAATGGTCTCCAGAATTCAAATGCAGAGTATGTGGCTATGTTAGATGCAGATATGATTCTTCATCCTTCCTTTCTTCGAACAATTCTTCCACATATTATAGACTCTCCAAATATATCATTTGTTCAAGTCCCTCAGGCTTACTATAACCTTCCCATTGGAGATCCTCTTAATGATGCATCTGCCTCTTTCTATGGTGCAACATTAGTGCAAAGGAACCTTTTGGGCTGTGCTAGTTGTGTAGGCACAGGGGCCATATTCAGACGTGAGCACTTGGATCTCATCGGCGGATATCAGCCTCAGTCCATCACTGAAGACTGCATGACAGCATATGCATTATTCAATGAGGGTTATAAATCAGTCTACTTGAATAGGCATCTTCAAATGGGGTTGGCTCCTTGGAGCTTTGAAAGATACTTGAAACAACGTGAAAGATGGTGCTTAGGGGCTATGCAACAGTTTTCTTCATCTTGGAAGTCCATGTTGGGCTTAAGGAGCAAGTTGAGTTTTTTGAACAAGCTCTTTTTCATTTCCTACACAGGTTATTTCTATCTTTCCATTCTTAATGTTATCATGCAAGTTGTATTTCTCTGTGCGCTTGCATTTCGCCTTAATCTAGCCATAGGAGATCATACAGAGACTCGAAGATTGGTTGTATATCTCGCCATATACGTGGTGGTATGGAGGTTGACATGGATTGTTCTATGGTGGGGAATTCCAGAGAGAGTCCTGAGAGTCCTAGGCAGGAATAGGGAAGAGTCACACTTTTGGTGGATGTCCCCATACTTTTCAATGACAATACTGAGGGCGATTTTCCCTAAGATATTTACAATCAAGTACGTGGTGACTAGCAGTGTAGAAAAGGATGTATCAACCTCGAAGGCAAACAGATTTGCTTGCATAAAGAAGATGGAGCACTTGAAACCTGTTACTTTCCACTTAGCCTATTTATGCCTAGTCATCTCTCTTGTCTTGTGGCAATCCTTTGGAGTGTATAAGTGTGGCGGTTTTCGAAACAAGGAAGTTGCACTTGTAGCTGGGGTCTCCATGTTTTTGTTAACAACTTGTTTCCACATGTTGGTGCCATTGATTTACATAGTGTGGCCCACTAGCTTCTCCCCTTCTGCCCGCAAATCTATTCTCCAATATGATGCTAATGGGGTGCCCCACTTTTCTGAAGCAAGTTGTGTTCCTAAGTGGCATTGGCATGTCATTTTCTATGAAGTCTTATCTTACTCCATAATTGTTATATGGAGTGGAGTGCTGTTTGTTGCCATTTTTGAAACCGATAGTCATTGGTGGAGACAATGAAGATAACATGTATCATATTGAAACAAACAGATTTTTATACATGTCTAACCCATTCTCTTCATTTTGACATAATTCTAAAGTTTTGATAGTCTTTATGATTTTTGAGACAACATCCAATATTAGCAAATGAGCTTGCTAATTTTCACGGCAACCGAGAGTGTGCTATTCTAAACATATATAAGGCAGTTTTCCATTTCTCCTTTTTTTTTTTTTTGGTCCCTCCCTATTTTTTCTGGGCTGCAATCCAATCTCATATTTTCTTGCCGGACGAAATCTTGCTCGACGCTTGGCAGTCGCAATTTTTATCCGTCAATGCAGGTAAGGCTATGGAGTCTTCTCCTTTGGCAGTCCTTAAAGCTTCGGCTGCTGCAGATGCTTTATTTTCTTAGGACGGTCTGTTGCATCCGACCTTGACGGAAATCAAGACGGTATGAAGGGTTACAGCTGCACTTCGTTCATTTTCTTCATCTATTCTCTCCCATTCTCTCCTTGCTTCGTCATTTCCGAAATGCTATGCAAATGAATTATTTCCCAAATCTCCATGGCCTGCGCAGAGCATATAGAGCTTATTTGGTTTTAGTCGGAATGACCAAATTTTGACCTGTTCGTGCCAGATTTAAAGAAACTGGATCCTGGCACCTGTTTCTTGCTTCTGCTTTGGTCAAAGTTTTTCTTTAGGCTCGAAGTTTTGCTTTGGTCTCGAAGATTTTTTTCCATCGTCCAATGTAACAATGTATGTATGATTTGTTGCGAGAACAAGCATCTGCTCTTGCAGTATAATTTTTGTTCCTTTCGTTGTTCAGGCTCCACTTCTTGCCATTAGGTATACAAAGTTCACTTATGTAAAAGTTTTTCTTCTCCCTTTTTTCGATGTGGGCTGCTCGAAAATTTGCCCCAAGGCGATCTGGATCAACACTGTCAAGAATTTACTCAAATCCATTTGCAATTCATGCTTAGAATACTCCAGAAACAGGAACTGTCTATGGGAAATCAGATCCAGCGTATTGCCCTGCTTGAAAAGGTATGTTTTTTAATCCGTTTTTCATTCTTTTGCACTGCAGATTCAGAACTGGATCGCTTACTTCTTCTAAAATTCTCTGATTCGATCAGTCCCTTTTCTAGAAATGCTCTGTTGGTCTGTTCCACAGTTCAGAAAAAAAAGCTTCATAATCGATCATTTTTTTTTCCCGCAAATGGGTCAAAGATACATTCCAATAATCCGTTTTCTCTTATGATTGCATGGGGCGATCTATCTTGCTTGCATATTATATTTGAAAATCGTTAGATTCTTCCCTGTTAAGAATCTGTCACGATCTCCTTTCAAATAATAGGATACAACAGAGCTATTTTTGCAATGTTTTCTCTCGTAGATCTGCCATAGCAAGAAAACAAAATCAAAGCTTTAGAACAAGAAGTTTTTAAACTTAACGGGATGTAAAGGCTACTGATGTGTCTACAGAGGTCCTCCAACTCCACAGGTCGTTATGATTTTGTGCAGAAAAGTGCAGATAATAATTGACGAGTTCATCTAGAATCTGCAGATTATTCCTGATCAGAAAATTTGAAAACATTGTGTAAAAATGCACAATCGATGGATGAAAAGTGTAAATGGCACAGTTTATTAGTCGTGTTTAGCTTCTAATTACTTTTATTCACAGAGGAATTGCATACTCTTTCCAAAATCATAGTGACCAATATGTAGATATATATAATACTACAAACTATGAGCTTTTTTTAGGATAGTTTTTAAAATTTTGCAATCTAATGTGTTAAATGCCACTGCTTAAAATGCCAGTGCTAGCCTTTATCATTCCTATTGCCACTGCCCCCTTATCGAGCCACTATCACTCCGAACCTTAAAATTTTTAACCTATAACACAAATTATTACATTACATGCCTTAAAATTAAATTCCCCCTTAAACCCCCCTTTGTTTGGGTGCATATTCACACGGGGGGTGACTCCGGGCAACGAGAGCTGTTGGATAGGCATATTCACTCCTTATTCCTTAATCTACACTGTACGTAAAGTTCCTCGTTTGTGGGGTATGCAAGTACAAAATTTGCTATACTGTATAACAAGATTCGCAAAATACTATAAGATTTCAAGCGGAATACTATATGGTGTTGATTTTGTACGTGCAAAATACAATTATGAGGGCTCTCGCTGCCCTATGTCACCCCCCGTGTGAATATGCACCCAAACCAAAGGGGGTTTAAGGGGGATTTTAATTTAAATGTGTTGGACCCAATGGTTGTGTTAATTAATGTCAATGGTAGTTATGTGTTGGTTGTTAATGTCAATGGTTGTTATGTGTTGGTTGTTATGTGTTGGGAGATTTAATTGTTAATGGTTTGTGTTGCAAAAAAAATTTTTTGGCCCCTTCGGGGCCTTAGGGACATCCCCCCCAGTGTGACAAAAATTTTAGAATTCAAACCAGAAAAAAACTAGAATTCATTTGAGGCTTTCATCACCTGTAGCTTTTGAATTTCATCACAATAAAACAAATAGAACATAAGTAAAAGTTACCATACAGATAGAGCGGATTGATCCCATTATTCTGAAAGTCATAAAGTTTGCAACACCCATACATAAACATTTTTCAACTGGAATTTAACACCCGGGGGCTTCACCTATACTATAGGTGGATATGCCATCTGCGTTACCCATGTAACCCAAAAACCTATTGTATACGACACATTTATATCAAAAACCCCTTGTAATACGACTAGTCAATGGTAAGGAAATGCAACCCATATCATACATTTACATGCCAAAAACGCATTACAAAGTAGTCCTTTCCTTATATATACGTTTTTTTTTTCCCCAAATCTTATTCGTATTATTACTACTATATCCTTGTTAACAATAAATATTTATGATTTAACGAACGTGAGCTTGGTGTAGAACATAAATGCATCTAGTGAAGACAAACATGTTTAAACTATATGCACAATACGAAGCACAAACTTCAAGCTTGAAACATAAAATATCAAAGCCATTATATTCTAGTGTCTTAATTCCATGTCACCAAAGCAACAACTCGTACAAGTTTTAGTTTCCCTTTCTGCTTTGCAAAAGTAAACTGGATTGGGGTGAAGGTTAGGGGACTATAGGGTGAGGGTATGAATTTGAGTGCGCGCCTGGTATAATCCTTCCACGTCCTCAAGTACATAGGCATTTTTTAGAGGTGTTACATAGGTTTCTTATTGTTCGGTGGATACGCCTGCTGGTGCCTCACGTCAGTGGGACAAGGAGGTTCCAATGAAAATTTGTACATAGTTGCTTTTGAGTTATTTTGGGATGTATATATTGCTAACAATTCAAAAATGAATCCTCTAAGTCTAGAGCCCTAGTCATATGATACGAAGATCAAACTGGCCTCCCCACAATGCTTGTCATATCCGTACGACTTTCAAAACCAAATTCCTTATTTTTTTGGTAAGTATACGATACGACTAAACCAATAAAAAAACCCATATAGTTCACGCAGATGGTTCGTACGGCATATACTTGGTGCACCCCCCTTGATTTAACAGCAGCCTTTGGCCTACATGGATTCTTGTGGTGAGAAACCAAAGTGGAAAACTTTTCTGCTTGTTAGCACAAGGATCTAGAAGCCTTGGAATTTGCTTAATAACTGCCTCAAAATCTAAAAATGCATGGTAATTTTTTGCAACCTTCATTCGGAATGAGCCATAAAACAATATCTAATAGCGCAATCCTGTATTAATCAGCTGGTAGGATGTGAAAGCCTACCAAACCCGGCCGAAAAATTGTTGTTTTAGCATAGATAACTTAACCAAACATATCCATATCATACACTATCAAAAAGATCTCGGAGAGAGCTTTCCAACGCAATAAAAATCATCTCAAACAGAGCTCTGGATCAAACGTTATGATAAGAAATGTGTTGCAGGCGGGGAAACTGCATTACATGCGCCCTTCAAGCCCTTCATGTTCCCATTATACACCACACACACAAAAAGAGGGCTTTTGTTGTGAGCCATTGGTTGTTGACCATTATGCACCACACGCACAAAAAAAGGGCTTTTGTTGTGAGCCATTGGTTGTTGACCATTATGCACCACACGCTTAAAAAAAAGGCTTTTGTTGTGAGCCATTGGTTGTTGACCATTGGAAAAAAAAAGACTAAAATCAATGGCTTAGAAATGGTGCACTCTAGATGTACGCATTAGTACATCTATTTGAATACATCACGAAATCATAGGAAAACCTTAGTGAAACGCGTACAAAAACACAAAGAAAACCCCCTGTTATTATGCTACATATTCACACGGGGGTGACTCCGGGCAACGAGAGCTGTTGGATAGGCATATTCGCCCCTTATTCCTTAATCTACACCGTACACAAAGTTCCTCGTTTGTGGGGTATGGATGTATAGAATTTGTTATACTGTATAACAAGATTTGCAAAATACTATAAGATTTCAGGCAATATACTATATGGTGTTGATTTTGTACGTGCAAAACATAATTACAGGGGCTCTCGCTGCCCTACGTCACCTCCCGTGTGAATATGCACCCAAACAAAAGGGGGTTTCAGGGGGAATTTAATTTTAAGGCGTGTAATGTAATAGTTTGTGTTATAGGTTAAAATTTTTTTTTGCCCCTTCGGGGCCAAAAACAAACAACATTACATCACATTTGGATGAGTTGATGTTATGTTGTGTTCAGACCCTAACAAACAAACATATAATACATTGTTAATATTTTAGAACATAGGAGCAATGAAGGTGTTGGTGTAATAGTTTGTGTTAATTAATTTTATTGGTAGTTTTGTGCTAGTTGCTATATCAAGAAAAAATTTCGGGCCCTAACAAAAGCACACAGACATCCCCGTAGAGCTCCATCATAAGTGATCCATAATAAGGGACTGGCAATTTAGTCGGATCACAAAAAAATAAAGGAGATACCTCTACGTTTTGACCCTTGAACATGGGTCCTTCGGAGGGTCAATTAGGCATGGGGTCACCTTATGTTATCCAAGGAAATGGTAAGCAATATGTGATGTCATGGGAAAGTTTAGACCATCATGCAATGCTAGGGAACAAGTGTAATCTCTTCATGCAAGATATCCCATTATATATCCTCTAAGTGCAGAAACCAAAGAAGTGGGCCGGACCCATGCGATGAACCAAGCAAATTTGGATATTCCTAACTGCACAGCTAAGAGCAAGAACGTTAGCTAGTGGTAAACTTAAAATTACAGGTTTTTACTGGAAACAGCGAACAAGGCTCAAACATTTGGTTACCTGTAAGCTGCTGCCAAATATAATCTGTCGCCTTCCATGTGTTTCAACAAGCAAATTTTGATATTGTTAATGGCACAGCTAAGAGCAATAGCTGGTGATAAACCTTAAATTATAGGTTTTGTACTGGAAACAACCAACAAGCCTCAAACATAGGTAGACTCGGACATAGCAAATCAAATTATATTGTAGCCATGAGCATCGGACTACCTGCAAGCTGCTGCCAAATATAATACGTCGCCTTCGATGTGTTTCAACGAGCAAATTTGGATATTGTTAATGGCACAGCTAAGAGCAAGAAAGTTAGCTGGTAATAAACTTAAAATTACACATTTTGTCAGGGATAATCGGCTACGCGGAGTAAGGGCGTGCCTGATTTCATCCTTCATTGCATCATTTCCCTCCTTCTTTGTTCGCAGACACATACTGATTTTATTACAAGAAATAATCTGAGTCTGCGATTGCTTGAAATGTCCTCTACCCGAAACATTACTTACTGGAAACAGCCAACAAGCTTCAAACATAGGTAGACTCGGACATAGCAAATCAAATTATATGGTAGCCATGAGCATCCAGTTACCTGTAAGCTGCTGCCAAATATAATCTGCCGCCTTCCATGTGTTTCAACCGTTTTCTGGAAATGTTTACTGCCACAGGCATTTAACTCCTTTATAGACCATGGCACAGCTTAATTCAGATGACAGATTCCCACCCTTTCTTCTCATTTCGTTATCTGCATTAAGGGGTTGAGCCTCATGTCAGTCCTTTCTGTGTCCTCCTCTGGCTGTCAGTAGCTTTTACATCTCTGCTTTGAGTTGCAGGGAAATCGGCCGCTTTCGCCACTTTACATTTGCTATTGCTTGAACTTGCCCAAATCCATCAGGACTTGCCCAAATCCTCTGCAACTGTTTGGACTCACCGAAATCTGTCTGGAATGGGGCAGAATGGCCTGGCAAGAATAATCTGCAGGATCCAGCTTCATGGCAAGAGACTGCAGGATCCATCTAGAGGAAGCTGCGTTTCTAGGAGGTTTAGGGTAAACGTGCAGAGCCGGGCTTTTTCGCTCATCTGGGATCTTCGTTGCTCCATATTTTAGGCAAAGACAAGTTCTGTTTGACACAAAGAGCAACAGAAATGAAACAACTTGATACCTTTGTGGAAGCTAGTTCACCGCCCCTGCTCGCCCTAAACTATGAAGCCCCTCACTCACAGCTATATCCAAAGCAAAGCTTGATCTTGATCCAAAGCGAAGTCTTAAAACACTTCGCTTTCCTTGGAGCAGCGTGCATGAATGGGAAAGCCATCGCCCAACTAACCCTCCCCATATATAACGAGACCAGACCCTAATCCACACAACCCTAAAAAAAAATCCTAAAAATAATGGGAGGATATTCACACCCACCACAAAAAAGCCTCCACCACAGGATTTGCCCCCTTTCCTAAAATCAACGGCTAACAAAAGGGTGCACTCTAGAAATACTAATTAGTACACCTGGATGAATACAACCACCAAATCATATGAAAACCTTAGATGGGCATATTTGCCCTTTATTCTTTGATCTTAACCGTGCATAGCGATCCTCGTTTGTGGGGTATGCCTGTACAAGTTTTTGTATACTGTATATTGAGATTTGCGAAATACTATAAGGTTTGTGAGAATGTACTTAATGGTGTTAATTTTGTACATGTATTGTAAGTTTTTAGGGGCTCTCGCTGCCCTACGTAACCCCCCATGTGAATATGCACCCAAACGAAAGGGGGTTTCAGGGGGATTTTAATTTCAATGTGTTGAATGCATTAATTAATGTTAATGGTAGTGATGTGTTGGTTGTTATATTAAAAAAAAATTTGGGCCCTTCGGGCCCTAATAAAGGCCTTTGGGCACTTCGGGCTCTAACAAAAGCAAACATAGAAAATCGCTTAATACAAACTACATCATCATGTCTTTTTGAACATGCAGCACAACATGGTTTTTATGCTAGGACCTCTTAGTACATTTATAAAGTTCCTCAATGCTCCCCCGTGAGAACTTCAACAACAAATGAGAACTTCAAACAAAAAACATTGTACTTGCTGACATGTAAAAAGCAAGGTACTTATTGCATGAGTATCCAATCAAATCCCTCAAGCACAACTTCCGGTAAGATAGAAGCCTGCAGTTGCGAATGAAAATTGCGAATGAAAATTATGACACCGAGAGATATCTCATAAATTCAATAGTTTTAATAATATAATAGGTAGTTAGAGGAAATAATATCCAAATTGATGCACATCATCATTCAATATTACCAATATATATCCTGCAGTTTTGGTAAATAAGTCTCCTTCAAGGAAACATTATGACAAGACTGTCATTCATTTGCAAAAACATCGCATTGTTGAAATAAAGCACCACCAAGACTGGCCAGCTAACTGCCTGCTTGCAGAACAAGCTTTTGCAGAGGTGGAATTACATCGGGCAATAAAAAATGGTCAACGCCATATTCCTTCTTTGCAAATTCTTGGCAAAACAGTAAGCAGTGGGAAGAAATACCATCTTCATTTCATCAAAAGTGATGAAGAAATAGACGAAACCACATGAGATAGAAGTTTGCTTATGCAAGATCCATTATTGGGCACCAGAAACAGCAATGCTGATACAAATTTTGCAGCAATAAGTCAGAAACCTGGACTTATTGAAGGTACTGGGATGTAGTAAATTTTGTACCTTTCAATTCAAAGTTGGCGATTGGCGGATAGGATTAAAAAGCCTTTGAAACATAGATAATGATTCTATTATGATGATTCATCCTTGCTCTGCTGACTTTTGTTTTTTCGTTGGTGCACGCCCCTAAGTATAAATACATGCTATTGTGACTGTATAAAATGCGAATTCATAAGTAAATGCTTGAATATTTCCCTGACAAACAAAATTATGTTGTACCTCAGTTGATCTTGCAAAAACTTCAGGTCGTCATTACTGGCTTCCAAACTGACGCTTGCATTATCCAAATTTTTTTTAAAAGAGATTCTGCCTGCACCAATATATTGATCAATCATCAACATCAACAAATAAGAAAGTAAGACTCTATGGCTTCTCTTGCATATATGTAAGGCCAAACCTCTTCATATGTGTACTCCAACATGACATTTGCACCAAGCTACAAGCACATGGAGGTTGTGTCTTTAATAGAGGCCTGTGAATATACACCTTCTGCCACCTCATAGTCCACTTTTAGTACCGTAAATATAGTAAATGGTTAAGACCAAAGCAACATATTTCTACAAAGCAATTATCTTTAACGTAGATGCCATCGGTTCAACTCAACTGTTTGCCATCGGTTCAACTCAACTGTAGATGCTAATTTGCTCTAAAAACTAGCTGCTCTGGCAGGGTTTGTGAGAAAGAACCTTGTATTATAACTCTCGCCCAAAGACTATGGCATCCGTAACCCGGTTACTATGCGGCTCTTCACCCCCATCAGTGCTCTTCCCGCCAATTCCATCCGCTTCTCACCGCAAGACATAGATCGACAAGTCGGCGCTCTTCCGGAAGAGCCGTGGAAAGGGTGGACCTTACATCCAACCCTAAAATATGCAATTTCGACTCTTGCATGCAAAGAGAGGTTTATACAAATATTTTTCTTATACATCTATACAAACACATGGGTGCTAACCATTAAAAAACAGCAAAAAATTGATGCACCATGTATGTGCACTCTAGAAATACTTATTCGTACGCTCCATCAAATACATCTACCAAATCATAGCAAAACCATAGAAAAAATAGTATAAAAACACAAAAAAAAACCCATGTTATTTTGCTACATATTCAAATGTCAAACACTCGTTATTTTGAAGTTCTATTGTATCCCTTTACTATTGCCACTGTTGACCTTTATCAAATGCCAAACACTTATTATTTTGAAGCTCTATTGTATCCCTTTGCCACTGTTGACCTTTATCAAATGCCAAACACTTATTATTTTGAAGCCCTATTATATACCTGAAATCTACTATGCAAAATTATAGATATTGTTGAGTAGCATTTGAACTTAAGAAATCCAATACTAAGCTTGCAATGCATTATTAAATGGTCGTTGCTAATAACAGGTTCAATTACACAAGTTTAGAACCAAAGAAATATTCACGGCATCCTTGGCCATCGCGATAAATTTCTTGTGTGAATTAAAGTAAACACCTAGACCACCCACCCCATGTCCTTCCACATTTTTCTTCGCATGGTTCTTTGGTTCTTAGATTCTCTTGAAGGACCCATATCATTCAACTAAAAATTCAATAGTCCCAAATAGAAAGTCCTGACAATCACTTGCATATAAATATAATCCCTTCCCTATTACCCACAATCTATATGCCGAGGGGCATAATTATTGCTCCACGACATTCAAAAGATGCCAACACTAACATCAATGGGTCATTTATTAGAAATTTTTTCATCTTGAAATGCCCAATGAATTTAGAAAAACATCTTGACTAAGTTCATGCCACTACAAAGAAATGTTCAAAATACTTGGGGGTTCGAACAGACAGCAAGCTAGTAAAGAGAAATGTTCGCGGCGGCTCAACGGATGTGTGGTGAGTTGGTATAGGCCTAGTAATGCCAAAATAAATGTGCATTTGGTCAGGGGTTCAAACCTTGCCAATGTATGTTTATCTTTGGGAGTTGGTTATTGGGGTTATACGATGATGATCCCCGACGTGGTAGAACTTAAAAGCTTATACGTGTCCTCCACTTTGGCTGCCGCAAGGCAGTGGGATATTCTAGCTAGTCTGTACAAGATTAGTCTAGCATGGACCTTAAACAAAAATAAAAAATACTCGTGACTTCCTAAGGCAGGAGATATCCTGCCTACAAAGTGTGCATGTAAGGCAAAAGTTTTGCCCAACGGATGTGTGGTGAGTTGGTATAGGCCTAGTAATGCCAAAATAAATGTGCATTTGGTCAGGGGTTCAAACCTTGCCAATGTATGTTTATCTTTGGGAGTTGGTTACTGGGGTTATACGATGATGATCCCCGACGTGGTAGAACTTAAAAGCTTATATGTCCGCAAGGCAGTGGGATATTCTAGCTAGTCTGTACAAGATTAGTCTAGCATGGACCTTAAACAAAAATAAAAAATGTTCGAACAGACAGCAAGCTAGTAAAGAGAAATGTTCTTGTAATATGATCCTTACATGTTTTATTATTCCTTTTTGGAAGTCAAGGACCCACTAAATATTGGCCATCTAATGTTTAAACCAACTTCAATCACAAAATTTTTGCAAAGTCCACAAAAAATGCTGTGCTTATCTTTTCTTTTTATCCTCTCTTTTTTTTTTTTATTAAAGTGTCCCCGTCTCTTACTCACCTATGATCCTTTGTTAAGTGAAGATGTAGTAGAGTTATCAACCAATTGGGCTTTGAAATATAATAAATTCTACAAGGCAGGTAGTTCAACGAGATGCATAGACAAGTACTATCATTATATGCTTCAATTTTAGAGCTTACGAAGATCTCACCTGTGATCTTGTTGACTAACAACAAAGGCAGAACAAGCTAAGAAAAATTGTGTGGGCAATCCCACTAATCTAAGAATTAAAGAGGCAAAGCAAGAACAAACTCAGACAAATCACGTGTGAGACACCATTAAGTTAAGATAATAAAGCCCCCTAAACTTGTTGAAGCCATAGTGCAACTCAAACTCTGGTCATCCATTATAGTAAATCGTAATTTTGATACGCAGAATTAGGCACCAATTATGCGTATGGAGTTACGTCTTATATACACAATGGATGGCCAAAAATTAAGTAGCACCATGGCTTCAACACGTTGAGAATCGCGCTTCTACTATTAAGTCCTAAGATAATTAAAAAATAAAGCATTGTATGCACGAAGCTACTAAGTTAAGATAATAAAGTCCTCATCAAAACAACCAGTGCAAGTGCAGTACAATACAATCTTGTACCAATCATATCTTAGGGTAGTTGAGACACAGACATATTTCAAATTCCCCTCACGTGAAATTTGAACATGGCAATAGAAGATCCATTCTTGTTTTGTTGTTTATGCCTGCTGGTTGAGAGATTGTTCAAGCTTTCATCATGTTTTTCCTCCGAAAGGAGCAATTCAGTCTTCATGGCAGGCTCTCCATTGCTTCCTAAATTACAGTTAGTTTTACAGCCCAATATATATGATCATGTGGATCCCTTTCCCACTACTATTTCCTTATCTAGTAAAAAGGCTGACAGAGCAAAGAAGCTGTTTGTGGCTATGGCGTATGTGAATGCAGAAACAAGGGACATTAATCTGTTCACTAAGCTTCTCCCCCTTCCATGTAGATCAAATACTTGCAATCTTGATCTTGTGAAGGATTCGCCTGCAAAAAAAGCTCTGTCCAGTTTGCAATATTGCTTGTGCATTTGTTATGCAGATTTCTGAAAAATGATTCCTTCAAGCATAAACATTTATTTACAACAGAAGATTATAAGGAGCAAGATTATGGAGGAAGTCGCCAAGAAGAACAGGCTTCAACACAACTGCCAAACTTAGGTATCTTTTCTTTGTCATTTCATATATTATATGTGAGTTACTAGTCAAGCTTTATAAATCTAGAGCAAGAAGAGGTTGTTAACACGTTGGACTTAACGTAACATGCATGCATTATATTGACATTTTAACATGTATTGACCTTTTCATTTTTCAGTGTCAAAGAAAAAGAAGCCGTTTGTATGTTTCTAAATGAAGATCTCAACCGTCAATGAGATGTATACTCAAATTCCAAAATTTTTGGGAGAACAAAACAAGGCTGGACAAAGGACTTTTAAAGGTACTTAAAACCTTAATCAATTAGAAAAGCTAGATCTAGTAGTGAAGCACTTGTAAGTGGTGTTTTGTGTATCTGATTTGTTCTTTGACGTCACTCCTAGTTGGCAAGCTATAAGGAATGACTAATGTACTGATCTTTGATCTCTTAATAGACTGATGTATTGACTTGTTCTTTCTATATTCATGGTCTTGGTATTAAGAAATTGCACATAATGTTCAGTTTCTCTTTTTTTGTATGGAACGTAATTTGGTTTTGAAGGTATGGAGCACATAATCCACATTCATAGAATCCATGCTTTCTACTACGGTAGCATAAAAATCCATTGGCATGCTTTATTTTGGTCCTGCTATCATTGAAGCACTAATAATAATGCAATATCATAAAGCTCTCTCATGTTTTTTAACATGAATGCATGAGTGCCTTTGTATAAATACATCCAGTTCCGTCCTATCTATCTCTATATGCTTTAGAATCTGATGTAAGCGGCCTCACCGATTCACTCAAGACGTGGTACAAATGCAGATTTTTAGGCTCAAAGTGGACATAGACAAGTTTTGTTAGTAGAAAATTATGGCATCATAATGAGCTGTTGAGGATCATAGCAGAAATATGCTCAATCAGAAATATGCTCAATGGAAAGGCAATAGGCAATAAGGGGGGGAATGTATATAAATTATATAAAGGGTGGAACATTGCCAGAAAGGGGCAAATAAAGAGATTTTAAGTAAGGGGGATATTAAACTACAAAATCACAAGGGGGGGATTGATGAGAAAATGGGTATTAATTGAGTATGAGATATTAAACTACAAGGTCACAAAAGGGAGATGGTTGAGAAGAGGGGTATGAACGGAATAAGAGGATATTAAACACAAAATTAGAAAGGGAGGATTTTTGAGAAAAGGGGTATTAATATTGGTGCAAAAAATGGGGTACAAATATTGCATATGTCGAAGTAAGGTACAAATGAAATTAGGAGGATATTAAACTACAAAGGGGTGCGAACATTATTTGTGAGAAAAGGGGGATATAAAAAAAAAAAAATTCAAGCAACGGTATATTAATCTACAAAATCAGAAAGGGGGGATAGTGGCCAAATACCCCATTTTTGAAAGGGTTGAAAATCATGTCCATTCCACGAAAAAACGGATTTTTCCACGAAAAAAGATTTGTAAGGTAAGGAGAAGCAAGGAATCGATCTATTCTGGCAATTCATGCATGCATTTTGTGAATTTGAATCAGTGTAATCTGTAATGTAATCTGAAACAATTCTTCAAGGGAATTCTTCAAGTACTAATGATGAGTTATTGGACTATCAACCAACCCGTTCAGTCTCTTATTTTGCACCTGCACCCTGAAGGACAGAGTTATGCTTTACAATTTCTCTATAACCCCAGCAGTGATGTTCTTGATTTAGTAAAATTCGTCTCTGATCTAATGTAATGTATCTGGTATACCCACATCTTCGGGGCAAATGCATTGTTCTCCTTGGCATAGTTCTTGCATAACCTGATGTATATTTGCCTAACATCATGTTTATATCGGATGGAGGATTTGAGTTCTTTTGCTTTGTTATAATTCATAGTCTTTGGATATATATTTGTGCCCTGAATATACCTGCATTGTGCATATAACACTTCCCTAACACTGTGCATTGCTGCTGCAGAATTGAAGTGCATATAACACTGTGCATTGCTGCTGCAGAATTGAAGTGCCCTTGATTATGTAACCCTGATTTCACCTCATGCACAAACTATAGGCTCTATAGGCAGCAAAAATCCTTATCTCTGTTCAAATTTGTACATTGTTCGCATGTTTTTGTTCTGCTCTAGTCTGTGGATTGTTTCAGTTTTGTTATCACCATCTTGTACTAGTTTATGTGCTTTGTTATATCTAGAGTATAAATTGAAGCCGGTACTAGTTTATGTGCTGTGTTGGTTTGTACTAGTTTATGAAGCTTGTACTAGTTTATGTGCTGTGTTGGTATCTAAGGATAAGCTGTAATAGCATTTCAAATGACAGCATTTGTCTAACGTATTGGTATTGTGGGTTACCTTGCTTTCTTCAATCTTATCTTGTAGACTTTGGCATGTCTGTGGTTTTTCTAGTACCATTTCATTTTTTTGTATTTGCAGATTGCCTTGACTTAATTTCAACGATTGATGCCACTTGATGTGCAATAAGGCCTCTCCAAGCATAGCATCAGTTCCCATGGGTTTGTCATCTGCTAGTGTTTTTGCGGGAAAGGCTTTCACGGCAATCTGCCATGAAAGCCATGAAACCTGTTGCCCGTTGCCTGCCCGAAGGGCATTTTGGGAATTTCGGATTTGATAGGGGCAGAAGGATATCTACGGTGGAAAATCCTTCTCGTCCTTTGGCAGCCGAGATGGAGGCTTGAGATTTAACCATGGTGGTACTTATCAGAACCTCCGTGCTGTGCATGAAATGAAATGAAACTGTGTAAATAATAGCCGCATTCACATTCAAACAGCTGGATGATTATTCTCCACACTGCTTGATATAGAGCCTGAATTTGAAACCCAGATATGCATAATTAAAATGAAAGAATATGAGCCATGCCCATGAGCCTGACGACGACTGAGGCAGACCCTTTATTAATACAGTACTCATGGGGCAGCTCGCCAGGCAACAGAGCATATCGAGGTAACAAATGCATATCGAGGTTTTGTTGGCAACATATCTGATAAAATGTTATTCATAAATAAGATGAGAAAATACAAGAGTTTCTTCTTCCTCCTGCTGCTGGTTTGTGCATCTGGGGACTCTCGAGTTAGATCACTTAAATGGCTCGTTTCCAATTGAAGAAATTTATTGCCCATTTGGGCCGTGGTAAACAGATTCAAATGTGTCCTAATTCTCTTTTAAGTTTTGGAAGCCTGTCATTAATAGCAGAAGTCGTGTAATAAAACTGACCATGTGCAGCTTTTGACTTTGTGTGCCTTGCTGGCATTTGAATTTGAAAGATTTTGCGACTCTCGATTTATTACTTAAATGGCTAGTTTCCGATTGAAGAACGAGCTACAGCTATGGCGAACAGGGAATTGAGCTCCATGGCGCTAGAAATGAGGATAGATCCTGCAGAGCTTCGCCTCAACGAGTTGGGTTACAAGCAGGAGTTACGACGAGAAATTGTAGATCTCTATCTATTCAAAATATCTATCTATCTATCTATCTATCTCAATTTGAATAGATAGAATTTGGATTCTACAAAGAATTTTGATTGTATCTATTCAAAATTTCTTTTCTTATCTGATAATTTTCTCTTTTGTTTGCCTTAATAGACCATGATCAAGCTTATTGGCATGGCATTTTCCACTGTGACCCTCATGGGGGGCATTACCCCAATGTATGGTAGCAGCCTATCTTACTATGGTCCTGCTGCTATGATTTGGGGTTGGTTTATTGTCATGATTCCTACATGGTTCATCGGACTCACCCTTGCCGAGATATGTTCTTCTTTTCCAGTACGTGACCATGAATCGAACTCGTGGTTGAGTTTTCTATGGTTCATTTTCCTAGTCCAACTTTGACTTATGACTTTCCTTGACTATAAATTCAGACCACAGGATCACTTTACTTCTGGACTGCCAAATTGACTGGTCAAACTTGGGGTCCAATTGCTTGTTGGTGTTGTGCTTGGCTCGAAACCATTGGCCTCATTGCTGGCGCTGGAACACAGGTCCATTATCAAATGCAATAATGTTGCTTTTGGGACAAGAAAGTAATTAATAGACCTTACTTTTGATTACGATTTTCAGGCATATGCTGGATCACAAACTTTGCAAAACATTATCTTGCTAAAGACAGGTACCGCTAAAAATGGAGGCTATTTTGCACCTCGTGGAGTTTTCCTTGCATTTTACATTATACATATCATATCCTGGGGAGTATTGAATCAACTACCTATAAATATTATTGCAACAATAAACCTTATTTCCCTTTGGTGGCAGGTATTTACACTCTTTTTGTATGCAAAAGCTTTTCCTAAGAACTTGTAGTAACTACACTCAAGATTCTCTAACTTGATGCATATTTATTGCAGATCATTGGTGGTTCACTTCTCATGGTATTGCTTCCACTAGTAGCTCCAACCACTCAACCACCATCTTATGTATTTACCCATCTTGAAGCATCTCCTGAGATTACAGGAATTGCTAGCAAGCCATATTGCTTTATTCTTGCCTTGTTACTTAGCCAATTTTCATTTCTTGGTTATGACACAGCTGCGCATATGACTGAAGAAACAAAAGGTGCAGAAAAGAATGGACCAATCGCAATATTATCGAGCATTGGCATGCTTTCGATATTAGGATGGGCTTACATGTTGTCTTTCACTTTCAGTATCCAGGTTGGACTTTGCACCATTATTCTTGAAGTTGATTAGATGTTGGATCTAATTAGTTTGCTTTGGGTGTAGGACTTTAAATATTTATATGACACAAGCAATGAGACAATGGGAAGTTTTGTACCAGCTCAAATACTATATGATGCATTCCATGGCCGATATAATAGTGCAAATGGCGCAATTATAATGTTATTTATCATATGGACTTCATTTTACTTTGGAGGGCTTTCTGGAATCACCATGTCTTCACGTGTGGTAACACATCTTCTCCTTATGAAGTGAAGGGAATTATCTAAATTGTTTTTGTACTAACCAACCTTACAACATCAGGTTTATGCTTTATCGCGTGATGGAGGGGTCCCATTATCAAAATTGTGGCGAAAACTAGACAATCGGCAAGTACCTAGCAACGCATCTTGGTTCTGCTCTATTGTGGCTATTATTGCAGGTCTACCTCTTCTAAAGTTAGATGTCATTTTCACTGCAATAGTTTCAATATGCAGTATTGGGTGGATTGGGGCATATGCTATACCAATTTTTGCACATCTTGTCATGCCACGCGAAAATTTCAAGCCAGGCCCCTTCCACCTTGGTCGTGCAAGCCCTTACATAGCATTTGTTGCATTTGTATGGATTTGCTTCGCCATTTCGATATTCCTTCTCCCTACAAGGTATCCAATAACATGGGAAACCTTTAACTATGCACCGGTTGCCTTAGGAATCCTAACATTTCTTATAATGTCCTGGTGGTTTCTTGATGCTAGACATTGGTTTAAAGGTCCAGTTAAAAATGTAAATAACTGACAAATTGAGAAGTTAATACTACAAAATGTGAGCATTATGGCAATTCCATGACAAAACAAGTGTCAGATTGTAAAGTATAAATTATGACCAGTGGTAAGATATTATACCCGAGACACCTGAGGTCGGCCATATGTAATTCACCAGCACACGTGATGATGCATGATCAATAAAATATATCCTTCAAAAAAAAAAAAAAAGGATCTCAGCTTTACATGTCTTGCAATAGACAATGTGTACTCTGTGGATTTGAATGATCAATCATCATTATAAATTAATTTAGTTTTACATGTCTTGCAATAGATAATGTCTACTTTGTGGCCCCTTTGTGGATTTGAATGATCAAACATCATGAAGTATGAAGATAGAATGTACAAGCTATATATGTGAAATACCACATGCAACTAAGTGATACCACATAAGCAAATAAAATTTGCAAATTCTATGCACTTCAACTTCATCTATCTCTTCTATTGTTTAAATTTGAATTTTTTGGTTCGAAGGAAAGACTTTTGGATTTTTCTTTAGTCACATTCACTAAGGTTTGGGGATTTTGTTGGGGATTTTAGATGCCGGGAAAAAAATTCCGATTTCCAAAAATAGGGAATGTGTTTTCTGCTACGATTTCCGATGTTCGCCTTATCTTTCGGCGGATGCCTTATCCTTCCTGCTGCAGCTGGCGAAGCATGCATGTTAACCATATGGATTGTCATGCTTTCATGTTTTTAATTTCGCAAATGGGTAGATCAAATTACTTTTATTATGCTTCTTCTAATGGGTACATTCGAATTTGCATCGCCACGTTCTAACCAGCCTTACAAGATTAGGTTTATGCTTTAGGTTTGGCCTCAGTGGACGATTAAAAATCATTCTCATTCTCATTTATCGCGTGATGGAGGGGTCCCATTATCAAAATTGTGGAAAAAACTCGACAATCGACAAGTACCTAGCAATGCATCTAGCTTCTGCTCTATTGTGGCTATTTTTGCAAGTCTACCTCTTCTAAAGTTGGATGTCATTTTTACTGCAATACTTTCAGTATGCAGTATTGGATGGATTGGGGCATATGCTATACCAATTTTTGCACATCTTGTCATGCCACGCGAAAATTTCAAGCCGGGACCCTTCCACCTTGGTCGTGCAAGCCCTTACATAGCATTTGTTGCATTTGCATGGATTTGCTTTGCCATTTCGATATTCCTTCTCCCTACAAGGTACCCAATAACATGGAAAACTTTTAACAAAGCATCAGTTGCCTTAGAAATCCTAATATTTCTTATAATGTCCTGGTGGTTTCTAGATGCTAGACATTGGTTTAAAGGTCCAATTAAAAATGTAAATAACCGACAAATTGAGAAGTTAATAATACAAAATTTATGCATTATGACAATTGCATGACCGCAAGTGTCATATAAATCTTTTTTATTAAAAAGAGATGGTGTTGGTATTTGTGCCAGGAACGCCGCATGTGCAGATGCATGCGGCGTTCCCTCTTCCCCCGCAGGACTATTTTGAATGCATGCGTCGATATCTGTGTTTGGAGGTTAGACGACTTTTGATATTTTTTCCGCTGTCGCTGGCTTATCTTTCCTTCTGTTGCTTCGATCTAAATGGTTCTAGCTTGCAGAAGGGCCAAGTTTTAAAGCAAATAAACTACCTATTTCTTCTAGCAAGGCATCTCTTAATCTATTTTCCAGATGTGTTGCATCATTGCACGGTAAAAATTTATTCTTCAGTGAAAAAATATTATTTTGCAACCATTTGTTTACCCATCACGCATTTGCAGCTAGATCTTGTGTAATCAAAGTCTTGATTTTTGGATGGCAAACTGGGTCGTGATCCTTTCTAGAATTTAGTATGGTCTTGGATTTCGGACAATAGTAGATTGGAGGAAAAAAATTCCATGTCTGTATTGCTTTATTATCGCTTAGATTATACTGCAGGTAAGCATTTTTATTTTCTGTTTAGAACTCGATTTTGTAGGAGGGAGGTTGTCTTGATCTCTTATGTTTCTTCTCAAGCGCCAAAATAGCATGGCTATGGGAAATGGAGGTCGTCTATTGGAGGTAGTTCTCTCAGTAAGTCTTACATTCTCAGAATTTGCTTCTCATGTCTGGTAGTCAGAAAGGTGAATTGCATTTCTTTGTTGATGATTTTTTTACGAGTATGATCTTGCATCTTGATTTTTTTGGCAGGTCTAAGAAAAAGCAAGCTAAATAAAGTGGAGGAAGCCATTCGAATCAATATTCAAGGCTTTGACATTTGTAACTTGCGTTGTTTTCAATCCGTTTCTTGGCAATTCCATCAGATGCCGTTTTGCTACCCACAAGCTTTCTAGAAGCTTCTGATTCATTGCCGGGTTCATTGTCTTTGCAATTCTTATTTGCTTGCTCATCTACAACTTCTTTCTACAGCTCTATTTGCATCAAATATGCATATAAGTATTTTAGATTTGCATGCATAAACCAATTGCAAACTGTTTGTCTTAGTTTTGATAATGGATTTTTACTTTGTCACCTTGATTTTGGACTTCAAATATATTGAAAGCCATGAGATAAATGCTATCTGTGTAGAGATTAGCTTGATGAGAGAAAGATTAACTCGCTGGCAAGTGGAATTTTAACATTTAAAACCTGTTTTATTTGTCTTAGATTTTACAGAAGTTGCCAGTTATTTTCCTGGAGCAGCTCCATCAATCAGATCATTGTGGATCTTGGAATAACTAAGGTCACTGTGGCACTTGGAATAACTAATGTGGCCTGAACTGTGTTAGCTAAACTAACCCAGGGTTCGTTTTTGTGTGGAGGTTCTCATAGGTTAGGTGATTTTCTTCTCTGTAGAATTATGATAGAACCTCAAGACTTCATTGTTCCTTATTAGACTTTTCCGTTGCAGACCACCACTATTTCTATCATCTTCATTCAAAGCATTTTTTTCTTCGAAGCCAAGGGCTTACATTATTCACAATGTGCCAAGTAGGTTTCCATACATTATTCACACAGGACCCAAGACAATCTGGCTCATGACAGTTTTTAACCCAGATCAACACGTAGGACATCAGATGTATCGGGAAAACATACTGGGCAAAGCCAGAAGAGATATCTTGGCTAGATTCAGGATGGGGAGTCACGATCTGAGAATCGAAAAGGACAGGTGGAGGGGAATAGACAAGGAGGACCGGATATGCAAAATCTGCGACAATGGGAGAGTAGAGGATGAGAACCACATGATTAACGATTGCCCGATATACGGAGACATCAGACAGGCACAGAACTATAAGATGGGGGCAACCAGTACATATTTTGATGACAATAACAGAATCACTGCTGCGAGATCTGGCAGACGCGATCCAGGGAATGATGATCAGACACAGAGAAGTTCACAGGGAAAGAGGGTTTGTAATATGAACCGCACAAAGCGGCTCAAAAACCCCACACAAATTGTTCAGTTAAAAGCTGATTGATAACGACGCATCACTGCACGGCCATGAAGCCGAAGTAAAGCGGGATGCTGGTAATAATAGAAAAAAGTCAGCCTTCAGAAAAGGCTACATCATAACAGCGTGATGTGCTAGTAGCGCCCTTTTAGGGAGCTCGCCCATGCTACACAAGTCCAGGGGCCTGAGGGCACAAGGGACGTTAATGTCTATTCTATTCTATTCTATTCTATATTTATGTATTCTTAAACGGGTAATTTATCTAGTTGAGAAGTTTGTTATGTTGTTTTGCATTTTTTTTGTTTTTAAATTCTTTTCAGCTCTGAATGCCAACATTGTTGAATCTGCAGTTTGGATTGGCTTGGTAATATAGACACCTGCTAGAAATAGACACTCGTGCAAAAACTTATCTTTTTTTCCTTGAGGTGATGCATTGTACTTCCATGCCCTTTCTGATTTGTAGGTACTTGTGTTGTGCAGGGTATATGTGGTTGCAGTGGTTCAGGAGGAGAAAAGCAATGTCCGAAATATTGACTTTGTACTGAAGTAGGCGTTCTCGCATTTCCATTCTCCGGATCTGATACTCTAGACTACTTTCTAATAATAGTTTTTTTTATTAATAGGTCCGATGTCGCTTTGCCAATTCTGTGCAATCAGCAGGTTTTCTATGAAAAGATGAGATTAATATCCAAAATAGAAAGTGCGAGGCCACATGCCCAAAAACTATTATGTCTAAGTGGTATGAGTCTTTGATGAATCTGAAACAAGGAAACAAGTGTTAAATTAAAATTTGTTGCTGCAAAAGGTAATATCTCCTCTGATGGTGCTATGACAATATTATTTCTATCTTCAAAAGTGACAAACGCTGAACAAAGCAGTTTCCTATTGCACAGGGATAGGTTCTATACGTACAAAATTAAAATTTCTGACGTATAAAGTTAAAAAATACGTATTTTTTAATAAAATACGTATTTAACGTATAAATACCTCGCCGGCCGGAAAAAAAATTTTCGGCGTCGCCAAACCTTCGCGGAAAGCGTCTGACGCTGAAAATTTTTTAAAACGCTGAAATAGAAAGAATCGCGCGAAAGGACCGTTCGACATTCGCGACGCCGAAAGCCGCGATAGCCGCGTCTGCGAAAATTTTTTCGCAGACGCTATCCATTCATTTCACAGCGTCTGCAAAGCGTGATGTTCGAAAAAATCACGAAAAAAATAACGGCAAAAACAATTCCGGCTGAAGATTTTCGGCGTCTGGCGAAAAAAATTAAATCAGCGTCTGTGAAAAAGTCCGCGTCTGTTGTGGCGTTGTTTTCGCCAGACGTCTGTGGTAATTTTGGTTTCGCTGTCACGCTGTGATTCAAAAAGGTTTCGCAGACGCTGAAAATTTTTCACAGTCGCGATATAGTTGTTTTCATCAGACGTTAAATCTTCCGACGCCGGAATTGTTTTTTGCCGTATTTTTTGCGTTTTATACGGCAAATTTGTGCCGTATCATACAATTCATACGTATTCCGTATAAAACGTACAGCGTATTGAACCTATCCCTGCTATTGCAAGTACAAAAGTATTTGGATTTGCTGGATTAAAGGCAAACTTGGCTATTGTACGGCATGTTTTCTTTTATACATGAATATTTGTATTAAAGGCAGTAATGCTGATACTATAGAACTCAGGAGTTAGTATTGCTCCATTGGGTTGTTGCCAAATGGAAATTGAAGTGAAGACACCATCTAGAGTGATCCCATTTTTTACTGAATCACACATGGTTTGCAGCTTCGACAATATTCAGAAGCCATTTCAGAGGATCATAATAAGTGGGTTGGATGTTTTATAACTAATCTAGAATGATAGCATCAGCCATGAATTTTCATTGCCGTTGGAACTTGGTAATATTCCTAAGCATATAAGGCCTTCACCGTCTTAAACATGATTTTTGAACCGCAACTGGCCTTAACATGAATTTTGAATGATTCTAAGAAACCTGTCTATAGTACACCCACAACTGACTTTATTTAGTATCATTATCCTTTTTTGAGATGATTGGTACACTTATCATTCTCATGTGTGTATGCTGGTTGTTGCAGTGAATAAAATAAAATGTACTGAAACTCAAATTCTAGAAGTTGAGGATTTGCTTTCAAAGAAGTATGCTGGTTGTTGCAGTGAATAAAATAAAATGTACTGAAACTCAAATTCTAGAATTTGAGGATTTGAATGCCACAATAACATGCAACAACAATATGCATGCAGCATTTGCCTTATAGGTATGAAATGCAATGATCTGAGGTGTTTCATCCTTAAGAATTATAGTGAAAATGAGGGCATAAGTGATTAGTAGAATTAAAATATTTTATCATAAAACTATTTCTAGAGAATAGAAGAGAATAGAATAGAATAGAATAGAATAGAATAGAATAGAATAGAATAGAATAGAATAGAATAGAATAGAAGAATAACCATATATGCATATGTATAGAAATTAATGGACCATGTTTTGGCAGCATGACATAGATTTGACCACAAAAAACATTAATGAACATAAGCTCTCATAGACATCAACATTTGTCACCTGTTATATAAGATTTTTGAGGCCCATCCACATCTGCTACAGATAGTCGAATCTACAAATCCGGATAAACCCACAACGAGAGCCAGTTAATCCAGTGAATTGGACAGATTCTAATAACATGAGACTTGCCTGGAAAACAAAAAAAGGCCCAAAAAAGGAACTCCGGCGTAAAAAGAATATTCCTTCTGTTGTTATATATGCACTTTACTAGGATTGCATTCTCAACTAAGTTTAAGCAATTTAAAGCAATTTGAATAGAATCCAATTGAAAAGATTTTTTGTGTGATCCTAGATCATGCAAAGAAAAGTATTAATTTTAGATTATGCAAAGAAAATAATTACTGTTTTTAAACTATATCAAACATAGTTTTTGTGCCTGGGAGCTGGGGAATCCAAATACCTATACGCTTAAAAGTGTTGGGTGGAGAGGGTTTTTGGCTAAAAACATGGATGGGCAGTATTACATGTTTCCAACCTTCAGATGTTTCGAGTTAACACAATATCCCTCGACAGTAAGATATAGAACCAACATAATGTATTTAAGCTCTTATTAACATTTTGTCTATTTTGCACCATATAATCAAATATAATTTTGGTTTAAAATATAGTAAGCATGCCCTTAAAACAGGCCTGACATTTATTGTATTGAAATAGATAGTTGAGATTCTTGCAAGGCACATACTAACATAGCCCTTGAAATTTCACCTAGCTATGCAAGTTTTGCTCCTATTCCAATAACAATTTCCGTCATAGACATATAATATATACTTCCACAAAACATTATTGTGTAGTTTAAACATTAGAAATAGCTTGAACAATCAGGCACATCTCAATTCTAAGCTTACTATGCTATTGAAAATTGATAAAAAAACATGATACTATAGTCATGTGTAATCGACGAATTCATCTAGAAGAAATAAATAGACAACAATAAAATTCAATTCTAACATCTCCACTCTTTCATGTCAATCTCCTTTCAAATTTTGCAAATGGGGCACAATGGTAAAATGATGTCTGCATTTGCAATACTCAATTTGTTCACAGCCATTAGGTACATAATAATCAAAATAAAATCATGAGTAATCCTAGATGCACCTTCCTCCAAAGTAAAGAGGGGCACACAACTTCAACTATGCCATCGATCCGAGCCCTCGGATCAGTATTCTCGAAGAGGCGAGCATGCATTCTCCCATGCATGCATGCATTGCATGCATTTTCTGGGGCTCTAGTTCGTTTGGGGATCGCTATTTCTTGCAGGTTCTTCATCGACTTCTCATCGCCATTTTCTCCTCTCTCAGCAGTTCCCTGATCGAAGTCGATGTTGGTGTAGAGACCTGATCTGCAGATGAACTAGAACTAGAGCTAGAACCAGCAAATCGAAATGATCTAGTACGCCAATCAATCTGCGGGTTATGTAGCTCGAGCCAGGGCAGACCCAAGACTATTAGCGCATGAGGGCTAGCAATGAGATTGAAGGAAATACTACAAGAAACTCCCTCGAACAAAACCTGAAGAGGCGCAGTACATTCTGTGACTGCATCCGAGGAGATCTCTCGTCCATCAATCACTTCGACAGAACCAGGATGCTCAACCTTGCTCCTAGGGATGGCGTGCTTACTGGCGAATGCACTATCCATAAAGCAAGCATTTGCACCACAATCAAGTTGCGCCAACACTTGCAATCCTCCAACTTCTGATTTCAATGATATAGGGATGAAGAATGTCTTGCTGACCTTATCTGATGGAATAAACATGTCAAAAAATGTGGAAGGAGTCTGAGAAAAGGCAGCCAGCCGACGAGAGACTCCTACGACTCGGACCGGCCCCTGAAGTTTTCCGACTGATTTGGGCACTTCAATGGGCATCCACAAGCAATATGGCCAGCTCCTCCACAGTAGAGGCAGAGATTAGCCTCTCTCCGACGCTGCTTCTCGGCGGCAGATAAAGGTCCTCGAACTGCCCGATCAATCTGCATAGGCTCAGGTCTGGACCTGCTAAATTCTAGAGATGAGACCGGGGAAGTCGTAGCTACAGGCACTTGCGTGGTTGGGAAGACCTGACTACGCCTCTCTTGCCTATGTTCGAAGAGCCGATTATCACATCGAACTGCAAATCTGATGGCTTCTTCTAAAGTTTTAGGGTCCTCCATAGATAACATATCTTTCACATCCTCTTGTAACCCCCTTCGGAAACAATCTCGAAGTGCAACATCATCCCAGGCAGTATCTACTGCAATTTGACGAAATTCTGATGCATATATTGAAGCTGGATAAGAGCCTTGCCTTAGATTGCAGAGTTTTGTGACTGTTGTGTGCTGACGATCGGTGTCTCCAACCTCGAGCTCTGCAGTGAAAGTAGCAAAATCTTGCAACTCTGGGGCTCCTTTCTCCAATAAAGGAGAAAACCAACTTAGACCTGGCCCTGTGAGAAGAGAACCAATCAGCCCCACTTGTTCTTGGGCCGTGGGATATCTATGAGGATGAGCTGAATCAGAAGCCTGATCTGATTCAAAAAACCGCGGAGCTTGGACCGGGTGCCGTCAAACTTCTCTGACAGGCTGATCTTAGGCTCTGATAGCCTCAATCCCGAGCTAGAAACAGATTCATGTGAAGCAATACATTCCTTAAGCTCTTTATTGTCCAACTACAACTGTTGGCATACCTGAACAAGCTGCTGGACCTGCTGTAATAAAGTCAAAACATCCTCCATAGATATAAAATCACCAAATATGAGCAAAAAAAAATGCTTAGGATCAGAGCAGGCAAGAACCGGTAAGGGATTCCGGTTCCAACTGTCATGAACCTACGTGAAAACAAGGAAAATACGTGGAGAATACGCAAGAAATATGCCAAGATCGGCAAAGAATCTGATATATGAACAGGAATCAAGAATACAATGGCCTGAAGGCAAGCAGGAACATGAGACAGATGCCTAGAAGGCTCAAGACTGGCGTTGAACCAGAATGGTTCGACAAGGAGGTGCCTCCTTATATATCTAGGCCAACAGTCAGGATCGCGCCACTCCAAAGGATGAGATCGCGCCAAGTGTCGCGCATGCATTTAGGTTCTAAAATATTCTAGAACCTCCTGAAGATAGTCCCACATATGAGGAAGACATGAAGGAATGTCTTCAACAAATATTGGTAGCGCACTTGGCAAGGGTGTGTGACTAGGTTGCGAGTCTAAACCTGTCTTGTGCAACTACCCTTTTGCATCCGTGTGGATTTTATCTTTTGTACATACGAGTATAATGTTAGGTATGATACAAATATCCGTATGGTCGTCACAATTAATGGCCTTACAGAAAACACAAACAAGTTGCTGATCTACATTCTCAAGAAAATTTGTGATGCTTCTCGAAAAGATTGGCAGAAAAACTCCCTACAATTTTATGGGCTTACAACACTACTTACAAAATTGCTATTGGCCAAATCCCTTTCAAGCTTGTTTATTGTCAAGTGGCTTTGATTCCCTTTGGATACATACTACCGACATTGAGATTTCAATTGGTTACTACTCCTAATCCCCCATCTGCTTTGCAATAACACGTCTATCAACTCCAATAACTTGATGAAACTCGAAGGGATGCTTATCTTCGAGCCCTAACTAGTCAACCGCTAAGAAAATCCTTGCATGACCACAAGATCAAAATGAAAGAATTCAACCAAGGAGATCTAGTCCTACTTTATGATTCCTACTTAAAGGCTTTAAGTCCAGCAATGCTCTACAAGCTTCCCCAAAGTTGCCATTGAAGCATTGAATGCGAGCCAGAAATGCCAGAGCATAAAATACATACTCTTGACTCTCTATTGCTAGGGCATTGTGTTTTAATTTTTGGCAAAATTCTATTGCCTTCGTAAGATTGTCTGCTCTTAAATACTGTGTTGCAAGCTCAAGAATGATAGAAAACTTAAGAAAATTATTGTTAGCCAGATCCAAGCTCTTTTCTACCCAGGAAATTCCTGTCTCAAGCTTACCACTAAATTCTATAAGTAATTTGCCAAGCCAAAAGGCTGCAAGAGCTTGTGGATCATCATCCTTGACCTCAGCTTCCACACATATCTGCAGAAGACACTCGTATATTTGCTGAGGTTGTAGTTTTCGTGGTTTCCATTGCTCTAGATACATGATTCCAAAAAAGATATGGTAACCCAAAAAATTGCAGAAGGAGACAGTATTTTGGTCATTGTTTCTAAATGCCACGTTTCTAGCTCGCAACAATTTGACGAGGCCTTCCGCATACTGCCCATTTTCTTGCATACACACAGCTTCATACAGAGGATACAATTCGTGGTGCTCAAACTTATCCATCTTTGGTTGCGTTTATTGCATTGTGTTGTCCCTTTGTTTATTTATGATTGAATAAAACGAAACTGTAATAAAATGAACGCTGACTTAGAAGCCAAGGCCTGGAATGGAAAGTCCAAATTGCATGATATCAGATCCTGGTGACCTATTGACTTTTGAAAGAAAGTATTAGTATATCCAACGTCTATTGACTCTCTTTGCCAAAACAAAAAATGTGCTACTATTATGACAGTAAGCTTTTGAATCACCAACAAGGGCACGAAGTAAGCTTTGCATTTCTTCTGGCTATGGCAGATACGAAGAAACATAAACCCTGCAGACAGCAAAAAGTTTTTAAGAAAGACTCTGAGAAGCGATTTCTACTCAGCCATTTGAACTAGCTGCGACCCAGCTGTTGTGCGACCCAGCTGTTCGCCGCTTTTGCGGAACCGGAGCTCAAATGGCAGCCAAAAAACTAGACTTGCCACAACACCTGTGCCAAAAACCTAGACTTGCCACACAACACATGCTCTGCCAGAGACGGCCAGAGGCAGCCGAATCAGAGAATCCTTGGCAAGTTTGGGTCTGAAGGATGCCGGATTAGAGAATCTTTGAGCATTTGGGTCTGACGGATGCAAAGGAAGTCCATGAGACTTTTTAAAAATAAACCTTCGAACTTGCACCTAATAAAAACGTAAAAATAGGTTGGGCCACTTTCTGCTCTATCCGCCTATGTATGTCTGCCACTTGGCAGACATTCTTTTCAAGAATCACTGATTCTTAAACTTAAATTTTCAGAAATCACTCATTCTGAAGCATTTTTTTAAGCGTGTATTTCTGCTGTTAAAATTTCTCCATCAACAGATATTCATCAAACTCATGGATAGATTCACAAAGAGAGATTCACACAGAGAGATTGATAAAATCATAACACTTTTGCAATTCATAAAACTATCAGAAAATTACATAATCACAAGAGAGATCCTTCTGCTTTCTTATCCAAGCTTCGGAAGTCCAAAACTCCCTGATATTTTTCATATTTCAGCTTCATAATCCAAAAGCCCTCTCATTATCGAAGTACAATTGACTGATATACACAAATTAAACATATGCAGCCATTTAGGAACAAGAGAATGCTGAATAAGAAACAGAGCTCGAAGTTGAGATATCAGAAAGAACCGCCGCAGCCGCACGTACCATAAGTCATAAGCTTGCGTTCAAGAGACCTGGCCGCCATACCATAAGCTTGCTTTGCTCCAAGAAACTCGTCCACACCCATAACCTAGCTCCAAGAACTCATCCACAGCACCAAGAAAGTCGTCCTAGCACTTTAGAACCCTGTTATGTCAAAAATCAAAACAATAGAGGCAAAAATAGAAAGAAAGCATAAAAAATCGACTACTTGCCATAAAAACATGAAAAATCAGAGGCATTGCACCTAGCTCCAAGAAACTCAAGAACAGTGTTATCAACTTAAAATGCTCAGAAAACCACGAAAAAGAGTGGCGCTCCACTTGGAAACTAAATCGCCAAAATGCCACAGCCAAGCCACTCCAGAGGACGTAAGAAATAGGCCGATCGCTCTAGCCAAGCTCTGTGACGCCACAGTGACGCCATAGCTGAAGCTCCGCCGGAACAGAGAGAGAATAAATGAACAGTAGCAGAAAGTGGCCCACCCATATTTTCACATCAATGTCCACGTGTCGGGGATTCCGGCCAGAAAATTGGCCTCCGCGCATCCACGCGTCGGTTTAGGCCGGAATCCCCTCCATGCGGACATTCCTGTATACAGAAACAGAAAGAAAAAACATCAAGCACCTTCCCAACCTTTAAAAAAAGGGAAAGTTCTAAAAATGCCCTTGTATTTGGTAATAATTGTGAAAATGCCCTTGTATTTTGCGTAATTATCAAAATGCCCCCAATTTTCTTGTTGTAGAAAGATAGCGAATGATATGCTACTCTCTATCCTGTCCTTTTGCCTCATTGATTTGGTGCATGTTCTTTTGCCTTGAGTTCGTGCATGTTTTCTACTTTAATGGGAGAAATGTCATCGATTCGCGTAGCGAATCGGGATTCTTGCACGAGACGAGCATGCATGCATTGCATGCGTCGCATGCATGCATCGCATGCATTTTTAGGCCGTTCATTAGGTTGGGGATCGCTACTTATTGCAGAGTTCTTCATCGACGTTTCATCGGCGCTTTCTCATCTCTCAGCAGTATCCATAGCTCCCACCCTTCCCCCCCTTAAAATTGTTATTTGTATGTTCATAATTGTTTTAATTGTCGCGTGGCACGCGGGACCAGCCCCTCGCTTTTTCGAGGTGTAAATGTTTTTTTGTCGCGTGGCACGCGTGACCAGCCCCTCGCTTTTCGAGGTTTTTTCTCTATTGGTTTTTCTGTTGGTGATGTGCAGGTCCAGTGGTGATGCGCGACTTCGGTATTCTCTGTGGAGCGTGGGTTTTTTTGTGGGAACGTTTAGCAGCCCTGCGTTGTCCAAGCCCTTTGCCAAGATTTTATCGCTAGGGTTTTTCCTCGAAAACCCGAAAGGGCGGGGTTTTTTAATCCCGGCAATAAGCTCTTGGCAGGTACACTAGCCAACATCTGTAGCACACAATTTTATTTGGGGTCCAGGTGTTATAACTGGATATTCCTTATGTTTTTTCATTTTTTGGGTAGCCTGCGATGTGCAGCTACCCACCCTATACCATTGTAGAAAAACAGCTGAGATGAATGAAAAGCCTATCTATCTTGGTTTCATGCGAGTCGCAGTGCAAGAATAACATCTTATTGATCCGTTAGCAATCGATACATATCAAAAGATATTCAGAGATTTCTATCGATTTTCATGCTTTTAGAAAGAAAATCATAGGAGTTTTGCATGTTTTACATGTTTTTACGTATGTTTGCTTTTTTTAGGGCCCGAAGGGCCCAAAATTTTTTTTAGTATAACAACCAACACATAACTACCATTAACATTAATTAACACAACCATTGGGTCCAACACATTTAAATTAAAATCCCCCTTAGACCCCCTTTGGTTTGGGTGCATATTCACACGGGGGGTGACTCCGGGCAACGAGAGCTGTTGGATAGGCATATTCACCCCTTATTCCTTAATCTACACCGTACGTAAAGTTCCTCGTTTGTGGGGTATGCAAGTACAAAATTTACTATACTGTATAACAAGATTTGCAAAATACTATAAGATTTGAACCAAAATACTATATGGTGTTGATTTTGTACGTGCAAAATATAATTATAGGGGCTCTCACGCCCTACGTCACCCCCGTGTGAATATGCACCCAAACCAAAGGGGGTCTAAGGGGATTTTAATTTAAATGTGTTGGACCCAATGGTTGTGTTAATTAATGTTAATGGTAGTTATGTGTTGGTTGTTATACTAAAAATTTTGGGCCCTTCGGGCCCTAAAAAAACAAACATACGAAAAACATGTAAAACATGCAAAACTCCTATGATTTTCTTTCTAAAAGCATGAAATAATGCGGCCTTTCCACATACAAATCCTTGTGATATAAAATATCAATTTCATTGTGTTGATTAATATTATACCAATACCAATATTAATACATGAGGTAGCTAGATATCGTGCGTTGTCCAAAGATACTTCACTTTCAAGGGTTGAATACTATTTCATTAGGCATAACATGGAACCAAACCATGAACACCAACAAGATAGGGGATTACCCCTAAGATAGGAAGGGTAGTCGATCTTCTTATGCTACATGCTTTGTTATTACGAGTAGCCCACCAATGCAATTCACAATGCCTTGGCGTTGGTCTAACGAACTCAACTAAACACTTTGAAATTAACAAACCGAAAAAGCCCTAACTGCAAAAGACTCACCAAAGGAAACAATGAGACAAGGCGCCTCTTTGCTTTCAAGTCTCGCACCTGGAAAGGAACACAACATTTTCTCGCCAATAATCATAAACAAATGAAGCGTCCTCCTTCCGCCTCGATGATTCTGATTAACCAAGAGCTGTAAGAGGCTTAAGAACAAAGAAAGAAACCTCTTCCCTTCCCCATCATGGAACATAATAGGGTCAACAAAATTGACTTTCCAGGTTTATAGCGGGATACATCAGCCCTCCAAAACAACGGTTCAACATAAGTTGGTCTTCTAAAGTCTACTACGAAGCAATTAAAAGGTGTAGCTTTCTAGTTTTTCTTTCCCTTTGCTCTGAACTTACTTCCATGATTCCGCCGGCCCCACGCACATTGTTCTCTGCGGTTCCCACTTAACTAGTTATCCCTCCAATTCTTTGCGCCTTCCACACCGATTCAAGAGGCTCTAACCAATATTAAATTCTTTCTTCTAGACACCAAAGATTTTGGGTACTTTTTTAAGGCATGGTTCTCCTTGCATAAGCATTGTATAAAGAAGTCAAGATGGATGCTCCCTCATCAACGTCAACACATGACTAGTTCCTATTCAAATGGTCGTGTTTAAGCAATTCAGTAGCATGTGCAAGTGCATCTATTTAAATCTTCATCAAATACTAACGCCACTTTGGACATGCCTCAAATCCTTGCCTAAAGGGATTTCCTCCAATGCGCATACAATGCTTCAAATGGGAAAAACACCAACATATGTAGGCTATGCCTTAGAATAGCTGGTTCAATGTTACAATGCCTCAACTATACATATATTGGAAATGTAATGTAATGTATTTCTCGGCCAATCACGGACCCTCAGTCCATAGGTCGCAAAACATCAAATAAATCCGAACAATCCGTAAATTCATGCATTCCATCTTTCACAATTGCATGTCCACAAAGATGAACACCAATGAACAACACTCAAATCCCCTAATGCAAAACATCTATCTACCGTTGTCTTAGGAAATGAATGCAAATCGATAGCCCCCTCAGAGATTTATACAAAGGTCTGAATATTCTCATGGAGTCTAATGACCGATTGGGCTTCCCCTAAAAAGTTTGCAAAAGGTAAATTTTACATGGCAATTGAGCCTACCAGATCTCCGAATGCTTGGGCTTTGTTTCTCGCTTTCTCTCGAAGGAACACAACCCATTATTCTGCTTTCGCATGGTTTTTGTCAAGCAAATACGTAGATACAGAGATGAATAAAAAAGAGGTACTCAACTCCAGCTCTGGCGAAGAAGACTTCGCCTTTGGTAGTGCTTTAGGGCAGGAAAAAAGTAAAGGGTCGAGATGAAACAATGAGTTTAGTTTATCCAAACTCGCATATGCCTTCCCACGCCATACCTCTTCAAACCCGCTTCATTTTTTTTCCGTTCTGGCTCAAGCTTCCTACCCGCTAGTCAAACCAACAGTCCTTTTTGATCCACCCCCAAATCGCAATGTTGGAAGTTTCCAGCTTAGGGCATTCTTCCCCCTTGATTCCCAAGTGGGTTTGCCAGGATGATGCTGTAAAGGGCTTGGTTCCGCAGAGATGAAAAAGGAAAATAGCTCCATCGTTCAAAACACAAAAGCGGGGAGGAAGGACTTTCATGGATTGGCAAGCATCCGCTTCAAGCACTCGTAGCTCTCTCATTGAACCGTTAAGCTGCCCAAATCCGATCTTTGCTTGAATCCGACCCACATAACCACGCCCTTACAGCAAAAAACCCTAAAATGAGCTGCTCGAGCTTTGCATGTCGAGCAAAAAAAAATATAATACGAAAAATAAAACTTAACTGAAAAATACTACATATATGGGTCTACACCATTGAAAAGAGGCATTAAAATTAATTCAAGCGTATGCAAATACAATGGGCACTCTAGATGTACTAATTAGTAGGCCTTGTGTAATAATTTATCATCAAATCATATAAAACCATTGGAAAAACCGCACAAAAATACAAAACCCCCTGTTATTATGCTACATATTCCAACTCCTTTGTTGAATACATCTTTACATCTATTGGTTTCTTGGCTTATTAAATCAAAAATTAGATCCATCGCTTGAAGTTGCTGTCGATTGTGTTATGCTTTTTTGCTGAGAACAATTTGCCCTGCTTCGCCTCTAAAATTGATGCATGCATGATGTTTTGCATTGTATCTGGCTGAAAATGGTCAAAACGTAAAACAGACTTGGGACGTTAGAAATGGGATGCGAGGCAAATGTTGGGCGATTTTTGTCGGTGTTAGAGCTCCAGCTCCACCCGGCCCTACTCCACAGATTCTATCAGGTAATCCTAATGTTGTTGCAGTAAACATGGCATATAATGTTATTGCTGTAAACAGATCCTTTACAGATCATGACAGAAATTGGCACATGTTTTGCATTTTTTGTTGTCAGTCCAGATTGAAGGATCAGATGACAACATAAGTGCAGAAAGCTCTTTAGTTGCATCAACATCCTAGAAATTGCAGCAAAGAGGGCCTCAAATATCTTTACACGGGACAAATTCGAAAACGTTAGGCTTAGGGACACCGTCAATTTCTCTTCTCATTTTTTCTTGGACGTAGAGCTTTTGCCAGTGGAATGCTCCTGCATGCTTTGTCCATATAAGCATGCTTTATTTGCTATGTTTGTATAGGCTGATGTAAACTCTGCATGCCAGTTCAAACCATGACCCATACACTGCCATTTTATTACCATGCAGACTACCAGAAGGAGCACCTTTTATCTGTTTCAATTATGGTGCAAGGCACTTTCATTTTGAATGATGTTTGCATGCCTTTACAGAATGTTGAAGGTAATCAAACCTATGCATTTATGGATTGTTCTCGATCTTATGGGTTGGGGATCTTCATACATTATCTAGATCCAACTATGATGAGGTCTTTGAGCCAGGTAATACCATGTTAGAACCATGCCAAACTTTTTAATGGATCTTATAAAATGTTGATGGTTTGCAAATTTTGATCTCACCTTATATATGCTCAATTATTAGCTATTTTTCTCAATGAATGCTTCCTGTCCTGCTTTATAACTGATGCGAAAGGAAGATCATATCAAATCTTCTAAAATCAGTGGTAACACATCTTGTAAAGGTTGATCAGGTAATGCATAGATGCTTATATTGCTTTCAATATTGTATTTCATTTTCTTATCTTTTCTTTCTTGCAAGCACTATTTAATATTTTCTAGGGGCATGGCAATTTTTGCTTCAAAGACTTCTATTAAGGGCTGGGTTTACTGAAATGCACATTTTGAGCAAAAGTTGGCCATTATGCTTATTTGGTCAAACCTTGCATGTTGATTTTTGGCTCTTAAAAGCATTCTATTCTAATGACATTTGGGTGCTTTTTTTTTGTTACGTTACAGATTAAGAAATTGTCGTAATATTGGACCAACCAAATTTTGGCAAATTAACATGCCTCCACTTTCACATATGGTCAAAGGTGAGATTTCTTTTATTGCATGAGTTGCACTCAGTGTTCTCTTTATTTTTCCTTTTAATCTTTCCAATTGTGCAATTGCAGGGCCTGAAATCTGGATGTATTATTTGCCATCAAGAGCAGCCACAGTTGCAATTAAGTTCACTATGGATACTGCAAGTACAAAGGTAGGGAATTGGAAACTATTATAATTCATGATACTTGCTCAGGTGTTGATTCCATAAGCCATTTTTATAGATCCAACCAGCAAAGTTTGCTATGGTGGTAGAAAGTATTGAACAAAAGATGGGTCAAATGATGTGCTCCTTACAGAATGGGGAGGAATGCCTAGCATGTGGGAGCTAAATTGAGATTTAATCACGCTTCTCTAAAGTCTACATTCTGATGTGCTCTTATACAAGCAAGCTAAACCAGGCATAATTTCTCAGTTTGAAAAAAGGGGCAGCATGTGCAGAGTCATCACATCTACTGATTCTTACCACTGGTACTGTATGCATATACACAATAATAAACCACCAGCAAGTTAGGTCTCTCAAGATATTTTCTTCACATACAACGTCGTAAATTATGATTATTGGCAGCCAATTGAGAGTTCCTACATAATAGTCCGGGAAGTTAATTTTTTGTCTACACATTGGTCTACAAAAGAAGAAATTCATTTCATTTGCTTTTTTGACCTGCCATTAAATCATAGCGTAAATGTAACCGGCTAGAAATTGTCACTGGTTCAAAACAAAGCTTTGTTTTTAACAAATATTACATGGGATATATATACTAAAAAAAACATCCCATATTAAAAAAAGACCATCCCATCTATTAGCAAGAGGCATGACCACATCCTTTAAATTTTATTTGTCCACACAATTAATAACATCTAAGTATTTAAAAAGGTAGCTCTAATTAAATGTTCCAAGTACTTTTAAAGGTGGCTAAAGATGAAGGTGTAACACACATTTAAAGGTGGCTAAAGATGAAGGTGTAGCACACAATGAACAAGCTGCCTAAGATCACATTAATTAATGCAATAAGTGCAACGCCTATAAAGGGTTACATGGTGTGGTTCGCTCCATAGGCACAACAAATCCACATTCATATAAAGCAGCGAGAGAGTGATTAAATAAGATTTAGGAAACAACCTCAACAATTCATAGAAATGGCCACTTGCATTGTTCCCAAAATGATGCAAGGGCCCAGAAGTTACTCCACACAAATGCACAAAGTTCCAGCATTACAGGTTCCCAAGTTATGTCCAGCAACGCTGGGCATCGTTGTTTTTTTGCATTAGAAAGTGCTAGATGAGAATTTCACGTCCAGTTTCGGCCATGAAAAACCTTTAAACTGGCACTTAACCTCCAAACGGTTGGATTGGTCATGCCAAATTCGACAATGTTAGCCATGCCGAATATTGGTCATGCCAAATCCGTTATTTAGCTTGTTAGGGCTGTCCAAAATCTTCCAAACAAGTAGGCGCCATAGCCATTTGCCCTATCTACATATGCGACTTCATATGCTCGTTAACCTAAAAGAAGAATAGCTTCGACTAGATGCCGTTTGTCACCAAGGCCTTAGACCAGAACAAATTTTTAACCTCTACTCTTGTTATTTCCCATTAACCATTAGGGCCAATATTTCATATATATTTTCCATGATGATATTGTCACATATATGGTCATCATTAAGTGCATGCCATAATCAATTCAATGCCATGTTGAATTTGTTGCATCCCCTTTTCTCACGGGGGTGTTGCGGGCTTGGGATCATGTGCGTGTGCTCTTCCAGCTAGATTATGCCTCAGTTTATCACCACTCTTCTCCTTTCTTGTGGGTTTCTCTACCCCCTGCGCACTTGCCCTTGGCTGCCACTGTGCATGCTCGGACGCAGGCCTGTTGGAGGCGAGCTGCTGTGCTCACCTTGGAGGATTGGTATTGGGGTGGTCAGCTAGCTTCGTGGGAGTTCTTTCGAGCTCGCTTTCGCCTGAGGGGTAGTGACCAGGCTATCTGGGAATGAGTGGCAAGGAGTATTCCACTACACATACCTATAGTCCCTCAGGATGATGCGGTGGTGCAGGTTTGGAAGGTTCATCCGGATATTGTGTCTTCTTGTTTTGTGCGGTCTTGTTACCGGGTGCTGGCTATTCATGACACTCTGCCCCCTTCAGGCAAGTGGTCTCTGCAGCTTCCAGGTTCTCGATGGCGCTCGGTTTGGACGTGGACATGGAGCTCACTTCCCCCACCGAAGGTTAGGGTGCTTCTGTGGCAGGTGGTGCACCGCTGTATCAGGGTGAATGCCCTTGTGAGTCAGTTTAGGGCGGGTGTGAGCCCTCTCTGCCCTTGTTGTGGCCTTCATCGTGAGACTGTGGAGCATTGTCTGGTTTTATGCCCTCACTTGCAGCCTGCCTGGGATTGGGTCAGGGCTCTGTTTCAGGTGAGATTGACTAGCCAGCAGTTGCTGCTTCATGTGTATCCTGGTGCTTGGCCGCTCTTGCGGCAGCAAGCCTTGCATCTGTGCGTGGCTTGGTTGGTGTGGCTGATTTGGAAGCGGCGGCGGTTGTGGATCTTTCAGGGGATTCAGCAGCCTGCAGCCTCTCTGATTCCTCGACTCAGGTACAAGCTATTTCAAAGCTTTCTGGTGTTCCCGGGATTAGTAGAGCGGAAGTTTGCCATTTGGCGGGACTTCTTGGGTGTTGTAGATGGTGATGGTCGGTTTGTACAGCAGTAGAGTTGCAGTTTTTCTGTGAGTTTGTTGTGGAGTGTCGAGGTATCACTGTCTCTTTGGGGCAGTTCTCCTTCCTCCTCACTTGCTTTGTAACATTACCATTCTTTTAATATATTGATGACACAGTTCTTCAAAAAAAAAAAAAATTTGTTATAGTGTGTATGGAGCTTAGATAACATTGTGATATTCACTATTGTGGAAGCGATATTATGGAAGCGTTGTTCTTCCTAATCAATGTCTATAAGCTACTCGTGACAAATTTAACAAGAGTGAGATGCATGATGCTTTTGTTTTCTAAGGGTACTTCCTTATGCACTTGATATAAATTGGAAATTTTGATCTACTAATCTACTTCTACTTTGTTAATTTGGAAGTTTCCGGCATGGCCGAAAATATTTTTGGTTTCCTAAGATTGTTGATAGTTTGGTTGCCGGAAAATATTTCCGTTCTTTCAAAAATCGAGATCATTTTCTTTGTGTTATTATTTCGACCAAGGGTTTCTTATTTGTGTGGAGTTTTCCCAATCTTTCCTTTTCTGGATCTTCTTATCGGATTGCAAGTGTCGAGTAAATGATGCATGCCAGGTTATGCGCTTCTAGCAGATTTGGGAAGCGTTACATGGGCATGGAAAAGGAAAGCCAGATTCATGTGAAGCAATACATTCCTTAAGCTCTTTATTGTCCAACTACAACTGTTGGCATACCTGAACAAGCTGCTGGACCTGCTGTAATAAAGTCAAAACATCCTCCATAGATATAAAATCACCAAATATGAGCAAAAAAAAATGCTTAGGATCAGAGCAGGCAAGAACCGGTAAGGGATTCCGGTTCCAACTGTCATGAACCTACGTGAAAACAAGGAAAATACGTGGAGAATACGCAAGAAATATGCCAAGATCGGCAAAGAATCTGATATATGAACAGGAATCAAGAATACAATGGCCTGAAGGCAAGCAGGAACATGAGACAGATGCCTAGAAGGCTCAAGACTGGCGTTGAACCAGAATGGTTCGACAAGGAGGTGCCTCCTTATATATCTAGGCCAACAGTCAGGATCGCGCCACTCCAAAGGATGAGATCGCGCCAAGTGTCGCGCATGCATTTAGGTTCTAAAATATTCTAGAACCTCCTGAAGATAGTCCCACATATGAGGAAGACATGAAGGAATGTCTTCAACAAATATTGGTAGCGCACTTGGCAAGGGTGTGTGACTAGGTTGCGAGTCTAAACCTGTCTTGTGCAACTACCCTTTTGCATCCGTGTGACGACTATCTTTTGTACATACGAGTATAATGTTCGTATGATACAAATATCCGTATGGTCGTCACAATTAATGGCCTTACAGAAAACACAAACAAGTTGCTGATCTACATTCTCAAGAAAATTTGTGATGCTTCTCGAAAAGATTGGCAGAAAAACTCCCTACAATTTTATGGGCTTACAACACTACTTACAAAATTGCTATTGGCCAAATCCCTTTCAAGCTTGTTTATTGTCAAGTGGCTTTGATTCCCTTTGGATACATACTACCGACATTGAGATTTCAATTGGTTACTACTCCTAATCCCCCATCTGCTTTGCAATAACACGTCTATCAACTCCAATAACTTGATGAAACTCGAAGGGATGCTTATCTTCGAGCCCTAACTAGTCAACCGCTAAGAAAATCCTTGCATGACCACAAGATCAAAATGAAAGAATTCAACCAAGGAGATCTAGTCCTACTTTATGATTCCTACTTAAAGGCTTTAAGTCCAGCAATGCTCTACAAGCTTCCCCAAAGTTGCCATTGAAGCATTGAATGCGAGCCAGAAATGCCAGAGCATAAAATACATACTCTTGACTCTCTATTGCTAGGGCATTGTGTTTTAATTTTTTGGCAAAATTCTATTGCCTTCGTAAGATTGTCTCGCTCTTAAATCTTGTGGTTGCAAGCTCAAGAATGATAGAAAACTTAAGAAAATTATTGTTAGCCGGATCCAAGCTCTTTTCTACCCAGGAAATTCCTGTCTCAAGCTTACCACTAAATTCTATAAGTAATTTGCCAAGCCAAAAGGCTGCAAGAGCTTGTGGATCATCATCCTTGACCTCAGCTTCCACACATATCTGCAGAAGACACTCGTATATTTGCTGAGGTTGTAGTTTTCGTGGTTTCCATTGCTCTAGATACATGATTCCAAAAAAGATATGGTAACCCAAAAAATTGCAGAAGGAGACAGTATTTTGGTCATTGTTTCTAAATGCCACGTTTCTAGCTCGCAACAATTTGACGAGGCCTTCCGCATACTGCCCATTTTCTTGCATACACACAGCTTCATACAGAGGATACAATTCGTGGTGCTCAAACTTATCCATCTTTGGTTGCGTTTATTGCATTGTGTTGTCCCTTTGTTTATTTATGATTGAATAAAACGAAACTGTAATAAAATGAACGCTGACTTAGAAGCCAAGGCACGAATGGAAAGTCCAAATTGCATGATATCGATCCTCGGTGACCTATTGACTTTTGAAAGAAAGTATTAGTATATCCAACGTCTATTGACTCTCTTTGCCAAAACAAAAAATGTGCTACTATTATGACAGTAAGCTTTTGAATCACCAACAAGGGCACGAAGTAAGCTTTGCATTTCTTCTGGCTATGGCAGATACGAAGAAACATAAACCCTGCAGACAGCAAAAAGTTTTTAAGAAAGACTCTGAGAAGCGATTTCTACTCAGCCATTTGAACTAGCTGCGACCCAGCTGTTGTGCGACCCAGCTGTTCGCCGCTTTTGCGGAACCGGAGCTCAAATGGCAGCCAAAAAACTAGACTTGCCACAACACCTGTGCCAAAAACCTAGACTTGCCACACAACACATGCTCTGCCAGACGCCGAGGCGGTACCGAATCGAGAGAATCCTTGGCAAGTTTGGGTCTGAAGGATGCCGGATTAGAGAATCTTTGAGCATTTGGGTCCGACGGATGCAAAGGAAGTCCATGAGACTTTTAAAAATAAACCTTCAACTTGCACCTAATAAAAACGTAAAAAATAGGTTGGGCCACTTTCTCGCTCTATCCGCCTATGTATGTTCCGCCACTTGGCGGATATTCTTTTCAAGAATCACTCGATTCTTAAACTTAAATTTTCGAAATCACTCATTCAAGCATTTTTTTTAAGCGTGTATTTCTTGGCATTAAAAAATTTCTCCATCAACGATATTCATCAAACTCATGGATAGATTCACAAAGAGAGATTCACACGAGAGATTGATAAAATCATAACACTTTTGCAATTCATAAAACTATCAGAAAATTACATAATCACAAGAGAGATCCTTCTGCTTTCTTATCCAAGCTTCGGAAGTCCAAAACTCCCTGATATTTTTCATATTTCAGCTTCATAATCCAAAAGCCCTCTCATTATCGAAGTACAATTGACTGATATACACAAATTAAACATATGCAGCCATTTAGGAACAAGAGAATGCTGAATAAGAAACAGAGCTCGAAGTTGAGATATCAGAAAGAACCGCCGCAGCCGCACGTACCATAAGTCATAAGCTTGCGTTCAAGAGACCTGGCCGCCATACCATAAGCTTGCTTTGCTCCAAGAAACTCGTCCACACCCATAACCTAGCTCCAAGAACTCATCCACAGCACCAAGAAAGTCGTCCTAGCACTTTAGAACCCTGTTATGTCAAAAATCAAAACAATAGAGGCAAAAATAGAAAGAAAGCATAAAAAATCGACTACTTGCCATAAAAACATGAAAAATCAGAGGCATTGCACCTAGCTCCAAGAAACTCAAGAACAGTGTTATCAACTTAAAATGCTCAGAAAACCACGAAAAAGAGTGGCGCTCCACTTGGAAACTAAATCGCCAAAATGCCACGGCCAAGCCACCTCCGTGAGGACGTAAGAAATAGGCCGATCGCTTCTAGCCAAGCTCTGACGCCACACGCGGACGCCATAGCTGAAGTCTTCACCGAACGTAGAGAAATAAATGAACAAGAGCGTAAAGTGGCCCACCCATATTTTTACATCAATGTCACGCACGTCGGGATTCCGCCGCCAAAATTGGCCTCCGCGCATCCACGCGTCGGTTTAGGCCGGAATCCCCTCCATGCGGACATTCCTGTATACAGAAACAGAAAGAAAAAACATCAAGCACCTTCCCAACCTTTAAAAAAAGGGAAAGTTCTAAAAATGCCCTTGTATTTGGTAATAATTGTGAAAATGCCCTTGTATTTTGCGTAATTATCAAAATGCCCCCAATTTTCTTGTTGTAGAAAGATAGCGAATGATATGCTACTCTCTATCCTGTCCTTTTGCCTCATTGATTTGGTGCATGTTCTTTTGCCTTGAGTTCGTGCATGTTTTCTACTTTAATGGGAGAAATGTCATCGATTCGCTGTAGCGAATCGGATTCTTGACGAGACGAGCATGCATGCATTGCATCGCGTCGCGATGCATGCATCGCATGCATTTTAGGCCGCTCATTAGGTTGGGGATCGCTACTTATTGCGTAGTTCTTCATCGACGTTTCATCGGCTTTCTCATCTCGCCAGTATCCATAGCTCCCACCCTTCCCCCTTAAAATTGTTATTTGTATGTTCATAATTGTTTTAATTGTCGCGGCACGCGGGACCAGCCCCCTCGCTTTTCGAGGTGTAAATGTTTTTTGTCGCGTGGCACGCTGTGGACCAGCCCCGACCGAGGTTTTTCTCTATTGGTTTTCCATTGGTGATGTGCGTCCAGTGGTGATGCGCGACTTCGTATTCTCTACGTGGAGCGGGGTTTTTGTGGGAACGTTTAGCAGCCCTGCGTTGTCCAAGCCCTTTGCCAAGATTTTATCGCTAGGGTTTTCCTCGAAAACCCGAAAGGGCGGGTTTTTTAATCCCACAATAAGCTCTTGGCGGTACACTAGCCAACATCTCGTAGCACACAATTTTATTTGGGGTCCGTGTTATAACCGATATTCCTTATGTTTTTCATTTTTGGGTAGCCTCAATGTGCAGCCTACCCACCCTATACCATTGTAGAAAAAAAAATGAGATGAATGAAAAGCCTATCTATCTTGGTTTCATGCGAAGTGCAAGAAGAATAACATCTTATTGATCCGTTAGCAAATCGATACATATCAAAAGATATTCAGAGATTTCTATCGATTTTCATGCTTTTAGAAAGAAAATCATAGGAGTTTTGCATGTTTTACATGTTTTTACGTATGTTTGCTTTTTTTTTTTTGGGGCGAAGGGCCCAAAATTTTTTAGTATAACAACCAACACATAACTACCATTAACATTAATTAACACAACCATTGGGTCCAACACATTTAAATTAAAATCCCCTTAGACCCCCTTTGGTTTGGGTGCATATTCACACCTGGGGTGACTCGGCAACGAGAGCGTTGGATAGGCATATTCACCCCTTATTCCTTAATCTACACCGCACGTAAAGTTCCTCGTTTGTGGGGGTATGCAAGTACAAAATTTACTATCTTGTATAACAAGATTTGCAAAATACTATAAGATTTGAACCAAAATACTATATGGTGTTGATTTTGTACGCGTAAAATATAATTATAGGGGCTCTCGCCGCCCTCACGCCACCCCCTGTGAATATGCACCCAAACCAAAGGGGTCTAAGGGGATTTTAATTTAAATGTGTTGGACCCAATGGTTGTGTTAATTAATGTTAATGGTAGTTATGTGTTGGTTGTTATACTAAAAAATTTTGGCCCTTCGGCCCTAAAAAAAGCAAACATAATGAAAAACATGTAAAACATGCAAAACTCCTATGATTTTCTTTCTAAAAGCATGAAATAATCTGTGCCTTTCCACATACAAATCCTTGTGATATAAAATATCAATTTCATTGTGTTGATTAATATTATACCAATACCAATATTAATACATGAGGTAGCTAGATATCAGCGGTTGTCCAAAGATACTTCACTTTCAAGGGTTGAATACTATTTCATTAGGCATAACATGGAACCAGCCATGAACACCAACAAGATAGGGGATTACCCCTAAGATAGGAAGGGTAGTCGTCTTCTTATGCTACATGCTTTGTTATTACGAGTAGCCCACCAATGCAATTCACAATGCCTTGGCGTTGGTCACAACGAACTCAACTAAACACTTTGAAATTAACAAACTGAAAAAGCCCTAACTGCAAAAAGACTCACCAAAGGAAACAATGAGACAAGGCAGTCTCTTGCTTTCAAGTCTCGCACGGAAAGGAACACAACATTTTCTCGGCCAATAATCATAAACAAATGAGGCCCCCCTCCTTCCGCCTCAGTGATTACAGTTAACCAAGAGCAGTAAGAGGCTTAAGAACAAAGAAAGAAACCTCTTCCCTTCCCCCATCATGGAACATAATAGGGTCAACAAAAATTGACTTTCCAGTTTTATAGCAGGATACATCAGCCCTCCAAAACAACGGTTCAACATAAGTTGGTCTTCTAAAGTCTACTACAGAAGCAATTAAAAGGTGTAGCTTTCTAGTTTTTCTTTCCCTTTGCTCTGAACTTACTTCCATGATTCCGCCGCCCCTCCCGCATTGTTCTCTGCGGTTCCCCACTTAACTAGTTATCCCTCCAATTGCTGCAGGCTTCCACACCGATTCAAGAGGCTCTAACCAATATTAAATTCTTTCTTCTAGACACCAAAGCATTTTTGGGTACTTTTTTAAGGCATGGTTCTCCTTGCATAAGCATTGTATAAAGAAGTCAAGATGGATGCTCCCTCTGTCAACGCCAACACATGACTAGTTCCTATTCAAATGGTCGTGTTTAAGCAATTCAGGTAGCATGTGCAAGTGCATCTATTTAAATCTTCATCAAATACTAACGCCAATCGACATGCCTCAAATCCTTGCCTAAAGGGATTTCCTCCAATGCAGACAATGCTTCAAATGGGAAAAACACCAACATATGTAGGCTATGCCTTAGAATAGCTGGTTCAATGTTACAATGCCTCAACTATACATATATTGGAAATGTAATGTAATGTATTTCTCACAAATCACAGACCCTCAGTCCATAGGCTGCAAAACATCAAATAAATCCGAACAATCCGTAAATTCATGCATTCCATCTTTCACAATTGCATGTCCACAAAGATGAACACCAATGAACAACACTCAAATCCCCTAATGCAAAAACATCTACCGTTGTCTTAGGAAATGAATGCAAATCGATAGCCCCTCGCCAGATTTATACGGTCTGAGATGAATATTCTGCGGAGTCTAATGACTGATTGGGCTTCCCCCTAACAGCAGTTGCAAAGGTAAATTTTACATGGCAATTGAGCCTACCTGTATCTCTGAATGCTTGGGCTTTGTTTCTGCTTTCTCTCGAAGGAACACAACCCATTATTCTGCTCGCATGGTTTTTGTCAAGCAAATACAGAGATACAGAGATGAATAAAAAAAGAGGTACTCTGAACTCCAGCTCTGGCGAAGAAGACTCGCCTTTGGTAGTGCTTTAGGGCAGGAAAAAGTAAAGGGTCAGAGACAGAAACAATGAGTTTAGTTTATCCAAACTCTGCATATGCCTTCCCACGCCATACCTCTTCAAACCCGTTCATTTTTTTCCGTTCTGCGCTTCCTACCCGCTAGTCAAACCAACAGTCCTTTTTGATCCACCCCCAAATCGCAATGTTGGAAGTTTCCAGCTTAGGGCATTCTTCCCCCTTGATTCCCAAGTGGGTTTGCCAGGATGATGCTGTAAAGGGCTTGGTTCACAGAGATGAAAAAAGGAAAATAGCTCCATCGTTCAAAACACAAAAGCAGGAGGAAGGACTTTCATGGATTGGCAAGCATCTGCTTCAAGCACTCAGGTAGCTCTCTGCTGGAACCGGTTAAGCGCTGCCCAAATCCGATGCTGCTTGAATCCGACCCACATAACCACGCCCTTACAGCAAAAAACCCTAAAATGAGCTGCTCGAGCTTTGCATGTCGAGCAAAAAAAAATATAATACGAAAAATAAAACTTAACTGAAAAATACTACATATATGGGTCTACACCATTGAAAAGAGGCATTAAAATTAATTCAAGCGTATGCAAATACAATGGGCACTCTAGATGTACTAATTAGTAGGCCTTGTGTAATACGCCCATCAAATCATATAAAAACCATTGGAAAAACCGTACAAAAATACAAAAAAAACCCCCTGTTATTATGCTACATATTCCAACTCCTTTGTTGAATACATCTTTACATCTATTGGTTTCTTGGCTTATTAAATCAAAAATTAGATCCATCGCTTGAAGTTGCTGTCGATTGTGTTATGCTTTTTTGCTGAGAACAATTTGCCTGTTCCTGTCTCTAAAATTGATGCATGCATGATGTTTTGCATTGTATCTGCTGGAAATGGTCAAAACGTAAACAGCTTGGGACGTTAGAAATGGGATGCGAGGCAAATGTTGGGCGATTTTGGTCGGTGTTAGAGCTCCAGCTCCACCCGGCCCTACTCCACAGATTCTATCAGGTAATCCTAATGTTGTTGCAGTAAACATGGCATATAATGTTATTGCTGTAAACAGATCCTTTACAGATCATGACAGAAATTGGCACATGTTTTGCATTTTTTGTTGTCAGTCCAGATTGAAGGATCAGATGACAACATAAGTGCAGAAAGCTCTTTAGTTGCATCAACATCCTAGAAATTGCAGCAAAGAGGGCCTCAAATATCTTTACACGGGACAAATTCGAAAACGTTAGGCTTAGGGACACCGTCAATTTCTCTTCTCATTTTTTCTTGGACGTAGAGCTTTTGCCAGTGGAATGCTCCTGCATGCTTTGTCCATATAAGCATGCTTTATTTGCTATGTTTGTATAGGCTGATGTAAACTCTGCATGCCAGTTCAAACCATGACCCATACACTGCCATTTTATTACCATGCAGACTACCAGAAGGAGCACCTTTTATCTGTTTCAATTATGGTGCAAGGCACTTTCATTTTGAATGATGTTTGCATGCCTTTACAGAATGTTGAAGGTAATCAAACCTATGCATTTATGGATTGTTCTCGATCTTATGGGTTGGGGATCTTCATACATTATCTAGATCCAACTATGATGAGGTCTTTGAGCCAGGTAATACCATGTTAGAACCATGCCAAACTTTTTAATGGATCTTATAAAATGTTGATGGTTTGCAAATTTTGATCTCACCTTATATATGCTCAATTATTAGCTATTTTTCTCAATGAATGCTTCCCATCACCTTTATAAGCGATGCGAAAGGAAGATCATATCAAATCTTCTAAAATCAGTGGTAACACATCTTGTAAAGGTTGATCAGGTAATGCATAGATGCTTATATTGCTTTCAATATTGTATTTCATTTTCTTATCTTTTCTTTCTTGCAAGCACTATTTAATATTTTCTAGGGGCATGGCAATTTTTGCTTCAAAGACTTCTATTAAGGGCTGGGTTTACTGAAATGCACATTTTGAGCAAAAGTTGGCCATTATGCTTATTTGGTCAAACCTTGCATGTTGATTTTTGGCTCTTAAAAGCATTCTATTCTAATGACATTTGGGTGCTTTTTTTTTTTAATTCTGATTAAGAAATTGTCGTAATATTGGACCAACCAAATTTTGGCAAATTAACATGCCTCCACTTTCACATATGGTCAAAGGTGAGATTTCTTTTATTGCATGAGTTGCACTCAGTGTTCTCTTTATTTTTCCTTTTAATCTTTCCAATTGTGCAATTGCAGGGCCTGAAATCTGGATGTATTATTTGCCATCAAGAGCAGCCACAGTTGCAATTAAGTTCACTATGGATACTGCAAGTACAAAGGTAGGGAATTGGAAACTATTATAATTCATGATACTTGCTCAGGTGTTGATTCCATAAGCCATTTTTATAGATCCAACCAGCAAAGTTTGCTATGGTGGTAGAAAGTATTGAACAAAAGATGGGTCAAATGATGTGCTCCTTACAGAATGGGGAGGAATGCCTAGCATGTGGGAGCTAAATTGAGATTTAATCTGCTTCTCTAAAGTCTACAGTTACAGGCTCTTATACAAGCAAGCTAAACCAGGCATAATTTCTCAGTTTGAAAAAAGGGGCAGCATGTGCAGAGTCATCACATCTACTGATTCTTACCACTGGTACTGTATGCATATACACAATAATAAACCACCAGCAAGTTAGGTCTCTCAAGATATTTTCTTCACATACAACGTGCAGAATTATGATTATTGGCAGCCAATTGAGAGTTCCTACATAATAGTCCGGGAAGTTAATTTTTTGTCTACACATTGGTCTACAAAAGAAGAAATTCATTTCATTTGCTTTTTTGACCTGCCATTAAATCATAGCGTAAATGTAACCGGCTAGAAATTGTCACTGGTTCAAAACAAAGCTTTGTTTTTAACAAATATTACATGGGATATATATACTAAAAAAAACATCCCATATTAAAAAAAGACCATCCCATCTATTAGCAAGAGGCATGACCACATCCTTTAAATTTTATTTGTCCACACAATTAATAACATCTAAGTATTTAAAAAGGTAGCTCTAATTAAATGTTCCAAGTACTTTTAAAGGTGGCTAAAGATGAAGGTGTAACACACATTTAAAGGTGGCTAAAGATGAAGGTGTAGCACACAATGAACAAGCTGCCTAAGATCACATTAATTAATGCAATAAGTGCAACGCCTATAAAGGGTTACATGGTGTGGTTCGCTCCATAGGCACAACAAATCCACATTCATATAAAGCAGCTCGAGAGAGTGATTAAATAAGATTTAGGAAACAACCTCAACAATTCATAGAAATGGCCACTTGCATTGTTCCCAAAATGATGCAAGGGCCCAGAAGTTACTCCACACAAATGCACAAAGTTCCAGCATTACAGGTTCCCAAGTTATGTCCAGCAACGCTGGGCATCGTTGTTTTTTTGCATTAGAAAGTGCTAGATGAGAATTTCACGTCCGGTTTATTACCATGAAAACCTTTTAAACGGCACTTAACCTCCAAGCGGTTGGATTGGTCATGCCAAATTCGACAATGTTAGCCATGCCGAATATTGGTCATGCCAAATCCGTTATTTAGCTTGTTAGGGCTGTCCAAAATCTTCCAAACAAGTAGGCGCCATAGCCATTTGCCCTATCTACATATGCGACTTCATATGCTCGTTAACCTAAAAGAAGAATAGCTTCGACTAGATGCCGTTTGTCACCAAGGCCTTAGACCAGAACAAATTTTTAACCTCTACTCTTGTTATTTCCCATTAACCATTAGGGCCAATATTTCATATATATTTTCCATGATGATATTGTCACATATATGGTCATCATTAAGTGCATGCCATAATCAATTCAATGCCATGTTGAATTTGTTGCATCCCCTTTTCTCACGGGGGTGTTGCGGGCTTGGGATCATGTGCGTGTGCTCTTCCAGCTAGATTATGCCTCAGTTTATCACCACTCTTCTCCTTTCTTGTGGGTTTCTCTACCCCTGCCAAGACTTTTGCCTTTGGTCGCCACTGCATGCTCTGACGCTAGTTGTTGGAGGCGAGCCGGGCTGCGTGCTCACCTTGGAGGATTGGTATTGGGGTGGTCAGCTAGCTTCGTGGGAGTTCTTTCGAGCTCGCTTTCGCCTGAGGGGTAGTGACCAGGCTATCTGGGAATGAGTGGCAAGGAGTATTCCACTACACATACCTATAGTCCCTCAGGATGATGCGGTGGTGCAGGTTTGGAAGGTTCATCCGGATATTGTGTCTTCTTGTTTTGTGCGGTCTTGTTACCGGGTGCGGCTATTCATGACACTCGCCCCTTCGGGCAAGTGGTCTCTCGCAGCTTCCGTGTTCTCGATGGCGCCGGTTTGGGCGGGACATGGAGCTCACTTCAGGATCCCCACCGAAGGTTAGGGTGCTTCGTGGCGTGGTGCACCGGCCAGATCGTGGTGAATGCCCTTGTGAGTCGGGTTTAGGGCGGTGTGAGCCCTCTCGCCCTTGTTGTGGCCTTCATCGTGAGACCGTGGAGCATTATGCGGTTTTATGCCCTCACTTGCGGCTGCACCTCGATTGGGTCGGGGCTCGTTTCGTGAGATTGACTAGCCGCCAGCTTCTTTGCTTCATGTGTATCCTGGTGCTTGGCCGCTCTTGCGGCAGCAAGCCTTGCATCTGTCTGCGTGGCTTGGTTGGTGTGGCTGATTTGGAAGCGGCGGCGGTTGTGGATCTTCGAGGGGGATTCAAAGCGACTGCGGCCTCTCCTCGATTCCTCGACTCAGGTACAAGCTATTTCAAAGCTTTCTGGTGTTCCCGGGATTGGTAGAGCGGAAGTTTGCCATTTGGCGGGACTTCTTGGGTGTTGTAGATAGTGATGGTCGGTTTGTACAGCAGTAGAGTTGCAGTTTTTCTGTGAGTTTGTTGTGGAGTGTCGAGGTATCACTGTCTCTTTGGGGCAGTTCTCCTTCCTCCTCACTTGCTTTGTAACATTACCATTCTTTTAATATATTGATGACACAGTTCTTCAAAAAAAAAAAAAATTTGTTATAGTGTGTATGGAGCTTAGATAACATTGTGATATTCACTATTGTGGAAGCGATATTATGGAAGCGTTGTTCTTCCTAATCAATGTCTATAAGCTACTCGTGACAAATTTAACAAGAGTGAGATGCATGATGCTTTTGTTTTCTAAGGGTACTTCCTTATGCACTTGATATAAATTGGAAATTTTGATCTACTAATCTACTTCTACTTTGTTAATTTGGAAGTTTCCGGCATGGCCGAAAATATTTTTGGTTTCCTAAGATTGTTGATAGTTTGGTTGCCGGAAAATATTTCCGTTCTTTCAAAAATCGAGATCATTTTCTTTGTGTTATTATTTCGACCAAGGGTTTCTTATTTGTGTGGAGTTTTCCCAATCTTTCCTTTTCTGGATCTTCTTATCGGATTGCAAGTGTCGAGTAAATGATGCATGCCAGGTTATGCGCTTCTAGCAGATTTGGGAAGCGTTACATGGGCATGGAAAAGGAAAGCCAGAAACTGGAATCTTACAGATTGTTTTAGCCGGGTTGCGATTGTCGGATTTGATGTACCCAGAAGTGGCCCGGATATTTGGCCGAAATTGGTCTCAGAATGAAATTTCTTCGAATACTATATGCACGGTTGTTTTTTGGAATTCCTATAACAGGGTAGTCTGTGCTTTGTTGGAGAACAAAAGGAAGAAGAGTGCAGGAGGTTTTTCCAAAAGGCAGAGGAGCGCAGGAGGTATAGGATTGGTCTAATCTTTTCGGCTAATTCTAGGCTATGTTATTAACAACGTTTTGCAGCTCAGTTGAGTGATTTCATTTTTGATGTGACGAAAAACCCCCTCTAAGAAGTACTTTGCCGTAGTGGTTTTGCAAGGATGATTCGATTGCAAGATGCAGATTGGATCAGGTATATTATAAATCCCTACAGTTTTGCATCGTTGTTTGTATGATTTGACACTTTCTATTCTTTGCTGAAGCAAGCAAACTTGACACTACTTGAAGATGCACCACATCCTACTGGGTCTTCAAAGATTGCACGCCAAAGAACTCATTCAGATTGCATTCTAAAGATCATGTAAGGTGTAATAGCTGTTTTAAAATTCTGTTTGATGCTTTAAGGACCTCATCCAGATTGATCATGCAAGGTATGACAATTTCCTTTAAAATTCGTTTGATGGGTTGGTATTGAATGGACTATCTATGTTTCTACCGTTACTCTTGCACATATGATGCTCTTAAAAAAGCCTTCAGATCTGAAAAGCCCATATGCCTTACTCTTAAATGGTAAGAGAAGGAAAAGCTTTGATTTATTTGGTGATGTATGAGGTAGCAGAAGCAGAAAAGGTATGCGGATATGGAAGCACAAAATTTAGAGTTTATTTCATTGAGAAGCATGCTCCTATCCACTTCAGATGTCCATTTTTTGTTGTTGTTCATGTTGTTTTTCAGATGCCCAAATGCTTAACATGTCGTAATGACCTGCCACTGTTTAAGATGTTAACCGGTCTTTATTGTTTCGTATATGTACCTACTGCATTTCTGAAATTAGGCTTGGCAACTTACCAAATTGTGAAGTTAAGCTTGACGGTTCTAGCTTTTGCAAAATACATAGATCTTCATCTTGCAGATAATTGTTCTATGTACAAATATCATGTCGTATGTAAAAAGTAATTGACTAGAAGACAAGAAATATTGACTATTTGCCTATATGTTTTCAGTTCAGGCACAAATTGCAGAATAGTGAAGGCAAGAAAAGATGGCAGCATGCCCCGAGCAATACTCATCATTCTTAAATATATGCGAGAGAGACCTTCCCAAGCAATGTCTTCTTAGTAAGGAGAGCATCTCTCTTAGAAGTTTTTACACCTCCAGTGCTTGACGATTTTGCACTTTTATCTCACCTCAGAAAGGCCTTTGCGGAATCTAATAATTTTTCTGGATTTTCCAGCTCCATCCCAGAGATATCATGACTCAGTGAGTAACCATCTCTCTTTTTTTCTTTTTGTTTCTGCTTCTCTGTTTTCTGTCGAGATCAAATTGTTTGGAGTGGTTGTTATTTCGTATGATTCCTTTCTGCTCTTCTTGTGGCATGACTAGATATTACGGTCATCGGTGTTGAGCTTCCGCATGTCCTTGACTGGATTATAGCTTAGTACCTTGCATTTACATCAGATGAAAGGCTGCAGAAGCAAAGAAGATGGAATTTTGTAAGAGAGTCAAGTAGTTGAAAACGTTATCGCCAACTAAATTTGGAAGCAAGAGATTTAGCGCTGTGTATTTTCAGTTCCAAATATCAACTACAATCTATGCAACATTTTCTTGCTCTGTAAATAGCTTTTTGAAAGTGGGATGGCTGGGAATTTTTTTCTTGCAAATGAATATAGGTCAAATTTGAATAGAGGTTAATTTCGAAGTTTGTATGGTTGCTCTTGGATTCAAAGCAAATAAGGATGTAATTTTCTCCGTTCATATTTGCAGCTAAGATATTTATATCGCAGCTCTTATCTTCTGGTCCCATGAGCATCAATGGGATATTCAAAAGTGTTATTGATTCATGATATTCGTTGTTCCAATATTTGTGGTCTTTTTAAATGGTTTCTTTGATCCAGGTTCGAAATACAGCAAGAGTTAGACAGATGGTTTTTGCCTTTATCCACCTGCGTGCATAAACCTTGCTTGATTTATCATTCAGAACTAACAAGCTACCCTTAATAGCCATGCTTTATGTATATTAAAACAGGTATGCAGGTGATTCATTTCTGTTCAAGTAATCTCAGTCTTGGGATGCTCCTGCTTGGCTCCATCTATGTAGATGTTGAAAGATTGATAGGGATTTACTAGAGCCAATCAATGACATAAAGGTAAGCATGAGGTTGTGCACAAAAGGCATTATTGTACAAGTGATATTAAATGTGGTGTTGTCTATGACGTTAATGCCAGTTTGGAATATGACAGATATGAAGGCAGAGAATCTAGGAGAAGAAAAACAGTCAAGCATGTACAAAAAAGTTATGAGGCACCAGATTTGTGTAATTTTATACAGTTCGGGAAAGGGAAAGTAGGATGCAGGAGGTATATCATTTCTGTTGTGTAACATAATTTTTCTTATTGTTTTACATAGCTAGCTATGATTTTATTTTGCTCTTATAACTATAGTTCTTTAATACCAACAGAAGAGCTAATATGCCATGCCTTAGCTGCAGTTTCTCAGGAAAGGGGAAGTAGGATGCAGGAGGTATATCATTTCTGTTGTGAAATTTGCCAAAGGCCTCAAGCTTTAATGTCTATAAACACAGCCGAGGAAAGGACTGAAGATATTATGTTTACTAGGTTGTGTGAAATTTGCCAAAGTTAGGCCTCAAAGTGAAATTTGCCAAAGGCCTCAAGCTTGGGCCTCAAAGCTTTAACGTCTATAAGAACAGCCGAGGAAAGGAAAGTTATTTATGTTTATATTCCTGTTTGCAGGCAACTGTATGTTTGCTCTAAGAATGAGGATATTGCTTGAATCAACCATGTCATATACCACATTTGCAATGTATATATCCAGACGAATGAAAGACTCCGGTCAATTATGTGTGACTTGCACATGCACTCAGAACATTTTAGCAATTGCTTACATGTGAAAGACTCCGGTCAATTATGTGTAACTTGCACATGCACTCAGAACATTTTAGCAATTGCTTACATGTGAATCGATTTGGTTATCTTTTCCTTAGGAGATAGCATTATTCCCCTTTTGGCATATAATTGTACTAGATTTTCAATGAGCAAAAGTAGACTCTGTTTTCAATAAGCTAGCATGATCATAATACATGGAAAATGTGCCATGTGGCATGAAGTAGTCTGCCTATTTAAATAATTGAACCTAAGTGATGGGAATACTTCTTATGGGGTCAAATGAGACCTTGAATGAATGTAAATGGTACATATCGATTTGGTAAGGAGACCTTGAATGAATGTAAATGGTACATATCGATTTGGTTATCCTTTTCTTAGGAGATAGCACTATTCCCCTTCTGGCATATAATTGTGCTAGATTTTAAATGAGCAAAAGTAGACTCTATTTCAACAAGCTAGCCTGGATCATAATACACGGAAAATGTGCCATGTGGCATGAAGTAGTCCGCCTGTTTAAATAATTGAACCTATCTAAACACGTATCTAAACACGATGGGACGACTTCTTTTGGGGTCAAAGGAGACCTTGAATGAATGTAAATGGCTTATGTCCCAGAATTTTGTATTATTATGAACATTTTGGATTTTAATATCTTTAGATAGTAGACGTTTGAGTATTTCGGTAACTTTTCCTCTTTAACATGCATTGTAACAATCTTTACATGGAAGGACAACGTAAGACATACCAATATCCATATAAATCCTAGACATTACCACCATCTACAAATCCATGCCTCCCATCCTCCAGCTAAATCTTATGGATACTGGTATCTTGCAAAATCCATGGCTGTTAATGCATGGGGTTGGCCTCCTTCCCTCATTCCTCAAACAAAATTTAAATTCATAACACCAGATTCTTGCTGACATATTCTCTAGCATATGATTACTATACCTCACAAATATGTAGGCATATGTTCCTGTTCACAAAGTATAACTAATCGCATCGATCCGAGACATCGGATCGCCATTCTAGAATGGGACGAGCATGCATGTCATGCATGCATGCGGGCGGCGCATGCCCGTTTTGGGTTGGGAGTTCGCTATTTCAGGCGCGTTTCTGCATCCACGTCTCATCGGCGCTTCCTCTTCTCTCAGCAGTACCTTATTCTCTTTGAATTGTTTCCAGGCAGGGGAGGGGCTTCTTCCTGCCTGGTTTAGCCAATTTGGCGTATCTTTCTTGCTATCCTTTACTGGCCTTTGGCCTCGTCCTGTGACCTCGTCCTTGATCCTAGTTTGTAAGGAAGTTCTCTGGTAGTCGGGCGCTTTGTTGGTTTCTTGCGAGTCCCATTCTAGAATCGCATCGATCCGAGACATCGGATCGCCATTCTAGAATGGGACGAGCATGCATGTCATGCATGCATGCGGGCGGCGCATGCCCGTTTTGGGTTGGGAGTTCGCTATTTCAGGCGCGTTTCTGCATCCACGTCTCATCGGCGCTTCCTCTTCTCTCAGCAGTACCTTATTCTCTTTGAACCCACCCTCCCCCCCTTCTTTGTTTATTGTACAAGTTCTGTTTATCATGTTTTTCCACCCGCTGGGTGATGCTTTTTTTCCACCCGCTGGGTGATGCTATTCTCTGTATGTTTCTCGTTTGTTGTGTTGGTGATGTGCGTGTGCACAGTTGGCGGCGGCATCCGTTTCGACTTCTCCATGCGGGGGTTTTTGGGAGCGATTCTATGCCTTACGTTTGTCTAAGCCCCTTGCCGAAGGCTTATCACTAGGGTTTTTCCTCGAAAACCCGAAAGGGCGGGGTTTTTTAATCCCGGTGATAAGCTTTCGGCAGGTACATCAGCCACTCATCTATTAGCATTGTATTTATTTTGGGGTCCAAATGATATAATTGGATTTTCCCTTTATTTTTCGTGGGTAGTTCGCATGTGTGCGGCTACCCACTGTCCACCATTGTAGAAAATCTGCTGAGATGAATGAGAAACCTATCTATCGGGCGCTTTGTTGGTTTCTTGCGAGTCCCATTCTAGAATTCTACTCATCAATTAACGGAGCCAAGAGTTATAACTTTCCATGTTAGATATTACTGTTCTAAACTCAAAGTTTCATGATCTTTCTTAATGTATCACGAAGTAGATCAACAAAACCCAAAGCTACTTCGTGCTCGCCATCTTTGAATCACAAGACACTTGGTTTCAATTTAGTTCTCATATTCATAAATGAACCTCTATTCTTGACCCAATTTACATCTCCTCCTACAAATGGTTGTTTTTGTCTTTATCAATAAATCTTAGAAACGATCACCTCTTCATTGTTACTAAGCCCGGCAACGCCGGGCACCATAACTAGTCTTTATTAGAAAGACACTGTTGTTTCATTATTCGGACATTCAACCCAACTTTCCAAAAAGAAAAGAAAAAAATACAAATTAGAAGTTTTTAGCTTTGCATCGCAATATAGACAACAAAAAAATTGACATTACCTTTGATAAATGTTATTCTCTTAACATAATTCCTGTTCTTATCAAGTTATCACTACTCTTATGCTTGAAACAAACCTTGGCACTATACATTCATCCTCTTACATGGATATGTCTAGAAATAGTTGTGGGAGAAAAGTCACTTTGAATGTACATCAAAAGTGAGGTCCAAGAACTTTGGGCTAATATTTCTTCTTGTTCATTCCACCAAGATGTCCTAACAATCACTATGCCAACCAAAGCCAGACATGTACATTGATTAGTTTTGGGCATCATAAAACTAGCCTCTAAACCATGTCTAGCTTCTTGTTTGAAGTATATATATTCCCTTATGCTAGTACGCTATATATTCTTGAGTGCTTTCGGGTTTGTAGTTACATGGAAGGATAAACAAATTCTAGTAAACAACACCTAAAAGAACACAAAATTTACTACCAACCCCTATTTCCCCCTTGCAATGGAGCTGGTGAAACAAGATCTCCTCAAATTACAAAACGTTTGGGATCATGTTATAGAGATGCTATTGGATAAATGAGTACGTCTATCTATCTATCTATCTATCTATTATTGGGGGAACTATGGAATGGCAACAACTATACATGACGGTTGTTCTGACGAATATAGGAAGATAGTCAGCATAATAGTCAAGAAATCGACCACATCGTCAATTTATGCAACAGGTAAATAGTCAGACATTTAGTCAGATAAATGGTCATACATTTCTTCAGCTTACTATTCAGATGATTAGTCGGCAAAATCATCAAGAAGAATTTGTCAGACTACTCATCACATTATTAGTCACATTATTAGACGACTCATTAGTCAAGCTACAAATGTGAACATTAGAAAATTCGTCAGATGCTTATTCATCAGTTTATTAGTCAGATTTTTCGTCAGAGCTAAACGTCAGTTTGTTGGTCAAATGTACCGTCAATGTAATCATCAAATATACATTTGACAAATTGTTTTGGACCTCTGGCGATGTTTCTGACATTTAGTAGTCATTCTTTTTGGTTACTCTCTTCTGTAACAGATAAAATCTATAACCTACATCTACAGCCCCTCTTGTATTTTATATTTGCCAATGTGGCCACGCCACATGGCAGTTTGACTCAGCCCAGACCCATCAATTAGATTGGCAGAAATTGGATAGTCTCACTGCACCATCATACAGAGTTACAGTAATCAATTATGAACTCCTTATATTGGGAGCTCACCTTTTTTCAATACTTAAAATAACTCTCTAGAGGACATTAGCCTTGGATATTTTCACTTCCTAACCTAACTAGACTTTGACTAGATATCCCAAGAGCCCCAACTCTTGAGGTTGCGCACGTAGTGTAATTATTTCATGGTGCACCATAACAACTAGCACTAGAGTTGTACCAGAGAAGGTGCATTTGCACTGTTTACTTTATATTTCATATAAAATAAAATGTGGCTGAGATGAATAGCATCGATCCGAGCCCTCGGATTGTTATTCTGGGATGGGACGAGTAGCTATATATATGCTCGTCCTTCTTGTGGCTCGGTTATCGGCGTCTTCTCACAGCAGCATTTCTTTCCTTGTCCATTGCTTCCCTCATGTCTTATCATCTACAGTAAGAGGGAAAGATGCCTTGATGGTTGTGGTCGACAAGTTGTCGAAGATGGCGCACTTTGTGCCTTGCAGGACCACTGAGACAGCCATGGATACCGCGAAGCTCTTCACCAAGGAAATCTTCAGGCTCCATGGCATGCCAAGAGAAATCATCTCCGACAGAGATCCAAAGTTCATGAGGGCCTTTTGGCAAGATCTTTTTGCGACGATTCAGACGAAGCTGTCCATGAGCATGGCCTATCATCCTCAGACGGATGGGCAAATAGAAAGGACCAACAGAATTTTGGAAGATATGCTATGAAACTATGTCTAGCACTTGGTGGAGTTCGCTTATAGTAGCACCAAGCAGGAATCATCCCAGATGTCGCCGTTCATGATCAACTACGGCTACCAATGTTTAACTCCAGACACTTGGCACAATCCCGTGTCAAAGGTAGAGGTTTCTCAGCAAATGTTGGCCGACATGCAGCATCTGGTAGAAGAGGTCTGAGGATATCTTCTCGCAGCAAGGAGTCGACAAAAGAGCATCGCCGACAAGCATTGGACGATCAGAGAGTTCCAAGTTGGCGACAACGTTTGGCTCAAGATCAAAGTGAAGCAGGCGAAGCTCCGCATCGAAAATTGTAAGCAGCTTGCTCTAAGGTGGGCTGGACCTTTCAGAATAGCCAAGAGAGTAGGTAACCAATCCTACAAGTTAGAGCTGCCAGCACACCTGAAAATTCATAAAGTCTTCCACGTGAGTTTGTTGAAGAAGCATACTCCAAATCCAGATGAAGTCTTGGACACTCCAACGTTGTTGGAAATGACGGAAGAGCAGCTGGAGATAGTTCCAGAATTGATTCTTGATAAAGCTTTCAAGAAAACAAGGAGATCAGAGTTTCTCCAATATTTGATCAAGTGGAAACACTTGCGGTGGAAGACGCGACATGGGTACTTAAGAAGGGGGTGAAAGCATGTTGTAGCGGAACAAAAACGTGCATTTTAGCACCACATTTTTGGGTGCTAAGTGTGGTGGGAACTACCGAATTTGTAGTGGGAGAAGGAATTATTTTTTCAAAAATACACATGATTACTTATTCAAAATTTTGTCCTTTCAGTCTTATTCAGCAACGTACACGATCATTTTCCCTCAAAAACTCTGATCACGCTCCCTTAATCCGGCAAGACCATTTCTGATTCTGAATTTTCATTTTCCCTCAAAAACTCTGATCACGCTCCCTTAATCCGCCAAGACCATTTCTGATTTCTGGCAAGAAGATCGATCACGAAATGGCTCTGATCATACCGGACTTGAATGCCACGGGATACACCTACAAGGAAATGTACAGGCAAGAAAAGCATTACGCCACACAAGAAGAAATCGAGTCTATTTGGGGACCGAAAGTATTAGGAAAATCCACTTACAGGTGGGTTGCATTCTAGATTCGGGGATGCCCATGATTCTCTGTTGTTTAGAATATTGTTTTGTTTCATCATGCAGGTTGAAGAATCTGAGCAAGGAGAGGTATAATGAATATATGTGCCTTTACAAAAAAATCACAGGCGGGGGAAGTGTGCACGGGGAGGCATGGCCTCACAGACTATGGCTGTTGCGTATTACCTTCACACAAAAGGAAAAGAAATAAACTGGTTGAGTTTCTGGCAACAGTTAAGAGAAAAAGGGTCTGAAGACTCTCCGTCCCAACGTAAGAGGAAGCATGCAAGCATTTCAAATAGTGTGGAAGCAAAGCAACCTGCCACAGATGATGCTTCCTCTCTTGAAATGACTAGGCCACAATTCAAGCCTCCTCAAGCTGTAAGAAGAATCTCGGGGAAAATCACTGAAAAAATAGGTACTTTTCAACCCTCTTCTTCTGGAACCACCATATGATGCAATTTAATATTGGAACTGTTATTTTCCAAAAGGTCTAGCAAGCTTGAACAATCGTGTACACCACTTACTTCTTCATTTGGATGTGTTGTGAGTTATGTGTAGGAAATTTGTCTTTGCTAGTTTCGAAGTTGTGGTGGATAATTTCAGTTCCGCGAGTATGTAGCTCCAAATGTGTTACAGGACAGTCATATGGTGCCAAGTACATGTTAATAATGTAGTTTGTAGCATATGTAGTGTCACATATAGTACCAAACAATGGTACCTTATCTGAATAGTGAATTGGCTTCCATATGTTTCTATACTTAGTGTCATATGTGATGTTAGATATGGTGATACTTGTGAATGGTGGATTGTCCGCCATATGTGGTGCCAATCGCTGCGCTAAATATTGCACCACGCTATATCCGCCACATATGGGGTGGTGGATGCCCCCGCCGGATGTGGTGCCTTCTTTGCATTGTGGTGCCACATGTGGTGTCTAATGTGGCACCACTATGGATCCACATTTTGCACCACATGTGGTGTCTTTGACGCCATTTGTGGTGCGGCAATAATGGATTGCCATATGTGGTGCCTTGGGTGCATTGTGGTGCCATAGGTGGTGTGTCATGTGGCACCGGTTTGATGCCACATGCCACACCACATGTGGTGAATATGACGCCACCCCTGGTGCCACATGCCACACCACATATGGTGAATATGACGCCATTTGTGGTGCAAAGTTTGTCATGATGGAATTTGTGGTGTGTAAAGTGGTGCCTGTTGTGTCATGTGGTACTAACCTTGGATTACTTTCCGGTTGAATTCAACAGACACCGGGAGAATGGATCAACTCTACAAGATCGAAGTGATTCGGTGTAAGGCAAGATCGGTGATTCGGTGTAAGTCCGCTTTCGACCTCTTGAGGTACTTCATAACAAAATTCCTCGGTGCTTAGTATAATTGTATTCTCATTGACAAATTTATGTTCTCTTTGCGGGATTTGCAATCAACATTGCATTGAGAATTGCTGTCATGAATTTTCTACAGCATGGGTACAAGCCTTAGGTGTGAGTAGGGAGGATCAAAAGCAACTTCAAGCTACTGAGGCACTTACAGGTGAGCACTTATAGGTAGCTTAGTTTACATGCTAAGGGCCTGATGTAAGGGACAGATGCCAATTAGGATTAGTGGACTTCCTAATCTTTCACCCTGGCTTAGTCTCTTTCGTTTGTCCTGTTTGATGTGTCTAATTTGCCCCCTAGGATGAGGTCGCTCACTCATTTTAGGTGGCGAATTAGATACATCAAGCAGGAAACTCGAAATGAGAGTAAGCCTGGCTTAGTCTCCTTCGTTTTCTGTTTGCTGTATCTAATTTGCCCCCTAGGATGACATCGCTCACTCAGGTGGCGAATTAGATACATCAAGCAGGAAACTCGAAAAGGGAGTAAGCCCGACATAAAACAAGATCCTGGCTGGCTTAGTCTCTTTTGCTTCTCCTGTTTTGTGTATCTAAAGTGCCCCCTGGGATTGCTGAATGCGGATTGCTGAATGCAGTCACCAATACCATCTTCCATGTCTGCTCAGCCTCTTGAGGTACTTCATAACAAAATTCCTGAAGTGCTTAGTATAATTGTATTCTCATTGACAAATTTGCGTTCTCTTTACAGGATTTGCAATCACTGTTGCATTGAGAATTGCTGTCATGAAGTTTCTACAGCATGGGTACAAGCCTTAGGTGTGAGTAGGGAGGATCAAAAGCAACTTCAAGCTACTGAGGCACTTACAGGTGAGCACTTATAGGTAGCTTAGTTTACATGCTAAGGGCACGATGTAAGGACAGATACATCAAGCGAGGAAACTTCGAAAAGAGAGTAAGCCCGGCTTAGTCTCCTTTTTTTTTCTGCTTATGTATCTAATTTGCCCCTAGGATGACATATCGCCACTCGGTGGCTTAATTAGATACATCAAGCGAAACTCGAAAAAGGAGTAAGCCCGACATAAAACAAGATCCCGGGCTGGCTTAGTCTCTTTTGCTTCTCCCCGCTTTGTGTATCTAAAGTGCCAAGTCAAGTCAAGCTCCGATGGGTGCTCTAACCGACAACAATCTGCCAGATCGGCAGATGCATTAAGTCATGCTCCACACCAATCGCCAAATCCAGATGCTTCGTGTTATGATCCGAACAAATCGTTTGGTGAATGTAAGTCACAAGGTAACTTCCAACCTTTTGTGCCCGTCTTCTTTTTAATTTGACCCATATAGTTACCGAATCACATTAAATTTTTGCAGGTTTGGAAGTGTCTCGGAGAAAAAGCAAGAGCAGATTTCAAGCAAAAGACACCTCCAAGACATTCTGAAGCATATATGTGTCTTGCTATATGTGTCTTTGTAAAGCATGTTGTGGCTGCAGTATCTGAGGCTTGGACATACTATCCCAATGCAAGGTGAGTTCATAAATTTGAAGGTATTACTCATCCAATGTGAGGCCTGATATGTTTGTTGCGGGGTGTACCAATTTCTAGTTCTTGAAGCTGTTGGACACGCTGAATGATGATTGATGTTGTGAAGCCGCGATTCTTTGTAGTAATGAAGTCGAGGTTGACAGATCAATAGATCTTTACTTGTAATCACATGTTTGTATTATTGTAACCAAAGAGGTTATTCTTGTAACCTATTCTTTCATTGACACTCTAATGTACATTGTTGTATACTATTGTATACAATAGACTTTTCTGGCTGACCAGAGCAACACTCTGGTGGAGTTCAAATCTCCAGAAGAAATTGATGTATTCAAAGATTCATGACAATGTGGTGTTACATGTCGTGAATGTGGTGTTACAATGTGGTATTACAATGTGGTGTTACATGTCATTCCTGTGGGTCTATCAAAAAGAGATCTGGGTCCAGCTCCTCCTCGTCATCTTCTATGATCACCAGATCAGTGGCCACCGGGTCAGCTTCCCAGCCTATTTGCTCCCATTCTGGAGGGAAAGCAAAAAACCATAATGGTGGAGTGTTACCAAACAGAATAGCAGCTTCTCCATGTCCATCCTGCAAGGCCTTGTGATGATAGTACATATCCCTGGAAGTGAAGGAATTGGTCCTCATGAAACAACCTATCATAACAAAAGAGGAACCTGTTTAGCGTAAAGGCTTGGTAGCCATTAAGCAGAAAAGGTCTCAACCTTTGCAGATCCTGGTCAATAGTATGAGGAACGGGCCAAAGATGCTGGTGTGTAAAAATTTCAGTGGAGGCAGAGTAAGTTGAGAGGTCTGGGAACTGTGGTGTACAATTCAACCTCTTGGTGAGAGTTTTCAGCATTTCTGTGGTCATATTCTCATCCGGTGAATAGAGTAATTTCTGTATCCTGAGCATGTCCATCCATTCTGCATGGCTGAAAATCGGGACAACACGCCTATGTATTATGGGCTCTTCTTCTCTGGTCACATTGTCCCATTCCTAAGCACTCCATCGCTTTTCAAAGATCCAAGAGGTGAAGTTGGCCATGTCTGCCAGCTGTAGTAGCCTTCTTTGTAAGCTATAAATCAGAAAACGCTTCCCACCCAACATAACCAGTAAAGCGAAAACCGCTTCCCAAGGACCTCGCTTTTTGTAAAACGCCCTCGCTCCCGAATCGCTGTAATAAATCAGAAACTCGGTCGGGAGCAAGAAGAATGGCATCTCGGGCCTTTTGGGTTGCCCGAGGTCATTAATTTTTGCCATCCCATAATGATTTTTGGGTACGGCTGTCAGCCAAAGGATGATGAGAGGAATTGATGGGATCGAGAGAATTTAAGGAAAAGGAAAGTATTTCAGTAGAAAAGCTGTTCAGAAGGATCTATCTGTGTCAGGAGAAGAGACAGAAAGTGAAACACGTGGTGAAACATGTAGTGAAACACATGTGTCACCACATGTGGTGAAACACATGTGGTGAAATACATGTGGTGAAACATGTGGTGAACCTGGGGCATGTTACATCAGGGACATCAAAATACAATTACATATTACATCAGAAGCAAACATATTACATTGAAACAAGGGACATCAAAATACAATTGAGCAAGGAATTGAGTTTCTTATATTATTCCCAAACAAGGCAAGACACAACAACATATTCAAAATTTCTGAATCATTTCCTAACCTGTAAGAATGTGTTCAGCTATTCTTCATCAGACATGCTATCTTCATCAGATAAAACCTCGGGCAAGTTTTCTAGAATCTTTTCCTCATCTGCCTTGGTCTAGCACAGAAACGATTCGAGCACCTTTCTTGATCTGCTGCATGGGAACTCGAATAGCACAAATTTGAGTAGAGAATACAAGTGACTTTTACTCGTTTGTCAACAACTCATACATCACCTTTGACCGAGGCTTCTTTCTATAGTAAATGCCCTCCACAACGGTTTCACCTCTCATAAACAAGTTTCCGCTTACTTTGAAGTCATTTTCAACTTCAAATTTTGGCTTGGTGCATAGCAACATCCAAAATACGTAATCCTCCTCGTTCCCTTTAGGTGCAAAGAACCGCAAAGTCGCTCCTTCTCTAAGTGCTTCGCAAGTACATTTTGCCAAGGTTGAGTATAGTGGCTCCGGGTAGACTTGCGGGTCTCTTCCACATCCGCATGAACATTGGAGGATGGTTCAACGACTACAAGGTCCCATTCATCTACATACAATTCGTTCTCACACATGTCCCATTTTCCATCCAAACAATTGCTTTGCAAAAACATGATAGCTTTACGGTATGTAGTCGTGTTGGATTTCCGTCTTGAATCCATGGACTGAATGAATTTGCACTGGTTTAAGGAATTGTCTCTCGCACCCCAAGCCTTTTTCCCCGTTGATATCCTCGGGTTTTATTTCCCGGTATCTCCTCAACTTTTCTTCCATTTTCAGTCCACTCGGATGTACCACATTGAAATTGTTTCTCTGCAATTTTCACCACATCAATGGCATTATCTAGTTTAATGTCAGGATGTTTAAGCTGTAGACCTCGTATCCATCTTTTCAATTCTGCTGCCTTCCCATCATGTTCACCTTTTCCATGGTTTGATCCAAAGAAGTTCCACATCATGTTGACCTCTCAGATCACAACCGTACCTTCCAACAAAATAAAATGATCTGGCTGCTTTGAATTGTGATGCAGCACCATCTGAAAATATATAGTGCTGTTTGGGGACATTGCCTTTCTGCTTTAAGTACTCAAAATGTTTCATAAAACAATGTTGAACAAAAAGAGTGTCATGTTCCCTATCATCCGACACATAGTAGTGTGTTTCCTTCTCAATGGTGTTCAATGCGTGGATCAACCCGATAGGTTATTTGAACAAATATAGTTATCGGTTGTTGACCCAAATAAGATGGACCGAACTTCATTCTGCTCCTTAAAAGTATAATTCTCTGCTGAAGTCAACCACGGATAGATAAGCATCTCGGTGCAAGTTATCAAGGAGTTCTTTGTACCGGCCCGCCGCCACTTATATATCCGAAGTTGTGTAAAGGAAAATTTGGAAGCTTCTCCAACATTTTGTTCACCGATGGAAGACTTGCGGTTTCATTGTGTTGGTGAACGAGCTTAGACTTCTTCGCCATCTCTGAATCTGCTTTTTTCATAGTCTAGGTATTCCCACTTCACCATGCCACTATCACTAGATTGTTCATGTGGGCGGATAGGGAACTTCTTAATCCCACACTCTTTACACTCACCCGTAATGCATTCCCTCTTATGGTAAGGTTGGAAGCTAGTTTTCTCACATAAAATTCCACGCCACGACTTCTTGTGCTACTTATTTTGTATTCGGGCATCCGCATTCACCATATATGTCCGACCAAAAAGTCGACAAGTCTGTTTCGCGACTTTTTGGGTGCTTAGTTCTCATACTATTGAAGCCATCTATTAGCATCCGCATTCTAACATGGTATATATCTGGCAGAAGAACTATTGAAGTCCTTTAATTTTACAACAAACCATGGTTTCAACTTTTCAAACATCCTCTGTTTGATCATAACACTAGGATGTTCCGTCTTGAATTTCTGAACAATTGCAAATGCAAGGAAGATAACAAGGTGATCGAAGATATTTATTGCACACTACATTTTCTACCACACTAGGCACCACATAGCATATATTACGGACATTCATCTTACACCTCCTTATTCACCACACTAGGCACCACAACGCATATATTACATAATTTATTGTACACCATATTTTTCACCACACTAGGCACCACATAGCATATATTACGGACATTTCATCTTACACCTCGTTATTCACCACACTAGGCACCACATAGAATATATTACAGATTCATTTTACACCATATTTTTCACCACACTAGGCACCACACTAGGCACCACACCGGCACCACACTAGGCACCACACTAGACACCACACTAGGCACCACACCATGTTATTCACCACACTAGGGACCACATAGCATATATTACAAAGATTTATTTTACACCATGTTATTCACCACACTAGGCACCACATAGCATATATTACAAAGATGTATTTTACACCATGTTATTCACCACACTAGGCACCACAAAGCATATATTGACAAAGATTTATTTCACACCACGTGCCTCACCACGGCAACCATATATCACAAGCAATCACTAACCACATACCACATACCACATTAACAATAAAAATGTGGTGAAGATGAAGAAATGAAATAACCTCGCGATTCTTCCAGATAGTGAGTGGCATGATCCTCTCTTACATTTCGTTCCAATCTTCCTCGAACTTAACATCCTTTGCATTTGGAGACCCCTCTTGTTTTCGGTCCAAAATTGCTTTGCACAAGTTCTATGACGAATTGGGAATTGCATCTGCTCTTCTAACTCTTTTGTACAAAACCCATTTCCCCCTTTGCAATCTATCTCTTCCCTCTTCAATTTTGCTTTGGTAAGATTCCTAGGATGAACACCCAGCAGTTTACCAAAACCCCGAGCACTGACAGGATTAGCACTTTCGGTATTAATGCTTCCTCTTACGGCCATAGCAAGGCAACTACTCTTGGCTGCTAAACTGTCATTGCTGTTAGACTTCTTCACAAGTTGAATGGAAGCCCTGAGGTTGCTGATCACAATGCTCTTGGCTTGCAAATCTTTCAGCTCTTAAGCCAAGTCTGGCTGTCCATTGTGTCATCCTGCAGATAATCTAGTAAAACCTCTTTCTTATCGCTGTTAGACAAGCCTTTAGTGGTGCTATGAAATGAAGATAACAATTTTAATACCATCCGACGCCTAGTAGAGGCCGTTCTGGTGGATCCTCCCTCTGCTGATGCAATTTTTGCTAATTCTTCTTTAGCTTCCCTTTGTCTTTTCCTTTGGCGTCTTTTATGATCCCGTTCTTGTTCTGGAGTTCTCTTTCTCTTACCTATGCTCCGGTTTGAGATTTTAGGCAGATTTGCTTCCAAATTAAATGATTGAAGGTATGAACCGGATTGATCCACAACCGGATTAAGCGCCATAGCCGTGTGCTTCAGGAAAGGCGCGGGTGGGTCGTGGGTTTAGAAATCGGTTCCGTGGAGATTGGAATGGGACGGGTGGCGTAGAAAATTGGAATGGGACGGGTGGCGTAGGAATTGGGTTGTTGCAGTTCAAGAAATGATTGAATCCGGGCAGTACATGCACTAGGCGCCAAACAAACATTTAAAATCGCACCACAAATTTGATATCTCCCACCACATTTTTAGGGGGGACAGGGGGGACACCCAGGGTGTTCCACTACACCATGCTTTCACCCAAGGACCTAATAAAGCAGTACCCACAGTTTATGGAGCAATGGGACGACAAGGTCATCTCCGAAGAAATCAACTCAGGCATGTCGATTTGTGCTTAGATTAATTTCTTGTATAGTTAAGATTAATCTACGCATGCAACCTATGCTAGGTATGGGTTGCATGCATTGTTACCGATGATGAGACCACTACGGTGATCTCTAGGACGTGGTGTAATGTCATTGTAGGCATGACCGCGGTTTTGCTTGAATGAGTTGGAAGGTAGATTAAAAAGTCTACTTCTGTCCCACGGAAGTAGATGACCTCGAGAGATAAGAAGCCATTGAGGAATGCATTGATAGGAAAGCACCTCTAGTCAATGCCTACAGGAAGGACGCCACCTTCACGCCCAGGGCAACTAAAGGTGTAGGCATGAGTGTCATCCTAGGCATTATAGGGCGTTGTCTCCACGGCCACGATGGAAGAAGCATCCTCTTCCTACGCCGGGAGATTAGTCTTGCATCCATTTAGTTAATTAGATGGGTGGTTACCTTATAACCATAATTATATTAATAATTAAAATGGTACTAACGTAGTGTCGACCTGCAGGCCAATAGAGCGCTCCGGAGGGCAAGGAGGTCGAGCTACGAAGACTTGCAACACAAATTTTGTTGAAATGTGTTGCAAGGAATGAAGAGTACCTCGAACGATAAATGAAATTGTTAAATTTTGATAAACTTAAAATATTGTGTTAAGTAAGGCTAATAAGTACCTTGTTCTGAGGAAGTTACGAATTCATAAGTTATGGAATAATGTAATGTCGTAATAATGTTTTAAAAATACCTTGCTTTAAGAGAGTTATGAATAGTAATTCTAATAATCGTGTAAGTATAATAGTAATAAAGTGTATGCATCAAGTTGGTTGCAGGACAAGAAGATCCCAAGGTGGGGAGACCCACGATGCTGTGGACATCATCATTTCAAGGTGGGGAGAACATTGGAAAACACATATATGGAATTAGATAAGAGTAGGGTTTTATGGGATATTTGCAGGCGGACAGAATGCGCTTACCTTCTAATGCCATCGTTGCCATGGCCTCCATGCAGTTCCATGTTCCTTTTCTCCTGAAACAAGAAATTGTCAATAACATTAAAACGGAGGAGGAACATTAGGTTATAGTTTGAACTAGAGACATATTTATGTACTTTATATCTTCTATAAGCAAGAGACATGATTTATATGCTGCTGGAGCTTAGCTGAATCCTTCAGTTCAACTAGATTTTAGTTTTTTATAAACAACAAAAATATAAAATTCAGGTAGCATATAAGGAGGCCTCCAGCCTTAGTTAAAATGCTGTATTTTAGTTAAAGTACTATATTTCTAAGGGAAAGATCCAGCCAAGGATCTAACTGCAATAGGCCGCTCCAGAATGTGCAAGAATACAACTTAAAAACATCGCATTTGCTGCCTCTGAGCCCTTCTTGTTCTTTGATCCCAATTTGAGCAGATGGAATTAAAGGCTTCTACGGCCAGACCTCCAAAGTTAATTTCTAGTAACAAATCTTAGGCAAACCAAAAATTCATTTCACATGTTCACTATTTAAATATTAGCATCAAAATCCATGGTGTCTATCCATCATTATTAGAGGATTACATGATTTCTTCATGCAAAATTCAAACACAACTGTAGTAGAGCCACATCTGCATTAAAATACAAGTGGTGGTCTGAGCTTTCCCTGCTAAGCAGTACAGGTGAGATCATATTCAATAGAAACTAGTATTATCACAAACAATCCGCTAGGCCCCATCATAAGTGTTACATGCCAAGGTCCTAAAGGAAAACTAATTAGAGTTCTAGAATATTATAATCAGAACATGCAGCCCGATATTACTATAGTTAAAACAGCTTTAATTGCCCCAGATTTTGAATACAAGTAAAATACCATTTCTGGGTAGCAGTAGCAACATGCACAACCCATGAAACACAGCATGCACAGGGCCTTTTGTCAGGCCAAACCAACATAATAAAATCTAAAGCACAGCTGCCTTACACAACAATATCTAGACCAATATCAGTAGTTAAGAATACATCCCTATAAAATATCATGCCACACAAATGTTGGTCAAGGACCTTAAAGGTCCTAAGGTGCGTCAATCTTGAAGGTTAACAGATCTTCCCAGACTGCATCAGGGCTTATAAAGTGGTACTCCCTAAAGTAAGGTAGTAGTAGCTGCATGTACACAAAGCATGTATGAGGGCAGTGTCAGACAACTAAACCTACAGCAGATCAACTTTATTACTGCAAATAGCTACCCTTAACTTGTGCAATAATCAAAGCCTTATGCCTTATTGCAACAACGTGAAAACTAATTCTAGATTGTGCTATAAAGCAAAAAATGCAGACCAACATGCACCAATGTGTAAGCCAAAAGACCTTAAGATAGATTTGTTAATGGCCAAACACAAAACACAATTTGCTTCAAAATAGGTTGGAATAGAAAAGCAGTGGCTTCCACAAGAGGCTAATAAACGTACTATATAAGAGCTCAAAAAATGCCTCTGCATCAAAATTATTCTGAGCAACAGGAGAACATACTAGTCTAATATCTTTACCTCTAACGCAACTGTAGAAGGGAGTATGAGGTTGGGGATGCTGTTGAGAATTCTCAAAGTTCACCCACCAGTGTTGAAAATCTTGAATCTGATGGGGCATAAAATGTAAGACGGACCTTGGAGACAGAGGCGCCATCTCAGAATCGAAGAACAAGGAGACACCTTTCCTTAACATGCAGGGCGACCAGTTTAGCACCATTCCAAAGAACCTGTGGAAAAAATATGCCCTAGAAAAATGCTTAGATGGTACCTCCGTCATAACGCGGCGCATTGATCTGCCCTCCTGATCGCCTCGGTGCCAAACTAATCGAAGTCGCCTCGCCAAGATGCCGTGAACTCCGAAGCGAAAAATAACAGTGCGTTTTTTAAGGAAAAAGTTATATACAAAGTGAAATAGAAAAAAATTATGACGCATAATGTGACGATTATGCTGACGTTTTTTCGTCACATAATACAAATCGTCAGAAGATTTGAGAAAAAAAGAGGGCACACGGTTATTATGAACTTAGGATTTTTATTGCTAGTCTTTAGTCATATGATCTACTACAGAAACAAATTCGGATGACCAACTCAAAGGATTCCACTGACTCTGATCATGACCCCGAGTCATGAAGTACTCGATCTTCAATGCCAATGGTTGATGACTTCTTACCTATACGTTTTGAGCTCTCTCTCCTTTATTTTGCATCTATATCATCATTACATGTAAACAAATCAATTCATACACACTTGTTAGAGCACAATGTGATCTCAAAATTTAATTCCATAGTTGTATTCTCAATGTTGAAAATATAGATAAAAAAATGAACAGATAGATAATATCAAAGAACTCAAAATGTTCTATGCATTGAATGTGTTTAACTACCATTTCAACCATTAGTTCACTGTAGCAATGCGCCATTGTAGTATTGGGATTGACCCAAATACTGTAACTTCTTTGACCAAACTTAAACTGTGAATTCGAATTGATTTATCAAGCTTACAGAGTCACTTTGGTCTCAGTATATCTATACATCTTCTTTATTTACAAATGGTCCGGCCAGTTTTGTACCATCAACCGATCAAATAGATGTTAATATAGTTAAGATTTCCTATCAAATAAATTTTCTCAAGGTCTTTACTTTGTTCCACCTAGAAACAACTAGAATCAAATGATTAAAAATCATTTTATAGGTGGGACTGAGACACGGCCCAGACTCTGGGGGAGGCAGCAGTGGGGAATCTTGGACAATGGGCGGAATCCTGATCCAGCAATATCTTGTCGGTGAAGAAGGGTAATGCAACTTAGAAAGCTCTTTTGTCGAGTATGCAATTATGACAAGACTCGAAAAAGCAAGCCCCGTGTAGGAGATTGCCCTAACCAATGTTAAGCTCTGTCTTGGCAGTGCGGGATGAGGGGGAATGATGGTAAGTGCCTTGTTGTCGGCATACAGGAAAAAGCCACAAGCATAAGGAAAAATCGTTTTCAGCCAATGATACGCTAACATTTTAAAGAGGCACAGAAGCCATAAAATAAAATGCACATTTCCAAGTCATAGCCCCATAGGAATAATACAACTTGCATTATTTGGTCTCTAGCAAATACCAAGCCATTAGAAATGCTTAGTTTCAACGAATTTAAATTCACAATGGTTATATTCATCACATCCACTAGCATTAAAAAAAGGCAGTGAAGCTAACCCATTACAAGTTGAGTAGGGGGGCTTGAAAATGATTTTTTGGATAAGGGTTTGATGTCCAATGAATATGAATTAAAATTTTACCTTAAATTGAGTTCAAAGATATATGCATTTCACACAATTTATTTCTTGCAAGAATCATAATGGATTTCCAATATATACTAGTTTTGCTTTCATCAATTTAGTACCAACCTTCTCCTTATTTAATTATCCTTTCGAAAGTCAAGACGACATTATACAATTTACCTCATGTAACTATTCGATGTGTTTGACGTATGAGATGTTCAATATCTGATATGCATATGAGCATTCCTTGTTCCTTTGGTATGTATGTAGTCTTCGAACTCCTAGAAATAAATGTGGGACCCTGTAATGTTGGCTTAAAGCTAAAAAATGCCACGTCAGGTATTCTGACGAATATTCTGATGAATACATTGACGAAAAAATCGTCAGAACTTTCGTCATACTTTCGTCAGCATTATCGTCATTTTATTCGTCAGAAACCTTCGCCAGCTTATTCGTCAGATTTTGCGTCACATATTTCGTCAGTTTTTTCGTCACAAGTTTCGTCACATTATACGTCACAAATTTCGTCAGCAAATCTATGCGTCAATTTTTTCATCAGTTTTTTCGTCAGAGTTATCATCAGATTTTCCGTCAGATTACTCATTAGATTTTGCGTCACCTTTTTCGTCAGTTTTTTCGTCACAATCTTCGTCAGAATATACGTCACAAATTTCGTCAGCAAATTTATACGTCAGATTTTTCGTCAGATTTTTCGTCAAATATTATCGTCAGTTTTTTCGTCAGAGTAATCATCAAAAAATCGTCAAAAGCTCACTGGAAAAATCCATAAGATTTTTCTGACGCATTTTCTGACGCAGAACAGGCATTCTCTTGTAGTGTCGACCACATCGTCAATTTATGCAACAGGTAAATAGTCAGACATTTAGTCAGCTAAATGGTCATACATTTCTTCAGCTTACTATTCAGATGATTAGTCAGCAAAATCATCAAGAAGAATTTGTCAGACTACTCATCACATTATTAGTCACATTATTAGACGACTCATTAGTCAAGCTACAAGTGTGAACATTAGAAAATTCGTCAGATGCTTATTCATCAGTTTATTAGTCAGATTTTTCGTCAGAGCTAAATGTCAGTTTGTTGGTCAAATGTACCGTCAATGTAATCATCAAATATACATTTGACAAATTGTTTTGGACCCTCTGGCGATGTTTCTGACATTTAGTAGTCATTCTTTTTGGTTACTCTCTTCTTTAACAGATAAAATCTATAACCCACATCTACAGCCCCTCTTGTATTTTATATTTGCCAATGTGGCCACGCCACATGGCAGTTTGACTCAGCCCAGACCCATCAATTAGATTGGCAGAAATTGGATAGTCTCACTGCACCATCATACAGAGTTACAGTAATCAATTATGAACTCCTTATATTGGGAGCTCACCTTTTTTTAATACTTAAAATAACTCTCTAGAGGACATTAGCCTTGGATATTTTCACTTCCTAACCTAACTAGACTTTGACTAGATATCCCAAGAGCTCCAACTCTTGAGGTTGCGTACGTAGTGTAATTATTTCATGGTGCACCATAACAACTAGCACTAGAGTTGTACCAGAGAAGGTGCATTTGCACTGTTTACTTTATAATTCATATAAAATAAAATGTGGCTGAGATGAATAGCATCGATCCGAGCCCTCGGATCGTTATTCTGGGATGGGACGAGCAGCTATATATATGCTCGTCCTTCTTGTGGCTTGGTTATCGGCGTCTTCTCACAGCAGCATTTCTTTCCTTGTCCATTGCTTCCCTCATGTCTTATCATCTACAGTAAGAGGGAAAGATGCCTTGATGGTTGTGGTCGACAAGTTGTCGAAGATGGCACACTTTGTGCCTTGCAGGACCACTGAGACGGCCATGGATACAGCGAAGCTCTTCACCAAGGAAATCTTCAGGCTCCATGGCATGCCAAGAGAAATCATCTCCGACAGAGATCCAAAGTTCATGAGTGCCTTTTGGCAAGATCTTTTTGCGACGATTCAGACGAAGCTGTCCATGAGCACGTCCTATCATCCTCAGACGGATGGGCAAACAGAAAGGACCAACAGAATTTTGGAAGATATGCTATGAAACTATGTCTAGAACAAGCAGAGTATGTGGGAAGAGTATATTCACTTGGTGGAGTTCGCTTATAATAGCACCAAGCAAGAATCGTCCCAGATGTCGTCGTTCATGATCAACTACAGCTACCAATGTTTAACTCCAGACACTTGGCACAATCCCGTGTCAAAGGTAGAGGTTTCTCAGCAAATGTTGGCCGACATGCAGCAGCTGGTAGAAGAGGTCCGAGGATATCTTCTCGCAGCAAGGAGTCGACAAAAGAGCATCGCCGACAAGCATCGGACGATCAGAGAGTTCCAAGTTGGCGACAACGTTTGGCTCAAGATCAAAGTGAAGCAGGCAAAGCTTCGCATCGAAAATTGTAAGAAGCTTGCTCCAAGGTGGGCTGGACCTTTCAGAATAGCCAAGAGAGTAGGTAACCAATCCTACAAGTTAGAGCTGCCAGCACACCTGAAAATTCATAAAGTCTTCCACGTGAGTTTGAAGAAGCATACTCCAAATTCAGATGAAGTCTTGGACACTCTAACGTTGTTGGAAATGACGGAAGAGCAGCTAGAGATAGTTCCAGAATTGATTCTTGATAAAGCTTTCAAGAAAACAAGGAGATCAGAGTTTCTCCAATATTTGGTCAAGTGGAAACACTTGCGGTGGAAGACGCGACATGGGTACTTAAGAAGGACCTAATAAAGCAGTACCCACAGTTTATGGAGCAATGGGACGACAAGGTCATCTCCGAAGAAATCAACTCAGGCATGTCGATTTGTTTGTGCTTAGATTAATTTCTTGTATAGTTAAGATTAATCTACGCATGCAACCTATGCTAGGTATGGGTTGCATGCATTGTTACCGATGATGAGACCACTACGGTGATCTCTAGGACGTGGTGTAATGTCATTGTAGGCATGACCGCGGTTTTGCTTGAATGAGTTGGAAGGTAGATTAAAAAGTCTATTTCCGTCCCACGGAAGTAGATGACCTCGAGAGATAAGAAGCCATTGAGGAATGCATTGATAGGAAAGCACCTCTAGTCAATGCCTACAGGAAGGACGCCACCTTCATGCCCAGGGCAACTAAAGGTGTAGGCATGAGTGTCATCCTAGGCATTATAGGGCGCTATCTCCACGGCCACGATGGAAGAAGCATCCTCTTCCTACGCCGGGAGATTAGTCTTGCATCCATTTAGTTAATTAGATGGGTGGTTACCTTATAACCATAATTATATTAATAATTAAAATGGTACTAACGTAGTGTCGACCTGCAGGCCAATAGAGCACTCCGGAGGGCAAGGAGGTCGAGCTACGAAGATTTGCAACACAAATTTTGTTGAAATGTGTTGCAAGGAATGAAGAGTACCTCGAACGATAAATGAAATTGTTAAATTTTGATAAACTTAAAATATTGTGTTAAGTAAGGCTAATAAGTACCTTGTTCTGAGGAAGTTACGAATTCATAAGTTATGGAATAATGTAATGTCGTAATAATGTTTTAAAAATACCTTGCTTTAAGAGAGTTATGAATTGATAAGTTATTGGGATAATGTAATGTCCTAGTAATGTTTTAAAAATATTACCTTAGAGTAATTCTAATAATCGTGTAAGTATAATAGTAATAAAGTGTATGCATCAAGTTGGTTGCAGGACAAGAAGATCCCAAGGTGGGGAGACCCACGATGCTGTGAACAGCATCATTTCAAGGTGGGGAGAATGTGACATTCCAGCACAGTATACGGTCCCAGGACGTACACTGTAATGCCTCGTCACGCGTACACGCCATCCCGATTGACGTGTACGCCGACGTGTAGCCAAGCAAGTAGCACCCTAGGGGGCAACTTGCAAGGTACATGTACCCATGTGGACACTTTATGCCACCTAGTTAATAAAGGCAAATGGGCCACACCCATTTATCCCACATGCTTAAAGGGATCATGGGAAACCCTAGCCCTAACCCTTAGTCTATATAAGTATAGGAAACCCTAACTTTACATTTTCATCCACAGCCTTCTAGGACTCTGTTTTGCTTGCTCCAAGAGCCAAACTCGCCTCCCAGACTCTGTCTGAGCAGTTTAGCTCATCAGTTTCCCTTTCTAGCTTCGTCTTCTAGCAGTTCAGCAGGATGGTCGAGCTCAGAGCAGGAGGAGCAAGCCAAGGATCAGGTATTTTGTCAATTCAATAGTCTAAACCGCATCCCAGACATAGAATAAGTAGGTTTAGCCTATTGCTTTGCCCATAGTAGCCATCTAGATCTCTAGATACCAAACCTTAACTAAAGAACCTAACTCTGTGATTTAGATTAAGTCTTGTTCTTTAATTCTTCTGTGATATGCATGTGGTGATGTTCTCTGTGGACTCATTGTATTGGGAAGGGGGGTAGAGGCCTTAAAAGCCCAGTAGTATGATGCTCCTAGCCAACCCTCTTTAATGCACTATTAAATTCGGCCTGTGTGTAGGAGCCACACCTGGTTGTGGGTGAAGGGGCCAGATTGGCTTACAAGAAGGTTCATGTCCTGACTCATGATCATGTCCCTCTGGTAGTAAAGCCTATCGGGGACTATTGTGGACTAGACCTAATGCTCTGCCACTGCGTGAGGGCTTTGCATGGGTTCGACACTCTTGGGGTGGTGGACACCTTCCATGGAGTTCAGTCGAGTATGGGCAGTGGCCCTCTAGTCACCTTGAGTCAGCATGCCAACCTCTGGTGGGAGCAATCCCTACCTGCCCCATCGGAACTGGGGAGATGAAACCCAGGAATAGCCCCTTTGGCTATGCATCCGGCGGGCTACAGTCAGGTCCCAACACTTTTCAACCTACTCTGCAAAGTGTGCACAGGAAGGGCGGATGGAGTGGACTACCCCAAGCCATGTTCTATTGCCAGCCAAATCCATTGCCATGAATTCTGTCTGCAATGACTTCTGGAGGCCCAAGCCGTCAGTCATCCCTCTCGAGTCTGAGCCTTGGGTAGGAACTCCTATGTGATGTGTTGATCTTTGTCTATGCAGATATGTGGTGAGTCATCCTTCGTGATGGACATGTGATGTCGATGTTGTATACTGACATGTATGTTTACGCTTCCGCAGCTAGGTAGGCCCTGAAGGGAGACACGGTAAAATGACCCCTTCATTCTTCCCACTAGAACTCATCAAGGTTGCAGTGACACGTGGAGGGCCTTGTATCAACATGGAGCTGGTATGGGGGATGAACTCCTGTTTGTATACGGTGAGTGCAACGTATACGAGTAGGGGACGTCACAGAAGGCCCTTCAGAAGCTACTGGAATATGGGCTTTATGTCAAGCTGGAGAAGTGTCAATTCGAGCAGGATAATGTCGAGTTTCTTGGCTATTGCATCACACATCAGGGTGCTTCTTGGGGTTTGCCAATTTTTATCGCCGCTTCATCAAGGACTATTCGGAGGTCATCTTGACTTTGACATGTCTCACCAGGAAGGATGTTCCTTTTGAGTGGACAATTAAAGCAGAATCAACATTCATCACTTTGAAGCATGCTTTTACAGTAGCACCTGTTCTTGCACACCCGGATCCTTTGTGTCCCTATATTCTCAAAGCTGATGCATTAGATTTTGCTCTTGGCAACAAGGGGATGATCATGAGTTGCACTCGATCACCAATTATTCTTGAAAGTTACAGGCTACTGAGATCAACTATCTTATTTACACTCTTTTCATGAGTGGCGATGATTTCTTGAAGGTTCTTCGCATAAGGTAACTGTGTATATGGACTATCGCAACCTGGTTCAGTCTGCTTAAATTCTTATTCGTCGTCAGGCTCGATGGCATATACAACTGCGATCTCGCTTTGATTTTGTCATCAAATTTCAGCTAGGCACACTTCAAGAGAAACCAGATGCTCTTTCTCGCAGATCTTTCGAACCTAAGGTGGGGAGCAAGCATTTTATTAATAGTCACAGGTTATTCTAGGACCTGATCATTTCCAGCTTATGGCTATCACTTTGTTCAAGAGGCCTCGTGATATATCCTTGTTGGAGCATCTCTTCTTTTTGATCCGTTGGCGCAGGATGTAATCTCATAGCTTAGCTCTGCATCATCTTCCCAGCAAATGCGATCGGACTCTGATCATTTTGAGGTTCGAAATGGACTCCTGTTCCATGATGGGCTTCTGTATATGCCAAATGGTGCTTCTAGGCTTCAGATTCTCCAGGCTTGCCATGACACTTTGGAGTAGCCAAGACTCTTGAACTTATATATTAGTCGAGAGTATTGGTGGCCTGGGCTTCGTCGCTCTGGTGAAGCATTTATTCGATTATGTGACATATGCTGTCGAACGAAGGTTCTGAAACATCTTCCTCATGACCTTCTTCAGTTACTATCGCTTCCAGATGGTCCTTGTAAGAGTATTTATGTAGATTTTATTCTGGAGCTACCACTCTCTCGGGGTTATGATGCCATCATGGTTGTTGTTGATTGTTTCTCTAAGATGGTTCATTTTATTCCCTGCAACGTCACCATCACCAGTAAGGGAACAACTGATCTTCTTCTTCATGAAGTAGTTAGACTTCATGGATTTCTAGACATTATCGTCGTGATCATGGACCTCAGTTCGTCACAGGTTTTTGGAAGCGGCTTTTAGAGTTATTGCACACCGATCGCTCACTGACATCCCGTCATCATCAAGAAAATAATGGGCAAGCGGAGCACACTAATCAAACTCTAGAGCAATATTTAAGATGCATTATTAATTATCAGCAGGATGATTGGGTCGATTACCTTCCATTAGTTGAGTTTGCCTATAATAACTCAGTACATGCTTCCACTCGCCAGACTCCGTTCTTTCTGAACTCTGGTCAGCATCCTCATTGGTCCCTTAGTGATGTTGGCAGTGACTCTGTCAATCCTAGTGCCGAGTCTCGACTTGACAAACTCTAAGCTCTCCAATCATATCTGCAGCATCATCTTCACTAAGAACAGGAACGCTATCGGCATTATGTCGATTTGCATTGGTAGGACGCTCCTAAATTTCACGTTGGTGACCTTGTTGTCTTCTTCGTAGGGATCTCCATACTTATGTCCATGCAATAAGCTTGACTATCGTCGCCTTGGTCCTTACTGGATCATGGCTCAGATCAGCAATGTGGCATTCTGGCTCGAGCACAGTCATACACAGTTAATAATTTCCCGAATCATGTTCCTCCACAGTCGCCACTAGTGGAAAATTGATGATCATGAGGAGTTCGAGGTCCGAGAGATTCTGGACTCCAAGTATCTTCGTCATAGATTGTACTACTTTGTATATTGGGAAGGTTACTCACCAAGTGATAGAATATGGGAGCCTTCCAGGAATCTGACTAATGCTCCAAATAATTTGTGGAGTTTCACCGAAGTTACCCAGATAAGCCAAGTTTGAGTACTCCGGCCCCAGCTCCGAGGACTCGTTGCCGGCGTAGGAGCGGGATGGTGTGACGACCATACGGATATACATATTATATGAACATTATGCTCGTATGTACAAAAGATAGTTGTCACACGGATGCAAACGGGTAGTTGCACAAGACAGGATTTCAACTTCCAACCTTCTAGTTGCAAGTCACACACCTTTGCCAAGTGCGCTACCCATACTTGTTGAAGACATTCCCTCACATCTTTCTCATATGGGGGGGCTGTTTCTAGGAGGTTCTAGAATATTCTAGAACCTACATGCATGCACGACACTTGGCATGATCTCATCTATTGGAGTGGCATGATCCTGACCATTGGCCTAGAAATATAAGAAGTCACCTCCTTCTTATCGAACCATTCCGGTTCAATGCCAGTCCTGAGCCTTCTAGGCATCTGTCTCGTGTTCCTGCTTGCCTTCGGGCCATTGTACTCTTGATTCTTGTTCATATATTAGATTCCTTGCCGATCTTGGCATATTTCCTCCATATGTCTTGCGTATTTTCCAAGTATTTTCCTTGTTTTCGCGTGGGTTCATGACAGTTTTCAAGGAAAAAGCCATTACAGTAATAAGACGCTCATCTAGAACCTCAAATATGTCATGCACGGTTCTGAGAAGTTGTAGAATCGTGGAATGGAATGCTAAAGTCAAATCCTGACCACTCAAAAGTAGGACATCTTAGTAGAGTATGGGTTTCATCTTCAATAACTTGTAACTGGCAACATGCACATAATCTCGCTTCTCGTGGCAAGTGCGGCCGCTCTCATCTACCTATCTCAATCCGTAGCTTGTGGGATCCTATGCGAATTGATGCAATAGCCACTAGCATCATGAATAATATCACATTTTGCCTCACAGATCCATCACATGCAGATGATGCTATATGTGATGCTAATTCCATCATGGATAATCTCACAAATTACATCACTCTTACCATCAATAGTTATTCTAAATGTGATAATGATGATAATAAGTGTTGTTAGTTATATTAATATGCTTTGATTACTTGCAATACCACTTGTTACTATTGTGCCATTATCTAGGAATAACACTATAGGTATTTCTCTTAAAGGTATATGATGTATCACGATGTATGCCACATCAATAGTTAAGTCAACATTACTTAGTGTGTTAGCTATCTACGATACATGATTTCATTGTCATTTGTGTCAATGTCGCTACGTCGTTATATCGCTAATATCATATTACTAATATCTGCAATTATATTGATGTGAACTTCTACCACATCAATCCCCTCAATTAAAAGAGTTCGATCAGCCTCACAAGTTGGCAAGTCCCCATGCAAGTATCAATTATGTGATGAGATCTAGGTGTTGTATGAACCATGATGCACCAATTAGTATCACTTTGATCACATGTCTCGAGATTGCAAGTGCAAAGTGGCATGCCTTGGAGGTACTAAGTCATTGTCTAACCTTTTCAAACGGAAGATCTTAGAAAATGGGCATGGAAGTACTTGTTGCTGGAGGGCAAAGAAATAGTCGAGGAGATTCGGCGGCATAGCACTGAAAATATATACAGTACCATGCATCCTGGAAAGTCGCCCTTCTAACTAAATCAAAACAGTTTTGTTCGTACTCGTTCCTATCTCGCCTTGTCATGGTGACATAGACAAATCCCTTGGATCTGAGACCAAACTAATTGCTATAAATCACCTGGAAGATGTGGTTGCAAAACCTCCCTCTGGATCTAGAATTAAAAGGCTTTCTATTGCAGTCTACCTAGAATGCATAAGCTAAATCGTGGCTAGTGATGCTAGGGTTGGATCGTTCCATGACCTTCAGACTATATCTAGGTGATGCCCTACTTCCCAACTCCATGATGAAGCCCCTCTTATAGCACCCGATTTGTTGTTGGGGAGGATTCGGCTGATTTGGTGTCAATTTGATGCTGGAAAGAATTGATCTTGTGTGTTCTTTGATTCCCACCTATGCTAAAAGATTCACTTGATGCTTAGAGGAGGTGGTGGGCTCTTAGAGTAGGCGGTTGTCTACTACTTATATTTGAAACTTTAGGTCAAAATTCATATCCCTACAAAAGTTAGAGATTTGATTTAGAAACAGCTTTTTGGGAACCAATATTGGTTCATAGAAGACAAGCAATAGTTTTGACCTGTCATATTCAAACAACCATATCTTCGTTCTCAGACCTTGGATTGACGTGCAGTTTTTTTGCATCTTACTCTCTAACTTGTGAACAAAAATAAAAAAAATAATGGAAAAAACTATTAAAAAAAAAAAAAAATTATTGAGACAATTCTGCTTTATCGAAACATGAAGTAAAACTTAATTAATCCGCTTGGATTTACCTATGCGTAACTCTTAACAATGGGGACCAATAGATTTTGGGGTATTTTCTCTATGTAACGTGACTGCCATAGATTTACATGTAAGAAGGGTTTTACTGAATATTGAACCTTTGATTTATATGAATTATGAAATAAATAGTGCAAATGCACCTTCTTTGGTACAACTCTAGTGCTAGTTGTTATGGTGCACCATGAAATGATTGCACTACGTGTGCAACCTCAAGGGTTGGGGCTCTTGGGATATTTAGTCAAAGTCTAGTTAGGTTAGGCACTAGGCAGTGAAAATATCCAAGACTAATAACTTCTAGAGAGTTATGTAAGTATTGGAAAAAGGTGAGCTCCCGATATAAGGAGATCACAATTGATGAATGTAACCTTGTATGATGGTGCAGCGAGGCTGTCCAATTTCTGCCAATCTAATTGATGGGTCTGAGCTGAGTCAAACTGCCATGTGGCATGGCCACATTGGCAAATATAAAATACAAGAGAGGCGGTAGATGCAGGTTATTGATTTTATAGGGAGACTGGAAGGCTGTAGAGGAACCTGAAGTAAGAGGCGGGGGAAACTAAACTGAAGGAATTCGGCCAGAAGGTCAGTTGGGAGTAGGAACTTGCAGTGGTGGGATGTGGTAAACTATGTAATTCAATGTGCCATAGTGGTGCTAGGCTGCTATAAGAAATTGCAGAGCCTTCAAAAGTACCCATGTAAATGATAAAAGCTTCATCATAAACCTTTAGAGTGTTTATTTAACAACTAGAGACACTTTAAACTGATACCTTTAGATTAACCTCCTATAAGAAGCTTATAGCGTGGGTTTTAAGTCGATAATGAGAATGAGTCCTTCACATGCCCATGGTTTCCTCTACCTGTGCTAGACAGATGGCTTGCTTGTCCTAAAGGATGCTTGTGAGTGCTGGGGAGGTAGGTATATGGTATTGGTAAGGGATGATGTCTAGCAACAATGTAGTGAAAGCAAGATATATCCAGTATGGAGCTATGTGTTATACATACGTGTATATCTTTATGATACTAAGATGGGAGCAATGAGTACTCATCATAGAGTGTTTTGTGCAAGCACTAGTAGATGAGCGAGTTGGCTTATCTTAAAGGATTCTCTAAGAATTCGCGAGGTTGCATTTGCCACTGGTATGGGATGGTGGCAAGTATTAACCAACAGTCTAGATGCTCAAGAGGATTCAAGATGCTTATAGTTTCTCCCTTATACGAATCCACCAGCGCGGGGTTCTAGGCGAAGTACTGTCTAGACAGTGCGAAGAATCTAAGTTGTAGATGTTAAGCTGCTGCATACATTGGATTCCATATCCATCAGTCATTGCTCCTACGAAGAGATGCAAATCAAATATTAATTGCTCACATGATGCTATGTCTAAGATAAGGGGAACGGAATGTTATTAGGTAATTGTGCTCAAAAGATTTGAAATCAATGAATTGATGGAAGCAAGAGTCACTTTTCAAGAGCATACAGTTGATGAGAGGAGGAGTTACATGTACTCCATTTTTAGCATGCACTTCAAGATGAAAGATATCCAAAGAGAAAAATAAGATGCTCGTCCATCATATATGGTAGTCTACCATATATGCCATGGGACTTCTCCCATTTAATGGATGCACCGTCATATGGGCTCTCCCTCATGCCTGGGATGGCTAGGTAGTCGAGTAGAGGATACAAAGGTATTATCTCGTTCCTTCTCTATGGGTTTCGACATCAGTGGAAGCAAACTATACGCAGTAACGTAACATAAATAGAAATACTACCTCGCACTAATCCATCTATCACATATCATCGAAAAACACATCATATGATACATACTATCTACACATCTGATGGCTCCTACTTGGGCTCTGGCTCAAGTGGGAATCAATTGACGGCTAGGGTCTCTAGATATCTTCAGACAAACTCATGGCAATGGCTTTTGCTAGTAATAGACAATGGCTAAGGTTGACCAATCCATCCACCTCTCCTGTGCATACTATGCAGATAAACTAAAACAAGCTCTGTCGTCAAGCCCATGGTATCATTGATGAGACTACTTCACGTTTCTTCTCTCCGATCTGATATGAGGCAGGAACGGACAAGTTCCTTCCTAAGGCACAATGGTTCCGTGGACGACGAGAAGATCAAAGTGCACATGTCCATATCCGACTTGATCTGTTGATGTTTGGGGTTCTTGGCATCACCTTGCAGCAGCAGTCCATGACTGCCGGATGCCACAAGGCTGCCACAAATGCTCATGGATCAACAAAAGAAGATGGGAAGAAACTCCAAGAACAAGAACAAAAGAAAGAATGAACAAAACAGAATCATATTGATGCTCCAAAAGGAGGTGCTCCAAAACGTGAGCAAAAACCTAAACAATGAGAGGAAATGCTCTCTCTATATAGTAGAGCAAAACCCTAACCCTAACTTACATCTCACCTACCACAGATCTAGGCTAAATTTGGGCCATAGATCGTGGGGTCCAATATGACAAAGACATGTGGCCTATGCCACCTACCACATATGTGGGCTAAATCTGGGCCCTAGATCAAGTGGTCCAATGTGATAAATACATGTGGCCTATGCCACTCATACATATGTTTAGCCCAAAGGGCTAACACTCCCCCCCACCACACCAAGCTATGTAGAACCTTTATAACAGCAGGTTAAACATGTACAACAGTGTCCAAAGTGAGGGGAAATAATGAGAATGTCGCCGAAGTCTTGACCCAAAAATGCCAATGTCGATGAAGTACAGAAATCATGAGAGGTTGAGAAGGCTGTCACCACTTCTCTTGAGCTTGCCACAAGCTCCTTTAAATCCATAGAAGTCGAATCTAATGTTGAGAAGGCTGTCACCACTTCTCATAGAGCTTGCCACTTAGCTCCAAATACATGCGCCAATCAAAGTGTCGTGTAATGAGTTGAACAAAATGAGGAAACAAAAATTGTTGCAGGGGCGGAAGGCCCTAAGTCATCTTCACGCCAGTTTTGAACTTGAAAAGTTGAAACAAGGAGTTGAACTTGAAAGAGTTGAAACATAAGTGATTGAGGGGGCGGAAGGCCCTAAGTCGTCTTCACGCCATCTGAACTGGAAAGAGTTTGAGCAGATACTTGAACTTGAAGGAGTTGAAATTGAAGGGGCGGAAGGCCATAAGTCATCTTCACGCCATTTGTTGAACTTGAACGAGGCCCAACCGCCATGTATTATGGACGGATGTGGTTGATCAAAATGTTGAACTTGAAAAAGTTGACGTCAAAGAGAAATTGTTGAAATTGGCCTACACACGCCATGTGGCCATGTGAGGTTGATGTACGAAGGGGCGGAAGGCAGAATTCATCTTCACGCCATTGCAGGAACTTGAAATTTGTTGGTACAAAGGTGCAAAGCAGATCTAAGAATGGGGCAAAAGATGAGGCGTCCCCCAAAATGTGCCAAAAATATGCTCCAGATGCTGCTTGCGTCAAAAGTGGATCGAAAGTTTGTGCTTGAAGTCACGCCGTGAGGGGCCGTGATGTTTGAAGTCATAGTTGCATGAAATTTTACCGCCAAAGGCAGAATGATAGGACTAGATATCTGTTATGAGAAAAAAGAGCTTCAATATTAGGAGTGGAGAACACCAAAATGTGGCCCATCTCTTGAATGGTCGTCGAAAGCCTCTCTATGAAAGAGAAAAATGGTAAAAGATATCCTTAAAAAAGTTCGTGACAATGTGTTGACAATAGAGATTGTCCAGTGTGGGGCCGTGGATATTGAAGCATTTATTTTTTATTGCATGGTTTTTTCTGTGTCTGGTGTGGGTCACGCGTCCCACGCAACGAAATGGTGCCACGCCCGTGATGGGCCGTGGGCTTTGTTCTTGACCCACGCCGTGGAGGGCCGTGGATGCCGTGGGAGGTCGTGGATGCCGTGGCCGTGGATGCCGTGGGAGGTCGTGGATGCCGGTAGCACGCCCTGAACCTTTGTCGCCCTGAAGCTTGTTGTCGTGGAGACTCTGTGAAACCACGCTTATCATCTAACGGAGGAAGTGTGCCACGCCGTGCGGGGCCGTGGGCTTATTCAGACTTGAACAGAGCTTCAACAAGAGAAATTGCGCCACGCCGTGATGGGCCGTGGGCGAAGTTCTTCAACAGGAATGTGAATAGAGTGACGAGAGAGACTTGAATAAAGAATTTGTGCCATGTCGTGAGGGTTCTGAGGATTTGAAGCCACGCCATGATGGTTGTGGGCTTGTGAGAATGCAGATCAGAGTGACGCTCTGTTGGCTATCCACTGCCGGGACTTACAGGATCATGGATTCTGGGCCGTGGAAGGCTGTGGGGCGACCGTGGAAGGCCGTGAAAAAAATTTTCCACGCCAAAGGGCCGTGGAAATGGAAGTTTTGTGTGCAGAGGTTTTTTTGTTCCGGATGATATACTTTGGGCATGCCGTGCTCCAGAGATCCAAGGACTGCTGTTGCATGGTGCTTGACAAATCGATGTCGGTTTTGCTTGGGTTTTCTGATACAATGGTAGGAGACCAATGGATGTTGGAACAGATTCTTCATAAATAGCAGGTAAATTGTCTGACCCAAAATGAGATGAAACTTCATTCTGAAATAGGTGCGCAATTTGCAGCTTCTTACTGTGGCGACAAAAGCTAAGACGGAAAAGAAATTTGATCAAAATTCGGCTGTCAAAAAGACGCCAGGAAAGCAGAGAAATTTGTTCAGAGAAATTTGTTGTTGAGGAGTTCGTTCAGATATGGGACCTGCATCTCGATCCCAGAATGAATTTGTGGAGCAGAAACTCCCTTTCTTGGGCTATGCCGTCTGTCGGTTTTCAGGAAGGTGCTAGAGCCAAGTATTTCGATGCCAATGTGGACCAAAATCGTCATAAGGAAAAAATCCCCTGGGAGGTCTCACGAATGTGGGCTGGGTTTCTTAGAAACAGAGTGGATATGGCGGAAAAGACTTCTGTGTTGTCTCAATAAGTTTTGGCATAATAGAATGAGAGAGTTCGCCTGAAATTTTGGCATGGTTGGGGCTGGCTCATCAGATGTGGCAAAAAAAGCTTTCTATCCTTGAAGAACTTGATTCGTCTGTTGTTTGTATGGAGGCCATGTGCAGAACAATGGGCCATGCTTGCTTGATTTGCAGAACAACGGGTCATGCTTGTCTTCAAAATGAATGCTTGTCTTCAAAATGAATGGCTTCGATGAGAAGGTCGGCAGCCAAAGAACCATTCCCGGATTTGACTTCTCTTCGAGCATCAAAAAATAGCAGAGCATCGCGGCCCCTGTTGCTCTGTTTTGCTTCGGTTTTGGTGGCTTGCTGGTGCTTGCCCAACAATTACCAGGAAGAGTGTCCAAAAATGATTCGAGGAAGAAATGATGGGTTTCGTACTGGAGATCCAAAGGGCATCGCCAGCACAAAAATGTCACTCACACTAGAAACAGGGACTACCTGAGTCCCGAAGGAACTGATACATTACCCTTGCCGGAAGATATACGCAGAACAGAGTATGGGTAGCCAAAAAAGTATCGATGATAATCCAAAAGTGTCAAATAAAAAGACCTTATTTTGCCATAAATCAATTTTGCCCTTTTCTGAAACATGGGCAGATATCAGAGATAAGAAACGAAAGAAGTGTCACATAGAACCAAATTTTTTTGCTGAAACTTTTGGAGATGCTTGAAAAGAAAACAAGAGGATGATCATGAGCCCAAGAGACCCCGACATGAGGCGCCAGTGTTGATGTTTGGGGTTCTTGGCATCACCTTGCAGCAGCAGTCCATGACTGCCGGATGCCACAAGGCTGCCACAAATGCTCATGGATCAACAAAAGAAGATGGGAAGAAACTCCAAGAACAAGAACAAAAGAAAGAATGAACAAAACAGAATCATATTGATGCTCCAAAAGGAGATGCTCCAAAACGTGAGCAAAAACCTAAACAATGAGAGGAAATGCTCTCTCTATATAGTAGAGCAAAACCCTAACCCTAACTTACATCTCACCTACCACAGATCTAGGCTAAATTTGGGCCATAGATCGTGGGGTCCAATATGACAAAGACATGTGGCCTATGCCACCTACCACATATGTGGGCTAAATCTGGGCCCTAGATCAAGTGGTCCAATGTGATAAATACATGTGGCCTATGCCACTCATACATATGTTTAGCCCAAAGGGCTAACATGATCCCCATCTCCTTCCTGTCCCATACATGAGCCAGGATGATATATGTAACTCCTGAGAGGGCAACACCTTCTATCTAGGGGGTATCGGACCTCTGTCCCACACAAAGTGAATGATTATAGGTCTAGTCTACTATAAGAACCAAAGTAGCCATGCTTAGCTTCCACATCTCCATTGCCCCCATTGTTCTGTGCTCAATCACAACATAGATTCCACAGCCTGGTGGGCTCTATGGAAAGGCCTAAATAATAATTGGGAATTATTGGGTCTAACCAGAAACGTCATCTAATAATGGCCAATAGATCTCTATCCCCCTTCCCTCATACAAAGAGATGCAAACAATGATCAACCAACATTGTATATCATCCATAACTTGATAAATAATCATAAGCTTAGCTACTCTAGCCAAAGAATAATCATAATCTTTACTGTTGGTCAGGGATCCGACAGGGTTGTCCTTTGGCGCCCTTGCTCTTCACTATTGCTGCAGAAGTGTTGTCTCAACTCTTTGATGTTGCAGCTCGAGAAGGCGTCATCCAGGGTCTGCCCATGTTGGATGGTTCTCAGGAGGTGTGTAATCAGTATGTTGATGACACTTTCCTTTTTCTTATGGCCAATGATGAAAACCTCCATAATGCTACGCTGCTCCTAGATACTTTTTCCCTGGCCTCTGGAGTTCTTGTAGGTTGGAGAAAGTGCACTGCTCTATGGACACTGGATAGTGCTATTCCCTCTTGTATTCTTGACCACCCCTGGACGGTGCTTCCTCATGGTCAACCCACAAAACTTTTGGGCATTCCTGTGGGGGTGCATGTTTCTGCCTCATATGCTTGGGATGAGATCATTAAAGGTCTTGAGAAACATCTGTTCTGGTGGAAGGTGGCTAAGTTATCTTTGCCTGGTAGGATCACAATTGCAAGATCCGTCCTCAGCAACACCCATGTCTATATGGCATCTGTCTTACTGGCTCCTCAATGTAAGATGAATGAGATCGTCTGTATTGTCAGGAATTTCATCTGGGGTGGTACCTCAGAAGGTGTTGTTGTTAAGGTATCCTGGGCTAAGTGCATCAAGCCTAAGGCGGCTGGTGGCCTTGGAATGTTGGACTCCGTCTGCAAAGCCAGGTCATGATTTCAAAGTTCATCTGGAGGCTCCTCCTTGGTAAAGATGACTCTCCTGGCTTAAGGTTGGTGCGGCAATCACTTCTGCAGTGTCTCCCCTTTCACAAAACAACTATCAAGCCTAGTCTCCCATGGGCCTTGTTGTATCCTCTGCATCCATATCCAAATGCTTCCCCATTCCTTAAAGGTCTGCTGGCTTCCTGGGATGCGGTTAGATCTTTATTCCATGTTAATCCCCAAGCTTGTGCTTCATTGTCAATGTCATGCTGGTGGCTTCCCCTGCAAGGTATGCATGATCAATAGCCTTTATGTGCACTTGTACATCCAAAGACCCAATGGCGTTGGCGGTTAGCTGGGGTTTTAATGATTGCAGCTTGGTATGATTCTGGTCATCTTTTGTCGTGGGAGGCTTTTCAGACAAGATTTCTGTTATACAGATGGGATCGGCAAATCTGGGCTGGGGTGGCTGATTTTTTGCCATCCACTGTGCAGCAACCACAAGCTGATGTGCCTATTTGGATATGTGATGCACGTCTTAAGCCAGAAAAGTTTGTTTCTTCCACGCACAGGTTGCTTTTAGATTGTGAGCCTCTTCCCCCATCCCAGCACTGGCATCTTCAGGTTCCTCAACCACAGTGGAAAAGTATTTGGATGTGGACATGGGATAAATTGCTCCACCCTAAAGTGTCAGCGCTGCGATGGCAAATTCTCCATAGATGTGTTCGAGTGAATATCTTGGTTCACAAGATGAACCCTAGAGTCTCATATCGTTGCCCTCTCTGTGGCCAACGTGTTGAAACTATTGAACACTGCTTCTTCTTGTGCGATCATCTACGGCTTGCTTGGGCGTGGTTGTTCACTCTTTTCAGTGTGTCTCTCACTAGCCAGGAGATCCTACTTGCACTTTATCCCCCTGTTTGGCCTAACTTGCGTAAGCGGCATTTCATCTTGCTTCTAGTTGGATTTTGTGGTCTATCTGGCAGAGGCGACATTTGTGTATTTTCCAAGGTGCACACATCTTTGATCAGCAGCTTCTTCATTGTGCTCAGCAGAAGATCACTAAAGCTTATCATTGCTCATCTCTAGCTGATGATAAAAAAGAGATAATTTGGCAGACGTATTTACGGTGTTCTTCTTATGCATAGATGGGTGTTTTTGCCTAGTTGGGTCAGCCTATCTACTAGGGTTTTATTCCTGTCTGTGCATTGTGTATTGTGCCTTTGTTCTTGTCAATAAAAAGAGCCTCACATCCTTCAAAAAAAAAACTCTAGCCAAAGATATGTGCACAGATTATCTTGTAAATTTCGTAGGGGATCACCAACCCAATTGTGGCTCTCTCATCATTGAACAATTTTTTCTAGAAAAAATTATTTCATTTAGAACATAAAAATTCCAAAGCAATAGGTTTCTTTTGTGGTTTTGTGGATTAGATAGACACAAGGATAACTTTTAAATTCTTTGTGGAATATGAGTCTGTCGGAAGTGGAAATATGGGGGATTGAAATCTCTGTCAATTGGTATTGTTTTAGACATCTTAATTATAGATAGGATTCATGTGCCCTCATAGTTTCTTTTCCCCTTTCTTTGTCGTTTTATCTTCTCCCCTGCTTTTTGTTCCATTTTTCTTGTGCCCTTTGTCGAATTCTCTTGCCCTTTGTTGATTTCTCCTGAACTTTATCAAATGGAAATTAAAAGAGCTCAACGCCCTCAATTTTTATCCTTTCTTCACCCTTGAATCGTCCTAAACTCATTGGTCAGTTAAGATCTTTTCATGGAAATTCAAAACATTACTTTCTTTGGCAATTTTGCCCATTCTTTGGGTGATCAGCTGGTCTGGATCCAAAGTCTTCCAAAGTCTTCCAAAGTTCCTTGTTGGGACAATTTTTCAAAAGATCTAGATTACGCTGGCTGATTTCCTGTGTTGGACCTTAATACAAATGTCCCTCTGCCTTATAGTGATACAAGGCCAATGCAAGAAATTCACTCAAATGCTACAATGGACCATGAGTTAACTGCACCCCGACCATTTCGATCCACCATTCTGGGAAAGGACTCGCAAGAGACACAAAAACCGGCCGACTACCAAAGAACTTCCTTAACTATAAGCCGAGGGCGTAAAACCTGCAAGCAACACAAAGAATTCGAAAAAACACCCGTGAATGGTTAGAGAAAATTCAACATGTAGCAGAAAAAGAGAGCATCACCCCACCAATAGGGTGGAGAACAGCAGCACCCAACGAGTGGAAAACAATTACGTAGAAAGAAATATGCGTCACCCTCGAGGTGGAAATAAACAGCATCACCCGCAGGTGGAGATAGCATCACCCAACGGGTGTAAAACAATTATGCATCACCCAACAGCAGCACAGGTAGCCGAACATAGGAACAATATCGGACTACCCCAAAAAAAGAAAATGTGCTAAGGCATGATAAGAGGGCAATGGCGACAAGTTCTCATCGGGATAAAAAACCCCGCCCTTTCGGGTTTTCGAGGAAAACCCTAATGAGAAATGGTCGCCACCAACCTCGAATGTGTTGCCTAGAGAACAGAGAAACCGGACGAGCGCGAAGGCAAACCGAAAGCACGACCCCAAACAACCGCGAAAAAACCCCATGTAACAACGAGGATGACGAACGGAAACCAAGTGGGACCCCAAAAGCCTATGGGAAGATAGCGAAATCTCGTAAGACCAAAAACTCAAAAACACCCGAAAGAGTCGAGAGAAACAAGCCTAGCCATAAAAAAGAATCCGCATCAAGAAAGCCGGAAGAGATAAGGCATAAAAATCGATGAAAAAGAGCGTAACAAAAAGATAGCGCCACCGACAAGGTGGAAAAAGCATCACCCAAATGGGTGGAAAACATGATATATAAAGATGCATCACCCTCAAGGTGGAAATAACAAAGATCGCCGCAGCGGAGAAAAAAACACGAAAAATGCCAAGGAAACAAAGAACAAGGCAAAAGCGACACCCACAAGTGAAAAACCACAAAAAGAGCAAGGACCAATACTAATACAAATGAAAAAGACGCATTACGCCACGCAAAGGGGTGGGAAGGGGGGGAAGCTACGAGCACGAAGAAAATGTCTGCCAGGAGAAGACGCCGATAACCGCCCGAGAATGGAACTAGCCTAATATAGGGGCTCGTCCTTTCCCGCAATGGCGATCCGATGGCTCGGATCGATGGGATTCTCGAAAGGACTCGCGAGAGACACAAAACCGGCCGACTACCAAAGAACTTCCTTAACTATAAACCCAAAGGCGCCTTGAAACCTCCGGTGTTGAGTAGGGTCGCAAAGACATTTGTGTGGAAGGAAGAGGGAGAGAGCGAAGACGACAAAGAAGGTGAATCAAAATCAAATCGAAATCCAAAGCGCAAGATAGAACTCCAAGTCAAGAATGAGGAGAAGTGCCCCAACCCCTCCTGCGCATCCAGCCAGAGATACCTGCAGAAAAACATCGAAGGAGCACTACTAGATCATGACAGGAAGAGGTTGTAGACTAGGTAAAGTGACGGATTAAAAATAAAGCTAGAGCCATATATAGGGTCTGAAATACTAAAGCAAAAGACAATAGTGGACATGATAAAGGAACCAAAAACGTAATGACAATCGGAAGGGACATGATAGAAAAATAAGAACGCCTGTTGAAATGGAAAATATAACAGAACGCCGAATGAATGTGCATGACGGCGAAGCGGCAAGCTGCACAACAACTCAAATCGATGTGAGCGCTTAGTAATGAGGAAATCAACAATACATGAAAAAGAGAGATAGCATCACCCGGAGGGTGGAGAAAAAGCGTCACCCAGCGGGTGGAAGAAAAACCAGGATAAATACAAATTCGCGCCCCCATCGGGGGGGAAAGAAACAACGCCACCCACAAAAAATAGTCCAAGAGAAACTCATGTCACAAAATTGCAAAAAACGCAATATCTGGCACATCTAATCATAGCGAAATAGGAAATATGATAAATAATAATAGCACAATGCACGATGATATCCCAATACACTGTGAACAAAGAGCTCAACGGTTAGCTAGAAATGTATGCCCTGACAAATGATGCATAAGGATAGCACAATGCACAATGATAGCACAATGTACAGTGAAAAAAAGATCTCAACAACCAGCTAGAAAGGAATTCCCCAAGACAACTAGAATGCGACAAGACGAGCACCCCCCATGGATGTGTCTAGGAAGTTCTTATATGAATGCAAATCACGGATGCATGTCCGTGGAGGTTTTTCGCATCTGAATACAGATCACGGACTGAAGTCCATGCATGTGTAGCCCGACACATAGACAATAAGACAAAGAAGAAACTCAACCTAGGGCAATGTGTAAGCTGTATATACAAAATATTCAAATCCAAGTATAAGTCCGAACCCAAATACATAATACACATATAAGAAATGTAGCTACAACGAACACAGCAGTCATTCATCACAGCAGCAGTATACAATGTTTGGAAGAATAGAGAGGGGTAGCCGACCATAGGAACAATATCGGACTACCCCGTAAAAAGAAATGTGCACAGGCAATATAAAAGGGTAATGGCGACAACTTCTCATCGGGATAAAAAACCCCGCCCTTTCGGGTTTTCGAGGAAAACCCTAATGAGAAATGGTCGCCAACAACCTTGAATGTGTTGCCTGGAAAACCGAAAGAGATGAGTTGATGGCGAACACAAAATATAGCAGGACCCCAGAAGAGAGCGGAAGCCTGCAAGCAACACAAAAACCCCTAAAAAATACCCGTGAATGGTTAGAGAAAAGCAAACTCATGTCCTCACGCAGCAGGGCGGGAAGGGAGGGAAGCAACGAGAATAGAAGAAGAGCTGCTGTGAGAAGACGCCGATAACTGGTGCGAAAGAGGAAATAGCCTTATATAGCAGCTCGTCCTTTCCCAGAATGGCGATCCGATGGCTCGGATCGATGCTATTAAGAGGAAGAAGGCTTAGTCTTTTTCATCGTATTTCCTTAGTACTGGAACTGTCTCTGGCACCATTCCTGATCTATGGACCAGAACTGGCCCACATGACCTCTGCCACTTAAATCCATGTAACTCAAGAAGGAAATTTCATTTTTGTAATATAATTCAACCATTTGAATCTTCACTTGTTTCTTACCTCTGAGAATTTCAAGACCAATGGGGTCACCTATGCGTTGTGGGAATTGCTCAAACATTAGAGAATTTGGCAGTTTCTACACCGGTCCAGAACTAACTTCTTCGATATTTCTAGCATAAAATGACCTAAACCTTGCTAAAGTTGGAGGTATTTGCATGTTCATCGTAGAACACATTGAGTTTTATGTTCCCATATTTTCTTGCTATCATTTGACATCGGTAGAAGTCGCCAAACCCTATTTTGGTCAAAAACGCTGCTTGAGGTTCGAGAATTATTTCTCTCTTATTATAACAAGTTTTGAATTAATTCTTGTGGCCATGAGTTAATAACTATACGAACTATCATTTTCATAAATTTTTGGAGGATTCATAAGTCATATTAACCTCAATATTTACTAAAAGAATCTAGTATACAGAATTTTGGATGAAAGTTTATGTTAAAATGCTCCAATAATAGCCATCTATAATACTATGATGGTAATAAATGATGCATTCTACTTTTATCTATCTATCTTATTAACTTGCATATAGTGTAACTAGGGTGTAACCATGCAATTTTTGAAATTCACACATGATGTACATCAGCCGGATTAACACACTAGAGCATAAAAAGTTGAGTCAACTCCACAATTATACGTCCAAAACTCCACAATGATTATAGTTAGTGATGCTTATTGATGAATTCAAGTGGATGTTGTGAAGTTTATTCATGACAATATGTAAATAGACCATATGACATTTCATAGATGCTTTTTTTATTCGTCGAAATAGACACTTCATTTTCCCAAATAAACCTTTAAAATAGTTGAAAATGTGTATATAGAAATCTCTTATATAGGTTGTATGGTCTTATTGAAGAAATACCAAGAAAATATGCTTATTTCTTACTAGCATAAACGTCATATCTGTATTACTGCTATAAAGCATTGTTGTCTAAGTAGAATAATGTTACATGTAGGTTAAATTTCATGTATATTATATTTTTCATGGATGCTAACCTTTCTTGGCAATAGAAATCTCTAGTTGCATGTTGAAGTACCATGTTATTTCTAAGGTTTTAATTTATATAAGCACACATCACCATTTATGATCCAGGGGACCAATTGTATAGAGCATATATCTCTCACTAGCCTTATCCATTTTGCCCCATAGAATGCTACTATGGCTTTTTAGCTTCGCTCACATGATTTTTGAAAGTGTAAGTGAGAATCCATGTAGATTCAATTGGTCATAAGTACCCCATAAATTCTCAATTCTTTGTGCTTCAACCTTATCCATAAATTATGCAAGCTAACCTAATCAATTAATTTTGTCCTATAAAGAATCATACAAGTAAACTATATGCGAAAGTTGTGATCAAAATTGATTAAGGTGGTGCCATTAGTGATTTTTAAACTTTCAGTCATTTGGACCAATGATGGTCTGCAACTGGACTGCAGGTAGAGGTCTATCTTGATCTTTTATGGTAAAAGTTTTCCATATTTTTCCTCAGTTATTTTTGCGTTGGTTTCTTAATATGAGATATTTTGAGGATGTGATTTTGTAAAGTCACACATTAAGGCACAAATCTAGAATAAACATGGAAGACATAATACAATTGATCCTATCTCTTCTAATACAATCCTCAAGATAATGAGCAACAAATATTTTTTGTGAACAAAGTGGTCCAGGAGCTACTCATGTCCCAAAAACTAAACTTGAAATGGACTAACATAAGGATGTTATCGATTTGTGAATGAACTATGGACCAGTAATGGGCAGGTACATATATTGTTTATTTTTATTTTTTACCATGTCTTTTGCTCTTTTCATGAGCTTTTTTTGCATTGATTTCACATCCTCACAAACTTCCATAATGTGATTTTTTGGAGGACAACCTAGAGTCATATGTAGCAATGTTATCCAGTTGTATAAATTCCCTAAAATTGAACTCTGGCTTCGCCCGGCTCAGGCATAGTTCACCATCTTTCGGGTCCCAACAGGTATGCTCACACTCAAATCTTTCACAGAAGATCATGGTCGGCGCATGGTGCACCCGACAACAGGGCTCCCATGCATCAGTTTCCTTTCGCCAAGACAGTTGAACTCGCCAACTCACATGCATGTTAGACTCCTTGGTCTGTGTTTCAAGATGGCTCGAATAAAAAGCCCCATAAGCCAACGTCCGGAGCGCACAGGTGCATGGTAGCCCGCCAATGTGGCGTGCGCCCCAGGCCCAAGCCCCGCCTACGGCATCGTCGGGTCACATGGTCCCTCTCTATCCCCCAAACGGAGCCAATGTTGGCCGGCGCCCCGAGTTGACTGGGCAAACCAGCCGAGGCCATTCCGCACCCAAGGAGCGCACCAGCAACCTCCATTCGCTTCCCTCCCAGCAATTTTAAGCACCTTGTAACTCTCTTTTCAAATTCCTTTTCACCTTTCCCTCGCGGTACTTGTTCGCTATTGGTCTCTTGCCAAGTAAACGTCAAAACATCACATTCAAACTAAAAAAACATTTTTTTAGGATGGAGGATCTTGTGAACTACACTTATATGCCAAATTTGAACTCAAAATTGATCTCTATCTATCTATCTATCTATCTATCTATCTATCTATCTATCTATCTATCTATCTATCTATCTATCTATCTATCTATCTATCTATCTATCTATCTATCTATCTATCTATGAAAGTTGTTGTTTTTTCTCAGAAAGCAGAAGACAGTTTAGACCCTGTCATGTTTAAATTGCCTCTATCTTCCTTCACAAACTTCGGATTGAGATGCCTTTTTTTGTGCCTTACTCTATGTCGCGTGCAAAAAAATAACATTATAACTAAAAAAATAAAAAAAAAAACTTTTTCATCAAGACAGTTTTACTTTGTGTGAACATAAAGCTTTTAATACTTGACCCCCAACAATGGGAGCTCATACATTTTTGTGTATTCTTCGTGTGAAGCATGACTGCCATATATGAACTCCTAGAAAGGGTTTGGCTAGTTTTTGTGTCCTTGATTTTATATGATTTTTTGGTGAACCTTCAACATGCCCTTTAATGGTCCATCACGGGACATGTGTAATATTAAATCTTCCATCTATTTATGCTAAAATGTTTTCCCTTCAAGATTCAGCTGTTCTTGTTAAAATCAACAAATGTGGAGTCAAATTGGAAAACTTTGATCCTTTTGTCTTAACCTTTACACAGGCATTCTCATTAGTGCTATGTATTGGCTTCAATTCCCATATCATCGTGATTGAATGTGGGAGTAAAAGAACAACTACCTATCCTAGTAGTAATGATTGTACTAGCCCATTGTATGGGTCCCATGACCTATTGGTCTCCGTGGACGTTAAAAAAACTATTCTATTCTATTCTATTCTTAGTCATGGACCTTTATCCTTTGAATCTTTTCAATTTTCTTTCTTAGAATGGGATCCACAAATCGATATTGCCAAGCTAGACAATCTTTGTATTGCTTCAACAACTCTTCATGGTTCTTAACTCTATTTATTGGAACGAAGACTGCTTCAAAAATCTTTTTGACTTAATTGGCACTTACACTTCGAATATATATTCTCCTTATAGACCTCCTCGATCCTTTACTCAGCTTGACCTTTGCATGTACATTCTTCTTTCTATTCCCTTCATTGATGTCTTTAGGCAGAAATCTTCTTTATCATTACGATGGTCTGGTTTACCTTCTCAATGCCACTCTTTCAAAGTGAGGCACTTTTGATACGACTGTTGTAATAAAAATGTTGCAGATCAATCTATCAAAGACTTCAACCAGCAGTTCAGTCAGCAAGGTCAATCAACAGGTCCACCAGCAATACAAATTAGTTTATGATCTTGAACAATGACAATTCTAAGAGTGTTGGTTTATTGTATCGAAAGATATTACCTTTGCATGGATAAATGTAAATGGAAGTTATAAGAGAGTTCAAAGGCAGAGGTTGGAAAGAGAGACACAAAAATTATTGGCATAAGAGACGACACAGGATAAGATTGATTATGTTACAGGTGCTCCCAAGGGCATAGCCGGAATCGGGCCCTTGACGGTCGTCATTGCCGGGCAGTTGTGATTCAATGGGCCGTGTTGACTGTAATCAGTCTACGGTGACGGGATGCGGGGTAAATGGTATTAATGGCTAGCGGCGGGTAATGGTTCGCTAGGGGGCACTAATATTGTTAAATATTAGTGCGGCAAGAGCTAGCAGGGATTACCGGGGCACATGACCTGTAGACCTGCAGGATTAACATTAGACATTAATGTTAATGTAGGTTGTATAGGCCCTAGGGGCCAATGTCATTTAAATGTTAAGTTTAAATGTTAGCTATGGTTTTAAGGTTATTTAAAAGTTACACGTGGCGTTAAATGGTTGGATGGGTCTTTCAAGTCTGATATGAAATCAGAGAAATGGGTTCGTGCATGAATCCGGCCTGCCAGATCTCTAAGAGATGCTGTAGAGCATGGATTCGGGCCATGTGAAGGGCTGATCTGGCCGGTTTTGGTCTGCCAGAACTGCTTGTGAACTCAAAGATGGGTTCTATAAAGCCTGGGAGTTGGATTTGAGCATAGAGAGAAATCGGAGGCAGCAACCTTGAAGCCGATTTCTGATATAATGCTTGGAGACTTGATCCAAGAATTAAGCTTTGAGTTCGGAATTGGATTCCGAAGTTGCTGTTATGTTCCCAAGGCAGTTTGATTCTGCCAAGAACGGGATCAGTTTTGAAGGCAAAACTAATCCAGTTGCCGATACATTACCAAGGGTTAAGCATATAAATGCCTTGATGACTTTGGCAAGTGATCTTATACAAGGGATCGAGGATGCATATCCTGAGGATCAGTAAGATCCGGCGATGGTCAAGCTCGGGGAGCTGTGGACTGAGCAAGAGGGTTTGCATTCGACAAGGGAAGGATCTATGTTCCTTCGAGTGGGGACCTTAGGAAATCGATTCTACGCGAGCACCATGATACTCCACAGCTGGGCATGGAGATGAATGGAAGACGTATGAGTTGGGAAAAAGGTTCTACGACTCGCCAGAGTTGCAAGATCAAGGCAAGGACTTGGTAAGTCACTGCTTGGTGTGTCAAGCGGTGAAGGCGGATCATGGGAAAACTTTGGGATTGTTATAACCTCTCCCTATATCAAATGAACGCTGGGTAAGCGTGAGTATGGACTTTATAGTCGCATTGTCTAGAACTGCTAGATAACATACTCGGATTTTTGGTAATAGTGGATCAGTTAGTTAACCAAGTATGCTAAGTTTATAGCATTGAAAAGGGAGGCTACGGGGCATGACGTAGCAGTGCATATTCCCTTGTCCATTGTAAGTGATCGAGACACTAAGTTCACGGGTCACTTCTGGAGGGATCTCATGAAAAGATTGAGGATCCGATTATACATGAGTGGTGGAAATCATCCACGAACGGGTGGGCAAACTGAGCGTACAAACATGATCCGGGAGGACATGTTGCGAAGTTTTGTCCCCGAAAAGCAGTCTAGATGGGACGAGTATTTATCCTACCTAGAGCTCGCTTATAATAATAGCCTTCACAAGGGGATTCGGATGACTCTCTTTGTGGCTATGATGGGCCGAAACCCAAGGGCTTATTCTGGTATGCCTAAGTACCTTAGAACCGAAGTTGCAGTATACATGCTGCATGATGCAATCCTGCGGCAGTGCAAGCAAGTATTGCGAAAAGCTCAATATAGGGCACGAAAGGTCGCTGTCGGCATAGACGAGATGTCTCTTATGCGAAAGCTGATCACGTTACTTACGGATCGTTTATCTTTCGGCATTAAGCATCGGGTGCCTAAACTTACTCCGCGGTATGCTGGATCTTTTAGGGTGCTAAAAGGATCGGGGAAACAGCGTACGAGTTGAACTTACTACAGGAAGTAGGGATCCATCCTGTGTTACATGTAAGTCAGCAGGAAGAGGGTTTGTGGGATACCGCTAATGTGGTTAGTCCGTAAAAAATATACCGATCGCCTTAAACTCCTCTATGCTTGCAAATGTCTTTTAGATAAAAGAGTTCGGCAACTGCACAATAGGGATGTGGTAGAACATCGGGTTCAGTGGCAGGACCAGTCTCCTGAGGATGCCACCAGGGAGACGAAGGAATTTGTGCAGCAGTTTCCCTCATCTAAGGGATCAACCTTGAGGGCAAGGTCCAAAAGGAGGGGGAGGAATGTTACAGGTGCTCCCAAGGGCATAGGCGAATCGGGCCCCCTTGACGGGCGCCCATGAGCACAGGGGTACTTGTTGGTCGCCATTGCCGCGGTTGTGATTCAATGGGCGTGTTGACCGTATGTCGGTCACGTGGATTCGGATGCGGGTAAATGGTATTAATGGCTAGCGGCGGGTAATGGTTCGGCTAGGGGCACTAATATTGTTAAATATTAGTGCGGCAAGAGCTAGCGGGGATTACCGGGGCACATGACCAGAGACTGCGGGATTAACATTAGACATTAATGTTAATGTAGGTTGTATAGGCCCTAGGGGCCAATGTCATTTAAATGTTAAGTTTAAATGTTAGCTATGGTTTTAAGGTTATTTAAAAGTTACACGTGGCGTTAAATGGTTGGATCGTCTTTCAAGTCCGATATGAAATCGGAGAAATGGGTTCGTGCATGAATCCGGCTGCCAGATCTCTAAGAGATTTGTAGAGCATGGATTCGGGCCATGTGAAGGGCTGATCTGGCGGTTTTGGTCCGCCCGAACCGCCAGAACTCAAAGATGGGTTCTATAAAGTCCGGGAGTCGGATTTGAGCATAGAGAGAAATCGGAGGCGGACAACCTTGAAGCCGATTTCATATAATGCTTGGAGACTTGATCCAAGAATTAAGCTTTGAGTTCGAATTGGATTCGAAGTTCTTTTATGTTCCCAAGGCGGTTTGATTACGCCAAGAACGGGATCGTTTTGGACCCATAGGGTTCGGATTGGCGGCAAGGCCGGGATTGATCTCGATTGATCGTGGGCTTGGCCCACGGGTCGAATTAGCAGCCCTAAAGGCGTGTTTGGGATCCTAAGGCAGTTTTATACTATCAAGGATTGAATTGGGAAGGAATCAACCCAAGGGATACTTGTAAGAATTCGCATTGTTTGGGAATTGCCGCCAAGGGCCGACCAAGGCTTGGGCCTTGAGGTTTCGAGATCACGGCCGTGGGTGTGAATGATCCACGGCGGTTTGATACTGCCCAAGGCCGATCGAGTGAAGTATCCGGTAGTGTGGCTTTAAAGCGCCTCGCACGTCGAGAATCGAACGGCGCTAGAACCATAAGGTTTGATTGCGGCCAAAGGTCGGGTCGGTAAATCCGGCCATAGAGCGGTTGGTTACTAGCGTAAAGATCGGACAAAGCATAAGCATCCGGAAAGGTGTTGAACTCGGGGGATTCTCTACGGAATCCGGGCTTGTGGGGAGCAATCTCAGTAGCAACAAGCCGATAAGACTAAGCGCGGGATCCGGGATCCATGGTGTGGGTGGTAGCTAGTCGGGCGTCAACACGCAACGGCGGGGATTGTTTCTAAGGAAAAATTTTTGCCGTGGTAACAAAGGGTATCGTGAGCTGTGGTCTTTGTGGTCGTGAATCTAGTTTTAAGGGAAAACCTAGATTTAATAGCGCAGAATGGACGAGAAAGGTTCAGTCTTCCGCACCACTTGGGAAGTGGAGAAGCGTGAACCCGAGAGCGTTTCGATTCGGGAGCTGGCTAAAAACCTAGCATGTCTTCAAGGGAAGATGGCGTCCATTGAACACGAAGTCAATAAGTTAGTTACTAAGCAATGTGGATTAATTGCTGAAGTACTGGAAGAAGATACCAAGGGTATTTCTTCACAAGTTCCTTCACAGGGAAATTTTGACTGCTTGAATGAACTTCTGGCTTATCGTCAGTTGCATAGCTTGCAACGAACTGGGGAATTGAGAACCTATGAGCAAGAGCTTCGGAAGCTGCTTGCAATTGTTCAGCCTCTGGATGACGAAAGTCAGGTTTTTTATTTTATGCGGGGCATAAATGATACTGCACTTAAAATGAAGCTTAAAAGGCTGCATCCGAAGGATTTGGATACAACAGTATTTTATGCTTGCATATGCAGCCAACCAAGCAGAAGGTCTAGTGTAAAAGACGAAGAACAACCGGGTTGTTCGAGTAGTTCTCAACCAAGACAGGATGGTATTAACGGGGTTAATATGGATAAACCTTGTCTAGGTTGTGGGAAAAGAGGACATGATGTATGGATTTGTCCTAACATTTAATCAAGATACCTTAGGGGCTTGATGGGGAACTATAGTAATGTTCTCGAAAAGCTAATAGCAAAATTTGTTTTTTTTTTATTTATTTAGATAAATTTCTTTTATTACTTGTAGGTACAAGTAATGGACAGTTGGGAAAACTGTTGGATGTAAGAATTAGTTCAAGCAACTATACTAAGGTATGTTTTTTTTATACATATTTCAATTCTTAGGTTATAATGCAATTATAATTTGCGTAAATATGTTGTGGTAATGTACCAAAACTTACAAGATGGGAAAGATATTGGAATATCTTAACATTCTTAAAATTAATTCTAGTACGCACCTAGTTAAGGTCGTATGAAAAAGGATTAGAATCATAGGAATTTTGGCTAAGTGACGGGGTCGACTTAGTGAACCAAATTCTTATGAGGAATTAGATAATGCTATCTAAGGGAAAGTTGCATGTTCAACTTTTCGAGGTAAATGTAGGGCATACTCCCAATGACTAGAAATTAGTCACGATTAAGGGATAAAACCAACTCATGGTTTAATCCATGCAAGTGCCTCGGGCAATTTAAGAGCATTTGCGAACAATGCAATTGGGAATTGCATATAAGAATATACTTCTTTCTTGATACCATAATGATATGGTTGGGTCTTGTAATTCTAAGGATGTGAACATTGAACTATGTTCAGATGTACATCAAGAATTACGAAATCTTTTGGAAAGATTAAAGACGTATTCCCAGAAGACGTTGAGCATAAAATTACGCTTGAACCAGGGGTCAAGCTAATGGTACGTGCTCCATATCGTCTTCGTCCTCTAGAACTTGAAGAGGTTAAAACTCAAGCGAGAGAATTGTTAAGCAAAGGTTTTCTACGGCCAAGTAAAATACCTTTTGCGAGCCTTGTTTTGCTATGCGGATGTGCATAGATTACTCGGGTTGATGATATTTTGAATTTTATTGGGGGTACTAAATGGTTTACCAAAATCGACCTCCGTAATAAATATCACCAAATCCCGTTAAGGTACAAGTAGTAGAGCAATGGATTCCGCTGGAAAACGTACTACTGTAAAATTGTACCTAGATTCTCTAAGAATTGTTGCTCCTCTCACCGATCTTTGGGAAAAGATCACGATTTTGTGAGGGGGAGAGAGCAGCAAGAGGCGTTTCAGCGCGTTAAGGATTTGCTAGTGAGCAGTCCTGTGCTAGAAGTGCCGGAATTGAATTAGACATTTGAGGTCAATACTGATGCTTGTGGTCAAGCGTTAGGGGCAGTACTAATGCAGCAGGGTCACATAGTGGCTTATAAAAAGTCGAAAACTAAGTCCTGCGGAAAGAAATTATGCAATTTATGAGCAAGAGTTATTAGCATTGTACATGCGTTAAGGTCGTGGAGGCACTACTTACGTAGTGGGACGAACCAAGAGCCACGCAAGTTTATCGTCGATATTGACTATAAACCTGGGATTCTTGCAAAGTCGAGCCGAAATTAGCCCGAGACAGGCGAGATGGCTAGACTTCCTCCACGAGTTCTGGTTTTCTAATGAGCATACGTCGGGCAAAACTAATCCAGTTGCCGATACATTACCAAGGGTTAAGCATATAAATGCCTTGATGACTTTGGCAAGTGATCTTATACAAGGGATCGAGGATGCATATCCTGAGGATCAGTAAGATCTGGCGATGGTCAAGCTCGGGGAGCTGTGGACTGAGCAAGAGGGTTTGCATTCGACAAGGGAAGGATCTATGTTCCTTCGAGTGGGGACCTTAGGAAATCGATTCTACGCGAGCACCATGATACTCCACAGCTGGGCATGGAGGTGAATGGAAGACGTATGAGTTGGGAAAAAGGTTCTACGACTCGCCAGAGTTGCAAGATCAAGGCAAGGACTTGGTAAGTCACTGCTTGGTGTGTCAAGCGGTGAAGGCGGATCATGGGTAAGCGTGAGTATGGACTTTATAGTCGCATTATCTAGAACTGCTAGATAACATACTCGGATTTTTGGTAATAGTGGATCAGTTAGTTAACCAAGTATGCTAAGTTTATAGCATTGAAAAGGGAGGCTACGGGGCATGACGTAGCAGTGCATATTCCCTTGTCCATTGTAAGTGATCGAGACACTAAGTTCACGGGTCACTTCTGGAGGGATCTCATGAAAAGATTGAGGATCCGATTATACATGAGTGGTGGAAATCATCCACGAACGGGTGGGCAAACTGAGCGTACAAACATGATCCGGGAGGACATGTTGCGAAGTTTTGTCCCCGAAAAGCAGTCTAGATGGGACGAGTATTTATCCTACCTAGAGCTCGCTTATAATAATAGCCTTCACAAGGGGATTCGGATGACTCTCTTTGTGGCTATGATGGGCCGAAACCCAAGGGCTTATTCTGGTATGCCTAAGTACCTTAGAACCGAAGTTGCAGTATACATGCTGCATGATGCAATCCTGCGGCAGTGCAAGCAAGTATTGCGAAAAGCTCAATATAGGGCACGAGCGTCTGCTAATCAGCATAGACGAGATGTCTCTTATGCGAAAGCTGATCACGTTACTTACGGATCGTTTATCTTTCGGCATTAAGCATCGGGTGCCTAAACTTACTCCGCGGTATGCTGGATCTTTTAGGGTGCTAAAAGGATCGGGGAAACAGCGTACGAGTTGAACTTACTACAGGAAGTAGGGATCCATCCTGTGTTACATGTAAGTCAGCTGAAGAGGGTTATGCTGGATACCGCTAATGTGGTTAGTCCGTAAAGTATACCGATCGTCTTAAACTCCTCTGTAACGCCAGAACGTCTTTTAGATAAAAGAGTTCGGCAGCTGCACAATAGGGATGTGGTAGAACATCGGGTTCAGTGGCAGGACCAGTCTCCTGAGGATGCCACCAGGGAGACGAAGGAATTTGTGCAGCAGTTTCCCTCATCTAAGGGATCAACCTTGAGGGCAAGGTCCAAAAGGAGGGGGAGGAATGTTACAGGTGCTCCCAAGGGCATAGCCGGAATCGGGCCCTTGACGGACGTCCATGAGCACAGGGGTACTGTTGGTCGCCATTGCCGGGCAGTTGTGATTCAATGGGCCGTGTTGACTGTAATCAGTCTACGGTGACGGGATGCGGGGTAAATGGTATTAATGGCTAGCGGCGGGTAATGGTTCGCTAGGGGGCACTAATATTGTTAAATATTAGTGCGGCAAGAGCTAGCAGGGATTACCGGGGCACATGACCTGTAGACCTGCAGGATTAACATTAGACATTAATGTTAATGTAGGTTGTATAGGCCCTAGGGGCCAATGTCATTTAAATGTTAAGTTTAAATGTTAGCTATGGTTTTAAGGTTATTTAAAAGTTACACGTGGCGTTAAATGGTTGGATGGGTCTTTCAAGTCTGATATGAAATCAGAGAAATGGGTTCGTGCATGAATCCGGCCTGCCAGATCTCTAAGAGATGCTGTAGAGCATGGATTCGGGCCATGTGAAGGGCTGATCTGGCCGGTTTTGCTCTGCCAGAACTGCTTGTGAACTCAAAGATGGGTTCTATAAAGCCTGGGAGTCGGATTTGAGCATAGAGAGAAATCGGAGGCAGCAACCTTGAAGCCGATTTCTGATATAATGCTTGGAGACTTGATCCAAGAATTAAGCTTTGAGTTCGGAATTGGATTCCGAAGTTGCTGTTATGTTCCCAAGGCAGTTTGATTCTGCCAAGAACGGGATCAGTTTTGGACCCATAGGGTCGGATTGGCAGCCCAAGGCTGGGATTGATCTCTGATTGATCGTGGCTTGGCCCACAGGGTCGAATTAGCAGCCTAAAGCTGTGTTTGGGATCCTAAGGCAGTTTTATACTATCAAGGATTGAATTGGGAAGGAATCAACCCAAGGGGATACTTGTAAGAATTCGCATTGCTGGGGAATTGCTGCCAGTGGCCAGACCAAGGCTTGGGCCTTGAGGTCGAGATCACAGCCAGGGGCTGTGTGAATGATCACGGAGCAGTTTGATACTGCCCAAGGCCGATCAGAGAGTGAAGTATCTGGTAGTGTGGCTTTAAAGCGGTCTCGTACTGTCAGGAGTCGAACCAGCGCTAGAACCATAAGGTTTGATTGCAGCCAAGGGCTGTGTAAACGGTCATAGAGCAGTTGGTTACTGCGAAAGATCGGACAGGGCGAAGCATCTGGAAAGGTGTTGAACTCTTGGGGATTCTCTACAGGAATCCGGGCTTGTGGGAGCAATCTCGTAGCAACAAGCCGATAAGACTAGCGCGGGGGATCTGGGATCCATGGTGTGGGTGGTAGCTAGTCGGCGTCAACACGCGGGCAGGGATTGTTTCTAAGGAAAAATTTTTGCCGTGTAACATAACAGATTAATACAAATAGTTGTACCACATAAGTGTTAAAAGTGTTGCCAAATCATGAGAAGATTCAAGCCAAAGGAAAAGCACCTTTGATCTCTTCTAACAGTAAAGCAAACGATCTGCATGATACTCTTAATCAGATCATCATGGATGCTAAAGGATTGAATAACAGGAAAACCATTTCTTTGCTTGATTATTCAATCAATCATAAAAATAAGTGACTCATTAAGCAAGAAAAACCAATACAACTCAAAAAACATGAAGTCCATAATATGTAACACAATAATAGGGGTTTTTTTTTGTTTGTATTTTTGTACAGTGTTTGCTATGGTTTTTATATGATTTGATAGGCATATTGCACAAGGCATACTAATCAGTATTTCTAGAGTGCATGTTGTATTCTGTTATTTGAACGACGTGTTATCTATGATTTTGCTATGATTTTGCATTGTATAATTTTTTCTTAAAAAATAATTAATTTCATAATTCCAAAAAAGGACATGCAAGCATCGGGGTACATTATTTTAGGGTTCCTAACTGGATTTGCATTTGATTTTGAGAGCACAGTGTCTTGAATACGAACCAGATGTCTGTAACACGCCCAGAACATAGCATATTATTTGGGCTGTAAGCTGGATTTACAGGCATGTTATTTAGGGTTTAAGTCGCATTTTTGTTTTTTATGTTTTTTTTTAAGAACGTGATTTACTTCATATTATACACTCAAAATATTACAAAGGACTTCCAGAAGTAAGAAATGTCCCAGAAGCATCAATCACTTTTAGATGATCACTCCCTATTGGAATTTTAGTTTTTTATGTTTTGCAATATTAGGTTTTGCTTTTCCAAAAGTGGAGGCCATGCTGCCTCCCGCTTGCCAGAGTACCGGATTTGCATTTGATTTTTACGCCCACAACACGCTTTGTTATTGGGTCTATAAGTTGGATTCCTATTCTCTTTTTTTTTTTTTTTTTTTTTTTTTTTTTTTTAAGAATAGGTTTGCTTCTTCAAAAATGGAGGCCATGCTGCTCCCGTTTGCCAGAGTTCATTTGCAGATGCTAGTTGCCCTTCCTGAAGCAGTGAATAAGGTTGCTACTGCATGCTCAGGCATTTGCATAGACCCTGACAGTCACCAACTTGCCACGATTTGAGGCTATTAGAAGATAAGTTATCTGTAACAATTAATTTGAAGCCTTTTACGTCCGACAATTAAGTTGAAGCACACAATGGTATGAAATTGCTACTTAGAGATGACCTTTGTTGGATGGTTCAATTTATAGGGAGCATCCTATTCTTCTTGGCAGTTGGCAAGCATGCAGTGTTGGGCTTTTGTGTGTTTGAAGCTCCTTTAGTAAAGGAAAAAGCATGGTTATGAATGTCGCTTTGTTCAACTATGGTGCAAGGGATGGAAAACAATTGAAGAAGAGGCAGAGATGGATTCTATTGCGGATCTTCCACACTGATTGTGCTGGAAAAAATTGATTCAACGGGAAACCTTGGACTCTGTTAAAACCCATAGAACCAATTTGAGTGTACATAGATTCAAAACAGTCCTGCAAAGCCAGCACCAAAAACTATTTCTATATAGTCAGGAACATGTTATATAACTCAGCATATTGGAGCACTTGAATCATAATTTCAATAATTGATTTAATTGTAATGGTGATGAATTCATATGTTTGAGATGGTTAGTTAGAAGTTAAGATTTTGTTGCTCTTGTTAAGGCCCTAAGGGCCCAATTTTTTTTCCAATATAACAACCAACACATATTATTAACATTACTTAACATAAATCATTACATCCAACACGTTTAAAATAAAAATCCCCTGAAACCCCCTTTCTTTGGGTGCATATTTAGGGGGGGGGGGGTGACGAGAGCAAACGAGGAGCCTCTAAAAATTATATAATACGTACAAAATTACCATCATGTAGTACATTGCCTCAAACCTTATAGTATTTTGAAAACCTCGTTATAGAGTATACCAAAACTTGTATAAGCATATTCCACAAACGAGGATCGCTATCCACGGTCTAGATCGAGAAATAAAAGGCAAATATGCCCATCCGACCGGTCTTGATGCCCGAAGTCACCCCTCATGTGAATATGCATTCAAACTAAGAAAAACCAATACAACTAAAAAATGAAGCGGATGTCTAGCCATAATACTTTGAAGGATAATATGACCTTTAAAATCATTGTTTCTGCACCAAACATATTGCAGATGATGTTCCTGCTCCTGCTCCTCCTACAATGCATGTTTCAAATATTGCAATCATTGAAAAATATCCTCCTTCAAATAAAAATGTAAGTACTGATGCTGATCCATCTGATAAAGATCATACTGGTCCTTTTGATCCTGGACAAAAAAAGGATTAATTTCTCAAATCAATTTCAGGTACTTGATAACCTTAATGTTGATCTAGATATTGATTTAATGTTGAGCAACCATCCTCTTCTCCTTACTAGATAATGTGCTATTGCCAGTGCTGTAAGTGACCCCTTGATTCCTCAAAATAGTCTTGTTGACCTTACTCATCTGCCTCATTCTTGCCATGTCTCTCCAAAACATATCAATTGGCTTCTTTGCAAGAAGGTTTAATGCAGTCTGTTCATATCAATACATAAGACTGCAACATTCACAGAAATATAGTTTAATATATCCATTGATTTGTATAATGTTCTAAAGTATGTTCCTTCTAATGTATTGTCCAATGTCTGCAGGATGCGGGATGGGGTCAAATGCACTTTTCCACCTCAGCATATGATTCCTGAACTATTGCTTGTAAGTCAATATATAAGGCAGAATACAAATGTCTCAGACAACACTTCAAAGAGGAATTGAACCCCCTGCGCCACTGTGCAGCACCATCATAACAGCAAGAAGTCATATCTATTCTGCCAAGCAACTGTCCAACGACCTGCAGGGGTCGCATGTTCTTCCCGGAATCACTTGGATGGTGTGTGCAAAGGAGTAAGATGAATAAGGCAATTTCAATCAGATTAGATAAGTGCTTTTCTCATCACATATCCACAACAGAAGGCACCATCGGACATCCAACAGATCTTAGAAATTATCCAATAGTTGCATGAATAGATGCATTTAAATATCTCGTTTATAGAACGGGTCCATGCTTTATCCTGCACAATCCAGGGATAGGTTCTATACGTACAAAATTAAAATTCCTGACGTATAAAGTAAAAAAATACGTATTTTTTAATAAAATACGTATTTAACGTATAAAAACCTCGCCGGCCGGAAAAAAATTCACAGACGCTGAAAGCTTCGCGAAAAAACCCGCTGAAAAACTTCACAGACGCTGAAATATCTAATTACCGCTTAAAGTAGTGGTCCGACTTTCGCACGCTGAAAACTTCATTTAGCAGACGCGAAAGTTTTTCCACAGACGCTGTCGAATTATTTTCACAGACGCCAAACCGGGCTGTTCGGCAGACTTGGTTTTAATACGCCACAGACGCCAAAAAGCTCGCAGACGCCGAATGAAGTTTTTAGCAGACGCGAAATTTTATATATTCATGGCTACGATTCCGGTTTTTACCGCCGCAAACAAGGTATTTCCTCACCCTAACCTTGCAATTTGCCACCCAAAACCTTTTTTTTTTTTTTTTTTTAGTTTTTAGGGTTTTTTTGTTGTTTTTTTTGATAGGTAGGCCGTGTTAGGTCCAGCTAGGCCCTCTCACTGCTGCCCCCGTAAGGGGCGAACGATGGTGAGTGCCTTGTTCCGTAAGCTGAGCTTGGCCTATTTTAGAAAAAAAAAAATAATAATAATAATTTAAGCAAATAAAAAATAATAATTTAAGCAAGTAAAAAAAAAAAAAAAAAAAAAAAAACAAAAAAGAAAAGAAATTGGTTGCCTTCCCTTAAACAACAACTGAGAGGGCTTTTTAGGGTTGTGTGTTGCCAAGAGCATAGGCATGCCCCCTTGCCCGGTATTGCCGCATTTATTTGGCCCATGCCGAGGGTGGGTGGCAATCGCCGGCTTAAGGCAACTAGGGTCTCCCTTTAGTAAGAGTATAACCCTCGCCGACGTTGTTGGCCTTGGTCACGCCGGTGTCGAAAGGTGTGTGTTGTACTTTTATTAAGGGTTAGGAGAATGTTTTATCAATTCACACCCTAGTTCCCCGATGGTGTTGTTGATGAAAGTCCGACACTAATATAGGAACTGGCGTATGTTTTGATAAGCATTCGATTGGTCTCGTCTTTTGAAAAAAGCGTGACCTAGGACAAGTGCAATGCATTTAAAACTTGCTAGCCTTGCATTTTGAAGTAGCCGGGCTATAGATCATAAATCGTGTTTTGGTCCTTTTATTTGTTACCCTATCCTTGGCCTTGCACATACATACTCATGTTAGGGTCTTAGTGTAGGAAGCATAAAATTAGTGTTTTGTTTTGGTTAAAGTGAGTTGATTTACCCTCATGTGCTAAGCACTAAATTGAAAGTTTTATCTTTGCTTGACTTGTAGGTGTTGTTTGTTGTCGGGCTATGATATCGCGAGTCGCATTTTGCTAGCCCGCTAGACAATCCCTTAAAACAAGAAGTATGACTTCGGAAGAGAGAGCGGAAGTTAACTTGCAACCAAATGTGGCATTAGTGTCTCGGATAGAGCCGCAACCCGCAGAGGGCATTGGCGTCTCAAACACAAAGGGGCGAGTCGCGAAACCGAAGTCATCTTCTCGCAAAGACTCGCCGCAGAAAAAGAAGTAGACCACAACAAGCATGGTCTACTTTGAGACCAGATTTCATGAACTGGTTGTGTAATCGGTCGCAATGCCTCACCAGATTTGGAATTGATTACTAGCAGTGAGGAAGGATGGCTAGACTACCATGCGGGGCTGGTAAAAGATGCCGAGGGGCTTTTAAGCTTCAATGATGGAGCTAGACCCCGAAAAGAGTGAGCAAGAGAGGTATACATGGATAGTGGGTAATATTAGCCGCACTACCGCAATATGATCACGAAGTTGCAAATTTGAGTAGTCATCGCTGAGGCTAGAGTTGAAAGAAAAAGCCGACATGGAATGCGGCGTGGACCAACAGAAGTTGAAGAAAGAGGCCCATCAACCCCCATCTTGTTAAGAAAGTGTTGGCAAAACCATAAAAGCCAAACGCCCCGGTGAGACAGATAGGGAGTGGGAAGCTCGTAGAAGAGCGGATGCCAAGACTACTTGGTTTGCCATGGTAGATTCATCACAAATAATAAATAGACAAATCTAATTGGTTCTCGGTTCATATGGTGCAAAGGTGTATAAGTGCAATATTTTAGGGTCTAGTTTTATTAAAGATGAACCTTATTGTGTAAAACTTCAACATAATAATTTTCAGCATAGTACGTAACCCAATAAGTTAGTGGAAGCTATGTTTGAAGAACATGAGGGAGTCAGAATGCAAGTTAGGCACGGGTGTATAATACTGTTGCATTGGTAGCACAACCGCCTAGAAAGACAAGGCTTAATTTTCCCTTTTTGGAATGGAGGTTCGCTTGGCAACCTTCTTTACAAGTCATGGGTCCAATGCCTTTGCAGAGCTTGCATTTAAGAAGTTGGGAGCTGTCCCCGAGTTGAGATCGGACTTGAGGCTGCTTGAGGAGCCAGAAAGAAAGAATTATTTGTTGCCTCTAGGGTTGGGGACTTAGCAATGTCATTCTCAGAAGGGCTACTTAAAGCTCCATCAAGAAAGATATTTGCATATGGACTTGCATCCCGGGCAATATATTGCTCCATTTTGATTATGGAAAGGAGAAGGGATGTATTAATCCTCGTGTGTACATTGGCATTTGTGATTGGGGTGAATCCGTGTTGATCCACGAGACAGTGGAGGTAAAACGATGGCATTACAAGGGTATGGATGGCGAAGGTAAGAAAAGAATTGAGATGGAAAGGGCTAGGCATCCATATATGCATGATGATCTTTTTTTTGGTAGTGGCTCGAAGACAGTGCCTGCAAGGGTTGACTTTGATTTACACGGGGCAGCGTACATTGTCTACTACTTAGCTGACTTTGCTAGTAAGTACTCCTACATGGAGTCAATAGGAAACTTGGAGCAACAAGGCAAGCATCGGAGAATGTGCGACTATTTGAAACATTGCGTTGAGTCGCCAATGAGGGACAAAACGAAAAATTTGATATGGCCCAGCTACTTGACACAATGCGGGCGCATTGCTCTCCAATTCCGTGCGAGGCCACAATTGGAATCGAGATTGATTCTTCAACTTGGCCAGGGTGGCGACGATGCATTAGACCAAGCTGGTCCTAGTCACGCCTAGCGTGCATATTCACTTACATTCAAACATCCTTGTATTACATAATATTCCAACTAAATTCATTAAATGAAACATTATTGTCTGATGCTACATGAAAGATTATTGTCTATGTGTGTTGTGTAGCTTAGTTTTCCTTTTCGTGTGTTTTTTGTGTTATTTATTCTATGCTTTTTTATATGTCGCAGCTAACGAACATTATAAAGACAAGAAGTCAAAGCACACCTATACAAGTCAGTCAGTGCACCTATAGAAGTCAGCAGTCCAAATTATGTCCCACCTAACAGATCGAAGAATTGAATCCCCGACACACGGAATGCCGGTGGCGTCGAGCAGGAGGGATCAAGATGGATTTTCGGTTCCCTCTAATTTGAGGACCCCCTCTACTCGATCTCCTTGGCATCAAGGGTTGGAGAACGAGCTTGAGATGTCACCGCTTTAAGAAATGGAGAGAGCAAAGAAGACATGCAAGGGCGAATGAGTTTCGCGACGCCGGCAGAGTTAAGAAGGTTCGCGTCGCGATGGATGAAGTTTCAAAGAGGGGATAATTGCACCATCACGAGGTGCATAATGTAGTCGGGCGGCGGGGCACGGCTATTGTCCAAGTGGAGCAGACTACGACGATGTAATCACAAATTTGGACAAGAATGAGTTTGAAAGTGAGTGGCCTAGTAGACGGGGTAAGTATAAGGCTCACGAGTGCAAGAATGCTGTGGTTCGAGCAAAAGCACTCGAGCGTCATGTCCAAGTGAAGGGACATTTACCCCATAACGGTGAGTTTAGTAAGAGTTTTGCGCAGCAAGTATACTACGAGCTTGTGAAGGAAGTGCCCGTGAAGGAAGTGCCCATTCCTTTGGGTGGCACATGCCATGCAAACCCATTTGGGTATTCAGCGCATGTGCCACCCAGAGGAATAGAGTACAGATTATAGGTCTGGATAGCATTCAAAGCCCAATTTGGCATACCGAAGTGTCTTCCAACTCGCTCACCCTGGCTTAGTCTCTTTCGTTTTCTGTTTTGTGTATCTAATTTGCCCCCTAGGATGACATCGCTCACTCAGGTGGCGAATTAGATACGCCAAGCAGGAAACTCGAAAAGGGAGTAAGCCAAGAGCGCAACCCTCTTGAATGGAGCGTGATCCTTCGGGTTAATTGGATGTTAGTGATTGATGAGTTCAAGCATCGAGACTTCCCAATCTTTCTTTCCCCTCCTCTTTGGGTAATGTAGCTTAGTTTACATGCTAAGTTCCATTGTTCAAAGAGGGGTGAAAGCAAGGGTTGGGAAGTCTCGATGCTTGTACTCGTGTCTCTTTCATCCCGGCCCGAGCGTGATCCTCTTGAATGGTTGCCAAATCGCCATTTGGATGCCATCCGACCTATAATTTGTACCTCCATTCCTTTGGGTGGCACATGCCATGCAAACCCATTTGGGTATTCGAGCATGTGCCACCCGAGAGGAATAGAGTACGATTATAGGTCCGGATAGCATTCAAAGCCCAATTTGGCATACCGGGTTATTCCCGACTTGGGTACCGGCACCTTGTGAACCTTCGATGGATCGATTCGTCCCCGGCTGGTCCGGTCGGCTGTTTGGCCCCTTCACATGCGTAGATTACTTCTCATCGAAGATTCTCGGGCGCATAAGAGGCAAGCAACAACGGAGGTCGAGACGGGTCTGATCCAACGAAGGTTTTCGTGGCAATCTTGGTTACACATGAAAGAAACATAGAAAGAAACATAGAAAGAACTATCATACATTAACGAAACATTTGTGACAAAAATTATAACCAAAAACTTCTTTTTATTAATAGTGCCGGGGACGGTTACAATAGTATGAAAATCCTCAAGACCAATTACAATGTGATCAAGATACTCATCACATCATTTTTCTAGGCGCAAATTTCTTCATCGGGCTTCATCATTTGCGCTTCCATCCTCTTCTTTGGGAACCTAGGTTCAACCTCCGATGACCCTTTCCTTTAGTGAAACGCCCTCGAGACGTGTTTTTCCTAGCCCGCTCTCGCTTGTCAAGGTAAAGCGCAAAGGTGAGTCCGTTGATCACGTAAGCCCGATCACGCCATCAACCGCATTGCTCGAACTCGCCTTTTCAGATCGGACTCCTCGGTATCCTCGCCGTCGGCCGATCCGGCTCCGAGAATATGGCTTGGTCTATATCATCTTCGTCATCAACGGCGGGGTACGCTTGAATGTCTTCATCAACATGGCTTGCGGCATTTATTGCAAGCATCTCGCCCTCACCGCCTTCGAAGCCGTCCTCTTCCACTTCGAAATCGCATCCATGAAAGGAAATCAGAAGCTTATCGATTGCGGATGTACCATCGTTACGATTCAATAGCCGCCAGTTTGAGAAGTTGTATACAAGTTTGTCGCCGCTTTCTTATGTAGCAAGCGATTGCGGGTGACACCGTGTGTATGTACTTATAGGCACTCCAATTCCTCTCACTTGCACTATTGGAAGATACCAAAGAGAGGATAGTCATTGCAATTGCCTCGCAAGGTATCGAAAACTTGCCCATGGGCTTGCCACCATGCATATGATTCCATATTTGGTTCCTTCTTATGACTCTCCGGTCGTCGTGAAGCTCTTCATCCGCCCACCTTCCACTCGTGTTCTCGGTATTCGCTAACTTCGGCAATGAAAAGCTTGTAGTCCGAGCTGTTGGGATAGAACATTTTGCAACCTTCTTCAACGACCCCATCACTTCTTTATCCGTATGCTGGTCCATATCGTGGTTGTGTGGGTCTAAGGCATGCGCTGGCGCCATGAAGATCAACGTATGACTTCTTCCATCGCTTCATTGAAGTCTCCGGTAGTGTGCTGCGCTTTAGCATTGTCAAATGGCGCATTGGGACCATCACGTTCTAGGAAGGATTGAATGGAGTGCCAACACCTCCGACCTTTCCGCTTGCCTTCAAGAATCAAGGGTTTTGATGGCATGACAAACAAAGGTTGCATGCACCTCACAACATTTTTACACCTTTCCAAAATGTCTCCCCAAGCATTTCTCGAAGGGCGCAGCTTTGTTGTCGGTGTTTAGCGGCATTTTTCCCTTTCGCCTTCTTTCCCAATCAAAAACTCTCAGATGATTAAAGGTTGAGATAATCCAATCACGACACTTCAGCACTCTTTCAAGACAGATATAATTGGAACCAAACCGAGTTTGCCCAGGATTCATGAGTGCTAGGCTCTTCTGACGCAATGACTTGTAAATGGCATAAATTGCCGGCTTCTTTGTGATGAATTTTACAAGCCGACGCTTTACGAATGGGATCTTTGAACCACGCGTCTTTGTGGAGAACCAGTCCTTCAAAGAATAGGTTCGTGGCAATGGCATTGGCAACTAGTAGCATGCAACCCTGGAAATTCGGCCTCCAGTAATTGACCCGCTAGCTTGCAATTAGACGCGTTATCCATTACAACTTGAAATATTCTCTTCGGTCCAAAACTCTCTATCACGGCCTTTGTTTTCTGAAAAATCCAATCTCCGGTCACTTGGTCGGGTTTTGGTTTCTACGGTTTTCAAAAATACTTCACCCCCGGATACACGATCATGAAATTAATAAGATGGTCCTTGTTTACATTGCTCCAACCATCGGTCACTAATGAAGCCGGCAGCTTGATCCTACGACACAACTTCATCTCCACCCTCTCAACCATTTTTCCATGTATTTCATCAACCATCTTATTGTTGGCATGCTTGTATGAAGGCGCCTTAAAAGCCGGTCCTGCTTTGGCAACTTCTTCAAGGCTTCTTTCATTGCTTTATGCTCCAGAATATGTGGAGACAGCCCAGCATATAAAAATGCCTCTACAACCTTCAGTTGTGTCTTCTTCAATTGCTCTGATGTTAAGCAATGATCAACCCTCTGTTGCTTCGTCTGTCTTTCCACTATTTCAATTGTCTCTATCATTCTCTGTTCTCCCGTGCTTGTACCTATTGACCCTAGTCCGCCCTCTGATCGGTATGCTGTCCCAACAGGGGGGGTGGTATAGTTATCTTAAATGCCGCTACGCCTACCCACGCTCTTGAGTATTCGTAACTTCGTCTTTTTCTCATATTATTCTTCGTTTTATGTATCCCATCCGGTCGAGACAATCTCGATGGCATCCTTTCATAAGTCGGCAGATGCGGTACAAGTTGCGACACCGACGCCTCGCTTCACGTAAGATGTGAGCTCAATTCTTGTTGCGTAACCATTTACCGATGTGTATCCACAAAACACACATTCCCACTCGTTTCGCCAAACTCTTTCACAAACTCCCATTACGGGCCTCTTTTCCGACCACCAACTCGATCATCAGCGACCATGTGCATCGAGTTGCGCCCCGTCGTTACCGCCACGCGCACACGCAGCCCTCCTCGCACCTCTAGAGGTAGATGCATGACCACTGCCTGCACCTCCGTGAGGTAGATGCATGACCGGTAGCCACCATTGCTCTTCCGGACCGGTGACAATGTCTCTTAATCGACTCCTTGATTACACGAACTAAAGGAAGACGATATATGCAAAGGAGCAAGCTCACAATGCATATGTTACGCCGACGTTAAATCGCGCGAGAATCAAGGGGGTTGGACGGGACCCTATAGGATATTCTATGGAAGCGATGCCAACCCAAAGTTGGAAACCACCGGACGGAGTAAACTCACGTTCCAAAGATCCAACGTCGCCGCGGACTCGAAAAACGACACCTCAAAGGCAAACCGTTTCCCAAGGAGTGTTTTGACTCAACCTGGCGGTCAACGTTCGAGGTGAATTCTAGGGCTAATCACGTTTTTCTTAAATATACTATTAACAGTGCCACAAAACAGGTCAAACAATTGGGCAAATATTTTTTGCTTAGTAAATCGGGCAAAACAGCTAGAAAATTTTCGCGTACGCGAAAGGAACAAACCGCAGCGTCTGAAAATATTTTCGCGACGTGAAGATTATGTTTCGCGTGCACGCCGGTTCAAAATATTTCGGCAGACGCGAAAAACATTAACCGCTCAGACGCGAAAAAATTCGGCGACGCCGGAGGCGTCGTTTTTTCTGCAGAAAAAAAATTGGTTTCGGCGACGCCGCGAATCAGAATCTTCGCCAGCGTCGCCGAAATTTTTTCAGCGACGCTGCGGTTTTGTTGCTTTCGCTGTGACGCCGAAAATTTTTCACGCCGGAATTGTTTTCCGCCCGATTTTTATGCGTTTTATCACGGCAAATTTGTGCCAGATCATTCAATTCATAATGTATTCCTCGTATAAAACGCGTCTGGCCGTTTGATCCTATCCCTGGCACAATCACAAATTTGTCTGACGATGTTGTTATCTACATCCTAATAGAAATGAGTTACTGCTGGAGACTGTCTTCAAGAAAATGAAATATGAATCATTATTTCATATCTGGCCAATTCATAATTACTTAATTCCTTTGTGCCCAAACGAAACCAAGAATTGATATCAACTGAAACTGCCCTTTTGTTCGAAACCCACAGGGTAGTTATGCCAAACCCATAATACAACGCACTTCAAGCAAGAAGGCAATACCTCGATGCAGAGTGTTTGGGGTCTGCTGTTTCTACAAATAACTTGCATGTATATGCTGGTTGAAAATGGCAGTCCATGAATTATGGTCAATGTGATGCTGTAAATAACAAAATTGCCAAGGAAGGCAAATGCTTGTGGAGCCATTAAATAGGAATGCTAATATATGAAAGTTTTGAAGGAGACAAAACAAGCACCTCTCTCCGGAAGAAGCACAAGTCTACCAAAACAAGAAATCCCTACTGAAATCCAAAAGCCATCTCATTTCCAAAACAAGAGCAATTGAAATTTAAAAGCCTCGAAAGAAGCCCAAAGCGTGCCTCGTGTGCTTCACTGCATCGACCGCCTGAGCATGCCTCATTCTGTCTGCCATGTGTTCCAAACCATAACCACGCATTCCAAATCCTAACATTCTAACGTAGAAAATGTAGAAGAAAATGATAAAAACCTTCGCTGCTCTGAAACTCTATTTCTACCGTCAACATATAAAATCATATGGTAGACTTGTCGCTTTTCACAATCTCGAAACCTTTTGGATAAAATAGTTCTTGTGATACACCAAAAGGGGATGCTTTGGTATGTATATGTAGCACAATAACAAGGAATTCCAGGGGTTTGATATGGATGCATAAATCACTATTCCTAAATACCATAGACCATACTCCTAAAACAATTAAATAGGTTATTATTGAAAAAAAAAAAAACAAAAAGAGAAAAAATATAGATTCAATAAAAAAAAAAATAAGCACATTAGTTTGTTGGTTGCATTGGTTAAAGCACTCTTATTAGGATATTGAATTATTTTGGTAGAGGTTCGAATCTCTGTGTCTCAAAATCTGAAACCTTAGGCGAGCCTGTATAGAGAGGAATCCCAATATTTCATATTCCAAAACCTCAGGCGAACCTGTATTCCATGTTTCAAAATTATAGGCACCCCCGACCATAATCAAAACAGGAGGCACCCAGAGGCCCTAACATATGATCGGGGCCGTAGGATGGACAAATTTGACGACTGAGTATACCTCCTTTGGTATGTATAGTTCATGGGATTACAGAAAATGAACAAATTATGAGTATCAACAACAAGACTTCCATTGTGCAGCATGCATTGGAACCAAATGAGAGCAACTTGGCAGAGTCCTCTCTCAGGCAAGTACCTTCTATTGATGAACCTTTTTATTGACAATAATTGTACTTTTAAATTTTCGATTAATAGAATGTTTGATCTTGTGCCTGGGTAAGTTACTGATGATAATGACATCGAGTGATAAAAAAACTAGAGAAAGGATGAACTCTTAGATAATAATACTCTATTACCTAACCCTAAAGTTTTCTCTAAAAGCTTAGGTCAATAAATTATATAGTGCGTGTAAAACCATTACTTTGTAATTTTATATTTTCTGTGATCAGGTAATTGCAGTTAAAATATCGATTGAGTGCTTTTGATTACAAATAAAAACATCCTTCAAGGAAAAAAAGTAGGTGTCTTATCGAAAAGAACCTTCCTTCTAGAAGGTAAAAAATGAAGAGAGTGAAAAGTAAAAAACAAATAAAAACATCACGTTGAAGAAAAGATATAAGAGTTGAATTGACTTGAATCGAACTGAATTATATCTCTACGTCCATTGAGGCCAAATCAATCTATAGGACAAATCATGCTGTTAGACAGTAAAATTTCTGCCTAAAAAGAATCTTCATATCGTTCCCATTTACACCACTTTTTATCAGCTTCTGAAAAATAGATATACAACACACCACCCCAAATTGCAGTGATGCAATATGACATAATCTCATAGAAGATTACAAGCCAATGCCACTTTACAGAACAATTTGACTCTGAAAATTGAGGCACTCCATCTGCATCACGTTGAAAGAGTGATCTGCGCTCAGGGGGGATTGTATGTCATACTAGATAGATGATAGGCACCAACATATGAATACATGTGGCAAGGAGAAAGGAAGAAATGCCACCAACGAATAGGAGTTCCTTGCAGTTGTGAATCCCTCCATGTATATGAGTCATATAGGACCTCCATGACACTAGAGGGATAACTAGAAAAACATAAACTAGGTGAAAAGCAAGGGGCTTGAATTGTGCTATATATTTTACCCAAGCAGATCTTCTGGGTTGGGCATGGGTATTAGTGCTGCCCGTGGTTAGGTAAGTGTAGGTAAATATAGATGGAAAAGTTGTACGTAGTATTGTTTCCAGAAAAAAAGGTGTCATCCACCAAAAGTGAGATTCTTCCCGGTTTCTACTTACAATATGTTGAGGAATTCCCCACCATTCAACAATCCAGGTCAATCTCCATATAACTAAGTATGAGGCAAGGTAAGCAAAGAATTGTCTCATTTCTAGATAATCGCCTATAGAAAGTTTGAGGTGAAATGCAAGAGTGCAAATAAAGATTAATAACATGATAAGGTTCAGAAAGGATAGGTAGTAATAAGATGTGTAGGAAAAGAATATGATTTTATCTAGGAAGTTAAGTTTGCTTTCCTTACCGAACAAGCTCTTACGTTTGTTGAAAAACTGTTGAAGGGCCCCCATACACCATCGCTCACGCTGCTTAAGATATCTATCTAATGACCAAGGGGCCAATCCCATTTGAAGCCTGTTATTTAAATACACAGCTCTATAGCCTGCTCCAAGCAACACATATGCTGTTATGCAATCTTCAGTTATGGACTCATGGCAATATCCACCAACGGAATCGAGGTGTTTACGTCTGAATATAGCACCTGTGCCCACACATGTAGGGCAACCCCATATGTGACGCTGGAGCAATATCTTCTCGTAGAACAATGCATTTGCATCATTGAGTGGGTCTCCAGCAGGAAGGTTGTAAAAGGTCTGAGGAACTTGAACAAATGCTATATTTGGAGAGTGAATGAGATGGGGAAGAAGTGTGCGCAAAAAGGAGGGGTGCATTATCATATCAGCATCTACCATTGCCACGTATTCAGCATTCGAGTGGGCAAGGCCATAATTAAGATTCCCTGATTTGTAGTGGTGAGGGACTCCAGGAATCTAAACATAAAAGAAATCTATTAGAAACGTAATGCGGAAAAAAACAAAAACAAAAACAAAAAAAAAAATGCAAGAAAAAAAAAAAAAAAAAAAAAAACGTATATTACAAGTACCTTTTTCCTGCGCAGATAGGTAATCTCTGTTCCTCCGGTCTCCATGGTCAAGGATTCGACATAAACCTTCAAATCATCATCCGTTCCATCATCCAGCACTAAAATTTTAAACTTGTCTTTGGGATAATCCATTGCTAATAAAGCCAGAATGGTGTCCACCAGAACATCAGTAGCTTCTCTGCAGCAAGGCAGAAGTATATCCACGGTGGGAAAATCCTTCTCATCCTGTGGCAGCTGAGATGGACGCTTGAGATTTAACCATGGCGGTATCAGAAGCTCTGTGCTGTATATGAAACCGTGTAAATAATAGCCGCATTCACACAGCAGGATGATTATGACCCACGGAGAGGCAAGAACTTCTCTGTATTCCTTGATATAGAGCCTGATTTTGAAACCCAGATATGCAGTAAAGGAAAGAATGTGAGCCAAGACCATGAAACTGACGATAATGTATTTGAACAGAGCCTTGAAACTGATTGCTTCCTTCTGCAACAGAGGGATTTTGAGATCGTCCTCTTTTTCCTCCAAGAAACCCATGCTGTCACTGATCTATGAGAGGACTGAGGCATTCTGCATTCTCCAAAAACCCATTCACGGGGCCCTAAAGGCCTGCTTCTGGCGTTATTTGTAGTCATTAAGTTGCTGAAAATTTCCATCCTTTTTCATCATATCTTAGTGACTCAGGCGTGTTACTAAAGAAGTCTCCTCTTTATTACCACTGTCTCTTAGCACTATATGCTTATTAACTTATTATTCTTCTCCACTAAGCAGACGTTGAAATCAAGCATAAGGTATAGGATTCAACGACAAACTTGCACATGCTATAGGCATATTCACATGTGTAACTCCTTGACTTTATCACAACGTGTTTATATAAAAATCAGAGATGATAAACATGCAGTACACGCACATTGCAGTTCCAAGGTTCTCAACCTTAAACCGTGGCCGAATTACAGGGCATCTGGATTATGCTATACTCCCAGCAATTCTTTTAGCTTTTATTTATAGTAGTGGGATAAGAAAATAAGACTCATGGTAGTTGTAACTTGCAAAACAATGTTCTAATGTCGTTAAATAGTAGATCTCAGAACAAGGCTAGGCATATACTGGTAAAATGATATTTCACAACTTGTTAGTATCACAGCTGGAGGTGTCGACGCAGAGAAAATGAATAAAGATTCAACCTTCTCTGTCTTGTCTTTTGTTTGACAATTTTTCGAACCTTACAAAATGATATTTCATAACTTGTTCGTATATCACAGCTGGAGGTGTCGAAGCAGAGAAAATGACTAAAGATTCAACCTTCTCTGTCTTGTCTTTTGTTTGACACTTTTTCAAACCTGTAACACAATTGTTTGAAAACTTGTAATCTATTAACTTCCATGAATTCACCAGCATCTAATACATGATTTCTTTTCCACGATGAACATAGCTAATAGACAATTTACAATTATTTAGCAATTAAAAAAGTAGTCATACCAATACCCCCAAAATAAATTTTTCATATTAATATTGCCAACCATTTTCAAAGCATCCAGAAGCATATTTCTTCTGTAGGATTATACAAGACACATCTTTGAAGAAACCTTTCCCTGGAGAAATCTTCACAAGCCAGACTTCAACTTCTTAGTAATTTTTGCAATGTACTGCCCTTGGTGAAACGCTTGCTCCAATTCAAGCTTTGATGGCTGACGAGTTCCGTCCCCTGCAAAGGTACCAGCTCCATAGGGAGAGCCTCCTTTGACCTCGTCCATTTCAAACATACCAGCACCAAAGGTATAACCAATAGGAACAAAAATCATTCCATGATGAGCAAGTTGAGTTACCGCAGTCAAACTGCAGCAACAGAAAGACATAACAATGTGATCAATACAAACTATCTTCTAGGTAGTTTATGACAAAAATGTGACTTCATAGGCCAGGCAGAACATACGCTGTTGTTTCTTGACCTCCACCCTGGGAGCCTGTACTAAAAAATATTCCTGCAGGCTTGCCAGCTAGAGCTTGTCCGCGCCACAATCCTCCTGTGCCATCTATGAAAGCTTTGAATTGAGCTGCCATCATTCCAAATCTAGTTGGGAATCCAAAAATAATTCCATCTGCATCTGCTAGCTGTGCAGGCATAATGCATGGTACATCTGATTTAGGAGCTGCACCCATTTTTCCTAATATTTCTTCTGATAATGTCTCGGGTACCTGAATAGATAAATAATTATAAGGAAATCTGCATATTAAACATGTATCTGCGATGCATTTTCTATGCCCTTAAGATTCTCGAATGTTAAGTCGTGAATGTTGTTAACTAGGCAATTTTTAGAGCAAATAACAACCCAGGCATAAATAAATGCCTCCTTGGCAAACTTAATACTCCTAAAATAATTTAAAATTAGGTTTGACAGGATGGTATTCAATGAGAAATGTCTGGCATAATGATGATTGAGATAACTGAGACATCTCAGGGAACTGTTAGCTGTTCATAGCAAAAAGCCCCAAAATCTACAGATATGAAACATGACATTATGATCTCTAATGATCAAATCATACCTGCCAGAGTGAAGCCTCAACACCTTCAACTGAATCAGCACCTCTTTTGATTTCGTGGGCGAGTTTTTCCACATGTCCATACATGGAGTAATACCTAAATCATATCAAACATTCAAATCTCTGGCCATAATCACCTGCTAGCAAGCTAAAGCATGATATGATCCACCATTCACATTCAAGAAGCTCTAAATGATTTTGCCGGAAGATAAGATTGATGGAAAAAAAGATTCTGCTGTTCGATACAAGGAAAGTTTAAGAAGCTTACACGACGTAGAGCTTGGAAGCCATTTGTATGAAGGAGCTGCTGCTAGATGAGTTCTTGGCCATGGTGTGGGATATATATTGACATTGTATGAAAACGTCATGCTACCGTCTGGTCTGACGCAAGAGAACGGAGTGCGAAGATGCTATAGAAAGATCATATACAATATATACATGCCACATGTTTTGCCACGTCAGTCCCAAATGCCTTTGACATCATTCTGTCGCAAGAATGACATATTGATCATTTGGTGTGACTCAGGGCTGTATGTAAAATATTTGAAATCCAGTTTTAAACCAAACCCACCCAATAAAATGATTATAATACTAGCCCAGTGTTGATGGGCATAAGTTGACTGCATAAACGTTAGAATATTACATAAATGGAAGAGTTCATAGAGTGTGTGTTGCTGGGCATAAGTTGACTGTGTGTTTATCTCTTAAAAACTCTTGTATGAGCGTCACGCTCAAACAAATGTTGAACATTATTTGAATAGAAAAAGTTGCTAGGCTATAAGGCTGTCCTGATATTTGTAGGATTGGACTTAAATTGCTATGGTGTTGCTGGGCTATGAGATTGGTCTTAAATTGCTATGTCGTTGCTAGGCTATAGAATTGAACTTAAATTCACAAAATTGCGCAACTTGAAGATAATAGAAATCTGAACGCACTGGTCTGCCCAATACATATCACCAACCTCTTTTCGTCCTCTTTCTTCAACGAAAGGGTCTTTCCATGACTCCTTTCTGTTTGCGATCTGGACTGGAAGAGATAAAATCAAGTTAGAGAAGTGACCCTACAGACAATACAAATAGTTCTAAGGTCTTAAATTGCTATGTTCGTTGCTAGGCGAACATTTTCTAACGTAAAGTTAGAGGGGGAGGATATTTCCTGCCACGTGGCGCCATCGTAGCCACACAACTCTGATTACTCCGTTATCAGCCAGCACCGGAGGAGATGAAGCCAGGCATCGGAGGACAGGAAGCGAGCTACAACAGATTATAAGTTTTAAGAACGCTTGTAATATGGGGAAATATCCTCCCCCCTAACTTTACGATCATTTGGTGTGACTCAGGGCTGTATGTAAAATATTTGAAATCCAGTTTTAAACCAAACCCACCCAATAAAATGATTATAATACTAGCCCAGTGTTGATGGGCATAAGTTGACTGCATAAACGTTAGAATATTACATAAATGGAAGAGTTCATAGAGTGTGTGTTGCTGGGCATAAGTTGACTGTGTGTTTATCTCTTAAAAACTCTTGTATGAGCGTCACGCTCAAACAAATGTTGAACATTATTTGAATAGAAAAAGTTGCTAGGCTATAAGGCTGTCCTGATATTTGTAGGATTGGACTTAAATTGCTATGGTGTTGCTGGGCTATGAGATTGGTCTTAAATTGCTATGTCGTTGCTAGGCTATAGAATTGAACTTAAATTGCTATGTCACTGCTGGACTATTAGGCGGTGGTTGTCCTGTCCTTGACATTCATAGAATTGGACTTAAATTGCTATGTTGTTCCTGGGCTATAAGGTGATTGTTGTCCTGACATTTATAGGATCGGACTTGAATTGCTATGTCATTATTGGGCAAATTGCTATGTTGTTGCTAGGCTATAAGTTGAACTTAAATTGCTATGTCATTGCTGGACTATTAGGCTGGGCTATAAGGCAATTGTTGTTCTAACATTTATAGGATTGGACTTGAATTGCTATGTCATTGCTAGGCCGATTCTTATTGTCATTAAGATTGGACTTGAATTGCTATGTCATTGTTATGTTGTAGGATTTGGTTCCATTGTGTATACTTTACACCCAAAGCACCTTGTGGCATTTGGGCAATTGAAGTAATTCAAAGCTCAACAGAAATCCAAGTTGTTGTTTGGCATAAGTTGGAATGTCAAAATGGTGTGTGCTATTTGATGGGCTTTTACATTAAAAATAGCATTTCTATACATCATGGCAAAGATACCAAACCAAATCGCTGGCATAACAACCACATGGTCCATCTGCAAGACAATCACAATGTAGGATCCCATGGAAAAAAAAAAAAAAAAAAAAACATTAGTCGGAGTAGAGTAGATATGATTGATCCCATGAACATCTTTACCTTAGATTCCTATGAAACTCAACTAAATGCTTATAAGATCGAATATTTCAACTATTGAAGGTCGGTCCCATGAGCTAAGAATGACTTTAACTTATTATAAGAGTCGTAATTTAATCCGATGCTTGCATAGCAGCATGCATATTAAACCAGAGCAAGATTAGACCTTACCTGAGTTTAAAGAGTCCCTCGCACAATTTTCCCAAGCAAAATAATTGCCAAGACAACCAAAATGTTATGATTCCAGCCGGCCTCATTTTGATCTATTGAAATGGAGCAAGATCTTCTTGGTCAAACCCGTTCCCCTTCAAGGAAAACGAAGTGCGCATATTTTTGTGTTGAAAGATAACATGCTTGGTGACTATTTCAAAATAAGCTCCTTGTGATTTCAAACAAAGAAACGTGAATCTGTACGTGAGTCTTAGATTAAATGGGGTGTGTTGAAATATGATTATTCAATATTTTTGGGGGGGTTGAAAGCTTTGGCATACATTCTTCGGCTTTTTGAGCTCAAGCTATTTCCAAATTCAGCAATAGTAAAACCCTAATTGCTATGCACCCGATAAATTAAGGCAGCAAATGGTGGCAAAAGCCATGTGTGAATAACAAAAGAAATCTAGAGAACTACTGCAATGGATGTGGTAGTCCAAGGTGTTATACCTTAGATCAACTTAAACACCATGCATCTATGCTTAATCCCATTTCTTTATAGATGCCACCATTCAAAGAAAAAAAAAAACCACTTTAGATGGTAGGATACAATTTTTCGCAATTTTGCACAAATTTTTTATTCAAAATGTAGAATATCCAGATTATATTAACTAAAGGATCCATAACAATTAGAAGTTCTTTACATGTGATATAGTCTTACCAAATCCGAGCCATTGAGGTACCTGCTATTGAAAGCATGTTTTAACGTGTCTTGAAGCATCACATGGTGGTCGATTTGCAATGTAATAAAGACAGTCATTGGGATGATGACAAATCCAGGGCCTGTCTTGGCAGCTGGGCCCACAAAAGAAACAGCCGCTGAGCTTACTAATTATATGGATTCAAGGGGCACAGAAAGGCAAATTCACGGGAGTAAAATATCATGCAATAATATTATTGCAAACTCCTAAAACATCTATCTTCAAAGTATTTTGGTAGATTCTGTCATTTGCCACCCATGTATAGGATACAAACTCCTGCCTGTAAAAGGATTAGAAATGTTTATATGCCATCTAAGGTTCACCATATTGTAAATATATCTAGAATAGACCCATTTGTTGCCGTATCCATCATCAAAATAGATCTGTCATGTTACCTGCACTTGGTCTTCCTCCATGACCTTCGATTTTTTGTCCTCACTATTATACTCTTATGAGTGAGTCTGCATGATTTATTCTTCTTATTAAAATGCATGCCTTCAAGTTCAAAAAGGTGGAGGGCAAGAACACACCCTAAAATTATCATATACCATCCTGTGGTTAGCTTCTGTCTTTTGCCACACAGGTATACAATACAAACTTCTGCACATAAAAGGATTATGTATTATAGCCCTTTCAAACTCAATATTGAATGCTGAACTTTGCTAATAAAGATTTTGGCAAACCTCTATTTCTTCCATAGTAATTCCCATCTTCTGTATCGTGAGTTTTGCAGATAGCAACTTTGTGGCTCCTGCTCCATATCCACCAGTAAAATATGTAGGAATGGGCGCCTGCTGAACTCCGCCTGCAAGAAGATCATGCAACAAAACCACAATCATTAGCAACATACTGATGCTCAAACCTGAAAAGTTACATTTCATTAGCAATGATTCTAAATATTACGGGTAAAAGCACGCTGTGGTGTTCCAATTCGGCTGTCCCCCCTGTCCCCCCAAAATGTGGCATTGCATCCACCACTTTATGAAAGTATAATTATGGCACCGCTCAACTACCGTTATTTAAGAATAGAGTCCCAATTTGTGGGGGAAATTCTAATTTCAAAAACTAAAATTCAAATTCCTATTCTTTGGCCCCTTCCTGTTCTTTGCCTACATCCTGTTCTTTGGCTCCCTCCCTGCTGCAAGCTCCATTCCATTGTGGATATGGATGTCAATGAGGTAATCTGTCCACAAACTGGCATTTCAGACAGGAGAAAACGAAGAAGAACCAAGGAACAAGAAATGTTGAAGAAAAGACGCCAGAGGAAAAAAAGAAGAGAAGAAAATTGGAGCTTGCAGAATTGGCAGAAGGATCCGGTTCATCAAGAAGTGCAAGCAGTAAACGCCGTATTGTCCTTAATTTGCTAACGTCTTTCCATAAACAAACCAAAATAATGGAGGATAGCATGAAGAAAGAAATTTTACTTGAGTTTTTGAGGGATAAAACATTGGAAAAATTCATAGGTGAAGAATTAAAGGATTTGGAAGCCAAGAGCATCGTTATAAGGAGCCTCTGGGACTCCATGCAGACTGTCAAACTCTCTACCAGCAATGACTGCCTAGCAGCCAAGAATAGCTGCCTTGCAATGTCTGTACCACGCCGTGCAGATTCTGAAACAAGTGACAAAATCAGCCAGCGAGATCTTGGAAAGGTATTAGGTGTTCACCAAGAAACCTGCAAAAGGCAAAGAAAACGAGGGAAGAGATCGATTACAATGGTGGGAAATGGATTTCTTACAAGAGGGCTAAAAGATTCGATGCAATTTCAGATGAACATATAGAAAAGATTCAAAATTTTTGGATTGAGAACACCAGAGTGTCACCTAACACAAAGGATGTTAGAACTAGAAGATTGGAGAGAAATATAAGAGAAGAACATGCTGCCCACTATCTGGAGGAATCACAGGTTAGTTTATTTCTGTTATTCATGTTTTCTTAGTTATGGTGCTTAGTGTGGTGGTGCATGTGGTGGTTATTGTGTTGTACAGTGATTGTGGTGTACTGTATACAGCATGTGAATTGTGTGTAGTTGACTCTAGTCTGAAATGCAATATTTAATGTTTGGAATATTAGAACATGACAGAATTGAGCACTCCTTTACTGAGTGTGTGTATAGTCTAAAAATATTTGAGAATGATAGATAACTAACTGATCCTAAGAAGTACAAATTTTTGTTGAATAAAGACAAATTTTTGTCAGATTCAAGCACAGCTCTATTGGAAAGTATAATATATTAGCAAAAGGATCTTACAAAATTTGGCTTTACCAAATTTGGCTTTCCATTGAAAGCTCTGTACCCGAGAACTAAAATTACATGCATTTCCTAAGTAGCAGGAAATGCTGGTATAACTGGCTCGAGAACTGGTGCATCCAAAATTATTGTTTTCTGCACTAAAGCATCTAAGCTTTCTGCAGTCATCCCAGAATTTAACAGGATGAGGTTTGCCAGTACTTCCTGCATCCCCTAGTGGTAAGAACGCAACCCTGCCAATAATTCCCACTGTTGCAGACTCAGACCAGACAAGTGGCAGAGAACAAATAAACCAGCTGACCTTGCAGCAGCATGTAACATAAGGTCATGGACCTTGTCTAAGAACTCACTTCCTGTCAATCTGCCCCCAAGCATAGCCATTGAAGGCCCAGCATCCAGTCTGTTGTATGCCTTTAGGTTGGATTCGAAATCAGCAAAGAAGGTGGATCTACGCATTTCCGCCTTCAGAGATTGGTCACGAGCCCTACCGAATGCTCTCCTCGCTCACCCTAGAATAGCCATAGTGATCTCTGAACATCCCTACCATTGCCGGAATGAACTTGTTGGATTGAGAATGAAACGCCAAAAATCAGACGCAGGAATAGGATTTAGGACCCAGATCCTTTTCTAATGATTAGAAGAGGAATGTATAATTATCAGGGTGTACGAATTTCAGAAATGTTTATGAGAGCAGGCTAGGCAAATTTTTTATGTCAGACGAAATAGGATAAAAGTGATGTGATGTGTGGTGTGGTGTGGTGCGGTGCGGTGCGGTGTGGGGTGTGTTATGTCCATAGTGTCATGTGGGTGTGTGCATGTTAATGTATGATATGTGTGGATTCAATTTTATTTATTCTCCCCCCACCCCACCACACCCCATCATCTATCCCACCACCATAGACTACCACCACATCTTTGCGACCACCACATTACCACCATATGCACCACATTGTCCATTACCACCACACTCCACCATATCCCACACCACACCCCCCATCACACTCCACCACCACCACCACACTCCACCACACCACATCACACCACAATCCACACCACCACACCCCCACCACTACCACCACACCCCCACCACCACCTCCACCACACCACATCATACCACCACACACCACTACACACACCACCACCACCACACACCACTCCACCACCCCCCACCACCACTCCACACTCCACCATTTGGTGTATGGTGTGTGGTGAATGGTGTGGTGGGGTGTGGTGTGGTGTGTGGTAATGTACACAGCACTAAAGTGCTCGTTCTGGTGAATATGATGACTGTGGGGCATGGTATGATGCATGGTTTGGTGTGGTATACACATCCTAACAGCTTTAGTGTTCATTTCATGCATGCTATTGTTCAAGAGGTTTACGGACCAACATCCGTAAATTAAGATTCGCCTCTTCGAGCTTTTAAGAAGCTAAAACCCTGGTTTGTTGTGAAATTGAAGGACTTCAATAGTTGCTGTTGCATTCAGCACGTGAGGATGCAAATGCTAGTGGATGGACTCAATGGGATGAGAACCAAACATCCGAAGAATTGCACTTGCACCTGCGATGTTTGTAGATCACATGAACTTGGTCAATGCAGGGCACATTAGCATAAAATTGCAAGTACAGGAAGCTTGTGGAGATCTATATTGTGTCCAAAGAGTGAATTAGATGAGTTTCACAAGAAGGCGGTATCCTTGGAGACCGTGGAGTCGTGTGTGGAATCAAGAAGTTTCAGACTGGCCCCATGGAAGAAAGTGGCGATGAATGGGGAAAGTGAAATGGGAGTACATTGACTATGAAAAAGACAACGTCTCGAGTTCTGGTAGGAGATTGACTCATCAGTACAATGAGACAGAACCCAAGGAGCTTCTTGATAAACTGAAAGAGCGTCCTAAAAATCTTTCCACCGCATAATTTCAAAAAACCAATGGCAGGGCAAAACAATTTAAGGAGCTTCGAGAATCTCCTAGCGGATGCATGTCTTTCGGTAGTGCATTTTGCGCAGAAACTATATATTCAAGGAACAAGAGGAGGTGCAAATGATCTACCGGGTCAATAACCAGATTACCATTTTGGTTCAAATAACATATCAAGATTTACGACTTCGGTGGCGGATGAGATTATCAAGGAAACACATTACTATGTATCGATGATAGGGAACACGATACTTTGTTCGCGGCAACACCGCTTCATGAAGCACCACAAATATCCGGAGCGCGTAGAAAGGAAGGGTGCCAAAGAGACATTATGTGTTTTCGGATGGTGCAAAGATCTCAATTCAAGGCTTCTAGACCATTTTACTTTGTGGTACACAAACGATTAATCGATGTCTATATGATGTGGAATTTTTTGGTTCTAACCACGGAAAAGATGAACACGATGGCAAAGCCTGCCGAGTTGAAGAGATGGTTAAGACAACCGCAATTAAAATACAAAGAAAGATAAAATTGGGTAATGCTCATGAAGTGGTAGAAGTTGCCGAAGAGAGTTTACTTGTGGAACATCCGAAAGGGATGAACACATCCAAACCAAGAGGGAGGAAGAATATAAAAAGGTTCTTTTAGGAAGTCAAGGTGGAGGATATAGATAGAAAGAAAGCATGGGGCGCAGAAAGGATTTTAGACACTAGGCAGATCCATTCTGAACATGCATTCAATCCTGGATCTCCATTGCAGTTGCACACGAGGGAACTTTCATGCTTATGCGAATCATCGCTTGGATGCATGTGGGACAGTTTGTGTGAACAAGCACTATGTTGATGATTGGAAACTTCAAGCTATTGTACCATCCTCCAATGTGCATGCTGACATTGAGGACCGTAAATCCAGCAGGTCCTTGTTCTCCTCCAATCCCACGATGTTAGCAGAGGCACTTAGAGTTGGTGATAATTTTGCTGTCGTTGCTCCGAAAGGGAATGATGAGGGTTCTGAATTTTGGATTCTGATGTGCACAAAACCAAAATGGATAGTGGAGAAAGACTTTCAACTCAATGGAACATGGTACCTCGCCGGTGATAGTGTCATAGAAGGTATGTATTACAAGAAGGGCGCAAGATCAACCGTCAGCTATGATCTTTGCAGTAAAGACGCCTTAGGCATAGTATTCACAACACAGATCTGTGCAATCAGACTTCACATGCCACCAATTTAAACGTCAAAACAAGATTGTATATAGGCTGGATCCTTTAGATGAGGAGAAAATTTTACAGAATTTACCTGAAGTTCTTTCTGATGATGATGAAATGTAAAACCATTCTGTAGTTTTCAGGACTCATGTGCTTCAGCTGTGAAAATGAGTTTGTCTTGATTTCTTTTGAAGATTTGAATTCTTCTGAACACTTGATTCCTTTGTTTGTGAGATGAATTGAATATGAATTTTCATTCAAATGAATCGAGATTACAATAACAATTACACAGAGATATAAACCGGGCTTGCATGGCAGAAGCAGACATATTGAGAGGTTAGTGCTTGCTCATTGCATTTTGCTGTTGTGGCACAATGACAACAAACTTTGAATGCAGGTTCCTGGAATAGCTTGGACACAATAATTTCAGCTTTACAACCTCAGATGTTGTGAAAATTTTCCGAACGCCTCTTCAAACCGATGGTCATTCATGTGGCCCTGCCGTATGTTCGTTTATGCACAAATTTGTGAGGGGGTACTTGAAAGGAGTGAATATATTGTTGCCTGATCTAGTAAGTCAACTCAAATGCAGCAGACAAACCAAAGTCTATTATTGACAAAGTGTGGTTAACTGCAGGTTGTGGACATTTCAGACCAGGATCTAGTTGATGTTAGAGTGTTCATGCTTGAAATTTTAAGATTAGAAGCAACAAAAGCTGGAACTGAGAGGAACGTATGTATTGGGAAGTATGTAGGTGCATGAGTCACCTCGTACTTGAAATCACTGTATATCTTCGCGTGGCTTACAATCAGAAAACAGGTCCAGTGATGTCCATCACAAGCAGGCAAAAACATGTACTGGCACTTATCCAAATTCACATGTTTCCTTATTGTTTTGTAACTATTTGTGTCCTTGGACAATGTCGAGTAAAAAAGAGGGTCAAAGAAATGAAAGGAATGGCTCATTCCTTGGAGCATCAAGTAGTATTCCATGTATCTGCAAACATATGCATATGATGGCACAATCCTGATGATCACAAATCAGATGAAAGTATCACCTTGAGAAAAGGAGGATCAATTGATCATTGAACCACTGCGTATCAGCTTCCAAGCTAATCACGACTCAGCACCACTTCCAAGGCTTTAGATAGACAGGGACTGCCGAAGCTCTATCATCTCTAGTTCTAAACACACACGAGAACATTTGCTCACAATCCATTCAAATATCTTAAATTGAAAAAGTACAACACATATCATGGAAATTTTTTTACTTATATTGACTTTCAAAGAGTTTTACAAGATTCATTTATGAAAATACTTGTCGAGTATTTTTATGCAGTTGCGCGACTCTTCAGAATCCCACATGTTCCACATTTGATGTTCCTTCACATAAGCTGGCACACTTTCTGCAGCCAGAAGTCCCTCCAGCCATGGTTTGAGTTGCTCCAAAAGGAAATTGGAATCCAATCTGTCGGGAGCAAAATTATTTGGACATATCATTGTGTTAGGCTGGTTGGCAGAACCCTTATATCTGCTGTCATCTATCAACAATGTGTTTTTCACCTGGTATTTCCAGAATTTCTGGTACACTTTGGACAAATCCTTAAGAAAAATTGGCTTATTAACCACTTCTAATTTTGTGTTGGTGCAGTCATCCTGATTCCAAATAAAAAGAAATCTGCCCTTATATTCCTGCAGCAACTTTCTCATCAGCAAGTAAAATGCTGGACCACAATGCAATCTCAAATTTTGAAAAACACCTCCTGTAATCCAGGCCTGGAAACTGCTGCCTTTTGAAGGGTCAATTTCTGGATGGTCACTTCTGGCTCGGCCGATGCAGGGATCCTCTCTTTCAAGTCATAAAACTTGCCTAAAACCCCATTAAAATTCAGAACAAGGAGAATTTCAGTTAACCTCTTGGTTTTTCTTGGTTGAGGTTGTATTGGACTCGTTGAACAGTCTGCATCTTGTCCAGGATCTGGGGTTTCTTTGTCAACTTCATCACCTGCATCCATATTTGGCTCATGTTCCACACCAAAACTTTTTTCTGGTGAAGGACCCCGTGCAGAATGAATCTCAAGGGAATTAATTTTCCCCCCTAAAACAGATGCACTAGGAATCTCTTCGTGATGTCTTCCAGTTGCAGTAGCATTTATCTCTGTAACATAATTGAAATGAGGAAGACCACAGAAAAATATAAAAAAATAAATCATGTATGTGGCATCGGTACTTACTTGATACGACTGCATTCAGTTCACTATCCAAATTTCGTTTTGGAGTCTCCACGCCGTCAGCAGCTGGGATTGACTTAGAAGTATCAAATGGGCTGAATTCTAGGTACAAACGGGAGGTATCTTGCAGTCTCATAACTGATCGAGGCGTGGATAACTTGGTCTCAAATTTCTGTAATTCTGCAAACGCTAAGTCAGTAGACCTGTGACAACATCAGTAAACATTAGTTAAGGCACTTACTTGTGTCTATTGGTTCTTGTGGTACCACATGAACACCAAAAGCCAAAAACCATGTCTCAGTCATAATGTGGGCACAACTGGGCTTGCAACAGGTTCTAGAGCGTCTGCAAAACAAATTTAAAATCAATAGAGTCTTTAGACGAGGGTTAGAGATGATAATATTTACCTCAAATGGTGTGATAGACATGGAATGTGATACTGGTGACTGCATTCTGCTATCACAACTGGCAACATTTTACCCTCCCATTTCAGACAACGTCCACAAAATGGACAAACTTCATCACCCTCTTCTTCTGCCTCAGGAAGCATTGGAAGTGCAGGATCTAAAGGAGTGTCATGACCACTACGCTCAGAAAAAATCTCAAATCTTTGCATTCGAGGTTGCAGCTCCAGCAGTAAGTCTTCACATGCCTTTAGCTCAATTTCAATTTCTGCTAGTTCCTTATTTAATTGATTCAGCCCAGGCAACACTGTACCATTTAGCTCTTCATCCTTCAGTTCGCTTACAACCGGAACACCCTCTGCTGCTTTCGGATTTGCTGTCATGATTGATTGCCATCTGTGCAAACCAGCTCTAATTTCTGATGATTTATGCTCCATCAACTCAATCTTTCTTTTGATATTATTTTTCCTATTCTCGTTTGCTTGCAATCGTTGCTTGCATCTATCAAACCTAGCTGATGTTGCAGCCAACCATTCCTTCATAAGTCTGCCATAGTCTGCAAAACAAAACACTACGTATATGTCAGCCTTCTAACATAGTAAGCCACGTATTGATGGAAAACCACAATCACACACCACACAACAAAAGGTACTCTCTACACACCACCACATACCACACACCACACAACATACGCTGCACAGTACACACCACACAACACGCTATGATGGTAGCAAGGAGTGGTGGGACATTGTGCAGGGTGGTGAAGTGTGGTGGTGGTGGTGGTGTGTGTGGTGGTGGTGGGGTGTGGTGGTGGTGGTGAGGTGTGTGGTGGTGGTGGAGTGTGGTGTGGGACATGGTGGAGTGTGGTGGTGGGGTGTGGTGGTGGTGGAGTGTGGGGTGTGGTGGTGAAGTGTGGTGGTGTGGTAGTGGTGGAGTGTGGTGGTGGTGGATTGTGGTGTGGGACATGGTGGAGTCCGGTGGTGTGGTGTGGTGGTGGTGGAGTGTGGTGGTGGTGGAGTGTGGTGGAGGGGTGTGGTGTGGGACATGGTGGAGTGTGGCGGTGGGAGATGGTAGAGTGTAGTGGTGGGAGATGGTGGGGTGTGGTGTGGGACATGGTGGATGCCAACAACTCCACATACCTCATCTATCATTCTGGCATCCATTGCACGAAATGCCCCACAGATAGCATCATAGAGACACAACATGATAATACAGCCAACATGATGCAAAATGGTAGTAGACATACCTAATTCTTGAAGTGGATTTGATGTTACCTTTTCTGTGTTGATAGAAACAATCTAGGTCAAGCTTGAGATTTTTTTCTGTTGTAACACAACTAATAATTGAACATACCTGCAATGGCATGTTTTGGTCTCGAACATTGCTCGCTTTTGCTTTGATTGTGAGTTCAGATTGAATGTGTGATCTAGAGGAACCTGATTTGGTTTTTTCCCTATCATCTTCATCATCCTTGTCACTTTTACTATTTTCCTCCTGGTCAGGTTGGATTTGCCTATGCTTTCTCTGGGTCTAGAAGAACTGGCCTCTGCTTTCTCATCGGGAGTTTTATAATAATCCGAGAAGCTCTTCCACCAATGACCTCCCCTTTATATGCGGATAATAAGCCCTTTGCCTGTGTTCCAGAGCCATTCCACCCCATGTATGTGGCTTCCCTGTAATTCTTTTGTAAATTTGCATGAACTCTTTGTATTGCTCAGATTCTTCAACCTGTACAAGAAAACATATGTCCTAATTTTTCAGTTTGAACAAAAACATTTGAGGGAAAATACCTGTAGCCAGATTCATTTGGAACTCTGTCACCCCAAAGCTTCTTTAGATCTTCATGGGGCACAATCTCTTGTTAGAGGAGAGATTTCATCGTGTAACCAGTGGCATTCAATTCTGACTCCATTATCATGCGAGAGAAGAAGTGAGGCATGGTGGGCGATGATGGGACATCGGTCGGATGCTCTCTATGCCACGATGCGGGGTTCGCACACCTGGCCATAGGGAGGTCATGGTGAAGGTCAAAGTGATCATGCGCGATGATGGGATCGTGAGACGTTCCCTAGCTTAAAACCCTTGGGGCATGATGCACTGGGGGTACTCGGCACCGGGTAACCGAGTACAAGGTAGCACTTGATCATGGGCAATGATGGGATCATCTTAAATGGTCCTTAAGCTCAAATCCGAAAGGGCCATGATCGAGTGCAAGGTAGTAGGGTAACCTTGAGCTAGTAGTTCGGCTCAAGGAGGTAGGTAAGGGGGGTGGTCCCCTAAAACCACAAACTTATTAACTTATATAACGTAATGTGCTACTTGTGCAGGCCAGTGAAGGGAAGTATGGAGGAGGGAGCACGTTACGAGAAGACAGGAGTCATAGATTTTAGACTTAACTATGAACTCCTAAATTTGTTGTAATAATATTATATGTGTATACTTTTATAATAATAGTTATAATTTTGTATAACTTATAAATATAGCCTTATAATTACATAATAAGTAATTAACGAAAAGTTGATCTTTTCAATAGAGTTAAGTTTTACATTCTTGTTGTGTGCTTTTGCAGGATTAGTGTAGGCTAGTCACCTTAGCGTAATGCTGAGGACAGCATTATCCTAACGGGGGGAGAATGTGACGTTCCAGGGAAATATACGCCATAAATATGTATATTTCCAGGCCCGTCACTATACAAGTCTATCTTCATAGCCTTGTATACCATAGATTGTGGCACTAGGGGGCATGACTAAGTTATTCATATAACTTAGCCAACCTTAGGTTAAGACCATTTTCCACGTGGCCTTAACCTATTGGGCACCCGCCACACGGACTTACCCTATTGGAGCCATGTGGCATAACATGTGAACCCTAACCTATAAAGGCCTAAACCCTAACCCTAGGCCTCTTTTCTGGCTCCAACAGTCTGGGAACCTTCTTCGCGCTCGAAACTCCGTTTCGAGAACCGTCTGCTGTGGCACAGCATAGCGTGGCAGCCCCCAGAGCGTGAGCGCATCAGCAGGAGTGGGAGCTACCTCGAACACCTTGAAGATCATGGAGACGCCAGGATTGGGAGGGAGTGCTTCTAGAGCAGGTATGTGGAGTAGTGCTCTTAGTAGTCCATCTGGAAGTTAGCACTCCAGAGGGGTTAGTATTTCGTATCTAGAGTAGAGCCATCCTAGAACCCTTATTCAACATCTTGAACCCTAATCAAGGAACCCTAACTGTAAGTTAGACTAGTAACGGTGCCCAGCGTTGCTGGGCTTAAGTTGGGACCTTATAAATGTTTTGGCCGCAATGACTTTCTAGAGGTTTAACAACGCTGAAAACAAACATAGCTGCTTCATGTTACACAATTAATTTGGGTGGGAACACAAATTCGAAATAGCATTCAATACATTGCAAATGTTAAAAGAACCTAATCAATTGGTTCGTGACTTGCATATGGGTTGTATGCTAGAAGTATAATTTCAAAACCAAAATAGCATTCAATACAAAATACCTTTGTAAAGTGAAGAATAGATGTGTATGCAATAAATATTGAACTGGTGTAGTTGCAAGAAACAACTTTGAGTTCTTTCTTTCTTCACTTTTTATTATACTTCTAACATAGATATGAAAAATTCCCATTAGACTCTGTCTATCTTGCATAGCATCCATGTGCAAGATAGCACATTCCCATGCGGGTGAAAGCATGTTAGGGTGTCCCTTAAAAAGTATTATTTAGTGACTAAAAAAGTACCTAAAAAGGTACCCAGGACTGGGTACTGGGTACCTGTGTAATATGCCAATAAAAGGTACATTTTAGAACTTTTATATATATTTTGGGCTTAGATAGCATTATATTTATCTTACCTTTAAATATTAACACGTCCTTGACTTTTATTTTGGACTTTTGTACTAGTTTTAATGAAAAGAAAAATGAGAAAGTACCCAGTTCTGAAGTACCTAGTGTATGTACTTTTGCAGGTTCCAAAAGTGGTACACCCTAACATGCTTTTACCCATGCCATGACTGAAATCTCCATGTCAATATGAGTAAAATCTCCATGTTTTGCATGAAGAATGTGGACAAAATACCTTCAAAACAGAAGAGTGGAAGTCCATACAGATCTGGAGCATGTCTATCACATATGATTCTGGCCCTTATTACTCAGTAATGTAGTAGATGGCAGCTTTGCAAAATTTCATTCTCAGTAATACAGTACAAAGAAAATGAGCACAGGTGTGACTCAAACACTACAAACAGCTCTGCGATAAATACATGTAACAATACCAGAACCCTTGCTCCTACTCCATCTCTTAAAGCAATCTTTGAGTACATTATCACTACATACCATACAAAATACTATATGCTCTGAAAATGTTTCCAGCTTCAGCTGCCATTGCCTTCTAAGAAACTGGGCAATCCCCTTCAACATTCTGTTGCAAATGCTTTAAAACGTTTTCTAACCCTTTAAATTTGCAAGTAAAATCATGTATCTTTTGAATAGGTCTGCAGGCCTTTTTGACTCAAATCCTGCATAATCCATCAGCCCATTTGCATCCTGAAGTTGGACATCTTCATGTTGATCAACCAAAAATATACTATTTTAAATTTCAAAATATACCACCATTACCATGGCTATAACATGACACATTTATGTCTTGATGGGAGCAGCTCTTCAGAAGGAATTATGAGCCGAAGACAGAATTCAACAAAGCATTCAAAAATTCAACCTCAACCATGTTCAAATTGTCTTGCTACTATGCACCGAAGGTTCCGTAAATTGCCTCTGCTGCAAAAAATAACTTAGAGCTGACTGAAAACGCGCAACTCCGCTTAGAATACACCATGTTGATACAAAGATATGTGTGGCTATTGAAATATTGAAAGCATGGGAATGGTAATTAAGAAACGTGGAATAGGGTATCAACAAAACCTTTTTGATAAATAAAACAGGAATAACATAAGAGTACTTTGAGAAAATTGGAGCAAATTGTGTTAAAATAGAGACGACATTTCCGATTCATATTATGCCAATACACATTATGTCAACCTGTAGATTCCAACTAAGACACACAGTTCAGATGCAAACATATGGCAAATTGTCTTTAGCACTATATTGAGATACTATTGTGATCCCTTGGTTTTATAAATTAAAGCGCATTGCATTCTTTAGTCGCTCTTGTCCATTTTGCAGCTCTTATCCTTGTTTGGCCTGTTCAATGACCCCAGGCAGTCCATTATGTGCCGCAATAATTGCTGCTCAGGCTTAACACTGTTCATCAGTATGGCTTTATACTTGTGCCAAGTTCAAATTGAATAGACTGAAAACACCACCATGTTGAAATGACAATATTTGTGTTTGACAAATGATAGGTCAGCTTCTGGGAATATGAGACCTGCAAGTAGCAAAATAGGCCATACACTGAACCACTGAAATGGCTTTTGCACATAGAGCACACTTAACATGACCTATATATCACAACGTACAATCACATACTTCTCAACCAGAAGCGAACAGATCTTACCAGCTTCTAAATCAAGACCCAGAACAAACAGAATTTAACTTGAAAGTGTTATCCTATTGCAACTTCAATGCATAAATGTAACAGAAGAAAATACAAAAAGAGACGCCATTCTTCTTTAATTCTATAAACATACTACATTTGAGACTGGGGTAGAATATCCTTTTCCATCTCTACATCTGCAAAAATGCCAAGCAAATGCAAACAAATGGCATTTTATAAAAAACGCACCGTATAACTATAAGCTACAAAAAGATTTTAACAAACATGAATATGATAAATATATAACATCATACTACTACGCCATCAGAAAAACAAAAATACACTTGAGAGAGAACTGTAAGAATTAGATCTTTTACCAGGCTTTGTTTGGTCATCAGAAACAAAAATACACTTGAGAGAGAACTGTAAGAATCAGGTCTTTTACCAGGCTTTGTTTGGTCTAACAACAAAGATTCCACAAATGAGTACCATCTTCATAAGAAGAAAGCATTTGTTTGCAAATATGTTGTCATGGGTTATTCTGCATGAAGCACTTTTACATTCTTTCAATCCTACTACAGAGCTTGTCATGAACTTGCTTTTTATCTTGAAATGCAATTTATGAGATCCCAGATGCATCATGAACAAAAATAAGTACATGCAAAGGTCTGGATGTGGCAGATAATCGTGTTCTCCAAGAAGCTCAAGGTTACATTGTAAAGTCGTATCATTGTTCTTCACTTGCCCCTCGCAAGAGGCGATTGATTTTTGAGGAGTATTTGGATGTGCACTCTTATGCTTAGGCAGGTTGCTTCACTCGGTGGGTCTCTGCTTATCCGCTGAGATTTTATTCCTGTCTCTGCATTTATACTTGTATTTGATTCTTTGATTGAATAAAGTCTGACGTCCTTCAACAAAAAAATAAGTACATGCACTTATTTGACACCACAAAATACATAATAAACCCCATCATAGATAACAGATAATCTATTCTATTTTCTGCTTTCCCTGACATTTAGATAGATAGATAGATAGTAGTTTTAACGTCACGCCACTAGGCAGCATCCAACTGGACATGTGACCACACACCACACTACATTGCTCGGTAGAGTGAAGTCTCATACCTGTATCAGACCCTTATTGAATGCCTTGGCAGAAAAACATCACGCAAGACTAAAGAGCATGAACCCTGGGTAGCTATTTTCATAGCAGCAAATATTGTCGTGGAAGGAATTGAACATGAAGGGAATTGAACCCTGAAAACCATCAAGCAAAAATTGCCTTTGAGGCAAAGGTGCATCAACATTTGGATGCTCTCAAGCAAACCTTTGATTTACAAATGATAATAGCCACTACAGGAGACTGTTAATATGCCCGGTTTGTTTATTTTGGTGGAGCAATTTATTTATTTCTTCATTCTTAACGGCCAGAAAACCTCTGCAAAAACCCATGACAGTAAGCAAAATCGAGATGCATTCCATGCATGCATAATAAAAAGCAAGGACATTATAGTTCAAGCTTTAATTTGCAAGAAGCTCTTTAGAAGATCTAAGGCGAGGGTTTTCAACCTGCAAATGTGTGCAAATAGTGCGAAATGGGTACCTTTGATATGAACTCTGAAAGGTTCTACAGAAGAGCTCAAATGAGTCTGTTGCAGGTAGACAATTAGCTATCATAGTTAGCAAATCTACAAAATGCTTGATGGATCAGAGCTCTGAAGCAGTAAGTAACTACTAACATATCTATGTGTATTGCAGACACCGAGTTAAATTTTAGACTTTAAGCAAGTTGCTGTTGTAAAACTCACCTGTTGTATTGTCATGCAACAGACCTTGATGCAGGTCCTCTACCAATAAAATTGTTTAAAACACATGGTAGTAAAAGAATGGTGTCACTATGTTGATGTTGCTGATGCTGTGATCCAATACAATCTGCATGCCATGGGTTGGATCTCGTTGATATTCATCTGCTTGTTGAAGCGCCCATGAGTCTCGGACTGCATTAAAAGAGGACATGCTGCAACAAAGGAAATAAAATAGAGCTTACAAATCTTGTAACAAAGGATCAAATAATGGAGATATAGAGCAACCTATGATTCTCTATGATCTTTTGCCTTTTTATGATATGCATGCCCAAATATAAAAGGAAACGAACCGAAAGGAAGTGCCCAGACACACAAAGGCAAGCCAGGTGCTTCATACCTAGAGCCTTAGGCAATATTATCACAAAAGAAAAAAAAGGTCTGCATCTTGAAGATTTGCCACCGGCAATCTTGCAAGATCTAAACCACCTATATGAAATAAGCAGCATAAAAAATGATACAGACAACATAAGGATCTTGAAAAGCTCCAAAACATCCAAACTCCAACCACCAAATGCCTATCTAGATAGGATGCAGATCACGTTTTCCAAGATCTGCCTAATCTTAAAACAAAAGAATGCTCTTAAAACAACATTTGAATGATAAAGATCTTTACCATAACATTAAACCTTCATAGGAAAATGTCTGCAAGTTGGGTTATTCTGCACCATAGAAGTAGATAAGCCCTGAAAAAGAAAATATAAACTGTCAAAATCAAGGAAAAAACTTTACCTGGAAGGGAACTCTTTTGTTGCTGCTCAAACCTACATCAAATCGGCCAATAACAACAATAAGCCAAAACCTGAAATCATGCAAATCTAGAGCTAAGCCAAAATATTTATGATCTAATATGCGGAATATATTAATGTGCAAGCATCTTATGAGCAGAAACCTAGCTCTAATCCAAAAGCGAAGCTAAAACCTGTGCAGAAGCACAAACCCAGACATCTTTTCGCTCCTTTTCTCACAAAAATGGGTTTTGAAAATTAGAATATGTGGTTTGCAAAGCCATTTTACCTGAATCTCCAAAAAATTTGGCCCGCAATCCAAATCGAAACTGAAGCTCCAGAATCGATTCAAGGATTGCAAGAGCTGGGTTAGAAGAAAAATGTTTTAAGCCTAAGAAATCTACCGATATCCTTGCATGACATATGAAGAAGCATGGATATGGCTTAGGTAGGGTTCTACCTGCTCAACCGATTCCTCTGCCGAAACGTCCAAACCCCTCTTCCAATGCAAAGATCAAAGACAGAAAACCAGCATATTCTGCGTCAGAAGATGTAAGGAAATAGCAGAAGAATCAAGAGCCTGTAAGCTATAGTAAAAAAAACTTACATGCATTCAAAATAGAGTTGAATTTCTGCAAAACAGAGTTGGATTTCTGCAAAACAGCAAGAAATATAAGAAGCCTGAAAAACCCAAATGCTTCATAAAATAGTTTACTTGGCTATTCCTTCCAGCGGCCAGCAGTTCGTAATCGCCTGATGAGATTTGATTGGATACAAACTCTCATATTGAAGAACATCACAAACCTAAACTCTAAACCTGGTGTGCGCCTGAAGCTGCTGCCGGATAGCTGAGGCGGTTCGAGCAAGCCAAGCTTTCTCCTTGAAGGTTAGACAGCGGAGTTCAACCTGCTGCTGTTGCTCCGTATGTGATTTGATTGAAGACTTGCTGCTCAAATTCCTGGATTCCGCGCGCTGTGCAACAAATCATAGAAGTGGAGAGGGCTACCTAACTAAAAAGAACAAAACGGTTTTGAAAAGAGCCTTAAAGAAACGATTCTCAGAGGACGCTGCCATAGCGCATGACAACATCCTGTAAGGAAAGGGTTTTTCTTCTTCATGTCGATTTTCTTGGACCCAGCCGTAAGAAAGGGTTTTTCTTGGACCCAGCCCTCCGAATTGAGAGATCAAATTTCAACTAAAAGAACATGCCATTGCTGCTGCAGAGAATCAATCATATGAGATTTGGAGTTTTCATTGCCTGGAAGCAGATGATGATGCCGAGCTTTGCCTCAATGCCTGTTGCAGACCTTCCCGCTTCGCCATAGCTGAGGAAGCCCTAAATCGCTAGAACGAAATAAAAGTACTATCTCGACCGTCCAATAATTTACTCAAATCTTGACCATCAGATCTAGGGAGTGGTCCATTACAAAACGTTATAATATAAGAAGATATGTATGATTAGGTTAAGATGTTCTTATGATGATTATCATGTTATGATGCTATGTGATGTTGGTTGATCATGTTTTCTCCTCTTGTATTGGGAAGGGGGGTAGAGACCTAGTAGCCATTATGTAGTATGCTCCTAGTCTAGATCCCTTAGTTCCTATTAGATGCGGCCTGTTCATAGGAACCCACCGGGCTATGGAGGCTATGACGTGACTCAGCACTACACAACGGGGCTAGAGGCAATGCGGAGGGAGGATCCCTGCCGAGTGGGGGCTACGGGGGATCCCATAGTGGGCTAGGCCTATGGTCGGTCACTTCGTGTGGGCCGAGCATGGGTCCGACATGGGTCCGACACCTCCTGGGGCAATGGTGTCGCCCTGCCTCTCAAGAGTTGCAAGTGTCAGCTTGGCTCTTGTTTTGGGGGGTTCAGTCGGGTATGAATCGTGTGTCGCCACGATTCTCTAGCCGCCCGAGGAGCCTCTAGACCCCGGGAAGGGGAGATGCAACCCTTCCTGCCTCGACGGACCAGGGAGATGCAACCTGGAGTAGTCCCGATGGGTGATGCCATGGGATTGCGTATCCGGAAGGCTAGAGTCATGCCAGAGCCTAATCTAGCCCATTCTGCAAAGTATGCACAGGAGGGGCGGATGGAGTAGTCAACCCTAGCCATTGTCTATAGCCAGCCCCGCCATTGTCATGACTCGGTCTGCTCTATCTTGAGGCCTAGCCAGTCAGTCATCCTCCTTATGAGTCGGAGCCATGGGTAGGAGCTCTCATGTTTTATGGCATAGGATTATCTTCTTTGCAGTTGTGGATATGTGGATGGACTACCCTTCGAGGTAGTATGATGTATTGTTATTGCTAGTTCTGACGTTGTTTATGCTTCCGCTATGATAGGAGCCCATAGGGGAAGGGCGCGCAAGACACCTTCGTGTCCCCTTCCCGCACTACGGTGATCCCAGAGTGCGGGATAGACGGAGGGCTCGTCCGGTCGAAGGACCGGATGGGGGATTTCCTGCGGAGTGTATGGCCGGGCGCCGTATATTTAGCAGGGAGCGTCACACCAAAATAGCCAAAGTGATCAACTTCCTACTTCCCCAACAAAAACCAGAACATGCTATTGCATTATAACTTTTGGCTTTTAATGTTTCTACAATGCCTTTGCAATCTTCAAAGGCTTTTTTTCTGCATTTTCATAATGCTCAGATGCTCTATTATAAATTATTTAATTAAATAGTCAGGATGCGTTTTATAATTATGCTATAGCTTACATATGCCAAATGCCTCTTTATCCACTCTTGGATCGGTGCTTCGAATGGCCCCCGAAACGAAGTTGGGCGTCCAACTGGGTTCGCTTGGGCGAACCCCGAGAATTCGCCTAGGCGAACCCGCCGGATTCGCCCAGGCGAACCCGGTCGAAGACGTGGCGGGGGCGGCCTGCTTACTTGGCATTGCTGCCGGGTTCGCCCAAGCGAACCCCTAACCCGGGTTTGGCACACGTGTGGCAGTTGTGGCAGTGGTGGCAGTGGTCGCTTCCCTGCCGGGTTCGCCCAGGCGAACCCGTAGGCGGGGTCGGGTGGCAGAACTGAGCAGTGGCGAAGAAATTGAACCCGAACAGGCTAAAAACAGAGCACCAATTGGCGGACAATTTGAATGCCGAAGCTGCCGCAGAGATTTTCAAGCAGAAAAATAAGAACAGAGGTGAATGGACTATAGATTTACATGGATTGCATGCAGCAGAGGCTGTAGATGCAGTTTTTCAAAGATTATCACAGCTCGAATCTCTCATTTGGGCTCCTAATTCTCATAAAAAACAAGGGTTTAATGACAAATTTCGGCAGCTTATTGTTATTACAGGTATTAATTGGAGCCAAATCTGGCTTCCAAATCCGTGGCAACAGCACAAGCGCCCCTTGTAAATCTGAAGAAGAAGCTATGACCTGAAGAATCTGACCTTAAGAAGTCGATCCTCGTACCTCTGCTCAATCTACTTCTACTTCTGGATCCGAAAGTAGAGAATCAGGAAAAGAACATGAAAATATACAGCCAAGAACACAGCCAAATCAGAAAGTGCAGCGGCCTTCCTTTGTAGCGGCTTCCTCTGTGCCTTGAAGAAGCAGGGGCGGAGCAAATCCATCTGTTTCTAGAGCGAATCCATCTGCTTCTGGAGCGAATCCATCTGTTTCTACAAGCAGCATATCAAGCAGAATACATCAGGATAGCATCACCGACCAATAGATATTCTGTCAAACCCTATTTCTAGCGCCGCTTGCTCACGATCTGATCCAAACCCTGTTTCTGATCCAAACCCTGTTTCTGCGCCGCTTGCTCACGAAGCACTTTTCTCTTCAAACCCTAAGAACCCGTACTGCACTGCCTGACCCGGGGTTCGCCCAAGCGAACCCGGTAGAACCTCTGCCTGCGATCTGCCATGCCTGCCACAAACCCGGGTTCGGGTTCGCCCAAGCGAACCCGGTAGGAATGCCACGCAGACCGGGTTCGCCGGCGACACTCCGGCCACGTCGTCCGCGGGTTCGCTTCGGCGAATCCGACGGGTTCGCCCAAGCGAATTTTTTGGGTTCGCCTGGGCGAACCCGATTGGTTTGCGAACTTGGTTTCGGGAGCCAATAAAGTGCGCGACTCTCGGATCGGTTCCCTCTTTGCAGGATCATATGGCTCACCAGCCAAGAAGTCAGACACAACTACCAGAAAGTCCGCTGCAGCAACTTTATCTGCCAATTTTCTGTATGCATCTTATAAAATAGGTGAGTACCTACAGCAATCACTGAATATAACATATGCTACTCGCAAATACACTATGAAGTGTTATTGTATTAACATCATGAAGCTTTAGCAGTGCATAGAAAGAAGCTCTAATGACAATGTTTCAGAATTACTGTCTCGTTTCATCCTTTTCCGAGACGTCTTTCCAAGGAACCTCTTTACGTTCCATGTATTATTCCCAAAGATTACATCTTCCAATTCAAAGTAGCCTGGCCTAGCCATGTCTACCATAATAAAATCAGGAGTTTATGCATAAATTTCATTCCCCTATGTCAAGCTTTAATAGACAGAAGTAACTCCTCCTGCACAAACAAATGCAGTAACGGCTTTCCTTTGAAATGAGACTCGTGAAGGTTTCTCTGCCATGTACATTTGGCCATTTGGTTTCCTCTATGGGTTTTGTAGAGCTGGATGGATCTCCATGAGAATAGATTTGCAAGCTGTAGGCAAGGGGCAAAATCCAGAGCGATGATGCAAAAGATTCTATCATTCTTGGCGAACAGAAATCCGGAGGCAAGGGACAAAATCCAGAGCTATGATACAAAAGATTCTATCATGCTTGGCAAATAGAAATCCGAGTTTCTCTGCATTTTCATTGCCACAGCTTGGCAGTCTGAGAAAGCTCCCATTTAATTCTCTCAGTAAAAGCTCCCTGTTTCTCAAGAAGCTCTGGTTCTGCTATTGAGGAGCAGACAAAATATTGCTGCATATCTTCAAAGTTTCTATATTTTTTACAGGTAAAAGCGGGCCCAGCCAAGAGTCTGACGATCTCGTCCAGCAATGACGACCAGCGATGGCTTGTGCACCTGTATACTGGCAGAGGCAAGAGAAAGATGCTGACTGCTGACAGCTGACCCTGTTTGTAGAACTGGAATTTTTAAAGTGAAAAATGCAAGCTCTATAGATAACGACAACCACAGTCATAGCCACATAAACAAAATAGGGCAAATGAAATGAAATGAAATTTATTTTCGTCTACGAGACCGACAGGCCTATGAGACATTACAAAATACATTCAAAGTTGTAAAACAGATCATCCAGTGCATCTTCTGAGAATAACACACTGGGCTCTTCTATCTCTACCTCTTCTATCTTTTGTTTTTTCAAACATTCATCCCTCTGGTTGAGGATATCAACAATGCACTCCCCTATAACTGATCCTGGATACCGGAAAAACCCATCCAAAGAGACAGCATCGATCCCATGTTTGGCTCTTACCTCAGAATAAGCGTAACACCGAAGTAGGACATGGGCCTCATCCTCCACCACTCCTTCAGTACAGACCTTACAGTGCCTAAGATTATGTGCAATATCCGCCCATCTTCCGATCTCCACACCGAGTCTATGTGAACTTAGCCGTATTCTAGCAATTGTTTGTCTATGTTTCACTGATATCTGTTCCACAAGATAGTGTGGTGTCTGCATGGCAGGATTTATCTGAGTCCTATAGTATTCTTTCTTTACCGCTACGCTCCACGACTTGTCGAGGAAGCTCTGTCGAACCCATCCCTCAATATCTTCTTTGTGCATCTGTAATTCCTGGATGTTCATCCCCCACCTGGCAAGAGCTGGTTGGTGCGGTTGCCCATGCAAAATCTCTGCAAAAAGTCTATCTGATCGAAACCAAGGGAAATCTGAAAGGCTTGAGATACGAAATGTTACATAGGTCTGGATTTGCTGACCATTCCTTAGAGCCAAACAGCTTCACAGACCACAGATTCCTCCGCGAATTAGGTCTTTCAGCTTCACCGAACAGCTTTACAACTCCTCAGCGCATTAGAAATAGAGGCTAACAATCGATTCATCAAGCAGACAACGAAGCCAACTTTTGGATTAGGAAGAGCAAGATCTGATTCGAAACATACATTTAGGTCTTCAAAGAAGGATAATTCCGGAGCACACAACCATCACCAGAGCTCTGTCCCTGGCAGCAACTCAGGCGCTAAAACAGAACTTGGACAACCCAATTGGGAAAAAGGGGCAAATGTCGGAGAATAAAAATGGAAGCCATTTTCTGCACCAGCCAAAAGCCTGGATGGGTCGGAATATAGCAAGAACAAAGAACAAGGGTTAAGAGACAAAAATTTGGCAGGAAAAACTTCACACGGCTTAGAACAAGAGGAAAAGAAGGCAAACACAAGAAAAGGACGTTGGTTGGTTGGGTGGAGAAGAGCAAAACAGAAAACCGTGGAGATACACAGTGTATCTGCCGGAAGAGAATAGGTTTTCTTGTTCGGCCAATTTGAGAAGAGCAATTACACGTCACCAAAAAATTAACTAATTTTAATCTAACGGCATACAACAAAAGTTATGAAATACATGAAATCAATGGACAAGATTGCGCACAAACTATCATATTTTAGCTTTATTACTATATATAGATATAGATACCGTGTTAGGCTAGTGTCAACAATCCCCATTCAAACATTGTAATTCATACCCTGTCATCCTCTCTTGCTCATACCCTGTCTCTTAATAACCTTATTTGGCCATAATCCACCTTTTCCTCATTTGGAAGATATTACCCTACCTTGTTATGTTGGTGTGACAATCCCCCATTCAAAAATTGTATTTCATACCTTGTTATACCGTCTCTTAGTACTCTTACTAATTTTTTTTTTTTTTTTTTTTTTTTTTGATGAACGTGGACCTTTATTACTTAAAAGAATATAAAGAGTACATAGGGGACTCAAAACCCAGTGGAGAAGATGTCCACTAGAGCAACACTACCCACCACATACATAACATAGAAAAGCAGAGAATACATATCACCATGAGCACAACTATTTGCTATGAGTAGGTCTGAATCTGAAGATATTGCTCCCAAATGACACTCTTGACGTCATCCTTTAAGGACGAACACTTGTACGCCACGGTCCCAACGAAGGAGGAGGAACTTCAATTTGAACTCATTCCACGTCAACAATCTTGTCTCATTATACCATGTAGATACCGTGAGCACACCTGCTACTTGCCACCGACGTTGCGTCAATGGATGGATAGAAGAGACCAGAGGACAATCTGCCTGGCCGTCACCCAAAGGGATCCATCAGCAACTGGCTATAGGATCTGTGTGGGCCATTGGATGGAACTGAAACAAAGTGCGCACAGTTTCCCAAGCAGCTAGCAACCCCTTGAGGAAAGGAGATGCATTAGGATATGGAGAAAGTGGATAGAATAATGCACATGGGAGGAGTGGCTTAATGGATGGAGACCCAGAAATGCACATCTGTAAAGACTGGTGAATGAGACGCAGACCTGGAGAATTATCAGCATTATTTAGAATCCGCCATATGAACTTAGAAATCAGCACCTTGCTCTGGAGAAGAAAGTGAATCATCCCCAGCCCCAATGCACTTCGCTCAACTAATTTTAACATTAGTTCCTTCTTCCGTGCCACCCCAGATGAAGTTCCTGACAGTACGAACAATGAGCTGCATCTTTGTCTGCGGTGCCAGTAAGATGGATGCCATATAGACATGTGTACCACTCAGAACTGACTTTGCCACAGTTACATGACCAGCCATGGATAACTTAGCCGTGGACCACCAGAGCAAATGCCTTTCCAATCCCTTAATAATGACATCCCACGCGTCTCCAGATGAGAGGTGTATACTAACTGGAATGCCCAGAAGTCTAGTTGTCTTACCATGAGGAAGAACCTTCCATGAAAATGCAACCACAGAACGGCACTGTAGAGTCTAGGGCCCACAAGGCAATACACTTTTGCCATCCCACAAAGATACAAGAAGCCAAAGAGAAACTGTCCAACAAGGAAATGGCATTCTGCAAATTCTGCTCATCAGCCATTAAGAACAAGAAAGTATCATCTGCGTACTGATTACAAATCTCTTATGAACCATTATTCATGGGAAGACCATGCAGGATGCCTTCTTGGACTGCAAGAGAGAATACCTAAGAGAGAATCTCTGCAACAATTGTAAAAAGCAGTGGTGCCAAAGGACAGCCCTGGCGGATGCCACGTCCCACCTGAAAAAATGTCGATGGTTCTCCTTGAAAAAGAACTGAAGAACGAGCAGAATAATGAAGTTTCATAACGTCTATTGCGAACTGGACACAAAAACCAAGACGTAAAAGGCACTGCTCTAAGAAACTCCAGTCAACACTGTCATATGCTTTTGCAAAATCCAGCTTCAAGTATACAATGGGGTAACCATGCATTCTAGCCCAATAGAGACCCTCATATGCTGTTGCCACATTATTCAAGATACACCAGCGAGGCAAGAAACCTGACTGTGTGGAAGAGATGGACTCAGTAAGCACGCCATAAAGCTTCTGAGCAAAAGCTTTAGCAAAGATCTTGTACACTGAGGACAACAAGGTAATGGGGCGCCAATCTGAAATGGAAGAGGGGTCCTTACATTTTGGAATAAGGGAGATGCAACTAGAGTTGAGGATTTTGTCTAGGTGCCTCTGTCTTTTAAAATCCCTGAAAATATCATACACATCTGCACCAAGCCAATCCCAATACTCCTGGAAAAATTCCACCGGAATACCATCAAGACCCGGACACTTGCCCCTCTTGAGAGAAAATGTGGCCTCAGCTAAATCATTCTGGCTGATCTCAGCCTCTAAAGTAGCCCTTTGCTCATTAGTGACTATAGGATGAACCTTAGCAAGCAAAGCCGCTTGAAAATCTGACTGAAAGGGAAGACGCCGAGCAGTGAAGAAAGCTGAAAAGGGATTGTGCAAAAAGCCTCTAAGCTCAACTCGATCTGAAATAACAAGCCCATCCTGAATCTGCAGAGACTGAAGAGATGCAGCTAGCTTTCTAGTTTTGGCAGCTCTGAAGAAAAAACATGTGCACCGGTCTCCCTCCTTAAACCATTGCAACCCAGCTTTAATACGAGCAAATTGCACCTGTTCAGATTCCATCTGTCGAATGCTACACAAAATTTGCTTCTACACATGACCATCTGATAGGGCAACAGACCTGCATGCCTCAAGTTGTTGATAAAAGAGCCAGCAGAAGGCTCCGGTTAGTAGAAGCCCGTTCACGACCCCAACCTTTAGCAAAAGACTTCACAACAGTGAGAGCATCAATAATACCTGCCATGCCCCTGTGCCGAGAGAAAGAATTGAACCACGCCTGTCTACAACCTGCCAAAATTTCCTCATCCTTCAAGATAAATGTTTTTTTTTTTTTTTTTTTTTTTGAGGGTAAGAGTGCAATTTATTAATTTAGAAAAAGAGTACAGTGGGTCCCCTCATCGGGACAGATAGAGAGATATAATCCAAAGGGAGGAATAACCAAGAATTCAATGGTGTACTAGTGGCCCAGCCAGTTCTTCTTCCTCACTGATGTAGGTACTATAGGGCAAAGCACCTTCTTCACCACAAGAGCGAGTACTATAGATAACGCTATGCACTTCCACCCATCTTTTGCCGCTTGGGGGTTGTTCATTTTGTTCTAGACAAGAGTTTACCTTCTTCATTGATGGTTGCCTTCATCCTTGTCAACCCAGTTACACTTGAAGTACGTGTAAAAACCTTCAAGCCTCTGTCAACTTCCTTGTTATAGTTCCTACCCATCTTCCTATGATGGGCTAGTGCCATTAAGGCCACTTCCATATTGAAGAGGCTTTTAATTTTTTCAATGCTAACTTCTTGCCCTCCATAAGCAACCTGACATCGATGTTTCCAGACCACCCAAAGGGAAATTGATACCAGTGAAGTAGTAATTTGGCAGCTTCCAGATGAAATTATAATACCTGGCCAGTTGAGTTGGTGTAAGTCAAGTCCGAGAATAGGAGTAGCCCACCTCCAGAAATAAAAAATCCTAGGGCAAAAAAACACGTGTGCAGTAGATTCACTTTCTTGACAACCCAGAGGGCATAGCTCGCTTGCTGAGATACCTCTTAGGAAGAGTTTAGCATTGGAGGAGAGACCACCTTGAAGGGCTGTCCACTGCAAGAACTGGATTCTTTGGGAACACATGGACTTCCAGGAGTTGCAAGGAGTTGAATAGCAGCTGGTCTATTGACCCCTAGAATGAGCTCAGCTTTAAGGGGGACTTCTCCACGAAGCGCTCGATATACATTAGCTACCTTGTAAGAAGGGGATTCCACACACTCCCACCTTTCTTCAGGACCCTCCAGCCCAGAGAGACCAGAGATATTAGCTTGGATTTTCCTTAGGATCTTCCTGTCACCCTCACCAGCATTTGGGATCAACCCTTTTAGTTTGGACCAAGAGATCCATCTACCATTCTCCCAAAGGTGAGATAGTCTGGAGACCCCATGAACCTTCCATTTACTATAGATCCGGGGGTGTACTAGTGCAAGAGGAAGATCCCTTGATCCCCAAACCCTAATATTCCAAAAAAGATTGATCTTACCAGCATGTGGAGGTAGCTCAGCAGGAGAGCATAAGATTCTTCTCATAACGGGAGAGGTACCTGGGGCAATCTTAAAGTCTCTAAAAGCATCCCCAAAATCATCTCTAGGGAGGGAAGGCTTGCTTTTGAGTTTACAGCGTTGAAACCAATATCTGACAAATGCTAGGGCAGGGGAAGTGTCACCTTGCAGTACTCTCCATACGTATCTGGCTGCTAATGCCTGAGCCTGAGAAAAGGGATCTTTGCAACCAAGACCACCTTCTTTCTTATCTCTACATAGTTCAGACCAACCCACCTTGGCCATACCTCCCCAGATAAATTTCCTGATTATGACCTGGATCTGGTTGTACACAAATTTCTGCGCCACTATTACAGACGAGAAGAAAATGTGAGAGGTTGCAAGGACAACATTGGCCACTGTTACACGCCCAGACACAGCAAGACCTTTGGCTGACCATAGGGCAACTTTCTTCCGAAGACGATCCAACAGAGGCAACCAGAGACCTTTGATATTATCAGATAAGGAAAGTGGAAGGCCCAGGAAAGTAATTGATTCACCTGCTTTCACCATCGGAAACCCTAGCATACTGACTCGAGGATCAAGCGCAGTTTCCAGTGCCCATAGAGTGGAGCATTTGTTAGGGTTAAGACCAATTCCGGATATGATCTCAAAAGCCAGAAGAACGTCCCGAAATGCCTGAAAGCTACCATCATCAAATCTGAGAAACATGAAGGTATCGTCAGCATATTGCATAATTGTGAGCTCGTCAGCACCACCAGGTAGAGAGAGACCATTCATTGAACCTTCTGAAGTTTTGAGTTTCACCATCCTAGTAAGTAGATTTGCCATGATGAGAAACAAGTAAGGAGCCAAAGGGCACCCTTGCCTGATACCTTTTCGGAGATCAAAGAGGCCAGATGGTTCACCATTAACAAGCACCGTTGCTGATGCTAATTTGTTCATGCCCATAGAGATATCAACAAACTGCCTATGAAAGCCCATATGAGCCATCACCTCCTGCAGACCCTCCCATCTAAGAGAGTCATAGGCCTTCCTGAAATCCATCTTTATCAGCACACAGTTCTGCCTTGATACCCTACACCAATGTAACCCTTCCCTTGCACCCAAATAATTATCCAGAATGTTTCTTCCAAGGAGAAATGCCGATTGTTCTCTGCCAATAATCCTATTTAGAATAGGCTTCAGACAATTAGCCAGAACTTTCATGATGACCTTATATAGGACATTGGTCAGGGCAATAGGTCTCCATTCACTGGTAACCTGAGGTCTTGGCACTTTAGGAACAAGAGTGATGAATCCAGCTGCCAAGGAAGGGTGTAAAAGCTGGGAGTTCCATGCACCTCTAATAGCCCTGAGGAAGTCCTGTCCCAAGAATTCCCAAAACTCCTTGAAAAACTCCGGGGGAAATCCATCTGGACCGGGGGATTTTCCAGTTGCCAAGGAACAAAGAGTTCTATAAACTTCTTCATCCCCTAACGGTTGAAGTAAGGATTGATTGTCAGCTTCCGAAATCAAGTGCGCCCAATCAAACTTTGGTAGCCATCTAGCAATTTCTGATCTATAAGTGGATGGAAGCCGCTCTTCTTTAAATTGGTCCTGGAAGTTTCCCCTGATGAAGCGCTTGATTTCATCCTGATCTGTTAAGAGGGTCTGATTTTGATCTTTGATAGAAGTGATGCTATTTTCTACTAACCTAGCCCCAACCAGTCTAAAAAAACACTTAGAATTCTCATGATCAAGTTCAGCATACCATTTAGTTTTGGAGCGTATAGCTGCACCCCTTGCTTCCTCCTCTTCTATAGCTTTAGCTTTGCTTTCGAGCTCCTCCTCCAAAGCCTGTTTATCTCGATTGTAGGGGTCGCTAAGAAGTTCCTGCTTAACAATCCGGAGACTATTGTAGACAAGATCCTTTTCCTTTTTAAAGATCAGAGCCCTATTTCTTCCCCATTTCTTGATCCAAGCCTTCATGAGGTTGAGCTTATGGGCCCAAGCCTTCATAGAGGGGAAGTTGTCCCCATTTTTTAGTGAGCCAAGAAAAGCCTTAAAAGGGCTACAGAACACTTCTTTGGTTAACCATGAGACGTTGAACTTGAAAGGAATATTACCTGATTTCCTAGCTGAGGGGATATCTTCCAGCGTAAGCCTTTGCGGAACATGATCCGAGTGAGTGAATGCAAGATCACCTTCAACATAAGATTTATCCATAAATCCAGCAGATTTGTTGGCCAGGTAGAACCTATCAAGCAAACAATACACTCTATCCTGACCCTTCTGTTTGTTAGACCAGGAAAATGTAGTGTTGGAGGGAGGAACTAAAGAGAAGCCTGCACTAAAGTTAAGCTAAAATTATTATTTTTTTTCTCAATTTTTTCCATTTACTTTAGCCAATTTCTTTTGAAAATATGCTAAAAAATCGCCAAATAGCTAAGTTTAGCCCTTAAATTATTCCATGGTTCTAAGTCTAGGGCTTGGCCATTAATATTATCTAACATTATTAAAGCTTAAATCTAATTAAGAATCATGTTTTAAACATAAACGATGCCCGCCCTCAGTGGTTGGCATGGGGGTTTGAGGGGGTTCGACCCTGTGGGTGGGAGGTTCAATTCTCGCTATTGTGGGAATCTTTTTAAGATGAGGTTCAAATAGATTGAAAAGATAGACTAATCTAGCTAATTCCTAGCTTAAAATTCGAGTTACCATGTTACTTTTCTGAAATTTATGACTGTTTTAGGATCAATGAATGTCTCACAGTAGCGCCTGCTCAAAAACTAAAGTTCCAATGAATGTCTCACAGTAGCGCCTGCTCAAAAACTAAAGTTCCGCGACGTGTGAGACATTGTACATTTTTTTTCTAATTTAAGTGATTTAAACATACTATTGTAACTAATTCTTACCTTAAAACTCGCCTTACCATATTACTTTTGTGAAATTCATTAAGTTTTAAGGTGTTTTAGGATCAATGTCTCACAAGTAGCGCCCTGCTCAAAAACTAAAGTTCAGTTCTTTGACCAGGCGCGACGTGTGAGACCACCTTGCCTGAGGAGGTTTTGGCTCACTATTTTTAGTCTTATTATGTTCCAATTCGCTTAACTGTTACTAGCTTAGCATATACTACAAAAAATGAGAAAAAAATTTCCCACTTTTCGAGGTTTGAGGATCCTATCAAGTTAGTACTACTGGGAGCATGGTCAGTGCTTTGCTCTTGGTCTCCAAGAACATTGCTCTGATACCAATGTGACGTCCCCTACTCATATACGATGCCCGCACCGTATACAAACAGGAGTTCATCCCCCGTACCAGCTCCATACTGATACAGGGCCCTCCACATATCACTGCGACCGTCTGGAGTCCACAGTGGGAAGAGTGAAGGGGTCATTTTACCCCGTCTCCCTCAGGGCCTACCTAGTCGAGCGCGTAAACATACACGTCGGTAACATAACATCATATATCCACCTCGAAGGGTGGCACATCAACATCTGCATAGACAAAGATCAAAGACAATACAAAGGAAGTTCCTACCCAAGGCTCGGACTCCGGGGTGGACCGACAAGCTTGGGTCTCCGTTCGTTCGCGTCTGCATGTAATCATGACAATGGATTGGGCTGGCATAAGAACATGGCTTAGGGTTGTCCACTCCATCCGCCCCTCCTGTGCACACTTTGCAGAGTAGGTTGAAAAGTGTTGGGGCCTCGACCAGTGGCGGGTGCATAGCCAAAGGGGCTATTCCCGGGTTACATCTCCCGGTCCTCGATGGGGCGGTGGGGATCACTCCCTCCGAGAGATCTACATGCTTTTGACCCAGGGGTGACTAGAGGGCCACCCCTTATTCGACTTAACCCACTGGAAGGTGAACTCCACCCCACGGGTGTCGGGCCCATGCCTTACCCACACTCGGTGGCAAGCCATTAGACCTAGTCACTCGATCCCCAGAGACCTTACACACCGGAGGGATCGGTCAAGGGTCGAACACCTAACCTCATTCTAAGCCCGGTCGCCCCTTCACCCACAACCCGTGGGGCTCCTCGTACACAAGCCAAATTCTAGTAATGCACTAAGAGGGACTAGCTAGGAGCATCATCTACTAAGCTTTAAGTCTCTACCCCCTTCCCAATACAATGAGTCCACGTAATACATCCGGCCCATCATATCAACATAAGTAATAAGAACTAATCTAATTCATAGAGTTAGGTTCTTTAGTTAGAGTCAATCTCGGGATGCGCTTGGCTACTAAGGGTGATTTAATAGGCTAAACCTCTCTTTGGTTCAAGGCTGGAATAAGGTTTAGGCTATTCAATCGACTAAATACCTGATCCTCGGTTCACTCCTCTCGATCCGGCGCCCATGTCTCTGCTTACGCCGGGATGCGGTCGGAAGGATGATCTAACAAGTCAGGCGAGGCGGTCGTGGGAGTTGGAATTGCCTCCTCGCCGCCGAATCCCGAGCTCGGAAGGTCCGTGGGCTTAAAAAGGGAAAGTTAGGGTTTGGTGCCTTAATGTAGGCTATCAGTTAGGTTTAGGGTTTCCATGACCCTAGAGGCTACCCGCCTGGCTACACGTTGGCGCATACGCCGGTCGGTGGCGCGGCACGCTGACGTGGGCAAAGACAAGATACATCATGGGACCGTGATATCGCGGCCGAACGTCACATTCTCCCTACCTTGAAATGATGTTGTCCGCAGCATCGTGGGTCTCCCCACCTTGGAATCTTCCTAACCTGCAATCAACCTGATGCATACGATATACTACTATAATACTTACACATTTATTAAGATTACCTTAAGGTAATATTTTTAAATCATTATTACGCCATTACATTATCAAATAACTTGTCAAATCGTAACTTCTATTAAAACAAGGTACTTATTAGTCTCCGTTATCACAACATTTAGTTTATCACAATTTAACACTTTCATATACAATTATTATTTAAGGTACTCTTCATTCCTTGCAACACATTCCAACAAAATTTGTGTTGCAAGTCTTTGCACCTTAAAATCCTGTATTAATTTTACAATATCTATAATTACATACTTACTATCTTAATTATTAGAATTACTCTAAGGTAATGTTTAAGACATTACTGTACTATTTCATTATCCAATTAACTTATGACTTCATAACTTAATCCACGCAAGGTAATTATTAACCTTACTTAATACAACATTTAAGTTTATCAAAGTTTATCAATTTCATACAAAATTTACACTTCTAAGGTACTCTTCATCCTTTGCAACACGTTATAACAAAAGTTGTGTTGCAAGTCTTCGTAGTTCGACCTCGTGGCCCTCCGGAGCGCTCTTATTGGCCTGCAGGTCAACATTACGTTATTACCATTTTAATTACTAATAAAATTTTGGTTATATGGTGACCACCCCACCTATCTACATGAATGCATGGCTAATCTCCCGGCGTAGGAAGAGGATGCTTCTTCCATCGTGGCCGTGGAGACGGCGCCCTATAGTTGCCCAACCTGGAGGATAGGTCCTTCCCGTACATGGGGAGTGAAGGCCAGATTCCTCCTATCAAAGCATATATGGGGCTAAAGGTGCCTTTCCTATCAATGCATTCCTGAATGACCTCTTATCTCTCGAGGTCGTCTACCTCCGTGGGACGGAAGTAGACTTTTTAATCTACCTCTAACTAAGCCAAGCGGCACCGCGGTCATGCCTACAATGACATTACACCACGTCCTAGAGATCACCGTAGCGGTCCCATCATCGGTAAATACGCATGCAACCCATACCTGGCATAGGTTGCATGCGTAGATTAATCTTAACTACACATGAAACTAATCTAAACACAAATCGACATGCATGAGCCGATTTTTGCTGGCTCCTTTAATACATGTGATTAACATAATTACCCTAAGGTAATATTTATGAATTAACATTACATAGTATAGGATACATTACTTCCGATAGTACAATTATATTTACTCCAAGCTTTGCAATATTTAACGACTTTTAAATCGCGATTATTTGAACAATAACCCTGATTTAGACCTATTGTTACATAGACAAGGTTTTAATTATCATACACAAGGATTAGATGTGCTTCTTATTCTCTTCCTTGGGTCCTGCATTACCCTTGGAAGTATATCCCTAAGATGCACTTAAGTATATCTGAATTCTATTCTCTATTTATATTTATAAGGGCCCCGAGGTCATATAGTTATCCTTGGAAGGAATGGCATCCTTGCGAAGGATTAATTAACATGCTACCTCACATTATCGTTGTTATTTAACTTATTTCCCTATGATACATATACGTATGGCAAATTCTATGCAGTTATTAGGATCTATATTTAACTTATCAATAAGACACATTAAAGCTTATAATACATGCGCACACCTTACCTAAGGCTAGAACGCATCCACCCATTGAGCCGGCGTCGAGTACTTTGGAGATGACTTGGTCGTTGCATTGCTCCCATACTTTTGCTCCACTTCATTGGTGTAGTTAGCTACCACGTCAGTCTCGCACGTTGAAGGCCTCCTGAGCACTAAGGTATCTATCTATCTTACGCTCTATTCGCTTCGGCCATTGCCGGAGTGAACTCTATTCTACGGGTCGGTCAATTCGATGCAGGTACGTTCAATCATAAGATTGAGCCCTCCTACTTTCTTCGAAAAGAAAATGGTCCTGCACCCCTTCAATGACGTTATACACAACGTCATATCTATTCTCTCCCCTTAAGAGGTTATACGCTTCTTACTTAGCGCATTACTTTACTAGCCTTAGCTAACATATATAACCATCTAAGATGGATGCACATATTATGCTATCATTTATTTCAATAAAGTTATGGGTTACCTACTTAGTTAGAACGATTCTAAACCACAAGGTTTTGTCATGACGACAATTCCTTTTGTCTCAAAAGGCTGTTTGATTACTACAATTCTTATTTTAGATGTACCTTACATGTATTATTCTTTTATATTCTAGAGATTCCCCCTTTCTTAGTTATTTAAATTCTTGGAATATTCCTACCAATCGAATTGATGTCATCGTAAGAAGTTGGCCGGACTTGTTAGATTACTTCTTTTCTTTCGGTTGGATTATTCTTTTGGAGGTACTAGATTTATACATGGTCAACAATTATCCTAGTAATGATTCCTTCTTAGCGAGGTGATCAATCTCATCAAGTGGTTTCAATATATTGGATGTCTGTTAACAATCGTGTATAATTTTAGTTACTCCTATGCGTTTCCTTCCCAATACTTGACGCTTAGCTCAATATTGGGGCAATCCTTTCGGCGAGAATATCTAACAATGCCTTCTAATCCCAATATGGATGTTACCATCCCTATATTTAACCTACTAGGCCCCATGGCCTTAGATGCTTGAGCTTGCTAGAAGCTCATCCACTTTCGTTACTGCTTGAAATAGCAAGGTAACGTTCTTCCGAAGTCGCTCGATACTTGGTCTCCTTGACGGTGGATCCTCTTTGATGTAGAGGTTGACTTTGTTCGTTAGAAGCCTCTCATTGCTGGTGGCTTGCTGGTGTAGTTGATCACTTGAAATCTTCCATGCCGCTTTTCAAAAGCCTGAAGGTGGCGCCGTTGAAAAAAAAGGTCTTTCATCTTGAACTCTTTGTCTTGGCAGCTAACGACTCTGTATCCGATATTGTTTCTTCGACTCCATCGATGTCTCATACGTCGAGTCCTCTTGTCGTTATCGTGTTGCCCGAAGAGTGTTGAGGATGTGGATTGCTTCACCCCTGCAAATTGCCTGACATCTCTTCTTTTGATCCGTTATGCTATGGGAGGGAAGGAATAACAGGGGAACTATTCATGCAAAACATATAGCTTACATAATTACAATTACTACTAGCGCTATTAGGTCCCCCTTGTGCCTCCCTTCGAGTTGTACACCTACTCCTTGGCAATGTCATCGGTGTTCCTCCCGGTGCAATGGTGTTGACGATCTATATCCTCCTATTTGTACGTCAGCTCATACTCTGGGGTAACTTGTTGATGTACTTGGGCCCTCCGATGTTTGTCGGCTATGGCACAACACGCTTTGCATCACATTCTAACTAAAGGTGTGCTGGTCGTTGATGCTTCGACATTTCGGTCTGCTTCCTGATCCTATTCTCGGGCGGTAATTGTTCCCCCCTTCATGATACTTGAAGCTATTTGAAGGCGTCTCTTGAGGCTGTGCGCGATTCCTTTGGCTATACTCCTCTGGAGTTGTTCTCTTCTGCAGTTGTTCTTTGAATCGTCCATCCTTGGGTTCACCAAGTTGCATGCAAGTTCGCGTGCAAGTCATCGGCTCGCCTCGCCTAGATGCTTCTCCATCGAGCTTCCAAACTTCCTTGTTTGATCCCCTCGATCACATGTTTCAAGTAAAGCATCATGGCTCTCCTCCCTGCTGGCTATATTGTTGGGATGATGGATCCTTATATTTGCGCAGCTTGACCCTTGAGTTGAAGAAGTACCTGCCTTAGATATACTCTTGTCATTGGATAGCCTAGCTATTATCTTGAACTCTCTTTTTTTTTTTGCCGAAGGTGCTTCAGTTGCTATCCTTGTCGTTAAGGTGTCGAATGCTTCTACCTCGGGCATTTGATGTGCCACATGTCGGAGATATGATCGGCTTCTTCTCTTCTAATTACTGGTAGGAGTACCTGACGAAGCCATCACCTAGTTGTTGAAGGCATATCTCCTCGTTGCAGTGCCTTTCGTACGTGCCTCTCCATCTAATACACGTGTCATAGCGCATCACCCTATATTACCACAAGGTGGAATTATGGTCGTCGAGATGTTGTCTTCTTAGTTGGCTCGTTGATCTCGGGTCGTTCCTCCTTCTATTGTTGAGGCCACTCGTGTCATAAGTTCATCAAGTGTTGCCGCTGCCAGAAGAGGTAGTGTTGCGTCCTGAGGATGTCCTGGTGCAGCGCTGATGATCTTGACATGACCGGTGTTGTCTCTTGTCCTGACATTGGGTGGACGAGATGTTTTCTACTTGAGGGTACTTCCCGAAGTGTTCGGAGTCGAAGGTTTGCTTGGGCTCTGGTCGTTTCTCTCTCGTACTTGCTCTTCCATTTGATCTTGGGCTATAGTTGTGCTTCCTTGCTTCCTCCTTTGGTAGTCGAAGTGAAGGAGCTTCCTGATCTAAGCGCTAAATCCGTAAAACATGACTCTAAACTCATGTTTCTCCACTATATGTGAGCACCCGAGATATACAATACACATATACGCATTTACATTGGGATTTTAATTCATCCACTTTTCCAAAACAACTACGAAGATCTACCTAAATGTTTATACTCCTTTAGGGTTTCCCCTCCTCCTATCACGTTTGATTCTTCGGTTTTGCTGCATCTTCTTCGTTCTGGTTGACTCCGGGATTCCTTGAGATGCTGCTACTATTGTTGAGCTTCATGTCTGATCCGAGCTCGTCACGCCAGTTGCGAAGAGTGTTCGTCGATGTGATCCCTTGAGAAAGATGCTCCTCCTTAATGTGTATATTTGTCGTGAGGAATGCGGTGACCGCTCAACGTCCCTACATGCGGTGTGTCGTTGCAAGGTCGCCGTTGTGCGGTGCCGTTGATCGCTTGAGTAGGATTACCTGGCTGTTGCAGTCGGGCATTCTTGAATATCTTCGAAGCTCTGAGATCGTGGTCGGTAGGCATGCATTGTCATTCCTCCACAGGTTGAATTTCTGAGTGCGACTCCTGTTGCTTGGGCTTTGCTTCATTCTGAGGTGGCTCTCCTGTGCCTGGAAGTGTGGTCATCTCCATTGCCCCTACCATGGCTCCTTCTAGTCGCCTTTGCGTGATTTGTACCTGCTGGTTAGGTCGTCTCCTCCGTCCCTTGGGTCCTATCCATTCGAGTCTCTCACTGTTTTGGCTGACATTTCATGACATTCGCTTGAGCTGCTGGGCTGCAAGGTCGTGGTGATCTTCCCTCTCTTGGGTCTGCCTTTTCGGTCTCCTCTCCTTATCTGTCTGTACATCGGCTGGGACCTTGATGTCTTCAAGGAGTTGCGCCTCTAGCTCTTCTGTGGCTCTGGCCCCGTCCTTCGAAAGTAACGCTCGTATATTCTAAAGTCTAAGGGTCTACTTGAAGGGCTCTCCTACAACATTTTGGGCTCTATAAGCAAGCAAGATGGCTCGAGCAGCATTACTGGAGACATATCTATAATCTCCAAGTCTATGGACATTAGGACGTGTGGTATGGCATGACATGAGGGTTGTTCTGCAAGACCTCCATGATGTTTGAGGCATACTCTAAGGTCCTAGCAAAGTTGGTTTGGGGGAGTCCAATCTCTACACATGGAGTGACTTGGGCAGCTCTAGACTCTAGCTCCTTTCTAGGTATATTGGCAATAGGGAGTGTCAATGTGGCGGCTGTATAAGTCAAACTCTATTAGAAGGATACAAAATTAGGTCAAGGTTTATGCCTTTGGCATGAGTAGAGGTGATGTACTAACAGTTAGACTTGGGTTGCTATGCTGAGGTCTAGATGACTATAACAAAGGGGTGTTCTTGGGCACTTCTATCTAGGAGTAAGGCATCATCTTCGAGCCGAGAGCAATACTTGCGAGCTACTAATGGGGTATGCTTCTATTTACAAACAACCCACAGTTTGGAAAAACAATTCAAGGGTTTGAGCAATTTTGGTCATTTTGAGCTAGGGTTTGACATTTCTAGCCTAATTTGAGGTCATAAATGGATTCTAGGCTGTCTAACGGTCCTATTGCAACAAATTTTTAGGCGCTTTGGAGCTCTGTAGCTCAAGTTATGGAGGTTCAAAGTTTGGAGGTCTCACACATTGCGCCCAGATCAAAAACTGAAGTTTTGTTTTTGCTCCTGGCGCGACGTGTGAGACATTGGCCCCATTTTGGTCAAAACTTGTCCAATTTGGGTGATCTAAGGGTCTAATCATGCTAAGCTCATCGAGTTAGGCAGAATTGACCCCTTACTTGGTCGATTTGGAGGTGTTTTGGTCTAGTTTAGGACTAGTTTAGGTATGAAGGTCTCACAGGTAGCGCCTCGTCCAAAAACTAAACTTTAGTTTCTTTATCAGGCGCGACGTGTGAGACATCACACTTTTTGGTCTGAAAATGTGCTATTTCACTAAAACGAAAGCTACTACTTGCTAACTTGCCCTAATTAAACAAGTTTAGGTACATAAAGTACTCAAAATTGATTTATATTACAAAATTTTTGATTATTTACAAAATGTTTATTTGGGATCTCCCTTAATTAAACTAGCTAATTGCATGTCCTTCCTCATGAGGGTTACTCGCTTCGCATGAACAGTGCAGGCTGTTGAGTCTTCAAAATGTTGGACCAGCTTCTGCTCTGCTGCTTCTTGAGCCTTGGCCTCCTGCTCTCGTTCTGCCCTCTCCTCTTCTTGTATCTCCCGCTCTATCTGCTCGTACGCTTCTTGGGTCTGTTCATCCATTGAATCCGGAGATCCAATGTCCTCTTCCTCTGGTGCTTTCGTTGATCTCTGGGATCCCTACTCCTGGGCTGGCTGGTTGGCTGGCCGTTCCTTGATGACTACTTTGACGTTCGGGGTCTTCTTCATCTCTCGCTTAGGCTCCTCCGCGCCTTTGCCCTTCCGCTCCTTGTGGTGCGCGCCATGTCGATCGGAGGTCGGGCGCCCTAAAATCGCTTCGAAATCGGAGCAAATTTCTAAACAGAGAATCTACAAATGAGGGGGGGGGTCCTAGGTCTATTTATAGATGGCCAATTCTGGGTCAAATTACAAGCTACCCTTTTGGATGGGCTAAAACACTTATTATCCTATTACATGGCTTAATTTAGACCTTTCTAACCTCATGGTTCTAACTAAGTCTAGGGCTTGGCCATTAACATTATCTAACATTATTAAAGCTTAAATCTAATTAAGAATCATGTTTTAAACATAAATGATGCCTGCCCTCAGTGGTTGGCACGGGGGGGTGTGAGGGGGTTCAACCCTGTGGGTGGGAGGTTCAATTCCCGCTATTGTGGGAATCTTTTTAAAATGAGGTTCAAATAGATTGAAAAGCTAGACTAATCTAGCTAATTCCTAGCTTAAAATTCGAGTTACCATGTTACTTTTCTGAAATTTATGACTTTTCAAGGTGTTTTAGGATCAATGTCTCACAGTAGCGCCTGCTCAAAAACTAAAGTTCCGCGACGTGTGAGACATTGTACATTTTTTTTCTAATTTAAGTGATTTAAACATACTATTGTAACTAATTCTTACCTTAAAACTCGCCTTACCATATTACTTTTGTGAAATTCATTAAGTTTTAAGGTGTTTTAGGATCAATGTCTCACAGGTAGCGCCCTGCTCAAAAACTAAAGTTCAGTTCTTTGACCAGGCACGACGTGTGAGACCACCTTGCCTGAGGAGGTTTTGGCTCACTATTTTTAGTCTTATTATGTTCCAATTCGCTTAACTGTTACTAGCTTAGCATATACTACAAAAAATGAGAAAAAAATTTCCCACTTTTCGAGGTTTGAGGATCCTATCAAGTTAGTACTACTGGGAGCATGGTCAGTGCTTTGCTCTTGGTCTCCAAGAACATTGCTCTGATACCAATGTGACGTCCCCTACTCATATACGATGCCCGCACCGTATACAAACAGGAGTTCATCCGTCGTACCAGCTCCATAGTGATACAGGGCCCTCCACATATCACTGTGACCGTCTGGAGTCCACAGTGGGAAGAGTGAAGGGGTCATTTTACCCCGTCTCCCTCAGGGCCTACCTAGCTGCGGAAACGTAAACATACACGTCAGTAACATAACATCATATATCCACCTCGAAGGGTGGCACATCAACATCTGCATAGACAAAGATCAGCACAATACAAAGGAAGTTCCTACCCAAGGCTCAGACTCCAGGGGATGACTGACAAGCTTGGGTCTCCAGAGTTCAGTGCAGACAGAATCATGACAATGGATTGGGCTGGCATAAGAACATGGCTTAGGGTTGTCCACTCCATCCGCCCCTCCTGTGCACACTTTGCAGAGTAGGTTGAAAAGTGTTGGGGCCTGACTGTAGCCCGCCGGGTGCATAGCCAAAGGGGCTATTCCCCGGGTTACATCTCCCCAGTCCCCGATGGGGCGGTAGGGATCACTCCCTCCGTGAGATCTACATGCTGACCTGGGGTGACTAGAGAGGCCACTGCCCTTATTCGACTTAACCCACTGGAAGGTGAACTCCACCCCACGGGTGTCGAGCCCATGCCTTACCCACACTCAGTGGCAAGCCATTAGACCTAGTCACTCTGATCCCCGGTAGACCTTACACACCAGAGGGATCGGTCAAGGGTCAACACCTAACCTCATTCTAAGCCCGGTCGGCCCCTTCACCCACAACCGTGGGGGCTCCTCGTACACATGCCGAATTCTAGTAATGCACTAAGAGGGACTAGCTAGGAGCATCATCTACTAAGCTTTAAGTCTCTACCCCCCTTCCCAATACAATGAGTCCACATAATACATCCGTCCATCATATCAACATAAGTAATAAGAACTAATCTAATTCATAGAGTTAGGTTCTTTAGTTAGAGTCAATCTCAGGATCTGCTTGGCTACTAAGGGTGATTTAATAGGCTAAACCTACTTTGGTTCGAGGTGGAATAAGGTTTAGGCTATTCAATCGAACAAATACCTGATCCTCGGTTCACTCCTCTCGATCCGAAGCGTCCATGTCTACGTTTCCGCTGGGATGCGGTCGGAAGGATGATCTAACAAGTCAGGGGCACGGGCATCGTGGAGTTGGAATTGCCTCCTCCTCGCCGCCGAATCGGAAAGCTCGGAAGGTCTGTGGGCAAAAAGGGAAAGTTAGGGTTTGGTGCCTTAATGTAGGCTATCAGTTAGGTTTAGGGTTTCCATGACCCTTGGTATACCTTTAATGGGTTAAAGGTCTAAAAGTGCGCACATTGCTAAGTGTGCGCACCATTGCAAGTTGCCCCCTAGGGGCTACCCGCCTGGCTACACGTTGGCGTACCGCCGGTCGGAGTGGCGCGTGTCGCGCATGGCGAGCGATGCGATATCGTCATGGGACCGTTATCTCGTGGCTTTGGAACGTCACATATGTTCCTTTCTGGCAGGGTCATACCTCCTCAGCTGGGACCAAGTGGGAATGGTCATATCAAGGGAACAACACCTAGGAGAATATCTGGGTTCCCTTATTAGGGGAGATAAGGGTTTCGACACCAAAGGGGGTAAATGGTTTCGGGAAGTCCCTTTATGGATAGACCCCTTTAGACATACTGAAGAGGGGCAACTTGAGGTACCCCTATTAACCCTTATTAAGGAGAATTCCATATTATCCCAAAAGGGGGACAAATTTGTGGAGGTACTCAAGACAACGTGGAACCCCCCCTCAATAGCCTCCATCATATATAAGGAGGAGGGGTATGATATCGGACACTTCTTTGTCCTTTTGGGGAAAGTCCAAAGTGCACATACTTGCCCTTTTAAAAAAGGTACCAAGGTGTCCCATAGGGGCAACATATTCCAGATGTCGATGTTGATGGAATATATCAAAAGCCTCCATGTGGATGACAAACCAGGTGTGCTAAAATTGTCTTTCAAAGTGAATAGACATAGGGAATATAGAGATGCACCATAAAGCGTTGAATTGTCGTCCTTCCCTTTCACAATCATAAAACCCAAAAACATTCTGTTTAGAAGACTATTCGAGAAAAAGTTCCACAGAGGGGATAACATATGACTGGGAGACAGCATGCCCCCCATCAGAAGGATAAGACCCAGCCATATATTGTTGAGGCAATCATAATATGTCTCAGTTTTATTGGTAAAAAACAAGGAGAGATAAAAATACTTGCTTAAGGTCGGAAGAAGCGTCACCCAAAACAGAGAAAGGGCAGCGATACCACCTTTATAGTGAATCGATTGCTCACCCGAGAAGCAGCCACAAATCCAATTCGTTGATCTAGGTTTCTTCGTTAGAATATGATTGAATGACGGCAAGGGACCCCAGAGACCGTTACAGCCTAGATACTGTTGGCTAAGAGAGTTGCATGGCACGGTAAAGCCATCCGGGACCATATGATCCAAGAGAAGAACTTTTAGCCTATTTTTATGTAACAGGCATACTTCATATCTTATATACCAGCACCAAACCATGGGTTTACCAAAGACATTTGCAGAGCTGATTGTTATGTTTTGCAGGTAGTATGTAAGCCGAGATGCTCCAGACCATACACACATAACAGAAAAGAGATCTATTTGCACAAACCAGATAACTGCCATGACCGTAATAATGAGATTACTACAACCAGCAACCTTTACAATGATTTGGATCATACTGAGCATATTATATAAACATCTGATACAAAAAAACTGCCTTACAAGAGAAGCCATATCTGATACAAAAAAACTGCCTTACAAGAACAGCCATACAAAATACGCCTGATATAGGACGAATATAAGCCTGGTATCTTGTGGCTAAGAGGCAAAATGGCCACAAGACTAGGAAGTATACAAAACATAAACCTTGAAAGTTCCAGCTTCAACTTCAAAGAAGAGTATTACCATCTTTGTATGCAGGGAGGATCATGCTTCCTTGCTCCAGAGAATGCTCCAAACATACTTTTGCTATCGATGCTTCAAAAGTATTCTTCCCTGATTTAATCCCAGTATCCTTCCCTTTCTTTTTTCCATTTAGTTTCTTAGACAATGAAGTATTGTTGCCAACAGCATTAAGGGGTTTTACCACTGTGTCCCCATCATTCACCTGGTCTGTATGATCTGCAACCAAGAGGTTAGAGTGCACTGCAGAAATGAGTGCATGATTATTCTTCTTCAACAAAGCAGACGGAGCTTCTTTGGGGCTGGCAGTAACTAGAGGTTGGGATTCCAAAATAGTAGAGCAGGGGCTCTCCTGACCAGACTCATCGCACATCAAGCTAGATCCAGCACTGTGGAGCTTGGCTGGGGAGGCATTGAAGGAAAGATCATGGATCAAGCAGACACCCTTGGGCGAAGTGACGCAGATTTCCCAATTGGGAGGGCCTAGATGATCTGTTGGTTTCTCTGCTGCACACTCTGGAGGAACTGTCAAACCCAGTGGCCAGCCCTCTTTAGTGGGATCGATACTTTCTTCAGCAAGGGCAAGTGGGCTGAATCTGTTGTGACATAATAGGACCTCGGGAGGCAAAGAGGGTTCTAAAGCTGACTCAAGAGCACAGAGCTTTTCTATTGGAGCAGAGGAATGTGTTGGGATGTCAAGAGGACAGGCCTTCATGGAGCACTCACCCCCAAAGTCTGGGGCAACAGCCACGATCTGCTTCTTAGTAGACTTTTTGGGATCAGCTTCCATAAATCCATCAGAATCAATCATAGGGGCCAGTCTATTTTTGTCTTGAGTGTGTGACCTGTTGTGCTCAAAGACTGGAGAGTGGTCTGAACATATGTCCCCATCATGCACCCTGGCTCCACATCCAGAACAGGGGAAGGGGAGACCAGAGATAGAGAGAGTAAACTCTATTAAAGTATTATTAAAACCCTTGAAGAAAACAGAACGTGGAAGTGGCTTTAAAATATCCACTGTGATGCAAATCTTTGGGGCCTCAGAGGAGTTCCCACCCATGCACACGTACTCCCCAAGATAGGAAACAATAGCTTTGAAAGCCTTCTCTGTCCAGTACTCAGCACTAAGATCAGAGAGTGAAAGCCATAATGGGTAGAACAGAGCATCAGGCTTTTTGGGGTTGAAATCCGGCCTCCACTTTTGCAGCAAAACTTGGCCATTGAGACAAGTGATTCCCCTACTTGAAAAGAAACTGGGTTTCCTTTTCAGTTTGCAAGGTGATGAGAAAGTATAAGTTTCCCAAAGGCTGGATCCGAGGTAGGATTCTGCCACGGCATACACGCTCAACAGTCTTCTTAATCTCTGCTAAAGATGGATTACCCCTTATAATCTTGGCAATAAGAGCCTGATTATCAAGGTGACGAATCCGGTTCGCCACCTCGGGAATATGCAAGGAGATATAAGTCTGATCACCCATATCAAGGCATACATAGGTATCAGCATTCTGAACGGGCAAAACAAGCTCCATAGAGGTCATGCTCAGAAATAAGTCTCCAACCAATAATAGGAATTGTTGAGCCAAGGGCAATGCACCAAGAAGGATTGAGTAGGCTCTGTTTCCACGTTACTGAAAATCAGAAGCCTGACCAATCTTCGGACAAATGCAGGATCAGCTCCACATATAGCAAAGCCCCCAACACAAGAAAAATGCTCCTGCTGCAACAGTCTTCGATCGATAATAAAACCCCACAGCTGCAATATTGGACCTTCAATGTATCCCCACCAAATGTAGTCAGTATTCACAAGAATAATAGATCGAGTTATGGTGGACATATCAAGCGAAAAGGAGGATGGAATGGAAAAAATAGAAGAAGCAGTTGAAGCTTGTGAAGCTTGGTGGCTAGAGTCAGAAGAAAAAACTAAATACTCCATGCTGAGACCACATTAGGAAGACTTGTAGAGCTCCAAAGTGATGTAATCAGAGAAGGCTTCAGAGTATAGGAAAAACTTAGCAATAGGTGGTCTGTCTGCACCAAGGTAAGCAGTTCTAAATTCTACTGTATCAGCAGACGGATCTTGCGTGGGATGGGAGTGTTCTCCTATAAAGAAGATCTCAGGGAAAACAGTTTCCTCCACCAAGAAGGCCCAAATATCAGCCGGAGTTCCCTCAATCCACCCACAACAGATCTGAGAGGTGCTATAAAAGATAACAAAATATTTCGATAGTTCCACTGGAGAACTAGACGATCCAGAGGCCTGGGGAATGGCAGAGTTTGAGCAGGAGCAGGCAATCGCAAGGGGGAGAGGCAGCCCCATTCAAACCTGACATTGATAGAAAACTATTCAAAGTATGGCTGCTGAAAGATACAGAGAGCAACTATGGTCCCGAGAGTAGAACCATAACTTGTAAATGGATAGATAGATTGAGAAAGTAGGATAAGCAGAGATTAATGATCATAGGAAAGTTGGGCATGAGTATAAGAAGGCAGACAGCTGCTAATCCTGTCAGAAGCCAATTTTCGTATCAGTTCACATCCTGCAGAATCAGGCCCAAACATGATTGTTTGGTCTTGGTCATAGAGTCAAATGAAGCCACCGAATCCAAGCATGAATCAGGGAAAGTCCCCCTCTACAAGGGGGAGAAACCAAGAAGAGGACGGGCCGATTCAGCAGCCGATTTGCCTCATCTCGATCCTAGTTGATAGGAAAAAGGTCGCATCTATTTTTAGGAAAAAGGCGCGATTGCATGGCGCTAGCCGCTCAACTCTATGCTAATTAACAAAGAACTTCGAGTGTATGATTGTATCTATTCAAGACATTTCTACAGGTAACCTTGACGAGACAAGGTAATTTTGAGCACCATCGTTCTATCGACATTAGACCAAGATAAATGTATTCAGCTTGAAATATGTCTTAGATGCTCCTTACTAATACCTTGATCTGATTCTTCATACTCCACTTCTTAGTACCACATTTTTTATACCTTGTTTTGCATTATAACCTCAAGAAACAAATAGATCAAAAAATTTCTCATTATTTAAGAAACAAGTAGATTAATAAGAAATTGATCAGATGTTTTTTTTTTTTTTTGAACGACTTGAGCCTTTATTATCCAGAGAAAGTTACAAAGTACAATGGGGACTAAAAACTCAGTGGAGAGAATGTCCACCAGAGCAAATCCACCCCACTCAAATACAACATCTAAACAGCATGAGGAGCAAGCAAAATCTCATGAGTAAGTGTGAATATGAAGATAATGCTCCCAAATACGGCTCTTCACCTCATTAGCAATTGATGAGCACCTGAATGCTTTGACAATTCATTGTTGAGCATCAAGAAGGACCTCTGCATATAAACAAACAAGACCTTTGAATATGAAGAGATTCCTTCTTTAATGATCAGATGATCCATGCAGACGCCAAATGAAACACCCTTTTTCTAAATTTTTCCAACCACTTGGATAGACTGCTAATAACACCTGCTGGCTATTCAAATTGCAACGAAAGAGGCCTTGAAGCCACAATCAAGCATGCCTGACATGTCTACACAGGAAGAAGCAATGCTCAATTGTCTCGATGACTTGCCACCATAAAATAGATACTTTGGGATGGAGTAGTTTATCCCATACCCATTTCCATACTACTTTCTGCCGGTCCCTAGGAATGACCAAGGGCTGCTTGGATGAAGGAGGCAAGACGTCCGTAGCAAGCAATTGTACATGGAATTCACCAACTTACCTGCTTTGACATGCTCATGAACTTCCCAAGGCTTGGGGTCATCCACTTGTGCTATTGGAGGAAGAAGCTCTAAACTCTTCTCATGTCAGCAACTGCCTTTGATTATTGTACCAATCAGATATCACATACACACCTGCTGATTTCCATCGACGTTGCGTCAATGGGTGGACTAAAGATACCAAAGGACCACCGTCCAATGGAATCCACCAACAGCTTGCAGTAATGCTAGTGTGTGCAAGATGGTGAAAATGAAACAAAGATTGTGCAGTCTCCCGTGCAACTAGCAATCCTCTAAGAAAAGGAGACGCATTAGGGTATACGGTCAGTGGATAAAATAGAGCCCAGGGGAAAAGTGGTCTAACAGATAAAGACCCGAAAAAAATGCACATTTGCAAAGACTGATAAACAAGACGGAACCGGGGACTCATCCACATTCTTCAAAATTCTTCAAATAAACTTAGAAATCATCACCTTGTACTGGGGCTCCGCACATTCTTCAAAATTCTTCAAATAAACTTAGAAATCATCACCGTGCTCTGCAAAAGAAATTTGACCATCCCAAGGCCGCCAAAATGCTTTGGGAACATGCACTTTTTCCAACTGACTTTGACAACAACACCCTCCTCTGTTCCCCCCAAATGAAGTTTCTGACAACCCTGACGATAAGTTGTACTTTTGAGGAACGAAGCCATATACACATGGGTGTTCTGAATGAAATTGATCAGAGTTGATCACTTATCACTCTCTTAAGCATAAGCTTATCAAATCAGTATAAACTATACGTGCATTTCAAAGTAACCTAAGAAAGTTCAGGGTCTGCTTGCCATACAGTTTCTTGGAAAACACTATAGTATCTCATCTCAAACATCATAAATCTAGAGATAGCTGCAGTTTTTTAGGTATATTTTCAGAAATTGGAGTTGGAACAAATCTCAGGGGCACCGATTTTGGACAAAGGAAGTATTTTCTTCTTGCAATGTTATTGTTTTTGGTGTGTTATGGGATATGATGTTTTTTTGGCTGAAGAAAAAATAAAAAAATAAAAAAACATTGGCAACTTCAGAAACATTAAAATACCACAAATCCTGTAACACACCAAAAGTTTCCATTTTTTTTTCGATATGAAAAACAACTGGCAACAACACAATTTCATTTCTTTGCACTGATCTTGCATTTTGACGAGGTTGTCTAAGACCTGGAGATTATGTCCATTTTCTGCATACCCTGCAATTAGTATGTTTCGTGACCGCATCTGCCTGGCCATATTGAAGTAACGGACTTTAAACTCACTGTGTTCTAAAGTAGGTCAAAGTCTTTTTTAGCAGCAAGGAAGGGATGTTGTGCCATTACCACACATGGTTAACCATTGATTCTTGAAAAAACATTAATTTTTTTGATGTGGAAAGCACAAAGCATTATTAGTATCCTCCAAATATATCTTACCAAGCACATAGATTCTTTAGATCTCAAATGTAAACCTTATCATAATTATGATAATTATGAGATTAAACCTGTAACTTCAATAAAAACCAACTTTTGGTCTTGGCATTGGTACCATTCCTCTTTTTACACATCCTTGGATGGGACAACCGTGCATAAGATCTTTTCTCTTTCTCAAATTTTGAGCAGAACAAGCATAACACAAACTCGAAACTAGCTAAAGGACATATTATAGGGTACCTACATACTAAGGGGTTAAAATTGTTAAGTTAAAAAAATTAGCTTAACAATCAACACATATGATTTTTGTTAAAGAAATTGTTAAAAAGAAGGGATTGACTGATAGCAAATTGTTAGCATTTAAATTAGGGATTTAACCCTTGTTCACATTGGTGCTTGTTATGTTAAATGTTAACAATTTATTGATAACATTACAATTTGCTGACGAAAGTTTATTGGATGCACCCCCCTTCCTTTAGGTTTTGTTAAATGGCATCAGGGACGGCCGCCCAAGGAAACCGACAGCTCCATTGCCAGAGCTCCTTAGCGTGGAGTTGGCTCGAAGGCATGAGCATCACCAAAACCAAGGTCATAATCTCTAGTGCTTCTTTCCCATTCTATATTTTTTCTTAAGTGTCAAGAAAGTGTAGCGTACCATTCGGGGCTTCTTTGATTCTATACATTTTGTGCCTTTTCACCTAGTACATTTTCTAACTTTCTTATGTCACAAGAATTTAAAGTCCAAAAATCCATATACCTTCAATTATTCAGAGCAATTCACATGTAATGAAAGAAGATTTGAACTTTCTATTTAAAAAACAGACAATAGGTATTAATGGGTCTTGAGCTCTTTGCAAAGTTGGTCCATTGCATGATCCTTCAGGAAAGGTTGATGATAATTCATGATTTCCATTCCACTGAGGCAGCTTGATATTACATGCATATCTGTAGATGTTTAAAAAGCTCTCTATCTGCCCAATAGTTAATTAGTAATGAAGGAGGAAGTCTTGATCAAGGAGGTCCACTATCGTAAATCCCTGATTATCAGATCTTTGCTCAATACCCTTGCACAATACACGCAAATACACACGGTTGTCATATTGCATTCACCGTCAAAATAAATTGACAACGAGATAAGATGGCTTGCTGCCCTATGTATAGTTTTGAAGTTTCTATTCTTTTGTCATGTTTTTTTCTATCATCACCAGCTTTTGTTGTATTTTTGTATTTGTCTATTACAAGATTCTGCTATTGTTATTAACCTGTATTTTGCTATTGAAAACCAGGCATATGTAGCATTCACATCCTTATGATTCTGTAGATGCTTTTCTTACACGACAACATCTTGTATTCGATGAGTTTTTCTATTATTCGATGAGTTTTTCTATTTCTAGACAGTCATGTGAGTTCTCATGTTGTCCATTTCTATTTTGGACTTTTCGTGCTTTTGCAAGTAATTCTGGAGGTCTGTTTTAGTGTAATACAATTTCCTTTCGACATGAAGGAAACAAAGAAGGAACATGCTATTGAAAACCAAGCATATGTTAGCATCCACATCCCTCATGATTCTGTAAATGCTTTTCTTGCACGACAACATCTTGTATTCGATGAGTTTTTCTATTTCTAGGCAGTCATGTGAGTTCTCATGTTGTCCATTCCTGTTTTGGACTTTTCGTGCTTTTGCAAATAATTCTGGAGGTCTGTTTTAGTGTAATACAATTTTCTTTCGACATGAAGGAAACAAAGAAGGAACAATTGTTGATCAACAGAAACGAACTTGGTCCATATCTGAAGTTGCTGTATAATGTTTTGTTTCTTAAGTGGATGCTGCCTTACTCATTAAACAATCTCTTTCTTGTTGGTGCTTGGACAACTGGAATTAAAAGTTCTTTAATGCCTTACGAGTTGGTCCAATTGATTTCCTTGTGGGAAAAATCTCTACTAATATCTACCTAATTGAAAGGTTATATAAATTAAACAAGTTCTCCAATTTGTTGATGGTGAATAGATAGTGTATATAGTTCCTCCTGTCATCTGTTCTGTAGAACAAAATCTCTTCCTTGTTAGAAAGATTAATATTAAACTGGAATATTGATTGTGCTTTTGATCTATCTACTCTGCATCTGCAGGGAGGTGTTAGAGACTCTTTTTTTATTTTTCTGCAGGTTTTCCCTTAAAGTTTGAGATACATATTTTACAGATATGAAGAAATGTTGTCTTCCATGTACACCAAGGAAATTAGACACAAACTATCTCAGACTGAAGCAGGAACAGTGGACTAAGGCTTCCAGCTCCGATTAACCCACCGATTTGGCTCTTCTCTTGTCCTGCAAAAATTCTCTGGCGCACATAAAAAGCTCAAGAACAGTGCTTTCTTTGAACACAAATAGGCCTTTTAATACTATACCAATTCCTACGAATAAAAAAATTGTCTTCCCTTTTCTAAAATTTGATCGCCAAGTATAGGAGATATCTTCCTATTTCTACAAGTTATCCCGCTATTTCAAATCCAGATATTCCTTCTATTTTCCACAAATATCTCCTATATCTAAATATGGATACCCTAGTTAAAAGTTTACCAACAATTATCCTACCATAGGTCTATCCTAACATATATAAAGCAGTGTGATTTTTGTTTGAAAAAATACATTCCTAATATTTCCGTCGCTGAGAAGGGGTCTCCAGTCGACACGTTAGTTTTTGGGCCATTTCTGTTTTTTTTCCCTCTATTTTCTTTGTCCTACACGTGGTTGGGAGCCACAAGCTTATGGCGATGGAATTATTACTTTGCTTTGAAGCAAAGTCCGAATTGCATGCCAGTTTCAAATGAAATCATTCAATCGGACCTATTCTGGCGATTCAATCAACTACGCATCGCCACCGCTTGCAGATCGTAGCGGAGCTGTTGGCGGCGATGCCAAATCCGTACCTGCAAGAGTCGATAGAGCTTTGTTGTGCTTGGAAGCAGGGGATTGCAGAAGGTTTGCATTGGATGTTGCATTTCCGCGCAATGCAAATCCATCAGGCACAAAATCATCAAACAAAATAGGTAAAACCAGGGTATTCTATTTCTGGCAGATGAAATGGGGTATACAGAGGTTTGGGCTTCTTTCCAAACTATGGCTTCGGCTACTTTCTCTGAATGGCCCTAGTGCCCACCATCAAATCATGGCTCACACAATCAAATCAGAAATATAATTGCAGAGGACATAACTTCTTCTGAAGAGGAAACCACACAATCAAATCAGAAATATAATGACCGGTTGTTGCAAATTATGCCATTATTCCACCAAAATTATAAGGCGGAATAGAACTATAACTTTCTTGGTATTTTAAGGAGCGGCGCCGCTTCCCTGTCTTGCTCCAGCGGCAGCCCTGCTTCCCTGTCTTGTTTAAGAAGCTCTACCTTGCTCCAGCCTTGCCGGAACTGCCATATCCCATCGTCTGCACCAACACAAATATGGAAAAAAGGCACCAACACATATATGGCGGCTCTGTTTGCACCCAAAATGGCAGCTCTGTTTGCACACAGATATGGCGGCTCTGTGAGTATTTTCCAGCAAATCTCTGTTTGCACACAGATAGGGCTAAATCTATGAAAGCAGAGGTCGGATTGCACGGCATACAGAGGTCGGATACATGAAATTCCTTCGCACAACAGAGTCTGAATCCTTTCAAGAAGGACTATTTTTGCTATCTACAGGGCTTTGGATTATTAAGACTAATGTGCTATGATTTATCTAAAAAAAATAAGATACAGAGTAATGGTTGTGCATTAGAAGAAGTTCGAAAGCATCCATCGGGCATCTGCAGCAAGCATCGATGTGCAGTGAGAAAGCAAGAATGCAACAGCAAAACAGGGCCTAATGCCACGTGGGGCCTCTTGAGTGGAAATTTGCAACAACCGGTCATTACGTCCGGTAATTTCCACTGGTCGGACATTACGTCTGTAAAGGCTCTAGCGGCGCCGCCAGACTCGGCGGAGCACTCGCGGCTCCGCCGCTCGTGCACCGCCGCGTCTAGCGGAGCCGCTAGAGCCTTTACAGGGCGTAATGATCCTCCCAATGGAAATTACCTAGTACATAATTGCAGAGGACAGAACTTCTTCTGAAGAGGAAACCATGATATTCCATTTCCGGCAGATGAAATGGGGTATACAGAGGTCTGGGCTGGGCTTCTTTCCAAACTATGGCTTCGGCTACTTTCTCTGAACGGCCCTAGTGCCCACCATCAAATCATGGCTCACACAATCAAATCAGAAATATAATTGCAGAGGATAGATGTAGAGCAGATAAAACTCAGAAGATATGTAATATTAACTGGGTGGAACAATTAGCTATGGTGTAGATAACGCCCTGGCCTGAGGGCGTTATTGAAAAAAAAATTTGAGGGCCATCAAAATGGCGGGGTGCGCTTGCACACGGTTTCCATTTTGATGGCCCAAAAATTTTTGTTCAATAACGCCGAGGGCCGTATGCTATCTGCTTTAACGCCCTGGTTCGAGGGTTTGCACAGAGCCTGAGAAGGCAATGAAAAGCAGGGCGCCGGAATAGAAGCAGGGCGCCGGAATGGGAGCAAGGCAGACTTTTTCTTGGCAGGGCTCGAAATGCAAGCAGAGCGGAGTTTTTCTTCGCTGGAATGGAAGCAGGGCTACCAAAATGGAAGCGGTGGTATTGTTTTTCGTGGGCGTGAGGTGGCTATGGCGGTTTAGGCGAAGCTAGAGCAGAGTTTTCTTCTTTCTGTTTAGGCGAAGCTAGAGCAGAGTTTTCTAATCCGGAAGATTTTCCCCTTTCTGTTGGCTGCCCCGTTGCTTGCTAATGTTCGTCTCTTTTGCTTCTTTTTCCCTTCTTTATGTTTCTCGCCATTAGATCTCTCGTAAACCAAGCAGCGAGATTTGCTTAGCAAATGACTTGATTATCTCAAAACCCATTTTTTCTTAAGCCCTGATTCAAAATCTTTGAAAACAGGGTGCAGGGTCTAGAAATCTTTGAAAGCAGGGTGCAGCAGAGTCTCTGAAACGGGCTTGTAATCTGCAGAAATCTCTGAAACGGGCTTGTAATCTCTGAAACGGGCTTGTAATCCCTAGGGTGTTATGGCATTGTCCACCGATTATCCTAGGCTGTTATAGAAGATCTCCGTAATTTTTCAACCGCAGGCATGTTATTAGCTGGTAACAGCTGTCAAACCAACGGTTCAGATTAAATCTAAACCTGTAAACCTGAGAACCAGGGCGTTAAGGTGTATTTATCTGCGTTGAAGACGAGGGTACCACATGCCTAAGAGCTTTTCGACTGCTTCAATCAGGTAGATAGGAAGATGGGTTTAGTTTTTTTTAACACCTTTGCCGGATTTGCAGCTCCATAGTCCTGGGATGGCTTTTCTTCTGGCATGTTACCACCCATTGCCTTTTCTTCTGGCATATTACCATTTGTTGCATTTTTGTCCTGGCATATCAAGGTATGGCTCTTGCTTTTTCTTTCTTTTTTTTCTTTCATCTCTTCACTGATCTATTTAAAATGCAGGGGATTCGTTATGGCATCAGGAACTCAGGACTGTAAGAATAGACTAAGCCCCCAAAAAACTATTTGCATGGCCGGTCTTCTCTAAAAAATCTTTGGGTTCTAACTAAAGCGGTATGGATTTGTAGGGATATTGCCAATGCTAGATTCGACAATGAAGGCAGTGGCTATAGCGGCAACATACAAGAGCTTCCGAGGCAACAAGACCTTTCAAATAAAAACAAAGCTTCCAGCTTCAAATCCCAAATTTCAAACACTAAAAACAGAGCTAAAAAGCCAATTGCATGTCGACGCCAACAGAGCGCAACCAGCAGGGGCGAATTAAGTGCATGAGGCCGTTATCAGGATTGAAGGTTGTAGAATTCATCAATGAATGGGTGCAGAAGGATCTAAGACTGCTAAATCTCTAGAACTGGGCCGATTCTGCTACAAACGTTCGCCTTCGTCCGAAAACCTAGTCGCATCTGTCATCCATATGATATTGTTGCTCGGATTTTTAAATGTAATGCAAATAAACAGAGTATATATTCATGAACAAAAATGATACATGATATGATCTCTCTCTCATCAAGATCGATCTCTGATACAAGCAAGAATGAATGTCTGCTGGTCTATTTCTATAACAGACGCAGCCCTTGGATGATGTGTAACATGCTGATGTGGAATAGATGAGGTGGAGGTGACGGTTGGGGCTGAAACAGGCTCCTGCAGTCTGCCGCTGCCGGGATACCTGCGTTAACACTCCCAATCAGTCTCAACCAGGATCTTCCAAATCAGCTTCTATGCCCATGGTTCGCGAATGCTGCTTAAACTTTGCTTCTGGCAAAGCTTTTGTAAAAATGTCTGCAGCCATATCTCCAGTTGGGCAATACATAGTCTTGATTCTACCAAGTGCAACTTGCTCTCTTATGAAATGAAACTGCACCTCAATGTGCTTGGTTCTACCATGATACTTTGGGTTCTTAGATAGTGCGATTGCACTCTGATTATCACAATGTAAAACTGTTGGACCTTTTTGGACATATCCAACACCTTGTAATAATTTCCTCAACCACAAAAGTTCTTTGGCAGCTAGAGTCATTCCAACATACTCTGCCTCAGCACTTGATAGTGCTGTGATTTGTTGCCTCTTGCTACTCCAAGTGATAACACCACTCCCAAGGCTAAAAAGATAGCCAGAAGTGGACTTCCTTTGGTCGACTTCCCCAGCCCAATCGGCATCGGAGTAACCAAATAACACACATGGCCTGCTGAGCTTTTTATAACATAACTCAAAATTCATAGTTCCCTTCAAATACCTGAAGATTCTCTTTACTGCAAGCCAATGCTGCCACCCTGGATCTGCAAGAAACTGGGAAACCACTCCCACTGAATATGCAATATCTGCCCGAGTACACACCATTAAATGAATAAGAGATCCAACTGTTTGCCTATATGGAATCATCTTCATCTTTTCTCTTTCTTCATTTCTCTTTGGTGCCATTTCCTTGGACAATTTTAAGTTCATCTGCATAGGAGTTGCCGAAGGATTCAATCCTTCAAACTGAAACCTGCAAAGCATATCCTCAACATATTTCCTTTGCGACAACTTGAGAGTGCCTGCACGTCTATCACGCTTGACTTCAATTCCTAGACAATAATGTATATCACCCAGGTCTACCATCTCAAACTGAGATGATAATTTGGCCTTCATCTGCTGCAATAAAGATAGATCCTTGGACAAAAGAATACAATCGTCTACATAAAGAGCAATCAGAATGTCTATGTACTCTCCCACTCTCTTCATGTAGACATTTGTGTCTGCTGAATTACGAACGAATCCCAGCCCAAGTAAGAATCCATCAATCTTGTCATACCATGCTCTAGGTGATTGCTTAAGGCCATAAAGGGCCTTGTGCAGCTTGCACACCAAGTGTTCTTTGCCGGGTTGCACAAAACCTTCTGGCTGAGCAATATAGATTTCTTCTTGAAGTTCTCCATGTAAAAAGGCAGTCTTCACGTCCATCTGATGGATCTCCATGTCCTCTTGCACTGCAATGTTCAAAAGGACTCTTATGGATGCCATTTTTACAACTGGAGAGAAAGTCTCGTTGAAATCAATCCCTTCAATCTGAGTAAAACCTCTTGCCACCAGCCGTGCTTTGAATCTGTCCACTGTCCCATCTGACTTATATTTTATCTTAAACAACCATTTTGTGCTCACTGGTTTCCGCCCTTGCGGCAATGGGACTAGACTCCAAGTGCCATTCTTTATCAAGGATTGATATTCTTCCTGAATAGCACGCCACCATTCCTCAGCTTGAGGACCTGCAAGTGCCTGCTTCATAGTGAGAGGTTCTATATTTACTTGTCCTTGAGTGTACAACACCCAGCCTTTTTGAGAACCTTTCCTAGAACCCTTATCTGAGCTCTTTCTTTGTATTCTTGAAGCTTGATAATCTGCACCTTTTTCTGTCAAATAGCTCACTCTTCCTGAGCGAGTAAGTCCTTGATTTGGCTTGTCAAGAGAAAGACTAGTACGCTGAATTGAAGGACCATCTCCATCTCCTGCTACTGGAGTGGGGGGACCTCCAAAATCAAACGGATTTGGTGCTTCAATATTCTGAGGCTCATCTCCCACTGAATGAGCATCATCTAAGGCATCTAAAGCATCATATGTTACTGGAACTTCTTCAGGCTCCTCCTCATCTTCATCAGAAATAAGAGCACAGGTAGGACCAGGAGGACTTATGTACATAGTGGACATCATAGTACCATAAGTTTTTCCCTCATCAAACTCCACATGACAACTCGTGAACACTTTTCTGCTTGTCAAATTGAAGAGCCGATATCCCATGATTTCATCATCATATCCTACCATTATGCACTTGATGCTTTTGCCTTCCATCTTGTGTCTATGCTCCTTTTTAACGTGAGCATAAGCAAGGCATCCAAACACCCTTAATCTGGTAACATCTGGTTTTCTTGAATACCAAATCTCATAAGGTGTTTGACTAATAGCTGCAGTGTTTAACCTGTTCCTCACATATGCTGCTACTGCTATGGCCTCTGCCCAAAAAGAATATGGCAGACCTGCATAGTGCAGCATACTTCTTGCGCTTTCGGTCAAAGTGCGATTGGCTCGCTCAGCCACACCGTTTTGCTCTGGTGTGTGAGGAACTGTTTTCTGCCTTCTAATGCCAGCTTGTTCACAGAACAGTTTAAACTCCTTGGAGACATACTCACCTCCTCCATCTGTCCTTAAGGCTTTGATTTTCTTACTAAGCTCAAGTTCAACTTGAGCCTTATAAATCTTAAATGCCTCAAAGGCCCCAGATTTAAGTGTAAGGAACTTTACATGCATATATCTTGAGAAATCATCAATGAAAGTAATAAAGTACCGCTTTCTTGAAAGAGAGAGAGTGCGCATTGGACCACACACATCTGAATGGATGAGACCGAGCAGTTCAGATGCTCGATCAACACTGCCACTTCTCTTCTTTCTAAAGGGTGCTCTATGCTGCTTGCCTATGATGCAAGCTTCACATGTCTTCAAGTCTGATGGTTTCAATCTCATTCCTTGCACTAAATTCTTGCTGGATAATGCTTTGATGGCTCTCTCGTTAGCATGACCAAATCGTCTATGCCAAAGTTCAATATCAGCTGGAGTATTTGATATATTGGAGTATAGAGCCATCACTTGCTGTCGGGAGACTATGGCTTTTGCATCTAGGCGGTATAGGCCTTCACTTCTAAGACCTCTAGCAATTCTCATGCCACTCGCTTTGTTCTTGATAATGCATTGCATACTATCAAATTCCATAATAAATCCTGCATCAGCCACCTTTCCTACTGAAAGCAATGTTTTCTTTACTCCTGGGACATAGAACACATTTTTCACTTGAAACTCTTGTCCTGAATGCAATCTGATCGCAATGGTACCACTACCATGAACATCATGGTAATAGTCATCTCCAAGAAATATTCTTCTGGATCTTGCACTCTGACTAAAAGTCTGAAATAGCTCTCTCAAATGAGTCATATGTTCATTTGCCCCTGAGTCTAACCAGATTGTCTCATTATCACACAATCGCTGATTAGTTGTTATGAATAGACAGGGTTTCTCATCTTCTTCCATGGCTGCAAAATTAGCACTTCCCCTAAAGATCCGATGCCTCCTCGCCTATTAAAGGATCTTGCCTTTTTAATTTCATATGCTCTTTAATATTCTAATAAGGCCATTACCCCTTTTTTAATTCCATGGCCCATATCTTGAACTATTAAATAATTCACTTCGATTAAATAATGCACTTCCATGCCCTTCGGATTTATATTATGTGCAAGCAAGAGTTTCCTCTTAAATAGTGATGGAAACCCCGAGTTCGTTCATCACTTTTCAGGAAAACGGATTTGTACTACTAAATCTACATTTGTGTGTAAGTTGTAACAGATTACTGCATCCTGCCATAGCTCCTGCCTCCTGTTCGATAAGGAAAAGAAAAAAATAGAGCATTGCATGTTAGGCATAACGGAACTTGGCATGGTTGCTGCCTCAAATGCAAAATGCTGATTTGATGGACTCTGGAGGAAGCCAGATGGCCGACATGGTCAAATTAGCCATCCTTGGGTCTTAACAGGCCCTGGACTCTATTACAAACCTCCTAGATTTGCGCAGTGTAAATTGACACAGGCAATTGTTTTTGTGTCATGTTACCAGTTTAATGAACTTATTTAACATAGCTTTGAGGAAACTTTTTTTATAGCATTGGCCATCCTTGCATGATATTAAGAGGAACTTCCACCACCTCTTGATCTCAACTTGCTTGAAGAGAAGAGCTGACAGAATTGCGGTTGCTGTGAAACTACAGGTAGATAAAAGTGTTGTGGCATATATCCTCATAGTTTCCAATAATCTTCATGATTTAAAATCCATTTCTATCAGAATAGAGTTAATGCAAACAAGGAAAATATTGCTAAGACAATGCATCAGTTGCATCACATGATACTCTTAAGGATATTTACTGTTCAAGACATTTTTGCATTATCATTTGTTCTAGAAATAAAAGTGGATTATTCCAAGCATTGTGTACACATGATCACATCACAAGAGTTCAAATTAGGCAAAACCTTGAAAACCTCAAGATCGATACCACTTAAACATATGAAAGAAGGGCAACCTTATGAAGATACCAATCCACAAAGCATTTCATCAACATGCTTCATCACATATATAGCCACATTTATAAATTACTTAAACTATATGCATCAACACAAAAGGATTGCTCATCAAGCTCATTAACATCCTAGATCTATGTCCCCAAAGGTAGCAATTGTCTCCTTATCTGGGATTCTCTGCAATAGAAATTGCAGTTTAATATTGAAACAAAGTACTTCGCTTGAAGCTCTATATCATCATGCATCTAGATTGTGAGAAGTGAATTTAAATTGCTCAAGATTTATATGTCATTGGAAGTGTTAGAAAAGTTGGTTGAACAAAATGATGACATAAGCATATTCTCAAAATTCTAGCGACAGCTTGCGCCTGGATTAAATTTCTTAGGCTTCAAACTTACATCAACTTCGACATCCACACCATTATAAATTTGTGTGATATTTGTCAGATTACACTATACGTTAACAGTGGGTCCAACCTCACAGGTTTGGAACCAAAGAAATGTTCGCGGCGGCCAAGGCGTCACATGGTATATCATAAGGAAGGGGAATTTCCCATAAATTTATATGATGGAAGCATCATATAGGTTCGGGGAGCCTTAATCGAGATACATGGTACCATTATCAATCTTTAATGGCCATACAAGATCTCGTTGCATACATATATCTTCACATTTGTCATACCACTTTGGCCTCTTTACTCCTCCTACATAAGCACCCAACTAGCCTACAACAAATTTGGACAAATGATCTACGCAAGGTTAACAGATATGGAACTTCCACTATAGGCTAGCGAGTTAATGGAGTCTCTTTGGTTATGAATCTTTGATGTGTTAAGATCTGCTTGTTAAGATATGAGAGGGATAACACCCTGGAACGATGGTGTTATGCCCTATTATAGATGTGTTAAGATCTGTTTGTTAAGATATGAGGGGGATAACACTCTGGAACGAGGGTGTTATGCCCTATTATAACAAACGAGGGCCGGAGGCCCGAGTTTGTTATAGTAGGGCATAACACTTGAGTTCTAGGTTGTTATCCGCCTTAACAACCTGTGCCCGAGAGCTTTATGATGATTTTGTGGTGGTTTTATGGTGGTTTTCATAACAAGCTAGGTGTTTATGGCCATTTGGCATAACAAACTAGGTGTTTATGCACTTTTTAATGTGTTACTGGTGGGTAACACCACTATAACCAATGGCTGAGATTTAATCCCATCATTAAAACTTGAGGTCCAGGTTGTTAAGGTGTCCATCTTGCATACATGTGAAAGTACTCCTCTCGAGTAGTTAAATCCCCGGCCAAAAGATTCATAAATATGGATTAGCAAAATGCCTAGTATTAGCAGCCACTAAGCTATATTTAGTTTCCAAGTCAGGGCAAATTGTGGTTTCGGTATCACTTTTGAAGGGATGGTCATGGGCTTGACAATCGAGCCCTAGGTGGTCCAGGAATGCCACGATTGGGGCATGCTGCTAGGGTTTGGTTTAAACCTGGATTTCAAATATTCTAAGCCTTGTTTGAGTCAAATCCAAATGATCAATATGTCATTCTTGCGACGTAAATGCAACTTAGGTTGCATTCTGCCATATCCGCCAATGGCATTGCGCCATCTGGCGAAGGTTCTCTTCCGGAACCTCTGTGAAACTCAAGAGCACCGGCAGTTCTTGAAATTACTTGGATTTACCTCTCATTCTGGCGATTTACCTCTCGTTCCGGCCATCTACCCCCGATTCTGAAGCTTTCTACCCCCGATTCTGAAGTTTTTACCCCCGATTCAGAGCAGAATGCAACCTAAGTTGCATCCACGTTATAAGAATGGCAGTTTACTGCCGATTCCCAGCGTCGGCAGGGATTCCTCCCTGGGAATCGGCAGTAAACTGCCATTCTTATATACAGAATGATGTCAAGGCATTTGGGACTGACGTGGCAAAAAACGTGCCCTGTATATGATCTTTCTATAGCATCTTCGCACTCCGTTCTCTTGCGTCAGACCAGACGGCAGCATGACGTTTTCATACAATGTCAATATATATCCCACACCATGGCCAAGAACTCATCTAGCAGCAGCTCCTTCATACAAATGGCTTCCAAGCTCTACGTCGTGTAAGCTTCTTAAACTTTCCTTGTATCGAACAGCAGAATCTTTTTTTCCATCAATCTTATCTTCAGGCAAACTCATTTAGAGCTTCAGGAATGTGCATGGTGGATCATACCATGCTTTAGCTTGCTAGCAGGTGATTATGGCCAGAGATTTGAATGTTTGATATGATTTAGGTATTACTCCATGTATGGACATGTGGAAAAACTAGCCCAAGAAATCAAAAGAGGTGCTGATTCAGTTGAAGGTGTTGAGGCTTCACTCTGGCAGGTATGATTTGATCATTAGAGATCATGATGTCATTTTTCATATCTGTAGATTTTGGGACTTTTTGCTATGAACATCTAACAGTTCCCTGAGATGTCTCAGTTATCTCAATCATCATTATGCCAGATATTTCCCATTGAATACCATCTTGTCAAACCTAATTTTAAACTATTTTAGAAGTATTAAGTTTGCCAAGGAGGCATTTATTTATGCCTGGGTTGTTATTTGCTCTAAAAACTGCGTACTTAACAACATTCACGACTTAACATTCGAGAATCTTAAGGGCATAGAAAATGCATCGCAGATACATGTTTAATATGCAGATTTCCTTATTATTATTTATCTATTCAGGTACCCGAGACATTGTCAGAAGAAATATTAGGAAAAATGGGTGCAGCTCCTAAATCAGATGTACCATGCATTAAGCCTGCACAGCTAGCAGATGCAGATGGGCTTATTTTTGGATTCCCAACTAGATTTGGAATGATGGCAGCTCAATTTAAAGCTTTCATAGATGGCACAGGAGGATTGTGGCGCGGACAAGCTCTAGCTGGCAAGCCTGCAGGAATATTTTTTAGTACAGGCTCCCAGGGTGGAGGTCAAGAAACAACAGCGTATGTTCTGTCTGGCCTATGAAGTCACATTTTTGTCATAAACTACCTAGAAGATAGTTTGTATTGATCACATTGTTATGTCTTTCTGTTGCTGCAGTTTGACCGCAGTAACTCAACTTGCTCATCATGGAATGATTTTTGTTCCTATTGGTTATACCTTTGGTGCTGGTATGTTTGAAATGGATGAGGTTAAAGGAGGCTCTCCCTATGGAGCTGGTACCTTTGCAGGGGACGGAACTCGTCAGCCATCCAAGCTTGAATTGGAGCAAGCGTTTCACCAAGGGCAGTACATTGCAAAAATTACTAAGAAGTTGAAGTCTGGCTTGTGAAGATTTCTCCAGGAGGTTTCTTCAAAGATGTGTCTTGTATAATCCTACAGAAGAAATATGCTTCTGGATGCTTTAAAAATGGTTGGCAATACTCATATGAAAAATTTATTTTGGGGGTATTGGTATGACTACTTTTTTAATTGCTAAATGATTGTAAATTGTCTATTAGCTATGCTCATCGTGGAAAAGAAATCATGTATTAGATGCTGGTGAATTCATGAAAGTTAATAGATTACAAGTTTTCAAACAATTGTGTTACACGTTCGAAAAAGTGTCAAACAAAAGACAAGACATAGAAGGTTGAATCTTTATTCATTTTCTCTGCGTGGACACCTCCAGCTGTGATACAAACAAGTTATGAAATATCATTTTGTACACCAGTATATGCCTAGCCTTGTTTTGACATCTACTATTTAAGGACATTAGAACATTGTTTTGCAAGTTACAACTACCATGAGTCTTATTTTCTCTAGCTCTGATACCAAATGAAATGCTCCTAGCGCCTTTAACACATAAAATCAAATAAGACAAGGGACTCAAATAATAAGTATCTTTCATTCATCACAAGAACTTCACTAACAAGGATCTTTAACCCAATACTTGGATTACATGTCAAACTACATAAGATTGCTTGACATCATTTTCAATCTCTCTCTGCTTCCCTTATTTGAGGACGACCTAGCTTTCAACTCATGCACGAACTCATTAATTCAAGAAATGGGCCATTCTCATTTTGCTCCAAGTGCCTTTTTTGGTGCATTTGAAAGCATGTTTTCAATTTGGTCTCGGTAACAGTGAAGCTATTGGCATGTGAATATGCTCAAATCCTGCTCACGGGAAGCAAGCAAGATTGAATCTGTAAAAAAAATGTACAATATTTCGATAGTCGCAAGGGCTGAGCAAGTAATAAATTCATTATTTTGATCAGAAACATCGCCGCTTGGATGTTTTGAATGCACATGAGAAACATGAAAATTTGATACAGGCATTACTTATCAATATACTATTTATATGCTTTAAAGCAATTATATCAGCTGATATTATATCTATATGATAAGCAAGAAGCTAAGATTTCTAAAGAAAAACCTTCAATACATGATGCCAGCGATCCATAAGATCGCAATGGCGATCTAGCAAAGCAGATTTCTTGCTATTAAGCACGAATTAATTATTTGGAGAAAATAAGCTGATTTTGAGAATTTCGAGTGCACCTCTTCAGGTCCACCACAAGCCAAAAATACTCAACTTTAATTTGAAATTGTCCCGCCCAACCACCAGCAAAAGTGGTCACCTTTAATTCAAATTTTTGTCCCGCCCAATGTGGGCAGGATAAAGGTACAGCTCGAATAAAACCGTGGTTGAGAACCATTAATATTTTAAAAACCCCTCGATTTGAATGGGCAGCAGCATGCGGGGAAACCAGGACCTCCAGATGCCCTGCTCGATGCGTCTTCGGCAGATGTTTCTAGCGCCTTCGGCAGATGCGCCTTCGGCAGATGCGCCTTTCGGCAGATGTTTTGGCAGATGCGCCTTCGGTAGATGTTTCGGAAGATGTTTTCAGATGCCCTGCTCGATGTGCCTTCGGCAGATGTTTATTTTGAGTGATTTGCAGGTATTTCCGGGGTCCCTGTTTTGAGCAAAAGCCATGGATTTTCGCAGTGGTTTGAGCAAGGTTTTGAGTTAAAATCCCCTTCAACTAGGTTTTCCACCGAAATCGAATCCTGACGAAGCTGCTGCGCTTCAGAATCCACGAATCTATGGCTGCTTTTCAGGGTAAATGATGGGCGAGGGAAACATTCATTTATAGGGCTTGGTTCGGCTGAGAGGAATGATGCTTTTAATTTCAATTTAGACACAGAGGAAAAGACAAAGCCTATTGCGTCATACAGACGGAGTTGCAAGGGAATGACAATATGGATGAGAACTATAAGGAAAATATTAGATCAGCTTGTATTGTTAATCTGATCACGGAGGCTCCTCAGCAGACAATCTTGATTATCTCTTCGATTTGAGCTAAGATCAAGCTTGTTGAAAGGTTTGTAATTCATTCCTTTCTTATTCAGATCTGTTATTTAGGGTTTTAATCGATTCCTTTCTTATTCAAGTCTGTCATTATATCAATCCCATAGGAAAAATCTTCGCAGTCTGTTCTTGATGCAGAAAATCATGTCCGTACGGATTCCAGAAGGCTGCCTTTATGGTTTGATTCTTGATCCACTAAATCGCCATAGCGAAATTCATGAGCACAAACCATGAGCACAAACCATGAGCACAAACCTCAATACTTGCTCGAGCAAATCGCCACAGCGATTCTGTTGAGCAGATAAAATATTTTTCTTTTCAAAAATTGTATTCTTTTTAGTACTTTCAATATTGTATAAAGATTTAAAATTTATAAAATACAAATTTTATTTGGTCTTTGGGTGCTTATTTTGCACCCATGTTTTGTTTTAATAGATCGCAATGGGGATCTTTGGGCTAGCTAGGCAGCTTGAAATCTTCGCCGTGGCGATCCTGCTGAGTATTTTCACTCTTTCTTGTGGACCGCTCTTACTCACAAAGGAGCTTGGGATAGCCTTATACATGTCAAAGTCGGATACATCACTGGTTGTGACCAAAAAAACAACGGAAAAAACGTCAACTTTTACTCTGCTGCAACCATTTACAGTGTTTTATAGACAACCAAGAACCTATTTCATGCTAAACGAGAATTCCAAAATTCTCTAATTAATTAAATCGTGCTTTATTACGGCCTTGTATCGCAAGGGCAATTTAGCCAAGCATGTGCTGTATCCCCCCCTTTTAATAATGGGGGCCGGGGGTCAGCCAATGTTCAGGGGTTGTTCATAAATAAAATAAAGCAAAGACAAACCAAGATTTTACCACAAACACCCAAATCGGCTTGAACTCAACTTGAAACCTCGTTAAAGCCTTGAATTTGACTTGCTCATCATGAACTCTCGGCATGTAATAACTTAATAATAGCTCCAAATCTGTCTAAGCCTTGAGTCAGCATAAAAAGCCTTCAATAGACCCAAATCAACTTGAAACCTTGTTAACATCTTGAATTTGACTTGTTCATCATTAAATCAGCCTGTAATAACCTAATAATAACTCTAAATCTACTTAAGATGTCTTGAATCAGCCAAAAATACTCAACAAATCTCAAATCAGTTAGAATCGACATAGGAGTTTGTTGCTAATAATCTGAAGAGGAATCCTGGCTGAAAAACCATGTGGTACATGCTTGGGTCACTGGGGCGCTGGATCGTTCCATCCCCGGGCGCTTGTCGCTCCTCCTCTACCTGGTGGTCGCTCCCCCCGGTCGCTCCTCCCCTGGACGCTGATCTTATCTGTTGCTCAAGCACATGGTTAACGTTCAAATTTACCTTGTCCAAGTACGTGATTACCATTTCAAATTTATCCTGCTCAAGGTACGTTTTAGCATTTGAATTAAAGGTAAAGGTCAGGCACGTGGGCACCATTTGAATTAAAGGTGAAGGTAACATGGGTCATGCTTGCTAGCTTAAAATTCTCATTTTAGCTGTTTTTCTCTCAAAATAATGAATTGTTGCTTACTCTATTCATAGTAAATAAAAAAGGAGAGATGGGGTTAGTCCACGGGAGGATTAATTAAGTAACTCTCACCCAGGTCCACCCGTACATCATTCATGACATGATATATGCTTACATACCAATCACCTGGTATGGATGTTGCTCTTCCGCCTGGATCCCTTTGGCATCAACAAAGGGGCGGGTTCATTCAAGCAGTTAATTCTTATTTTTATTATAATCATTCACTTAAATCATGTACAACCACAATATATAAGAACTCAAAGATAAACAATTAGCAAAATATAACTACAAAATAATCTATAGGAAAGAAGTCACATTTACCATCGTTTCAACGAATAGAGAAAACCCTGACAATAATGGGATCACTACCTATGCTAAGGTCATAAATCATAATAGAAAATGAAACCTCATGCTGACTAGCCTTGTGGGTGAAAATACATTATAAAGAAGTTGAAATTGAATCCATGTTCGAGTTGCCTTCTCATCGAACTTCATCTCGTGCTTAGAAACCAACACCTTCGTCCAAAAATGCCAAAATATAGGAAAATTGCACCCACCAATTCTTTCCTGCATACACAAGAAACCGCACCAAAAGCCACTAGGGCTTCCCAGGCACGAGGGCCTCCAAACAGGCACGAGGGACTCCATCCAGTCGCGAGGGCCGCAAACACGACTGCGTCATCCTGCAAAAATTTAACAAGAGTAAGACAAGACCCCGGGCCCACCGGCACCAAAGGTCATCAACTCTGAATAGCCAATCAGGCTCCAATGCCACCATTCAATAAATTCATGCCCCACCAAGCATGAACATGAGCCATCAAAGTCCTAAAACCATTAAACAGCCACCAAGGCTTAAAACTGTAAACAAGCCACCAAGGCTCAAAAACCATAATCAACAGTCTATAACAACATATAAGCCACCCAGGCTCCATAATCATAAATCAAATAACATAGCAATAAACAAGCAGGTTATACTGGCAAGCCAAATAGGAAAAAGCTAGAGCGGCTGATCTTTGCATCAACAGTGCAAGAGAAAGAGAGAGGGAGGGTTGGGGGCGGGGGGAGTATGCTCGGGGAAAACTTCCAAAATGGAGATGCATACAGCAGCACTGATGAGGAAAACGTACCTGCCAAACTACAAATAGGGTAAGAGCACGACGGTTGCTAAACTGCTAGGGACACATGTTCACTAGCTCTAGAAGCCCATTTACCAATGGTAAATGTGACTTCTAGAGCTATAGAGACACGATAGACAAAATGGCCCTAGTAGGTATCTCCCTAGACAGAAAACATGCTGACAAAGAGGCAGAAAGCAAGAGAATACCATTCTGGAATCTTCGGCATGGTAAAACTGGGATAGATTTTTGAGTAAGGTCAAGCCCCAAAGCACGTGTGACAGAAAGCTGCTCCTTCAATGTTGGACATACATAAGCATCCTTGGCTGTTTCTGACTTCCAGCGACCATGAGCTTTGAAAAGGCGATCAGGGATGTTAAAAGCTGCAGCTGTAGTAGCACCACCCCTCCTCCCAGAATGAGTACCGAAGGCAGCGGGGTCTTCACCAATAGCAAGCAAGCAAAAGCGGAACCATGCACGCACAGTAGAGTATGAAATCGGCTTCTGACGCAAAGAATGTCGGCCTCTAGACACTACGACGCTTCTAAATATACATATCAAAAGAAATACGTTGTCAAAGATTAAAATGAAAAGTTTATGCAACACGAGTGCTCTAATGTGGATTCAGACCTAGATCCTTGTGCCAACAACCATAGATGCTAACTGACTAGGCTACCTTTCATTTGATGCTTTTAAAAGGCAAAAACTACTCTATAAAGTTGTTGGAGGACCGTTGGACGCCCTGCACGCCCGGGGGGTGCACACAGAAAAAATCGTACAAAACATGTGCATGTACGGTAGGGGGTTTTTTACCGTACCATATAAGTATGGGAGGGGATTTTTTTTGCTTTAATTCCGTATATATTTGTAAGAAAATATGGTAGGGGTATATGAAATATAAGGGATATTTTTGTAGGAAAATACCGTATAAGGGATAATTTCTCTTGACCCTATGCACGCACATGCCATATAGACTTCACATTGTGTGCACCCCCCGGGCCTGCACGAATATCAGCAAAAACAACTGGAGGGATCGGGGGGTTTAATTCAATGGTTAAATTTCTTAATATGTTTGATGCCCCTTTCAATGGTTCGATGTGCTATATTAATATATTATTATTATTAAGCTACATAATCTATACGGAATAAACATAAATATTGCACGAAATATGTGAATATGTACGAAATGTATACAGAAAAAAAAAATGGCCTAGGGGTGTGCATGGGCCCAATTTATTATTATTTTTTTTTTTTTGGCCCCTTCGAGGCCTAAGGGTTGTTCTATGCAATGGAATTACATGGAAAATGGGTCATGAGGTATGAAAGAATATCAATACAGTAAAGAACATGGGATACCGTATGTTGTAGAATACAACGAAATGTAACTATCCCTAGTCGAGCACACCTTCTTCTTTGATAGGTTGCCTTGCAGCCTCAAATACCTTAAAAATATACCATGGCCTCCCATAACAATCACGAATCTTACGCTTACATTTAAATGTGTAAGTAATAATAAAATGTATGCCAATATGCGTAATAATATTATTATGTATTCACGATACAAATTGGAATTACATTTCAAAACACACTACAAGAATATAGGGGGGTCTGTAACACCCCTACTGTAACGCAATTGTAATTTGTAACGCTTACGCATTTGAAATGCATTATAAGCTATAAAATTGGGCTTTTGAAATGAGTTACTAAAGTGGCAATTTGAAATGCATTACAATATCCTTATACGCATTGCAACAGTTATTTGAAACGCATTTCAAGGGATTTCAAACTCCAATTGTGATATCCGTTACAATCATGTTGATATGCGTTTCAAACTTTATTTGAAACGGGACGTCTGAAATGCATTACAAAGCATACTTGATATGCATTTCAATTATGACCATTGAAATGCGTTTCAAACCCTTAATTTGATTAATATGAATGAAATTTTGGGCCACGTATTGTATTTTAACTTCACCGAATCTCCCTCCAAATCCGGCGCAGGAAGAGAGTCGATGGTGGAGAGACCTGACAACCCTTTCATGTTCTTGACAAACCGGTTGGCTGCTTCTACAATAGAATCAATTCTACAAGGAGGTATTCTGCTTTAGATCCTTAGGTGGTTAGGTTTTTCCCTTTGCTTTACTTTAAATTTGTTTAAAAATTCAGTGGTTGCAGAGCTTCTAACTCAGTTCGTATTTTTTTAAGCTCTTATACAGCGCTGCCATAGGAAGGACGCAAAATACTTTTACTACAACAACAGATTTAGGTTTTGTTGTAGCTTTCTTTTGCAAAATTTTCTTCTAGAACTCATCTTAATCTAAATCTTTCTTCTAGAACTCGACCTAATATAACACAGACCAAAGATATTTTGTCAACGCTGATTTGAATAATATGGTTTTTTGGTTTCATTTCTTGCAAGTTCCACTTTTTATTTTGTGTATTTGTAGAAGCTAGTTACCATCGTTTTTTCTTGCATATGTAACATTTTGCAGAGTGCTCTTTTATGCTATCAATTCTTGGTAACTTATTATCAGGTTTCTCTGCTGTCGTTATAGTTTAAAGCACCAAGTTTCCTTGGCTTTCTTTCTGGCCAATACATTTCTTAACAAATGGACTTCTTCTCATTGATTTTACTGTTTGCAGGTGAATATCATATGCAGAATGATGGCTTATTAGCAACTTAAACTATATTTCGGAATAAAGTTAATTTCTTTTTGAAAGCAGAATCTTCTCTTTTTGCAGTTATTATGATTTTCTTTTGGATGCTATATTTGGAATTTGGCAGTTTTGTGATTTTTTTTTTTGATGCTATATATGGAATGTTGTGAACAATTAGATTGTGAGATTGGTCTCAAAGAGGATTAGTCTTGGAAATATGGTTGAGGTTCAAATCCCCACATTCAAATTTTGACTGTTCAAATAACTATTAAAGTAGAGTAGCATAATGCTGGTTGTGCTACGTGGGTCTGATATATTATTAAAAGTACTAGTCCAATGTGCAAATTGATGCCTGGAAATTGTTGCCACATGGCAGTCTAACATGTCATTAGAGTGAATGACACACCATTTTTTTGTTACAACAACTTCTTGACACGTTCAATTTAAAAGAAAGTTAAATAACTCAAATAAATAAACAAATACACTTGAAATGCGTTTTAAAATTGAAATGCATTGCTAATTGATTTCTATTGAAACGTATTTCATATTTGCAACTCGTTTCAATTTGGAAACACGTTTCAACTGACCCTATCAATTGTGACGCATTTCAAGCCAACATTGTAGCGCTTTTAAAAATAATTTTATTTTACTATTTTAGTATAAAAATACGTTTCAAAAAACGTTACTAAGGTAGGTATTTTCTTCTAGTGATTTTGGATTGTTTATATGCACACATATAACCTTCCAAACAAACCATGCACGAAAATTAAATCAATGAAAACTCAAAGTACAATGCAAACATGTTCAAAGCATGTGCACAATTTATTCCTCTAACAATTTACATAATAGACTATTATTGGAAGCACTAGTGACGGCTTGATAGAAAGAATTGAATAAAGCTATTCAAGAATGGGCAAAATGCATCAATTATGTTTACTGCACCAACTACGTTAAGAACCTCACGTACCCACATAAGTTTGCAGCCCAAATTGTAAAAAAGCAAGTAGGTAGCACATATGGGCCTTGAAAGGTTACTTTGGGCATTTGGACACAAATTGTTCATTAAATTATTTGTACTACCAATACATTATCCTAAGAGGACACATGCAACTGAATGGGTCCACGCATTGAGTTGCGGTAAGACCGCACGATAATATGATTAATATAAGTCTTGCAGTTCTGTCACAAGTCCATTTAATGAGGCCAACTATTAAGTCAAGCCTTATTCGTGCCATGTACGGCACAAATTCTGCACTTTTCAATTACCAAACATGTCAACAAAAACACAGTCATTATGGATTGTTCATGTGCATAGAACCATCCAAGCAAACCAAGCATGAACACTAAATCAATGAAAATTCAGAGCAACAACTTAGAGTGTTGTTTGGAAGCATGTGCAAAGTTTATGTTCGTACCATATGGACATTTAATCTATTGATCCGAGATATTATAAAGAACCCAGCCAAGTCAAATCATTCATTTTATACGCACGTTTATAACCTTCCAAACAATAGAATAGAATAGAATAGTTTTTTTAACGTCCACGGAGACCAATAGGTCATGGGACCCATACAATGGGCTAGTACAATCATTACTACTAGGATTAAAAGACCCCTGCCTCGAAAGGTTTTCAAGGGAAAAACCTTTGCAGTAATGATGATACTAGACAAGCGGAGATAATGACAAACCATGCACGAAAATTAAATCAATGAAAACTTAAAGTACAATCAAACATGTTTGAAGCATGTGCACAATTTATTCCTCTAACAATGTGCATAATAGACTATTATTGGAAGCGCTAGTAACGGTGCCCAGGGTTGCTGGGCATAAGTTGGATGCCTGTAGATGTTTTGGCCGCAATTAGAAAAGTATGCAGTAATAACGATGCTCAGCATTGTTGAGCTTTACTTAGAAACATGTAGATGATACACACGCATGCATTGTTAGGCTTCACTTAGAAACATGTAGATAATACACACGCATGCACCTACTGTCTACATCGCGATAGATTATGTGTCAATATTGATTTTTGACTTATGTAGGGGCATGTTTCAACGCCTTTGCCCTAATATAGGGCATAGTCAATTGTCTATGTTCAAGACAGAGGGAATAATTACATATATCAGCCCTACGGATAAGCCTTACGGATATCTATGTTATGTAATAGATATTCCATTGAGACTTTCAAAAGAATAATACGTGTTAGGGTCTATTCGCACCCATGGTTAAGTTTAGTTAAGTTAATTTTTACCATTAAGTTAAGTTAATAGAATAGGTTTTTTAGCATCCACGGAGACCAATTGGCCTATGGGACCCAAACAAAAAGAGAGCAGCAAGCGTATTACTGACAGGATTAAAAAACCCCCGCCCCGAAGGGTTTTCGAGGGAAAAACCTTAGCAGTAATAAGCATGCTGGCACACTGTACAATTGCATAGGACAGTTCAATACCGTCCCGTAGGACACAAACGAGTCCGTGCATCCATAACCTCCTGGAGGCATGACCCCAACAACCCCACTGATGCTGTAGTCAATAACTGATGCAACGGCTGGCCAGGCACTAGTAATCGAGCATATCGCTCTCGGATATGGGCAAATGCTGGGCAGATCTGGAGGGTATGACATTCATCCTCAATCGCGCCCTGGTGGCAACACTGGCAAAGCCTTTGTTCTCGTGGTTCCCGAGCCCAACGTCCTGTTTCAATGCGGAGGCGATGTGCACCCATGCGAATGGAAGCTATAAGTCTGCGCTTCTTCATGGGCAGCTGGGTGTACAAGTACTGGTGTGGGCCTCTTGTGAGCCTAGGATTGACTTGTTGCTGATAGTGTACCAGCTTAACATGCGTCAGAGCCTCTGCATCCCAGAGCTTGCGAAGGAAAGTAACATCTAGGTACAGTTTAAGTGCCTCACGATCTTACTTTGTCCTGACCTGGACGCATCTGTTTGCCTGCACACCCCAGCGTGAGAACCACTGAGCTTGCTTGTCTTTCCAGCAGGATTTCAGGCATTGGGGACCCATCGCCGTGGCCAAAGCAAGGTGGGGCAAGCGTGTATCAGCCATAGCGACCACCTTTTGGAAGTAAACGACATGGCGTTCCAATGCAGCCCATTGAAGGGGTAGAAAGCCTATCTCCTGGACAGTGTTGTTTTCGTACGCGTACGAAACAAATTGGGGCGTATAGTACCTTATTTTTTATATAGTACGTCTCGTACGTTACAAAATAAGGTAAAAAATAATAATTTTTTTTTTTTTTTGGCGGGGTAAAGGTTTACCTTAGCCGTATGCCCTAATGCTAATTTCGAGCATCCTGAATCCTAAAACGGCCGTCCTCCGAAGCCGCTTCACAATGTAAGTTAGGAGAATCGGATTGCACATGCTAAGGGCACTTAAACAGTTTCTGATGCAATATTCGGGTGGTTTGGAGTGAAGTTAGACTAATTTTTGATGCAAAGATCCTTTGAACAGAGCTCTTGGAAGGTTTTGATGATTTTTCAGCTTTTCTTATCACTCCCATTCATCTCTGATAGCTAAACTGAGCCGTTTTCAGGTTATTGCAGCTGCCAAAACATGGAGGATATCTTTGACAGTCCGGATTTTGAGTAAAGAATATAAGCAGTAAGTTCTTTTCTATTTCTCTGAATGCTACCTTTATCATCATAAATAACTGGTTCTGCAATGACAATGAAAATGGCAGTGACCTTTTCTGTATAGGAAAATATTCCTTTGTGTAATGTTCTAATTCACCACCAGTTTTTCCCTCATATTCTGTTTTAGTTTTATCCAAATTTAGTTTCGGTTTTCATAGAAGCAGCACTCAGATCTCTAAGCCATGTGCGCCACTGCACATTATTGAAATTTATATATTGAATACTTAGTGGGGCCAGATTTTCAAGATGTTTAGAAGAAGGTGAAGTTGATTCCAGACCCTATATGCCAACGCTTTTGCTCCACAACAGTAAGCTATATGTATTTCAGTTTTCTATCTAGTCATTGGTAGCATGAAATGCTTTGCGAAAAATCAGTTTCCATCTTTGCCTCCTGCAATTTTCAAATTCGTTTTAGCTCAAGGTGTGGTGAGTTATTTCTCAATTTCTGCTGTGGTCTCTTGTGGTGCTGTGTGGACTTTCATTCCATCGCTTGCTCTTGAAGTCCTTTCCTGTTTCTTGCCTTCTATGTGTTCTGCTTAGTCTCATACACTGAATATGGTAACATTTGATTAGGCTGGGAAGAAGCAAACTGCATGTTTGGAGTTGATAGCAGCCTGATACATGAATGTGGGCATGCTCAATTATTTCCTGGAAATTGAAGTGAATAAGACAGAAAAGGCATACTCATATTCTGCAAGAAATTTGCAAAAGAATTGCTGGAAAAGAGATGTAAAATCTGTGTATTTATGCCGATGGAAGTTTGAGCAAGATTTTCAGCCAATTGAAAAGTCTAGAAGTGCAGTTGTACAGGGAATGTATTAGAGGATCGAAATATCTCATCACAGTCAGATCTGATAGATCATTATTTAAATGCAGATGGGTATATTAGAGAGTGTTAAGGATATAAAGGAAGTAGAGAGCTGATTCAGCCAATGTTGTGATTGCTCATTTTATAGACCTGGAACATGTAATAAACACTTCCATTATTCTGTGGGTGTGTCTAGGAATGTGTCTTTACTATAGTTTTTTCTGTTTTTGAATTTAGAAAGCGCAATATGCTGTTCTTCTGACGGGGACGCCAGTTGGGTGCCGAGTCCGTTCACTTTCCTTTGCAGTTTACCTAAGTCTGGTGAACTTAGCAGATCTTAGCAGATTTCTTGATCAAAGCCGTATGATCAGATGAATCAATGCGCCATGGATTTGGTGCTTGGTGAGGCCTTTTGAGGTGCAGCCCATAAGGGGCATAAAAGGGTAAAACAGCTATATAAGTTGGAAGCCTTATATGCCAATCTACCTTTGGGTGAAAGGTCTTGGGGAAAGGTGAAAGGAGAGCTGGCTTCGTTTCTCCTATGTAAGAGACGCAGTTCCATGGATCTGAAATCTTGTACATTTGGAGATCAGAATGCCTAGTGTATGTTCCTCTTTGTCAAGCTTTCTTCTATGCTACTATTGTCGATCCTCCTCCAGCAATGTAGATCTCGCTTGGCACTTAGATTCAAATAACATCAGCCATATAACTCCTTAGAAGAATCGTGCAAGGTAGCCATTGCCACTTTACTTAAGCTAGGAAGTATTGAATTTGCTAAATTTGTTTTACATGATTCTAAGATTGTTGATTTACATCTTCATTTCCATGCAGGCCAGAAAATGGGAGAACTATTGCCAGCTCCTTTTGCATTGCCATCATGTTTGTGACGTCACAAGTACTTGACCAATCAGTTTATTGGATCTGACCAATCAGTTTGAGATCTGATCTGGCTGAGGAGTAATTATAGCTTGAATTTGCAACAACCTGACAGCACAAGTGGGCAATAACAGGTATTCTAATTGATTGCATATATAGTAACATGTGCATTGCATTGGACTGAAAAGAATAGAAGCAAAAACTAATATGTAATGAATGGGAATGCTTTTGACCCTTCTTGAAGCAATCAGAAAGAGCAAGAGCAAGTAAAATCTGTAGCAGATTGTCAATTTGGAGCAGATTGTCAATTTGGAGCAGATTGTTTCTAATTGAAATTATATTTTTCTCTTGCAGTTTGCTTACATCACGATGCCACGGAAGGAGTCCCCTTTGTGGAACAAGTATTGCCTTAACATTATGAAGCATGCCAATGGCGATAGAAGCTGGGATTGTAAGTTTTGTGGTAAGCACGTTACGGGAACTAAAACAAGGATGGTTGCTCATCTCGCAGGCGAAGCAAGATATGGGGTTGAAGCTTGTGTACAAGTACCAGATGAAGTCTATAGGGAAGTAGGTGGTGGAAGTCGCGCATCTATTATCCAAGCAGAAGAAGAAATGGGTGGTATAGGTGGTACGTTTGCTGCTGCCGCAGCAACAACAGCAACAATCGATGGTTCTGCTGCTGTCTCGTCATGTGTTGGAGATGATAGTGCATCCTTTGGCAGTATTGCTATGGCAGCGCCTAGTCATTCTCATTCATTGCCCCCATCATCACGTAAGCAGCAGCAAACTCTGAAAAAAAGTACTGTTATGCAAATGCAAAGAAAAAAATATGCAAATGTAATGGAAATGAGGTGCATTATTGAAGCTAACTTGTCCTTTAATTTGCTGAAATTGCCATGTTGGAGAAACATGTTAGAGGCATTTTCTGAAATCGGAGATAAACATAGCGGGGTCAGCTACAATTATATGAGAAATGCAGGTTTAAAATCTGAAATGCATACTTTGCAAGAAAAGATGGCAAAGATAAGGGCATTATGGCCCAAGTATGGCTGCACCATTCTAACAGATGGTTGGGTTGATGTGTGCCATAGGCAACTTGTTAATGTTTTGGTTTCATGTTGCTATGGTACAATGTTTCTCAAGTCAATTGATTGTAGCAATGTTAGCATTAGGACTGATAGTGTATGGCTTGCTGAAAAAATTTCAGAGGCAATCAAAGAGGTGGGTAGTGATAATGTGGTGCAAGTCATTTCAGATAATGCCTCCAATTGTGTGTGTATGGGAGATTTGCTTGAGGAGGAGTTTCCTCATCTTGTATGGACACCATGTGCCTCTCATTGCTTAGATCTCTTATTACAAGATATGGGTGAGCTCCCATGGATGAAAAGTATTGTTGCCAAAGCAAATAATATTGTGCGACTATTTGGAAAGAAAAGAAATGCAAGGAAAATATTTCTCTCTTATAGCAGTCATGCCCTTTTGAAGCCTTGTAAAACAAGATTTGGAGTGACATATATTGTGTTGGCACGCCTCCATAAAGTTTGGAGTGCTCTTGAACAAACAGTGGTGAGTGATCATTGGAGAAATTGGCCAGATAGTAGAAAATCCGATGCAATGAATGTCAAAAGTTACATCCTTGATCCGTCAACATTGCCTTCTTTCCATATTGTTTTAAGGGTGATGGCACCACTGCATAGTGTATTGCGCTTAACTGATAAAGAAGGCTCAACAATTGGACTGGTTTATGAATTTATGCGAAGGAGTAAAGAGGTACTATCTAAGGGGATGGAAGAAGACTCTGCCAATAAGTCCAAGTAAGTAGTACGAGTATTTGAATTTGTCTATTTTAGCTTATTTGCAAACTGATTTCAAAGTTCCAGATTTTTATTATTAAGAATTCAATATTAGAGAAATATTTTTATTGCTGATTTTTGCAGTTCAGATTTTTGTTCATAAATTATATGCTGGCTGATTTTTGCATTAAGATCTTTCACATGGATACACTTTTTTGTGTTGCAGGTTTGAAGATGTTTTAAAGTTGTTTGACAAGCGATGGGAATGGTTTAAAAGACCCATTCACTTGGTAGCTCATATTTTGCACCCTTTATGGAGAGAAGATGCAAGCTTCTTAGGTTCTGAGTTGTTGGATGCATGGATGAAGTACACGCAAAAATTATATTCTATTGAAGAGTGTGATGAGCTATTCCGTGAGCTTCATGAATATCGCAATGGAACTGGATCATTTAGTTATGCATTGGCAAAAGAGGAGATTACAATGCGCAAACCTGTTACATGGTGGGAAACATTCGGTGGTAGGACCCCAAAACTTCAAGCATTGGCCGTGAAAGTCTTGTCTCAGGTTAGCTTCCATGATTTTTTTTTTTTGCTCTTTAAGCTTTTATTGAATTGAAAGATGATTATGTTTGTTTATTGTAATTTAGGACTGTTCTTCTGGGGCAGCAGAAAGAAACTGGAATGCTCATGCTTTAGCACATACGAAAATAAGGAATAGGTTGAAGCCAGCACAATTGGAGTGATTGGTGTATGTTCGTGAGAATTTACGGCTTGTTCGTAAGTTTGAAACGATCAATACCTCTCCAATGCAGGCAAAGGCCTCTATATCTATCTCTTATTTTTAAAATTTATGTCCCCTTAGGATTTTTAATACTTATCTCTCATTTGTTAATAGGTGAATCCACTTGAAGTGGATGTTGAGAAGACTCCAGAATTGCCTCCTCCAACAGAAGCTGATGAACTTAATCGAGAATTTTATCAAACATACTTTGAAGAGAGCATGAGCTTTAGGAGGACCACTAGGAGTATGTCAAGAGCTGCAGCATCCACATCACGAGGTACACGTGGTCGTCGTAGACGACGTGGTAGTGGTAGTGGTAGTGCTAGCATTAATACTAGAAGGGTTAGGACTCGATCTACAACAAGGGCCAGCACTAGCACTGTTGCAGCAGAAAATGTGGCAGAAATTGCAACAGAAACTGGAGTAGATAATGATGTCAATGAACATATTGAGGAGGTAGAAGTCAATGAGGAAGATAATATGGAAGAAGAAGAAGAAGAAGAAGAAGAGGTGGAAATGTGGAAATCTTCCACTGAAACAGAGTCTGAAGATGAGGAGAACGAAGAAGAAGAATAATCATCGTCAAGGTAAAGTTTATTTCAGATTATTAAATGTTGATTGTGGCAAAAGAGTCTAATGTTTGTTTTTTTAGGTTGCCTGTATGATTTTCAGCCTAATTATGATCAGAAATTCTATTTAAACAGCAACAAACTATTATGATCTAAAATCTTGAGAAACATAATTGTATAATGTTTTAAGGTTTCCACTTTATTTGAACAAATATGTCTGATAACTTAATCATGCATATAAGAAATCGGCTTTAATTAATTAATGTCTATAACTTTTGAAGTTGTGTAATATATTTATGTTCTTTTACAATTTGCCTACACAAGTAATAACATAAAACAACCGAAAATTAAAGAACAGATCACAGAAAATCTAAATTATTATTTTATTTTAGAGCTTGAAGTACTATAAGTAGTGTACGTCCGTAACGTACACTACGTGCTGTACCCGAAAAAGAACAACACACAAACTACGTACTTAAAGTACGAAAAGGCTGAAGGTCCGAAAAACGTACAGTACGTTAGCGGACGTACAATACGCGAATCGTACACTACGTACGTGACTACACTGCTCCTGGAGTAGGATCTGGTACGGAACTGTGGACTTCACCCCCAGGGCCCGTGCCAAGATGGCCTTCTACACCTGCTCGAGGTCATTCCAGGTGTTGAGGGATATCACCGAACCCCACACTTCTGCCCCATACAGAAGGACCGGCTCAACCAAGGCCCGAAACAAATGTGACTGGTGGCCCCAGGCATACAACTCTGCTTTGTGGCTGTTGTTCTGCATGGCATACAATGCTTTCCAACCTGCCATGACCCGCAACCTGATAGCTGCATCCCAATGAGTGGTAGTTGAGAACTCAATCCCCAAGTACTTGTAGGTCGGAGCCACCTCTACCTCCTGCCCCTGGTAAGTGAATGTGGGAAGCCTTGGCTGACGGGATGATGCAACTAGCAGCACCCTAGTTTTGGCCAAGTTAACTCGCATGCCAGTGAATTGGCAAAAAGTGTCAAGAGCATCCAGGTGACGTTGCATGTCCTCTGGAGTATAGGCCATGAGGTTGACATCGTCAGCATATATGAGTTGGCGGATTGTGTGATGCATGAGATGTGCACCCGCATCTCCATGTTCAGAGAGCCAATCTTCCAACTGATCAATGTATAGGCCAAAGAGTGTGGGGGAGAGGGGGCAACCCTGACGCACTCCAATGCTACTGATCACCGACTGTGCTGCCGATGTGATATGGCCTGATATGAGTTAATACTAACCGGGTGATTGCCTTCGCACCAAAGCTAGTTAAAAATTTTAGTTAGGCTAACTTAACGGAAAACCATTTCGCACTCGTTTAGTTAAAAAATTTGGTTAAAAAATAACTTAACTAGCTAACTAAATGCTTTTGAACATGTCTAGTTAAGTTAGCTAAAGGCATACATTATTATAAGCACATTTAACTATGAGGTCATTTAACTTTTAGTACTAATTTTTAATTTAGTTAACTTTTAGTTAATTTTGCTAACTTAACAGAATAAGATGCGAAGACAACTTTAGTTAGTGTTTTTGGTTAAAAAAGTTAACTAAATTCTTAACTATATTTCTTAACTATATGCTAACTTAACTAGTGGCGCGAATGTAAATTTAGTTAAAAACCATATTTTAACTTAGCTTAACCACGGGTGCGAATGTACCCTTAGACACCTAATAATCGTTTGTGTGCGCTAATTGGGTTCCAGAGTGAAACCATTTATATCACAGCCCTGGATTGTGAGTGAGGAAATTGTAAGAGAAATGTCTCACTTTACTTGGTATTTACTTAGTTGCTGATTCTTATAAATCTGGCTTGGTTGCTAAGCATCACTAAGAACTTTGAATCAGCCGCGGCTAGCATTTGAAGCTTCATTTCCAAGAATCAATCTAGCCTTAGCCTTATAATGCCTTGCAAACTTATTACCTTGCCAAAAGGTGCTTGCCCAAAGGTGCAGTAGGTTGTTATTATATAATACAACATTTTTTCCCTAGAATACGTAATGGACATGTCCCATTTAACTTCAGCTGCCAACTATACTTCTTTTTTTTAAACAAATATCATTTGGCACACATCAGGGTTATATTGCCAAACAAAAATTGTTCTCTTATTGCAGAAATTGTTCTTTCTTATTGCACCATATATGATATTGCCCAACAGAGTACATGCTTTAAACTTCTTCATATGCAAGGTACCGAGTTATTATAGGCAACATCATCAGGCATCCATCCATTTCACCACAGCATAGTAAATCTTATCAAAATCATTGTCTTTACAAAATCCATTGAACATGCGAATCATATCCTTGCTCAACCATTTACAGAGAAAGATCATGTGCCTTATTAGTTCCATATTTTGCAGAGAGAGTTTATCATGATGATGTCAGAATAGAGTCTAGCTTTAGTGAGGGGCTTAAATGCTTCAAAAGCTAGCTAACCCTCTTTCTCCTGCTCTACAAAACTCAGCTGGAGAATCAATAACATGCGGGTTGAGGCCCTTACTACTTGTTTCAAGAATTGCAGACAATCATGTGAAAAGCCAAGTCAGATTCCACAGGAAGAACCCAACAAATTTGCACCATATATCATATTGCCCAACAGAGTACATGTTCTAAACTTCCTCACATGCAAGGTACCGAGTTATTATAGGCAACATCATCAGGCATACATCCATTTCACCACACCACAGTAAATTTTATCAGTTGTGGAATCCACAACTCTACTTTTCTAAATAGATTATAGGACCCTTGTACAGGTTCCTCGGGGCTTTGAAAAAGCATGCCTCATGCCAGTCTGAAGCCTATAGCGACCAAAAATTTGTATGAACAATCTTATAAATTTACTCATGTACAAGGCTTTGAAAAAGCATGCCTCCTGCCAGTCTGAAGCCTATAGAGATCAGAATTTTGTATGAACAATCTCATAAATTTACTCATGTACATTTCTTACAGAGAAATTTTAGCATAGTAACGATGAACCTGAGCCCCCTAGGCAAAACCATGGTTACCCGGAACCGGAACGGGAACCGGAATGGCACCCCAAATTTCGGAACCGGAACCGGAACACTTCGGAACGGGAACATCCAACTTTGGAAAAAATAAATTATGAAAATGGATTTGGTGTTCCCGTGAGCTAATTAACCTATTGAACTAGTTTTCAATTTTAAAATGTCAAAGGGTGATGTATAATAATGGCCAAATGAAAATAAGGCTCTACCGTATTACATATTCTTATAAATAAACATAAAAACACCACATAGTTTTTTTATGAGAATATATCTTAAGCCGTCATTATAAAAAAAGAAATCTTCTATTATAGCAAATATATGGCATGATAGCCTCGAAACATATGCATAATAAAGTAGCTAAAACAATAGTTTTCAAAACATTTGGCTCTGTGCTCTGCTTCTTCTTCCATTTAACTAAAGAGCAATAAACAAAACAAATGCACGAAAATCAATCAAATGCTAGTTTTGCTTCAGCTCTATGAGTATGAATGAAATAAATAAATGCAGAAGAACATACCTTAAGAATGATTCAATCAATGTAATGTTATGTGGCAGCAAATGGAACTTCAGTTCTCCCTGGCTGGCTGGCTGGCTGGCTGGCTGGCTGGTTGGTTGGTTTTCAATAATGATACAGACATTTACTACCTATTCTAATGAAGAAGAAGGAAAGAAGGGGCGTTTTGCTTGCTCTCTACCTAATCTCTGTAGTCTCTAAAGGGGCGTTGCTGCTTGCTTCTCCTCCTCTGCTGACCGAAACCGAATCGAGCTGTTCTGTGTATGGCGGCCACTCAGGCGGAAACAAAAAGAGAGGAGAAGGGCTTTCTGCCCTGTTACGAATGAATATCAGAGGCCCAAACCTACCAAAATCGAAATTTGCAAAAGTAAAAGTGAAAAATAAGAAAAAAAGATGAAGGAAATGGTCAAAATAAATTTTATAGTTGGGAAACGTTCCCAACTTACCGGAATGTTGTCGGAACGATGTTCCGGGTAACATGCACATTTGGAACGGGAAGAAAAGTTCCCGGAACGTGGCATGCCCCGGAACGTGTTCGGAACCGGAACGGCGTTCGGAACGCCGTTCCACGTAACCATGGGCAAAACGCGTCTTTTCTGGCTTGGAGACAATTTTTTGCAAAGGAATGCCATTCTACACTGTTTATAACGATGCTTGAGAGCAGGGTAGCCCTTAAGGACGAAAGTTCGCCAAAAGGCTATTTTTTAAGGGTATCGAGAAATTTTGATGATATGGTTTAGTGGGGCCCATTATAGATGAAAAAAATAAAATTAGCCATCTTTTCTACAAACAAATCTCCCTCCACTTGAAAATTCGCCACATCCACTAAGCGTCATAACTATGGGTTCGCCTTATCCTCTACCCTCCTTCTCGAAGATTTCTTAAAGAATCGCCTAGTATTCCAGGCTTTCTTCAAAACCTAATATATTCTCTATATCCATCCAGATACATATGATACTTTTAAGAGTTGTTTTTGTACCCTATTGTGTTTCAAATTCTAAGGATGCACTGGAGAGCATTTTTTTACAGACCTCCCTTTTAATATATTTGTTTTATCTACAAGGATAAGCCACGTTCTCATTTGCAAAGGTTAAGTTGTGGTATTGCATCATGCAACTATAGTTATAATGTGTTTGTGTTCTTGATTAAATATAGATGCCGATGAATAAAATTTCACCACAGAAATTGCACTTGGAAAATAAAGACACTTAAATCTTGGCAAAATAATATTGGCCATGATTCGCCTAGATTTTCATAAAAAGCATTCATGTCTAGAAAACATTCGCCAGCATAGCTAACCTTGCAACTCTATTATTCGCCCGACCTTCTAAATTATGCTTAGACAAATTTGGCCTTAAGGGCAACCCTGCTTGAGAGCTTCTGATTTGTCACTTCATATCTATTGCAACGGAATCAGATGCAACTTTGTATTTTGTAAAAGAAAAATAGTATGAAAGCTGGAGGCCAAAACATCCGCCACAAAACACGACACCAGAAGCGATGAAGCACCATCTCCATTGCTATCAGCCAAAAGCTTTGTAAAACCTAAAAAATGATAGGTGTGAAGACTTAATCCCAAGGCTTATGGGTCTGGGTTCATATGCGGTAAGGAAGCCATTCCTTCCTATTCAACAACGGGCAGATTGGGGTTAGTCGTGATCTAAAAACAAATCTTATTTGTCCAATCTTAGGGTCCAATCTTAGCCCTTCGATTTAAGACTAAACACCCTATAACATTATAAGATAGGACTAGTAACGGTGCCCAGCGTTGCTGGGGTTAAGTTGGGACCTTGTAAATGTTTTGGTCACAATGACTTTCTAAAGGTTTAACGACGCTGAAAAGAAACATAGCTCCTTCATATTACACAGTGTTAATTAGGGCAGGAACTCAAATTCGAAATAGCATTCAATACAAAATACCTTTGCAAATGTTAATTGAACTTAATCAATTGGTTTGTGACTTGTCGTTGTATGCTAGAAGCATAATGTCAAAATCAAAATAGCATTCAATACAAAATACCTTTGTAAAGTGGAGAATAGATGTGTATGCAATAAATGTTGAAAGAAACAACTTTGAGTTCTTTCTTTCCTCACTTTCGATTTACTTGGCTTCACTTTCTATTCTACTTGACTTGACTTCCTACAAAAAAAAGGGCAACTCAATAACATGATATAAAAAGTTCCCATCAGACTCCGTGTATCTTGCATAACGTCCATGTGCAAGTAGCACATCCCATGCCATGAGTAAGATCTGCATGTTTTGCATGAAGAATATGTGGATACCTATATAATTGGAATTAAATTGAATATTATGAGTGCAATTATACTTGGTGGTCAACCTAACATCTCAATCAGATATCTTAAGACATTTGCATGTATGCATGACAACATGCTCTTTGGTAGGATCAATCGACTCTGTATTGAGTATCATTCTCTAGCAAGGCATCACTACATGATTGTTGTAAATAATAATAACCTGCAAGTATCACTACCTTTTGCTTCATAAGTGCCAGCCACAACAGAGTTCAAGCCCAATGCATCAAATGGCAGACATATCCTTCCTTGTATTGTGCCACAAAGTGCAAACATTAATAAGTTCTAGAACATCAAATCAGTATACTTTATTGGTAAATGGAGCTAAGAAAACTATGATGAAGACATACAACTATTGCAAAGAACCCTATGGTGTGTGCAATGGAAATGAGGTTAAGAAATTCTGGTCATTGATTACTTATTCTGATTACGTGGAATGTGGGATGCATGGGCTCTGTAAATACTAAAAAATATTAACTGGTGAACTAATTCTCATAGCTCAAGTGCCAGATCAAGCTTGTTGCATCCATAAAAGTTGCAGATATGGCTACAAATCTGTCCATAGAATGCATTTTGCAGTTATGGCTTCTCTAAAGGTTGCCTTATGTGCTACGTAATAAAATCATGAGTTTTTAGAGGATGCAGTTATGGCGAACAGGAAGCTAACAAAAAATAGGGCAGAGCGCTTCTTCTATATATATGTCTATGGCTATAATCTAGTGGCCGTGCTGGTCCAAGAATTGTTTTGAAGAGCTATGAGCAAAAGCAAAGACCGAATATAAGGAAGTAGAAAGAGGACATTTACATGCAAAGAACAAACTATGGGTTAAACCCATTTAGATAATGTCGTTAAAAGGTTTAGGAAACTTAAAAACTCAATGGGAACTCAACCCTTGGATGCATCAAATCGAAAACTCAACCTGTTCCGCCAATTTTTAGCGTGCCCAAATGCAGAGCTCCAATTTTCAGCCGACTTATGCCTCCTGCAGATGGATTTGCACTCAGCAGTTCCACGGCTTCAAGGCACAACTCTGATCTTATCCCTCTGAACCTTAAGACGAACTGAAGCTCAAACCTGCCTTCAGAAATCTTGAAGAAAAAATGAATGTAAGTAAGATTGAATGAAGAAAGAATGAATCGGAAATGCAGAAAATTTAGGGTGTAGGATTTCTTGCTTCAGCGATCAGCGATTTACTGAAAAATATATATATATATATGTATATGATGGGAACAACTGATTCACATACTGCACTCTGTGTCTCCAAGCTCCGAGCTCAAAGCAAAACCCTCCACTATCTCCAAGCTCCAAGCCTGCACTCTTTTCACCATAGTTTTGGCTCTAGTAAGCCGTCTAGAATGAAGCTATGGATATTTGAAACTATGACGATAAGCTAGGTAGCCTTGCTGAGATTTGAACCTATGCCGCTAACTGTGGATACTCTGTTAAGGCCTGCTGTAATGTGCTTAAGTAACAAAGCCGCATTGCGACATGAACATGGCAAGTGCCAGTCTGCCATGTTAATAGAACTTCCCCCGATTTGAGGAAACCCCAGTTGAGGCCTCAAAGACGCCATAGCTGCCAATGCATCCTTTATTATGAGCTGTCAGATCTAGGGCACGAATCCCAGCTGTCCGATTTAGGGCGTGGTCCATTACATACATTAAAACTTTATAATATAAGATAATGGTGTAAACCATAAAATTTTGTGAATAATAGACGATAAAGTAAGAGGATGAAAGAGCCTCTTATCATAGTATGATATTGAACAAGGATGTGTTGAAAATTAAAACACTACTTGGGCGTAATTATGTTGTAAAACTATATGTATCAAATGTATTGCAGGGTATGCAGGTTTCCAAGGTGGGGAGACGCGCGATGCTGAGGACAACATCAATTCAAGGTGGGGAGATTGTGACGTTCCAGCATAACATACGATCCGAATACGTATATTATACTGCCATGTCACACGTACATGTCACTACGACAAGTACTTGAGAGCCGTAAAGAGTTGCACCTAGGGGGCAACCTCGTATATTGCGTGTATATATATGAAACATATGCAATTAAAACCCCCTTGCCAAGTGGTAATACCCCATTTGGTCCCTTCTAACCTAACCCTAAAGGTTCATATATAAGGAACAAAAGGGGAATCCCTAAACCTTTTCCCTTTTTGCATTTTGGCTTCCCTGAGCCATTCCGGCCAAGGCAAGCTGCCATTCTGCATTGCTAGGCATCACTGAGCCGCCTTTGCACATTAGATTCATCAAGAGCAGCTGTCTTCAGCAAGAACGAAGGCATGGACGCGATTCGGGGAGCTGGAGCAAGCCAAGGATCAGGTAACCTGCGATTCTGTTGTGCAAAGCCGACTCTTAGCCCGGCAATAAGCTAGGATAGTATGTTAGATCAGTCTTATCAGCCTTGTAGATCCTAAGATCACCAGCCATAACGAAAGAACCTAATCATGTATGTTTAGGTAAGATAGGTTAGATCTTATTCAGTATTTTAGTTCTTGGTGATGATGATGTTCCATTCTATGCTCTCCTGTGTATGTGGGAAGGGGGGTAGAGACCCTGAAACCTTCAGTAGCAGACGATCCTAGATAACCTCATTAATTCCCAATTAATGCGACCCGTGTACAAGAGCCCGCCTGGTTGTGGGTGGCGGGGCTAGACCCGTGGAATAAGGGGGACTTGTCCCATCACTGACTGATCCCTCTGGTGTGTAAAGCCTATCGGGGATCTAAGCGGGCTAGGCTTAATGGTTTGCCACTACGTGTGGGCAAGGCATGAGCTCGACACCTCTTGGGTGATGCGTCACCTTCAATGAGGTTCAAGTCGAATACGGGCAATGGCCCTCTAGCCGCCTGTGATGGGCATGCATGCCTCTGGAGGGGAGGAGACTCTCCTCCTGCCTCATCGGGACTGGGGAGATGCAACCCAGCAGTAGCCCCTTTAGCTACACACCCAGCAGGCTATGGTCCAGTCCTAAGACTCTTCAACCTACTCTGCAAAGTGTGCATGGGAGGGGTGGATGGAGTGGACTACCCAACAGCCATGTTTCTATGCCAGCCCAATCCATTCTTATGAATTCGGTCTGCAATGACTTCTGGAGGCCCAAGCCGTCAGTCCATACCTTGGAGTCCGAGGCATTGGGTAGGATCCCCCATGTGATGATGATGTTATTGATATGCTATTACATGTATATTATGGTGTAGTCACCCTTTGAGGTGACTTTATTGATACATTGATGTCATGTGCTTATGTTTACTCACGCTTCCGCAACTAGGACGATCCCGAGGGAAGATGGGGCAAATGACCCATCCATTCTTCCTCATCGATCCATTGTCAAGGATTGGTGTCAGGTGGATGGCCCTTGTCAGTTTGGCTGCCAGGACGATGGGAGTATTGTAGAGGAAGTAGGGGACGTCACAACTAAGGAGATGGATCCCTATCTTGAGAGTTATTTGACAAAGAAAGGACTAGTCCCTCCATGATGTAATCTTCATATCAAGTGAATACAATGTAAAAAGTATTATGTGTATACTAGTAATGGTGCCCAGCGTTGCTGGGCATAAGTTGGAAATCTGTCTGGAGGGAAACATGTTCAGCTCAACTCCTTTTCATAAATCTTAGATAATAGAAATTAAGCCCAATGTTGCTGGGCTATAAGAGGTTTTTGTGCACTCAAGTATTGTTTCCCTTTCTCTTTGCCTTTTGCTCTATCCCGCATTTCCCTTTTTCTTTCCTTTTTTCCCATTTTCCTACACATTTTCCTTTTTTTTTTCCCCTACACATTTTCTTTTTTTTTTTCCCCTACACATTTTCTTTTTTTTTTCCTTTTTCCTTTTCCCTTTTTCTTTTTACCCTGCTTTTCCCTTCCCTTCCCTTTTCACTTCCTGTTCTCCTTTTTCCCTTTCCCCTTTTTCTGACAGATTTTTTTTCCTTCCCTTCCATCCTTTCCCAGCTCTTCCCCTTTTTCCTGTACCCTTTTTCCCTTTCCTTCCCCCCCTCCTGTTCCTTTTCTATTTCCCTTTTCCTATGCACTTTTTTCCCACCCTTGTTTATGTCCATTTTCTTCTTTTCCGCACCCTCTTCCCTTTTTCCTCGTGCCCCTTCTCCCTTCCTTTTCTTTTTTATTTTCCATTGTCCCATGCTCTTTTTCCCTTCACTTTTTCCTTTTTTCTCACCCTTCCTCTCTTCCTCTTTTCATGCCATTCTCCTCCTCTCTTTTTTCATTTCCCTCTTCCCCATTCCTCATGCACTTTTTTCCTTCCTTTTTTTCTACCTTTTTCATGTGCCCATTTTCTTCTTTTTCGCACCCTCTTCTTTTTTTCCTCATGCCCCTTCTCCCTTTATTTTCTTCTTTTTTTCCCCTTATCCCATGTTTTTTTCCCCTTCACTTTTTCATTTTTCTAACCCTTTCCTTCTTCCCCTTTTCATGCCCTGTCCCCCCTCTCTTTTCTCATTTCCCTCTTCCCCATTCCTCGTGCCCTTTTTCCCTTCCTTTTTTTCCTTTCCACCTCCCTTTTCTTTTTCCTTTCCCTTCCCTTTTCATCCTTTCCTCTCTTCCCGTGTCCTTTTTCACTTTCTTCCCCCCTTTCCCTTTCCTTTTCATTTTCTCTTTCCTTTTCCCTTTTCCAATGCGGCGTCCCTTTTCCCGACCTTTTTCGCCTTCTCCATCCTCTTTCTCTTTTCCATGTGCTCGTCCCTCCTCTTTTTTTTCCTTTTTCTTTTCGCTTTTTCCATGCTCTTTTTCTCTTCCTTTTTTCCCTTTTCTCATATTTTCCTTTTTCCCCGTGCCCTTTTTCCCTTCCCCTTCCCATTTTCCATTTCCCTCTCCCCTTTTCCTCGTGCTCATTTTCCCTTCCCGTTTCCCCTTTCTGCATTCCTTTTTTTTTCCCTCCTCTTTCTCTTTTTGAATGCCCTTCTTCCCTTCTCTTCTCTACATCATTTTCCTCTTCCCATTTTTCGCTTCAATTTTCCTCCTTTCCATACCCTTTCCTCTTCCTCTTTTCCCATTGCCTTTTTTTCCTTCCCTTTGCTCCCTCCTCCCTTTCTTTTTCCCTTTTCCCATGCCACTTATCCCTTCCGCACTACTTCATTCTTTCCCTTTTTCCCTCTTCCCCTGTTTCCCTTTTCCTCGTGTCTCTTTGCCTTTTCCTTTTCATCTTTTCACCCCCCTTTTTCTTTTTCCTTTCCCTAACCTCCCCCTTTTTCCCGTGCCCTTTTTTCTCTTTTCTCCCCTTCTTTCTTTTTCTTTTCTCTTTTCTTATCTTATCTTATCTTCTTCCATTACACCGTTCCCTTTTCCCCACTTTTCCATGCGCTCATTTTCCTCCTTTCTCTATCCTCTTCTTCTTTTCCCTTTGAGCGTTCTCCCTCCCCTTTTTTTTTTCTTTTTACTTTTTCCATGCTCTTTTTTCCTTCCTTTTTCCCATTTTCTCAACCTTTTCCTTTTGCCCTTTTTCCCATGCCCTTTTTCCATCTTCCTCTCCCCTTTTCCAAATGCCCATTCCCCTTCCCTTTTTCCCCTTCCGCGTTTCTTTTTCCTTCCCCTTTCGCTTTTCCAATGCCCCTTTTCCCTTCCCTTTTCCTCCTTTCCCCACTCTTTCCTCATTGCCCTTTCTTCCTTCCCATTCTTCTCTCCCCTCTTTGTTTTCTCTTTCTTTTTCCCTTTTCCCATACCACTTTTCCCTTTCCTCGCCATTTCCTTCTTCCCCCTTTTCCCATGCCCTTTTCCCCTCTTCCCCTTTCCCTCGTGCCTTTTTCCCTTCACTTTTCCTTTTTCATTTTCCCTTTTCCTTAATCTTTGATATTGCAATAAAATCATCACCGTCCAGCCAATCAAATCTACACCATTAGATTTAGGGCTTGATGGAAAACGGACACACGCTAAAACATCAAATCTACACCATTAGATTTAGGGCTTGATGGAAAACGGACACACGCTAAAACATTATAATATAGGATTGATGTGTTGTTATCTACAAGTGCTAATCAAACACCACATTCTTCTCACTAAAACAAGAAAATGTTAAATCACCCACTACTATAATGTAAAAATTTGCAACCTTGTAAAACAACATGTCACACACCACAACACTATATTGAAAAAAGGGTATGCAAAAGTCGCGTGCTTTTGGAACAGACATAAATCCAATTTAAATAAATGATGGTTTACTATCAATGAAAGTGTATTCAGATTTGTAAAAATACTTGTACATGTACACGTTTTATATGAATATACAAGATGTTTTTTGATGCAAAATTAGCTTGGTCTTGGCTCTTTCCAGTCTAAACTCTACTTTTTGCCTTGGTGTTGTTGTCGCTAATTTCTAACACACTCAATAGATGGTGCAATATTGCCACCAATTCATATTCAAAAAAAAATACAGGACGCAATTTCTTGCTCAAAATATAGGGAAAAAATTCGAGGTAAAAAAAAATGAACAGTGGAATAATTTAAAAATAACGGAATCGTGGTTTGAAGATGATAACGCTTATATTTGGTTGCAATTTTATGTGGCCTGCTGCGAAGAGACAAGCCAATTTTAATTAACTACTAGAATAAATGTATAAAATGTAGTCATTCGCAAACAAAAGGCATTATTCCACACTAGCCAATATGTAGCATAATAACAGGGGGTTTTTTTTGTGTTTTTGTACGTTTTTCACAAAGGTTTTCCTAAGATTTCATGGCGTATTCGAATGGATGTACTAATGCGTACATCTAGAGTGCACCATTTCTTAGTCGTTGATTTAGTTTTTTTTTTTCAATGGTCCAACATCCAAGGGCTCACAACAAAAGCCCTCTTTTTATTTTAGGGGCTGAACATGCAAGCCTCGTGGATAGCATTTCAGGGCATTCTTGCAAAAAATTAATGTTCCTTGTGATCAGAGTGGAAACAGATTTGGATCTGTGTGTTGTTTGTTGCCATACTGAATCTGTCTGGGCATTTTTGGAGCTGCTTCATAGCATTTTGGTGAGTTGTAGGCTCTTGATCAAGTCAAGTGATTGGCACTAAGATCTTCATACCTTTCCTTGAAAAACAAATCCCTATTCAGAAAGATGCAGACTTACGCAGTGGCATGGATAGATCCGACAGTAAGGCAATGGGAAGCGGAGCATTTATGGTAGAAATTTATTCCCATGGAGCCCTGAGTGATTATTTAGTAGGAACTGTAAGAATCCCTTTTACAGATATCCCTTCAGATGCAAGGCAAAATAGTGCCGCAAATACTCAGTTTATGGCTTATAGTGTGCGCAGATCTTCAAGCCATAAACATGGCATACTCAATATTTCCGTCAGACTCCATTACAGATCGATTCTTCTTCCTCTCCAAACCCTAACCCTAATACTCCATCTTCTAGACCTAATTTTTCAAGCTCTAGGGCAACAGAGGCAGTTGTGGCTTATCCTCAACAATCTTACCAATCTATTTGAGTCTATTTACGAAGGATTCTCTGAACATATCCCATTATGTGGAAGCATATCTCGTGCCTATATCTGCGGTTTCCTAGAGCTTTTCTTTCAAATCAAATAACAGGGGACATCCGCGGCACATCGGATTTGAAGCGGGATTTTGCAAAGATATTTGAAGCAAATAATTTGTCAAGGCAGATGTCAAGTTTTGGGCCTTTACAAAAACTTCTAGGGCAAATCCAGAGTTCGGGGTTTCTCCTACAGCCAGAGCTCGGGAGGTTTCATCTGCAGCCAGAGCTAGGGAGTTCGGGAGTTCTGGAGTTGGGGAGTTCTTTTTCCTTTTTATTTTTTGAAATTGCTGGAAGGGTCGGCCTGCAGGAATCTCAGATCTCCAAATGATCCACCGCAGCTCAAGTTTTTTCGCGGGAGTTAAGAAGAAGCCTCATGTGCAACAAATGGACGCCTAAAGGCGCTTTGCTTATTCAAACCTCTGCATTAATGGCTTCCTTGTCAAATTTCGTTGCATTAAATCGGCCGTTCCACGTGCTCGCTGCTCCATTTACGAGCATGATGATGCCCTACGTTTGCATATAAAGGGCTTCTATTTCTTCCCTCGTACTTTCGGTTTTACAAAGATCATGTGAGTATATAGTCCCTCCTTTCTCTCAATACCTTATAATCCTCTTCCCGCTCAACCAATGTTTTTATAATTCTTAAATTTTTTCTCTTTTGCTCTTCGGTTGGATTATAAGGCAAGCTTTCTTGATTCATGGCTCCAGGTTTTCTAATGGTGAAAACGGAACTACCGGTGGTAGTTTGTTTGGTGATTCTTTGCTCCTCTCATAATTCACTTCTTTCGATTGCTTTAACGTGGAGTTTTTTTACTCTTCTCTCGATTTTTTTTGAATGCTTCATACATCTTTTGATTCCGCATACATATCTCAGTAGTTTTAGATTTTGCACAGCTGCAATGGGGATTTTGGCATACACATGATCAGAACACTATTCTGACTCAGATTTCTGTAGAAGCAGCTAGCGAGGAGATTCGGCCCTTACACACAGAGATGATATAAACCTGGACATAACAGAAGCATTATATGATGCAGTGGACACTGTGAAGTTTGGTTTTGCAATGGCTTTTGTAGCCACAGTTCTAGCATGGAGAATTCTTGAAAAAGCTGGATTGCTTGATGAAGCAAGGGGTACAATGCGCTGGATTACAGATTATTTTATAAAGGTTTCATCCTTCCAAGAATGAGCTATACTTCCAGGTGAAATTTCATCCCTTGTCCTTCTAAGCATTATGTTATCTTCTATTTTTCATTATGCATTGTGCTCTCTCTCGTTTGTTCTAAGCTTAATTCCACACTGTTAAACCATGGAATTCATTGCTTTAAGTTATGCAATGGCTTGCTTTCCTCTGTCCAAGCTCAAATTTACATACTACCTTGCTAGCATTTGTCATGTTCTTGAAAAGTTTTTGCATATGTGCTGCTCAAAATACATTAATGCTAAAGTATTCTCTGTACTATTCTCTATGCAGGTTCAAAAAAAATTTGCAAGATGTTGATATCTCTAGCAATGCTTACGATGGCAATTGCACAAAAATCTAAGGAAGATCGAGTTTGTCGCATGATCCATTTCTACTTTTGTGTAACTATCAATGCCTACAGTTTCTATTCAGTCAAGACAAGCAAATTGTTGCAACAATGCTATTTTAGAATGATTTCAAGACAATTTGAGCGTATTGTTACAATGTTGTCATTTTGGAGCCTATAAATTATGCAATTTAAAATATATGGTTTGCAATAACACCTCAATCATTTTGTACTTTTATTTTATTTTGATTTTTCTTTTTTTGTTTACCACAGAGTTTATCTATGTTTGTTTCTTTTGTGGCCCGAAGGGCCAAAAAATTTTTGTAATATAAGAACCAACATAACTACTATGAACATTAATTAACACAAACCATTACATTAGACATGTTTAATTAAATTCCCCCTTAAACCCCCTTTTGTTTGGGTGCATATTCACACGGGGGGTGACTCCGGGCAGCGAGAGCCTTGTAATTATGTTTTGCACGTACAAAATCAACACCATATAGTATATTGTCTGAAATCTTATAGTATTTTATAAATCTTGTTATACAGTATAACAAATTCTATACATTCATACCCCACAAACGAGGAACTTTGTGTACGGTGTAGATTAAGGAATAAGGGGTGAATATGCCTATCCAACAGCTCTCGTTGCCCGGAGTCACCCCCCGTGTGAATATGCACCCAAACAAAAGGGGGTTTAAGGGGGAGTCCAACCTCATCGGGCGGTGGACTTGGAAATACCATCACGGCCATCATCCCATGGAGAATACTCATATGATTCTCCTAGCTTGTATTCTAAATAGTTGGTATCAGGTTCATGGCTGGGTTCAATGTTCACACCATCTTCTTTAGCTTTAGCCTCGTCACGAACTGCCTTTTGGAATATGTTCCTTACCTTGAAAGGCATGGTCCTATGTAATGGCATCAAAAACCATATCAAACACAAGACGCAAGTTATCCCACCAATGATAGTTGTTGCCATCATATTTGTTTGATACTTAAACAAGGATGGCAATACAACAAAGCCTGCTGCTATGAATGCCCCTACCACAACAGCAATGGACAATGATAACAAGAAAGCAGCTATGAGTAAGCGACGTCGAATACTTAAGACGGTTGTGGCTATGTAGATGTTGCCTGTTGGTAGCACTGCGCCAGCCCCTGCTAGAACTGTTGAAATGGAAAAGAGAAATGAGAGACAATTGAAGACCCAGAACACTCTTATCCCTACATGTTTGGGATATTCTTGTTTTGTATTGTCGAGTGGAGTCTGGAGCCAGCCCGCAAACGTAACACTTGCAATTAGGGCTGCACCTACCAAGATAGCATTTGCTGCATCTACGTAGACCTGACGGTCCCTGTACAGCCCATCCACATACGATCTAACATCCTGCCTTTCCAACAACTCCTTCTTAATATCTATATGTCCCAACTCCGAGGCATAATGTAATGCAGTCTTTTTAGACTTGTCTTCCGCATTGGCTATAAGTTGCTTGCCAAACTTTCCCCTGCAGAGCTCAGATACAATTTTTTTGTCATTGAGCAACGTTGCATAATGCCATGGTGTCCATCCACTAATAGTTGTGGTTGTGGCATTATTTACAACGTCCTCCATTCCATGCACTTTGATGATGCTTTCGGCTACCTCAAATTGATGTTTATATAAAGCTACATAGAAAGGTGTCATATCGTCAATAAATTTCTCCATTTTATCTTTATCTTTGACGGTGGGAGAAACTATAGTATCCAGCTTTTTGTCTAATTCCTCAATTTTCAGTTCCACTTTGACGCTTCTTGCCCAGTTAATAAAATCTTGTTTGACCTTTTCAATAAACACCTTGTGTGTTGATTGGGAATTAAGCTTAATGTCAATGAATTTCTTTATAAACTCACAAGATGCCCTTTAGCACGAGCAAGGAGCAAAGGCGTTTTTCCTATAGCATCTTCTTTGAATAAGTCAATTTCGGTTTTCGCAAGTGCTTCAACCGAATTTTCATTTCCATTGACTGCAGCCCAATGCATGGGATTCCTGTCCTCTTTGTCCATGCGATTCACATGGGATTGTAAATTCTTTTTCTTATCTTGTTTGTTAGAGGCAATATGATTTTTGATCTGCAATAAGACCCATTCAATATCTTCTTTTCCGCCATAACCAGCTGCATAGTGAAGCAGCATAGTCGTAGGGGTAGCATCTTCGCTACGTTTAGTAGGCAGAACAAAGTCCTTAAGCTCTCTAAGGGCTGTAAATATAGACCCGATGACAGAACTAGGACTATACTGACCAGTTCTACAGGGCATCAAATCCATGGGCAGTTTCTCCATTTTATTGGCAGCAAAATGTTGGCCTTTGCCTTGACAAGAGCATGTATGACCTCAGAGGATCCATTTCTGCAGGCCCAATGAAGCGGGGTATCTCCTTTTGCTGCATCAGTTTCATCCTTTTGCCACTCCACTGCTTCAGGGTGCCCATTCCAAGCAGCATAATGCAAGGAAGTCAATCCATCATCATTTTTACGGAAGGGAGTACATTTGAACGAGTCAAGGACATCTACATCTACGCCACTTTCAACTAGGAATTGAACAGGGTCTAAGTGTCCTTTACCAGCAGCATGATGCAAGGGGGTTGAGTTCTTACCATTGCGAATATCTGCATTATGGCCACGTTAACCACCTGGCTGATATCGGATGGCCACATGGTTGGCCACATTAACCACATCTCGCTTGAGAATATGTAGCATAATAACAGGGGATTTTCTTTGTGTTTTTGTACGCTTTTCACTAAGGTTTTCCTATGATTTCGTGATGTATTCAAATGGATGTACTAATGCGTACATCTAGAGTGCACCATTTCTGAGCCATTGATTTTAGCCTTTTTTTTTTTCAATGCAACAACCAATGGCTCACAACAAAAGCCCTTTTTTTGTGCGTGTGGTGCATAATGGTCAACAACCAATGGCTCACAACAAAAACACTCTTTTTGTGCGTGTGGTGCATAATGGTCAACAACCAATGGCTCACAACAAAAGCCCTCTTTTTGTGTGTGTGGTGCATAATAGGCACATGAAGGGCTTGAAGGGCGCATGTAGTGCAGTTTCCCCGCCGGCAACACATTTCTTATCATAACTTTTGATCTAGAGCTCTGTTTGAGATGATTTTTATTGCGTTGGAAAGCTCTCTCCGAGATCTTTTTGATAGTGTATGATATGGATATGTTTGGTTAAGTTATCTATGCTAAAACAGCAATTCTTCGGCCGGGTTTGGTAGGCTTTCACATCCTACCAGCTGATTAATACAGGATTGCGTTATTGGATATTGTTTTATGGCTCATTCCGAATGAAGATTGCAAAAAATTACCATGCATTTTTAGATTTTGAGGCAGTTATTAAGCAAATTCCAAGGCTTCTAGATCCTTGTGCTAACAAGCAGAAAAGTTTCCCACTTTGGGTTCTCACCACAAGAATCCATGGAGGTCAAAGGCTGCTGTTAAATTCCAGTTGAAAAATGTTTGTGTATGGGTGTTGCAAACTTTATGACTTTCAGAATAATGGGATCAATCCGCTCTATCTTTATGGTAACTTTTACTTATGTTCTATTTGTTTTATTGTGATGAAATTCAAAAGCTACAGGCGATGAAAGCCTCAAATGAATTCTAGTTTTTTTCTGGTTTGAATTCTAAAATTTTTGTCACACCGGGGGGGACGTCTCTAAGGCCCCGAAGGGGCCAATTTTTTTTTTTTTGCAACACAAACCATTAATATCGAACATATAAAAAGTAAATCCCCAACACATAACAACCAATACATAACAACCATTGACATTAACAACCAACACATAACTACCATTGACATTAATTAACACAACCATTGGGTCCAACACATTTAAATTAAAATCCCCCTTAAACCCCCTTTGGTTTGGGTGCATATTCACACGGGGGTGACTTAGGGCAGCGAGAGCCTTCATAATTGTATTTTGCACGTACAAAATCAACACCATATAGTATTCTGCTTGAAATCTTATAGTATTTTGCGAATCTTGTTATACAGTATAGCAAATTTTGTACTTGCATACCCTACAAACGAGGAACTTTACGTACAGTGTAGATTAAGGAATAAGGGATGAAGTGGGGCCATAATAGTCGAAAGACGTTGACGTGGTCATGCAATGGTGTATCTCCCTCGGGGTCTCCTTTGCAAACGTCTTCGACTGCGTCTGTCTCTAGAAGCCTTGACACTATGGCTTCATTACCTCCGAATGCTGCTATTTGCAATGGTGTATTTTTCCCATTTGTCAACGCGTGAACATCAGCATGGTATCTGATAAGGAGCTCCACTATGTCAGCCCTGCCTTCTATGCATGCTAATTGCAGTGCCGTAAATCCATCCTCATCTGTGGCTTCTATCACACTTGCATTCCTCTTTACAAGCTCTTCAATCTTATCCTTATCACCCTCATACACCAGATCGTGTATGGAGTCTTCTTCTTCTTCGTACTCAGATGGATTCTGCTCCTCTCCTCTATCTTCTGATGCTTCAATAGATGTTGTGTTGTTGTCAGACACGTTAATTATTCTATGCTCTGGAAGCTCAACGACCAATCCATGTTCAGAAATTGCATCAAACATAAACTTAAACAAGCAGAAAGGCATTCAACAGCATCCCATAGGCACCATGACTAGCATAGCAAAAGGTGCATATGAACTGTTTTTGCTCGAGTTTATATTTATAAACGAGATATTACATACTAATCCATGTTGGAATTTATCCCATATTATTACAACACAATAGGGCAATTGCATCACGAATATTTCTTTTTGTCAATAGGAATCACAATAAATAAAGAAGGAAATGCAGTTACCACTGGCCATGGTTAAATTCAACATTTAACATGTGCACAAAGTACAATGTAGCAACAGCTTGATAGAAGGAACTCGTAACAGGAGTAGGCATATCCGGCTGATATTTAAAATATCCGGTTAGGTTACATAAAAAACTACAAATTTCTAGTTAAGTAAAATTCTAATCTGGAGGCCTGCTCAAGAATGGGTAACCATAAAATGCATCAATTATTCTTAAATTCAACATTTAACATGTGCACAAAGTACAATGTAGTGAGGAATGGGTAAAATGCATCAATTATGTTTACTACACCAACTACATTAAGAGCCTCAAAGTCCTATTTAATTAAATTGAGACATGTATCTCACAAAGCTCTCGAAGACTGCAATGGCCTTTAGAGTATTTGCTCTAGGTTTCAAAGTGAGTGCATTACCATGTTGGAACAAAGTGTGCCCTTTTCTAACCTGCTCCCAGTATCTGTAAAATGAAGACTTGCTCACCCCAAGAATCCATCTCAATGCTCTCATACATACCTTCATTCCCCTCAATTGATATAGCAGCCGTCCTGTGTTTTCATCATAGCTGGAATTCCTACACAAGGAGTAAATGAAATTAATCCTATCTTTTTGAAGCTGTCCAATGTATTGGGACCTTATCTGCACGAGGTCATCCACATTGTAATGCACTGTGCAATCTAGGTTGCAACACTCTTGTCCCCTAATTGCCTCCAGGTTTTCTTTGGTTGGTGCCATACTTTCCATCCTTTCTAAATATTTGTCACTTCTAGGCCTCTTGGGCACCTTTGGCTGCCTTTTATGAAAGACATAGCGTCTCTTCCTTGTGATCAAAGGATGCTCATCGACCACCAAATCTTCCACATGGCCTTGGGTGGGCCTTGGGGTGTGTAGTTCAAGGGGCATTCTAGAGTATCACCATTCTTGTGTGTAATAAATCTAATTGGCCATCTCAACTGAGCTTGGGACTCCAGCAGCCCTGTGCACACAATGCAATCACTAGAGCTTCCCTGGGACATGATAGTAACATCTCCCAGCCTCTCATCATTCACACTATCAAATGGATCAACTGCAGTTATTATGCCCTCTGCAAATACCGTCTGGTTGCAAGGGTGCAACAAAAGGCAACCCATCTTCCTCCATTGGAGCCTAGGGCAATGGCCTCCTTTGGAATTCCCTGGCTCCATTTTACTCATCTCACATGCTCCCTGAATGAAAAAGCTCACATTAAAACCATATAGCCCCAAACACCACAAATATGACCATATGAACCATATAAAACCATACAAACCACACTCATATACAAACCATACAACCATATAAAACCATACAAACCACACTCATATACAAACCATATACAAACCATACAACCATATTAACTAAAATCATACAACCACACTCATTCTAAACCATATGTAAACATTGTAACCATTGAAACCATATTAAATACAACCATTGAAACCATATTAAATACAACCATTGAAACCTTATTAAATACATAAGCATATAACCTACCCTTTCATATTTTGTCATGGCCACGTGGCGCCTCTTAAGAGGCTAAAACCGTACCACGTCAAGAATCCATCACCACGCCATGGAGGGCATGGCCCACACGTGACAATGGTTTTTATTATTGCACTTTTACGAGGTTCGAGGGTGCAGCCAGAATTAACTGCACCCTCTTCCTCTCCCCCCGACCATTCTTCCTCCCCTGTTTTCTCTGATCTCTCTTCCTCTCCTGTTTCCTTTAGGCGCCCGCTTTACCGATCAGGCGATCGATCGAACCGAGCGATTCCAGCGCCATCTTATGACAGCAGCTTGGTCGACGGATCGGGGCGCCTTCAGGCAATACCGTTCTCGCCAGATTCATTGTTGGCGGAGCGTTCTGCTTTGAGAAGAAAAAGTGAGGCCCTTTTTAGTGCTGCTTTTTAGTTTTCTGTAAGTCTTTTAGTGCATTTTTTCTTATATTCTGTTGTTAGAGGCTCTTATTAATCCCTGATACAATTTACAGCCCGACAAATCCTTATTCACGCTTTGTCAACGACTATACCCACATGGAAGCGAACTCGGAAGCCTCCTCCTCATCCAGCAAATCTTCCAGGTATGTTTTTGTAATATCATACCCTTTTTTAATCTCATTTTTCTGTACTGTTCTCCACTTTTCTCTGTACTGTTCTCCACTGTTCTCTGTTTTCTCATTAATCTTATTAATCTTTGTATTGTTTTCTGTTTTTTGTTATCTTTTTCTTGCTTGTGGTTGAATTGAATACATTGTACATGCACAAGTGAGAATAGTGGTTATAGTAGCAAGCAACCGAGATAGAAATCATCAGAGACTGGTGTTAGGAAGTAAGATATTGCAGAGCATTAACAGAAAATAACTAGGAATGTCTTTCTCCCAGCAAGAATTCAGAATAGGAATTGCTTCACAGAATCTCCATTTCTAACTCACAGCAAATCCACTGCAGGAGACATGCAGAAGGGAGTGGCGAGTTGAGAATACTTCAGCTTGCCAACAATCCAGGAAGTACAGGCCTTCTTCTCGACTCGCGAGTCGAGAACTTCTCGACTCGCGAGGCGAGAAGAGGGAGTGTACACTCGACCTGTTGGCGGTTGAGGGATTCTCGACTTCAAGCGATTCGGGATTGCACTGACTACCCAATGTCTTCACATTCTTTAGAACCTGGCTGCGGCCTTCTTCCGACTTTCGTGAGTCGAGAATGTGATACCCTACAATGGCTCTTTGTGCGTCGCCGGGTGCCTCCACCCGGTCACGAGCCACTCTCCTTCCGAACCATGCTCATCGAATATTGCGAAGAGGGCTGGCTCCGGCCGGGTGGAGGCCTCGGCGACTCAACAGCGGAGTGCTGGCGGCTTTCGACTTCGTGAGTGAGAAAAACGCACTCTAGTGCACTCTAGAGCTGGCTGGGAGCAGTCTCAACCACTCTCCTTCTATCTTCCTCGGACATGCGAAGAAGAAGTGGTTTGATTGTCTGCAGGCCAACTCTAGCAACCCAACTCTCTGTGTGTGGTGCTTGGCGGCCTCTACCCAATCAAAGACCGTCTCCTTCGAACCATCTTCGTCGAATATTGCGAAGGGGATGGGCTCTGATTGGGTGGAGGCCTCGGCGACTAACCACAGAGTTGCTGGCTGCTTTCTCGACTCGTGAGTCGAGAAAACGCAGGCTCTAGTGCACTCTAGAGCTGGCCTGCAGACAGTCTTAAACACTCTCCTTCTATCTTCCTCGGACATTGCGAAGGGAAGTGTTTTTGACTGTCTGCAGGCCAACTCTTAGCAACCCAATTCTCCTGTGTGTGGTCGCAGTGGCCTCTACCCAATCAAAGACCGTCTCCTTCGAACCTTCTTCGTCGAATATTGCGAAGGGGATGGGCTCTGATTGGGTGGAGGCCTCTACAACTAACCACAGGGAAACCACAGAGCTTGCTGTATGCATTCTCGGCTCGCGAGTCGGGAATGCCTTACCCAACCGGCACTCCATGTGTACTAACCGGAGTTCTGGCTGGCTAAGGCATTCTCGACTTGCGAGTCGAGAATGTAGACAGGAAGCCAAGCATTCTCGACTCGCAAGTCGAGAATCCCTTAGCCAGCCAATTCTCACAGTAATGCGGTAGCGGTGGCCTCGACCCGTCGAGTCACTCTCCTTGAACCATCTTCGTCGAATATTGCGAAGGGGAGGGGCTCTGACTGGGTGGAGGCCTCTACAACTAACCACAGGGAAACCACGAGGGAAGCCAAGGCTTGCATTCTCTACAAATGCTTGCACTTTCTATTCTGTTTTAGTCCCAAGTGCCTCTAGCCTTGCCCTGCGAGCCACTCTCCTTGAACCATCTTCCTCGAATATTGCGAAGAGGAGTGGTTCTGACAGAGGTGGAGGCCCCTCCGACTAACTACAAGAGGATGCATTTGAACCGCATCTCCCCGGGCCTTAGTCCTAGCCCGATCTATGTACAACATTCCAAGTAAACAGTCCATGAAGAAACACACCTAAAACGGAATCTGTTCTTTACCCCGATCCAATGTTTCCTTGCCGAGCATCTCTCAACCTAGAGAGTAAATCATCTCTCGAAGCTAAAAAATCTTTGGACAAGGAAACATCAATCCGTCGAGCTTATCGGCAGCTTCCATTATTTAAACACATACGGCATGTTCTACAAGCGAAATAACATAGGCATCTCTGAAACTCACCTCTTCAGCGGTAATTCCTTGGGCCCTTTGTATGGCGGATCCATGACCTCACCCGAGTCTTTGCTTCTTCTCACGGGTCTCTTCAAGAGTGTATTAGCATCTAATACTTGTATCATCTGCGATTCTCGCGTATCCCCTTTCCATGGCGCCCGATGTAGAGTTCCGTGTTCCGGCAGCTCCTCTCCGCTTCCTACCTTAGCTCCGTGCTCATCGATCAAATCAACTGCTTGCAATAGGACGCGCGGTCAGGAAAAACACACATATGCAAGGCGCTGTTAGCAGCTTACCGCGTCGCGGCGCCATTCCGGAAGTCGCTAACAGTCGATGATCCCCTCCGACCTCGAGGTCCCCAATGCCGCAGGGAAGATAAACTACGCTCCACTCACTTAGTCCCTTGATGTGATTAAATTTCGAAATAGTGTTTGGGCGGGCTAAAGCCGACCGTGCTGTACCCTTAGCCCGCTTCTTTTCATAAATGATTGCATGTCCTTAAGTTCAAACTAAAGAACACGCCCGATCTTTTTTACATGCAGTCCTAAAACTCACAACCCGCGGAGGAAACTTAATTTACAGAGGGGTGCGAAGAGGATGAGAGGGCATATAGACATGACTCCGTCTAAGAAGCGGGCTCGTGGAGGAGGATGCTTCTACCAAATGGCAAGAAGAAGAAGAAAAAAACCCGGGTGAGCTCGAGGTTTTTCTTTTGTCGGAATACCTTAACTCGATCCATCCTTTCTTCTTGCAAAGATTCACCTCGGACTCACTGGTGATCACTGGCCGAACTCCATTCTTCGTCATCGAGGGACTGGAGACAGAGCTTCTTGAAACAGCGGCAGATTCTTGGTGGTATGTCGAGGTATCGACAAGTGGGAAGGAGAAAGATCTGTTTCTACACCAAAGGGACAAGAAGAGCTCCGGAGACAAGTACAAGAAAATCGGTGTTGTGCTCTCCGTCTCTGCGCCAGATTCGAAGCATTTAACACTACATGTCGAGGACTGCCAGAAGAGTAAGTTCTATCGCACCAAAAAATTAGCGCTTTCAAATTATTCTCACTCTTCCATGAGCAAGGCTAAGGGTACCGAAAAAGGCCGGCGCTTTTAAATTGTCGAAACCTTGGGTGGAAGGATCTGGAAGGGATGAAGGAGGCCGAACCCTAACATCCGGGGAGCTTGGTATGGAGATTTCCAGTCGGGGAAAAACTGCTCAATACGGGAGCTTCACTTCTACTTGTCTTTGAAGACTCTACAACACTCTGCGCAGGTGGGGAATGTAGTTGTGGTTCATTCACAAAAAGTCCACCAAAAACAAAGATGGGGATGATGACACCACACGGGAGGAATCGGATGACCGAAGGAGACGAAGATATGGTCGACTCCCCAAACCTCGATCCGATGATCGATCAGGATTTCACGAGAGAGGGCACGAAAAATGGAGCGTCTAGCTCAAGGTATTATCCGTTGGGAATATCACACAAGCTGCCTGCTGGACATTAGACGGTGAAGGTTTGCCGCGGGAGATCTTGTCTTGTTCAACCACGGGGAATTTAATCCGGACACATGCCGGAGATTCTCAAACTGATGGTGCGACATCCCGCTGCATCCAATGCTGCGGATGTCATACCTTTTAGCGGATCGGCCGGTGAGTTGTTCACCGGAAGTCCGAGGAAGATCTGAAGGGAAAAAGAAGTCCGGTTACGGGTTGTAGGCGGTCGGCGATTCGGTGAGGGCGGCTCAAGTATTGCGCAGACGGAGAAGGAGGTGCCGCAAAGGATCAAGGATAGATATGCCAGCGAGAGTCAGAGTTCTTTAAGCGGAGACGCCAAAGAACCGAACCGCCAAAGCATTAGCCAACGCGGTAACACAATAGCGGCCGAGTGCCGCCTACGTAAGGTAAATAACTCTCGAATCTTTCCATTCTCGACTTCGCGAAGTCGAGAAAGCCCCGCCATCCTAACGTTGCCGATTATCATCGGGGTTTCTCGACTCGCCGAGTCGAGAAAGCCGTGAGTAACCACGAAAAATCAAATGATGTGGAGCTTTCTCGACTTCGCGAGTCGAGAAAACCTTAGCCGATAAAAGAAAATTAGACATTCAAAGGGACTTTCGACTCGCCCGTCGAAAAGCCCCCGCCATCCTAACATTTGCCGATTATCATCGGGGTTTTCGACTTCGCGAGTCGAAAGCCGTGGTAATGCGAAAAATCAAAGGATCGCGAGCTTTCTCGACTTCGCGAAATCGAAAACCCGCAGAAGTAAAAGAAAATTAGACATTCAAGGGACTTTCTCGACTTCATGAGTCGAGAAAACCCGGCTACTATTTTGTTTATTCCGGTGTTTGTAGATACTTTCATGCTCGACATTGGTACATTGTCCGAATGCACCCTTATCGACGAGATCATACACGCTAGGCAACAATGGAAAGCATTGGGTTGTCCTCGGCCCTAAAGGAAACGGGGCTCCCTGGATAAGTGGAAGACCTTTGAGAAACTATGCGATGTATGTTACTGAGGGGGAGGAAGATGACGAGGGAGAGGAAGAAGAGGAGAAGAAGAAGAGAACACCAAGGAAAGGCGGGGAGTCTCTCTCGACCAATATGACCTCATTCTTAGCACCGAGGCGGTCCGGGAGAAATGGACCCGACATATGGGCTCAATGGACAAGAGGCAAGGCCGAAGGACGACAATGGAGAATTTCCAAGCGTGCCGGACCCCAAGTTGTTTGACAAGCGGTTCATGAAGAGGATACTGAGGGGCCTCACCGGACAAAGAAACGCTTTGACCTACAAGGCAAAATCTTGGAGGGAACAATCCTGGCGAGGAAGACCGGGAGTTCTAAATTGCGGGGCGCAAAGGATTATGCCACGATCCCTAAAGCGGCGGCGTCGTTAGAAAGAAGGCATCACGGAGTTCTGCAACGTTGCATCTAATGAATACCATGATTTTGATTATTACAAGGAAAAGGCTGCCCTTGATGAGGAAGACATGAAGGAATTGAACCGTCTATGTCAACCCTACATCAACACCAAGCTGAAGCGTAACGTCAAAACCCTTCCTTTCCCTGAACGTGCTATGGCAATTCTGAAAAGGAAGCTTGGATTCGGGGTGGTCCCATTTAAGGCAGACGATAGCTCCCCCCCATTTCTGGTTACTTTGGGACACAAGGGATTTGGTGGTCTGGAACTGGCACCTGGACCCGTGGCACTATTTGCCATCAATATGATCGAAGACCCCACCCTTTTTTATGACAAAGCTGACATAGAGCAGTGGGTACAAGGCGATGTCACGGACATGACCGACACGGATACTTTCGGTTTCCTTGTCTTTTGCATGCCGGGCAATCAAACAACTCGCTTGCTCCCCAATGGGCAGCTGATATTAACTTCACCAACAAGATCATGCACTCCATATCTGAACTTGATCATGAGTGCGGACTTGGCTTTGCCGAAGGCACCAAGCTTTGCCAACATAGTTTTGGTTTTGATTTCAAGATCTCGGCGGTCGACTGGATAAGTGGTGGTCTAGCGAGCATCATTATCTCGACAAGTTCATGATCTCTCAAGAGCGTATGGAACCCTGGAAGGGGGGCAGGTTTATGGAGGATGTTCCATCGATGGACAAGGTCAGCAAAGATGGTGCGACCGGTCCTATACATAGAATTCCTATCCGCCAAGAGTTATCAAGTACTTCATAACCCGGCTTTGGTCGAGGAAGATCAAATTGTATGAAAGTGGTACATGAATGGCCTGTTCTCTCGGGGGCTATCTTTTTTGGAATGAAACCTATATCCGTGGTTGGAAATAAGGACATGGTTGAAACCATTCAGTCATACCTGGATCTGCTTCATGAGCATTTCAAGGGGAGGAAGACAAATGGAAGCAGTAAAGACGACGAGGACGAGGGAGACAAACCTGACGGAGACGAGGATGTCGAAGGTTTGGACCAGAATGCTGCCGAAAACATTATTGAAAACCTGAGATTGAGGTGAGTTTACTTTGCTCTATCGGTGTTTCTCGACTCGCGAGTCGAGAAAACTCGTTTCCTTTCAATACCTTTTCTTTTCATTCTCGACTCGCGAGTCGAAAAACTCGTTCCTTTCTCGGCGGATGTCATCATTTCAGGGAATTCCAGCTCAACGACTCCGGATCATTGTCAATGGATTCCAACGGTTCACGTCGCGAGGAGAATGAGAATGAAAATCCAGAGCAAGACACTGCTCACAGCCAGAAGGAACCTGAAAAGATAATGATCCCGCATTTGGATCCCGATGAACCGGAAATATGGTAAGAGCCAAACTCCAACTGGGATCCAGCTGGTCCCACCAAGCTTGTAATATTTGACGTCAATGGAGTATTAGCTGCGGTATACCACGACAAAGACGTCCCTCGAGATTAACACCTCGCATCCCGGTGAAAACAGAGCATAAAATAGTGTATCCGAGGCCTAGAGCTAAGGAAATTATTGACCGGTGCCCGCACGGGATTCGGTGGGCATATGGTCTTGTATGGCAAAAGAAAAATATTGTCAATGTTCTTGGTGTTCTCGGCATTTCAGTTTTGAAGTTCAAGTTCGTTTGGGGAAACGAAAGGGTCGAAAGCATGTGAAGGACCTCGATCCAGCCATCACAAAGGGAAGCCTATAATGGTGAAAAGGCCGGGCCGGGTTTATGAGCTATTCGGGACTATGGCAAACACAACCGCGGCGATCATAGACGACTCCGCCTACAAGTGCTATCATAACGCCGCAAAAATACAATCATTGCTAAGCCATATCGACTGAAGAATATGAGACGGATAGGTGGTTGTCCTTCGGACTCTGTCTGCCTTGGCGGAATCCTCTTCGCCATTCTTGTCGCCGATGTGCTTACGAACTATCCGAGCCTCACGGAACCCGATCCGAGAGCAAGCCGATCATGAAAGCTATGGACGACAAATACTTTGGTGAACAAGAAGAGTGACCCCCGCTTCGGATAGTCAAATTGTGTGAATATTGTAATCGAGCGTGAACACATGTATTGACCATTTTGTAATGAATATACTTGTATATTGAGTTTTCGATGCCTTTCGACTCACGAGTGAAAAGGCATGCTTGTCGTGTTGATGAAATGCTTGTACAATCTATTATGATAATGCTTGTACATTGGGTTTCCTGGGCCTTTCTCGACTCGCGAGTCGAGAAAGGCATGCTGGTTTTCTCGTTGACGAAAGCATTTGTATGCTTCCGTGTGTGATTGAATGCAACCATATTCTAATGAGTATGGTTGTACTTTGATTTTTACGGGCCTTTCTCGACTCGCGAGTCGAGAAAGACACTACTTCCCACGTCATTGGATGCAGTTGTATGGAATGAATGTTCTCCGTTGTAATTTGATTTCAACGTTCTTTTCTTCGTTTTGACTAATGACACCGTAATTGTTAATCATACTCTCCTTGCTCCGGGTGGTTCGAGCCTGCATCCGACACCGGCCCGCGATCCCGCCGGGCATCACGAGACCGCTCCAGCGGCGGATCCCGCTCAAAGGCGGAAGAAATACCGGATTACGCACGGATCCCGGTCCGCGCTACACTCTTGCCCTACCTTTGGGACAAGGTTGCTTTCGCGAATCGAGAGGTTGCTCGCTACACCACGGGGATAAAGAAACGGCGAAGAACAAAGAGACGATCCGGCAAGCTCAAAGCATCTTGCAAGCATTGCATAACATCCACGGAGGGTGGGGTGGAGCATATTCGATGAAAGGTCATGGGAGGCGAGTGGAGAAGTCGGGTGGGCGGCGGCGGTAGCTCGAGAGGCACCTCCACGATCGGCATTCCACACTCTTGGGTTGCCCCCAAGGCTTCTGAGGCGGCATGAAGAAGCGCCACAAGTTAATCCCCTAAGGTGGACCACCTACCAAGATGATGTAACTGTAGTGACAGCAAGACCACCATGGTCTCTGCGTCCGATGTAAAATACATTGTATCTGTTCAATTTATTAATAAAAATTCTTTTTCAACTAGATCTTTGGTTTCAAACTTTAATGAATTTCCTTTGTTTCAGTTGCATTGTTTTTGTTCTCGACTCGCGAACCTGGGAAAACTGGAGCAAAGCTCGGATTCAGAGTTTTATTCAAAAATTCGAATTTAGGATAGTTTTCGGGCCGGGGTGCTACTTTTTATGTAAATTAACCGGGTTCCGAAAAAAAATGGGAATGGAATGAGTCCCACTTTAATTAAATACGACTTCTCACGTACCCACATAAATTTGCAGCCCAAATTGTACAAAAGCAAGTAGGTAGCACATAAGGGACTTGAAAGGTTACTTTAGGCATTTGGACACAAATTGTTCATTAAATTATTTGTACTACCAATACATTATTCTAAGATAAGATAAGATAAGATAAATTTTTATGTCCACGGGAACCCAACGGGTTATGGGACATGCAATTGAATGGGTCCACACATTGAGTTGCGGTAAGACATCACGATAATTTGATTAATATAAGTCCTGCAATTCTGTCACAAGTCCATTTAATGGGGCCAACTATTAAGTCAGGCCTTATTCGTACCATATACGGCACAAATTCTGCACTTTTCAATTACCAAACATATCAACAAAAATACAATCATTATGAATTGTTCATGTGCATAGAGAATCGTCCAAGCAAACCAAACATGAACACTAAATCAATGAAAATTCAGAGCAACAACTCAGAGTGTTGTTTGGAAGCATGTGCAAAATTTATGTCCGAACCATATGGACATTTAGTCTATTGATCTGAGATATTATAAACAACCCAGCCAAGTCAAGTCATTCATTTTGGATTGTTTATACGCACACATATAACCTTCCAAACAAACCATGCACGAAAATTAAATCAATGAAAACTCAAAGTACAATACAAACATGTTCGAAGCATGTGCACAATTTATTCCTCTAACAATGTGCATCAATTATGTTTACTACACCAACTACATTAAGAGCCTTACGTACTCACATAAATTTGCAGCCCAAATTGTAATAAACCAAGTAGGTAGCACATAAGGGACTTGAAAGGTTACTTTAGGCATTTGGACACAAATTGTTCATTAAATTATTTGTACTACCAATACATTATTCTAAGAGAGCACATGCAATTGAATGGGTCCACACATTGAGTTGCGGTTAGACATCACGATAATTTGATTAATATAAGTCCTGCAATTCTGTCACAAGTCCATTTAATGGGGCCAACTATTAAGTCAGGCCTTATTCGTGCCATATACGGCACAAATTCTGCACTTTTCAATTACCAAACATATCAACAAAAATACAATCATTATGGATTGTTCATGTGCATAGAAAATCGTCCAAGCAAACCAAGCATGAACACTAAATCAATGAAAATTCAGAGCAACAACTCAGAGTGTTGTTTGGAAGCATGTGCAAAATTTATGTCCGTACCATAAGGACATTTAGTCTATTGATCCGAGATATTATAAACAACCCAGCCAAGTCAAATCATTCATTTTGGATTGTTTATACGCACACATATAACCTTCCAAACAAACCATGCACGAAAATTAAATCAATGAAAGCTCAAAGTACAATACAAACATGTTCAAAGCATGTGCACAATTTATTCCTCTAACAATGTGCATAATAGACTATTATTGCTAAGTCCTGCAGTTCTGTCACAAATCCATTTAATGAGGCCAACTATTAAGTTAAGCCTTATTTGTGCCATATACGGCACAAATTCTGCACTTTTCAATTACCAAACATATCAACAAAAACACAGTCATTATGGATTGTTCATGTGCATAGAACCGTCCAAGCAAACCAAGCATGAACACTAAATCAATAAAAATTCAGAGCAACAACTTAGAGTGTGTTGTTTGGAAGCATGTGCAAATTTATGTCCGTGCCATATGCACATTTAGTCTATTGATCCGAGATATCATAAACAACCCAGCCGAGTCAAGACATTCATTAATCACTACAAGAATATAGGGGGGTCTGTAACACCCCTATTGTAACGCAATTGTAATTTGTAACGCTTACGCATTTGAAATGCATTATAAGCTATAAAATTAGGCTTTTGAAATGAGTTACTAAAGTGGCAATTTGAAATGCATTACAATATCCTTGATACGCATTTCAACAGTTATTTGAAACGCATTTCAAGGGATTTCAAACTCCAATTGTGATATCCGTTACAATAATGTTGATCTGCGTTGCAAACTTTATTTGAAACGGGACGTCTGAAATGCATTACAAAGCATATTTGATATGCGTTTCAATCATGACCATTGAAATGTGTTTCAAACCCTTAATTTAATTAATATGAATGAAATTTGGGCCACGTACTGTATTTTAACTTCATCGAATCTCCCTCCAAATCTGGCGCAGGAAGAGAAGTCGGTGGCGGAGAGACCTAACAACCCTTTCATGTTCTTGACAAACCGGTTGGCCGCTTCTACAATAGAATCGATTCTACAAGGAGGTATTCTGCTTCAGATCCTTAGGTTTTTTTCATTGCTTGCTTTGCTGGTTAGGTTTTTCCCTTTCTTTACTTTAAATTTGTTTAAAACTTCAGTGGCGACGGCAGAGCTTCTAACTCAGTTCGTATTTTTTTAAGCTCTTATACAGCACTGCCATAGGAAGGACGCAAAATACTTTTACTACAACAGATTTAGGTTTTGTTGTAGCTTTCTTTTGCAAAATTTTCTTCTAGAACTCATCTTAATCTAAATCTTTCTTCTAGAACTCGACCTAATATAACACAGACCAAAGATATTTTGTCAACGCTTATTTGAATAATATGGTTTCTTGGTTTCTTTTTTTTTTTAATTGAAGGCCGATGTATATATTATATATAAATAAAGTTACAAAAATTTACTTTTTACAGGGAAGTATAACCCATTTTACTCATATAAAAGGAGAGTTTTTTAAGAAGGAAAGAGACAGTTAATTCATGAAATTTCGACTTCCTCTGAGATAATCCAGTTCTGTTATAGATTGCACGGATCAGCAAACTAGAAGGGGGGTTTGAGATGGAAATTGGTGATTTTCCGACCCTTTCCCCTGACCATGATTGTGAGGATGCAAAAAGCACACAGGCAGGATTCTGCTTTGGCCATGTTGAACCTTCCTCTGTTATCTTTGGCCCCGCATAGAAGAGCTCTTCTGATATCATAGTTCTGGTCACAGCAGCAGTTACATGAACAGGGTTCTTCATGCCCATACAGGTTCGGGGGGCCGAAAACTTTGAGCCACTCCATGTTGGTGTTGGGATCAATTCTCCTCCATTTGATCTTCCGCACCAGCACAAATATGATCCCTGAAATGGAAGAATAAACCATAAGCAAAAATCAAGAGGCTGCATTAATCCAATTAATATCATATGTAATCTGCTTGATAACAGTTTTCGGGTGAATAATCTCATGATTGAAGATGAACGCATTGCGCCCTTTCCAGATCCTCCATAACAAAATAAAGATCCTCCAGTCATTCGGGGCATGAAGAAGTCCAAAGAATTTATAGATAGGACATTGTAGCCACGAAGGTTGGAGGCTAAATCCAACATCCATTCTGACCAAATACAGCTCCTAAAGAGATGATTTTCATCTTCTTTTTGCTCTAAACACCTAGGACATACATCTGAGTCGGACATTTGCATTTTATATCTTTTACTGTTCGTTGCCAGGGCCTTATGCCATAACTGCCACATGAAGGACTTGATTTTGGGGTAAATAGGGCTTGACCACATGAACTTTAGGTTCCTCTCGCATCTATCTGCCCCTGTTTGCCATTTGTCATGGATAGATATAGTAAGACCCCTCATGAGGAACCTATAAGCCATTCTGACTGATAAAACCGTCTTCCCGTGATAGTTCCAATTACATTCATTATTGGACCATATTTCTTGAAGCAAGGTGGTGCAGATATTGTTATAGAGGAACTCGCATGCCTCTCCTTCTTCGGCAAGAATTGAGTCCCTAAAGGGGATAATTCCATTCTCATTGTACAGATCCTTGATCAGAATGATTCCTTTGGTACTCCAGAGCTTGGCCTGATCTGGAAAATGACAAGCTAAATATAAAGATGGATTATTAGTAAGAATAGCAGGATTCCAGAAAATAGACTGGTCCATGGATAGCCCTTCCTTCCAATCGAGGACTCCCCTAACCGAATTCCAGACCTTGATCCACTTCTTGATAAGGGCCGGAGTAGATCTTGGGACCGTGAAAGGGAAATAAATAGAATGGGGAAGAACTACCTTTAACTACCTCCAACCAAAAGACCAACATTTTATAAGATAATGTCTAATGATGATTGAAATCGGATGCTTAATCAAATTATGGGCAGCTTTAAAGAAGTACTTGGCTGCAAGAGCTAGGCCCTGCTTCTCAATATTTATAACACCTAGACCTCCATCCTTTTTCCGTTTGCAACATTCTGACATGGCAACTGGGGTCCAGTATCTTCTATTCTGGCCACAGGAAATGAACCTGCCAATAATACTCTGCAATTTATTAGATACCTTCTTAGGGGCAAGGATCACCGAGGATTGATAGACATGAGATGAAGAGATAACAGAGTTTGCAATAATTGCCCTTCCCTGCTTGGAAATATATTTGGAATTAAGGTTATCTACCTTTTTTGGGAACTTCTCAATAATCTCTGTTCATATATCAGAGGGGCTCCCTTTTAAAGCATTTATAAGGGATACCAAGAATTTTAGAGGAATTGGTTGGAAGAATATACTTACAGCCTAGGAGATCAGCTGTGTATTCCCCTTTTACCTGGTCCTTGGACATAACCTTTGACTTGATAGGATTAATTTTGCAGCCAGAAGCAGTGCCAAAGTTCTCCAGAATCCTTTGGGTGTTAATGATCGACTGATTATCCATGGATACGAGGATGAAGGTGTCATCTGCAAAATGTCCATTCAAAATTTGATCCATTCCTTCATCATTCTTAGGAAGGCTTAATCCTTGGATCAGGTTAGAGTTTTTGGCATCCTCTAATTTACAGTGAAGAGCCTCCATGATAATGAGAAAGAGAAAAGGGGCCAAAGGGCAGCCTTGTTTAACTCCTCTTTTCAGAGGGAAAAAAGGGCTGCATTCCCCATTGATAAGCACCGAAGACCTCGAATTAGCAAGAGTAGCTCTAAAGATAAGAATTACCTCATTGGAGAAACCCATGGCATTACAGCACTTAAGTAGAAAGTTCCAACTTACAGTATCAAATGCTTTGGTGATGTCCAGCTTGATTAGAGCAATATCCTGGTTGGAGTCTTTTGCCCAGTTGAGGCCCAGAATGGCTGTGACCACGTTGTCTAAGATAAACCTATCCTTAAGGTATGCAGCCTGGGATGAGCTAATAATTCTGTCCAGCACAGGTTTGAGCCTTCTAGCAATGGTACCCGAGATTAGCTTGTAGACCACATTGGAGAGAGATATTGGTCTATAATCTGAGAAAGATTCTGGCATGTCCACTTTAGGGATGAGAGTTATAAGACGTGTGTTGATTCTGGCATCCAAACAAATCTTATCTCTGAATTCATTGGCCATGCTTGTAATACACTCCTCAAGAATAGGCCATGCTTTTAGGAAGAATTCAACTGGTGGCCCATCTGGCCCTGGAGTCTTACCCTTGTCCATATCTCAGGCTGTGAGAAGAAGTTCAGCATTGGTGAAGGGTCTGTCCAGGGAAGCATTGTCTTCAACTGTAACTTTTGGTTGTATATTAATAAATTCATCCATTCTCTTAACCTGGCAGTCTTGATTGGTTCCCATAATATTAGTGAAGTGCTGTGAGGCAGCTTTTTTGATCTGGTCCTCATCCATAATGAGCTCATCGCCAACCTTAATATCAAAAATGTGATTCCTCTTGATTTTTCCTTTAGCCTTGGCAAAGAAAAATTTTGAGCTGCACCATTCATCATCTTTAATTTCTCTTATCTTAGCTTTAAGTCTCCATCCCTGGGCAATTCTGATCTCTTCCCTTTCGATCTCAGCTCTAATGTTGTCCTTAATTGACTCAGGAGCTTGGGGAAGGGAGTCTCTTAGGTTTTGGAGAGCTGTCATTTTTTGCTTGTGAACCCCTTTGCCCCACTCCTTAAGCCAATTCTTGATGGCTTTAGATAGTGTTTTCCACCAAAACATCCAACCAGAGGAGCCATTGGGTTTCGGGTACCTGGAAATAACCTGTTGAAGCCTGTCCATAAAATCCTCTTGATCCAACAAATTAGTATTCAATTTAAAGTAGGTCTTTTTCCTCTTGATCACGTTCTTGTCTGAGATAATCAATTGCTGTGGGTAATGGTCAGAAAGAGTGTACCCTTCTAAGTTACAGACCCTATTACTATAATTCCAAAGATTCTCAGATAGATAAAACCTGTCATGAAGACAGAGAGTAGGGTCGCTTCTCTTATCCGTCCAATTATAAGAGTTGGGTTTCGTCCTGGCCATCATCAAGTTACGACCACTGATAAGGCTCCTCCAAGCATTCTTCTCTTGAGCTCCCAGAGGCCTGAAGTTCTTGTTCTTCATAAACTCATTAGTTACCATATTCAAATCACCTCCTAGAATACACTCATCAAATTCCAAGTTATCGAGACTATTCTTAACCATATTCCAAACACCTACCCTTTCACTGGGGTTATTAAAAGCATAGATATTGACCAAGGCCACCCTAGTTTTAAATAAATTACAAAGCATGATCTGCCATATACCATTTCTACCATTAACCATATAAACATCCGAAATATTTAGACTATTCTTCCAAATCATAGCAATCCCTGCAGAAGAATCGTTAGCAGGAATAGACCAAAGATCATACCCAGGAGGGAGAGTTTTTCCTATCATGATTTTGTGATTAGCATCATGGATCTTGTGCTCTTGGATAAATAAGATATCAGGGTTAAGAGAGAAAATACAAACCTTCAACCTATCTCTTTTAATACAGTTGTTGATCCCCTGGAGATTCCAGGTAATTCAATTAATCCTTTTATCAATACCTATACCTTCCTACCACTTGGTTTCTTGGTTTCATTTCTTGCAAGTTCCACTTTTATTTTATGTATTTGTAGAAGCTGGTTACCATCGTTTTATCTTGCATGTGTAACATTTTGCAGAGTGCTCTTTTATGCTATCAATTCTTGGTAACTTATTCTCTGCTTTCGTTATAGTTTAAAGCACCAAGTTTCCTTGGCTTTCTTTCTGGCCAATACATTTCTTAACAAATGAACTTCTCATTGATTTTACTGTTTGCAGGTGAATATCATATGCAGAATGATGGCTTATTAGCAACTTAAACTATATTTCGGAATAAAGTTAATTTATTCTTGAAAGCAGAATCTTCTCTTTTTGCAGTTATTATGATTTTCTTTTGGATGATTTTCTTTTGGATGCTATATTTGGAATTTGGCAGTTTTGTGATTTTTTTTTTTTGATGCTATATATGGAATGTTGTGAACAACTAGATTGTGAGATTGGTCTCAAAGAGGATTAGTCTTGGAAATATGGTTGGGGTTCAAATCCCCACATTCAAATTTTGACTGTTCAAATAACTATTAAAGTAGAGTAGCATAATGCTGGTTGTGCTACGTGGGTCTGATATATTATTAAAAGTACTAGTCCAATGTGCAAATTGATGCCTGGAAATTGTTGCCACATGGCAGTCTAACATGTCATTAGAGTGAATGATACACCATTTTTTTGTTACAACAACTTCTTGACACGTTCAATTTAAAAGAAAGTTAAATAACTCAAATAAATAAACAAATACACTTGAAATGCGTTTCAAAATTGAAATGCATTGCTAATTGATTTCTATTGAAACGTATTTCATATTTGCAACTCGTTTCATATTTGTTACTAAGGTAGGTATTTTCTTCTAGTGACATCTTATAACTAAGTTTGTCCATTGGCAGCAAGTTAGCTTATTACAACTTGCAACTTTGATCTCCTGTGGAATAACTCTTGCCTAACACGCAAATCACTACTATGCAATCATGTAACTTGGCAAAACTTACTTCAAAGCGTTCCTCAGGTGGATGCACATGACGAAGAGGCTTGCAAATTATGCTTTGAGAGGTATAATCTTCTGTTCTTCTTTGAAGGACTAAAATACAAGCAAAAGCAACAAGATTCTCATGAACATAGTACTGGACCTTGCTGCCTGCATGAACATAGTATCACAGCTTGCTACTTGAGCATAATAAGCTATATATGTATGAACTGGGGATTTGTGAATTCTAGCCCTCATACAAACAAAGCTAATCTGCAAATTTACCGTGAAGATGAATGTTGTATATCTCTATATGGCCGCAAAAGGAAGTAAGCAATGTGCCTTGCATGGTGTTAAGTACTAAAGAGACTCAACATGCATGCACGTGTGCATGCCAAAACCATAGGTTAGGAGTGCGCTAACAAGAAATACAACACACGCTCTATAAATACTGTTGGCATACCCTCACACAAATACGCACAATAGAATCATATGCATACTATAGCAAAATGGCCGTATAATTATACGTTTTGCCCGATGAACCATTTTTTGTGATATTTACAAGGAGCGATTGTCATACCACTTTGGCCTCTTATTTTATTATAATCATTCACTTGAACCATGTACAACCACAATAAATAAGAACTCAAAGATACTAGCAAAACATAACTGCGAAATAATCCATAGAAAAGAACCTAAATATACATATCAAAAGAAATACGTCGTCAAAGATTAAAATGAAAAGTTTGAGTGTTCTAATGTGGATTCAAAGCTAGGGCCTTGCACCAACAACATAGACGTTAACTGACTAGGCTACCTTTCATTTGATGCTTTTAAAAGGCAAAAACTACTCTACAAACTCGTTGGAGGGCCTAAAATCTATGACAAAAGATGGCCTGAACGACGGAGAAAGGTTACGGTGGCCGGAATGACAGAGAAAGGTTACGGTGGCCTGAAACAAAGGCTATAAAGGTCAAAATGGTTAAAACCAAGGCCGGATGGCCAGAATTCATGAAATGTCTGTCGTCTGATGACTTTGAATTGTGATCATGGACCAGATTAGAGTTGCACAGAGGACTAGATTCAGCTTGTCCGCTGGTTCAGTATGGCTTATGGCCTGGCTACAAACTACAGGCAGCATCAAAGAACTCTTACATGTAAAGCAAAGCATAGCAAGATGGTTTAGATAAAGACAGAATTAGCATCCTTCTACAACATTATCCACAGTAGAACAAGCAGATAAACAACAAAGGCTCCAAGTCATCACAGATTCCAAGGCTTCAAGCTTCGGTTAACCCACCGATTTGGCTCTTCTCTTGTCCTGCAAGAATTCTCTAGTGCACACGGAAGCTTAAGAACAGTGCTTGCGTTGAACACAAAAAGGCCTTTTAATACTATGCCAATTCCTACGATAAAATTCGATCCCCAAGTATAGAAGATATCTTCCTATTTCTACAAGTTATTCCGCTATTTCAAATCAAGATATTCCTTCTATTTTCCACAAATATCTCCTATATTTAAATATGGATACCCTAGTTAAAGGTTTAACAACAATGATCCTAGCCTAGGTTTATAAGAAATAAATTATTTTCTTTCCCAACAAACCCCTAGGTGCATCACATAGTATATCATAAGGAAGGGGAATTTCCCATAAATTTATATGATGGAAGCATCATATAAGATCGGGGAGCCGTAATCGAGATATCAATCTTTAATGGCCATACAAGTGCTCGTTGTATACATATATCTTCACATTTGTCATACCACTTTGGCCTATTTACTCCTCCTACATAAGCACTCAACTAGCCTACAACCCATTTGGATAGATGATCTACGCAAGGTTAACAGATGGAACTTCCACTATAGGCTAGCAAGTTAATGGAGTCTCTTTAGTTATGAATCTTTTACGTGTTAAGATCTGCTTGTTAAGATATGCGAGGGATAACACCCTGGAATGCGGGTGTGATGCCCTATTATAGATGTGTTAAGATCTGCTTGTTAAGATCTGCTTGTTAAGATATGAGAGGGATAACACCATGGAACGAGGGTGTTATGCCCTATTATAACAAACGAGGGCCGGAGGCCCGAGTTTGTTATAGTAGGGCATAACACTTGAGTTTTAGAGTGTTATCCGCCTTAACAACCTGGGCCCCAGAGCTTTATGATGATTTTGAGGTGGTCTTATGGTGGTTTTCATAACAAACTAGGTGTTTATTTCCATTTGGCATAACAAATTAGGTGTTTATGCACTTTTTAATGTGTTACTGGTGGGTAACACCACTGCAACCAACGGCCAAGATCTGATCCCATCATTAAAACTTGAGGGCCAGGTTGTTAAGGTGTCCATCTTGCATGCATGTGAAAGTACTCCTCTAGAGTAGTTAAATCCCCGGCCAAAAGATTTCTAAATATAGATTAGCAATATGCTTAGTATTAGCAGCCAGTGAGCTATATTTAGTTTCCAAGTCAAGGCAATTTGTGGTTTCGGTATCAGTTTTGCAGGGATGGTCATGAGCTTGACAGTATCTTGACAAGATCGAGACCTAGGGGGTCAGGGAAGGCCACGATTGGGGCATGGTGGGGAGGGGAGGAGGTGGGTTTGGTTTAAAACTGGATTTCAAATATTCTACAGCCTGTTTGAGGCTGAGATTCCACTGCCGTAAGTCACAGTTAACTAGGTGGCATCAAATACCCTAAAAACTAAACTACCAGAGCCTGATGCATGGATTCCACTATGGCGGAGGCAAAAAACATGGCCTGTATATGATCTTTCTATAGCATCTTCGCACTCCGTTCTCTTGCGTCAGACCAGACGGCAGCATGACGTTTTCATACAATGTCAATATATATCCCACACCATGGCCAAGAACTAATCTAGCAGCAGCTCCTTCATACAAATGGCTTCCAAGCTCTACGTCGTGTAAGCTTCTTAAACTTTCCTTGTATCGAACAGCAGAATCTTTTTTTCCATCAATCTTATCTTCAGGCAAACTCATTTAGAGCTTCAGGAATGTGCATGGTGGATCATATCATGCTTTAGCTTGCTAGCAAGTGATTATGGCCAGAGATTTGAATGTTTGATATGATTTAGGTATTACTCCATGTATGGACATGTGGAAAAACTAGCCCAAGAAATCAAAAGAGGTGCTGATTCAGTTGAAGGTGTTGAGGCTTCACTCTGGCAGGTATGATTTGATCATTAGAGATCATAATGTCATTTTTTTTTTTTTTTTTTTTGAAGAACTGTGCCATCAATATATTAAAAGAATGATAATGTTACAAAGCAAGGGAGGAGGAAGGAGAACTGTCCCAAAGAGACAGCGATACCTCGACACTCCACAACAAACTCACAAAAAACTGCAACTCTACTGCTGTACAAACCGACCATCACCATTTACAACACCCAAGAAGTCCCGCCAAATGGCAAACTTCCGCTCTACTAATCTTGAGAACACCAGAAAGCTTTGAAATAGCTTGTACCTGAGTCGAGGAATCAGAGAGTCTGCAGGCTGCTGAATCCCCTGAAATATCCACAACCGCCGTCGCTTCCAAATCAGCCACACCAACCAAGCCACGCACAAATGCAAGGCTTGCCGCAAAGAGCGCCAAGCACCGTGATATACATGAAGCGAAGAATCGCCGACTAGTCAATCTCACCTGAAACAGAGCCCTGACCCAATCCCAGGCAGCCTGCAAGTGAGGGCATAAAATCAGACAATGCTCCATAGTCTCATGATGGAGGCCACAACAAGGGCAAAGAGGGCTCACACCCGGCCTAAACTGACTCGCAAGAGCATTCACCCTGATACAGTGGTGCACCACCTGCCACAGAAACACCCTAACCTTCGGTGGGGGAAGTGAGCTCCATGTCCACGTCCAAACCGAGCGCATCGAGAACCCGGAAGCTGCAGAGACCACTTGTCTGAAGGGGGCAGAGTGTCATAATGTCATTTTTCATATCTGTAGATTTTGGGCTTTTTGCTATGAACAGCTAACAGTTTCCTGAGATGTCTCAGTTATCTCAATCATCATTATGCCAGAATGCCAGACATTTCCCATTGAATACCATCCTGTCAAACCTAATTTTAAAATATTTTAGAAGTATTAAGTTTGCCAAGAAAGTATTTATTTATGCCTGGGTTGTTATTTGCTCTAAAAACTGCCTAGTTAACAACATTCACGACTTAACATTCGAGAATCTTAAGGGCATAGAAAATGCATCGCAGATAGATGTTTATTATGCAGATTTCCTTATTATTATTTATCTATTCAGGTACCCGAGACATTGTCAGAAGAAATATTAGGAAAAATGGGTGCAGCTCCTAAATCAGATGTACCATGCATTAAGCCTGCACAGCTAGCAGATGCAGATGGGCTTATTTTTGGATTCCCAACTAGATTTGGAATGATGGCAGCTCAATTTAAAGCTTTCATAGATGGCACAGGAGGATTGTGGCGCGGACAAGCTCTAGCTGGCAAGCCTGCAGGAATATTTTTTAGTACAGGCTCCCAGGGTGGAGGTCAAGAAACAACAGCGTATGTTCTGTCTGGCCTATGAAGTCACATTTTTGTCATAAACTACCTAGAAGATAGTTTGTATTGATCACATTGTTATGTCTTTCTGTTGCTGCCGCAGTAACTCAACTTGCTCATCATGGAATGATTTTTGTTCCTATTGGTTATACCTGCTAGTATGTTTGAAATGGACGAGGTTAAAGGAGGCTCTCCCTATGGAGCTGGTACCTTTGCAGGGGACGGAACTCGTCAGCCATCCAAGCTTGAATTGGAGCAAGCGTTTTACCAAGGGCAGTACATTGCAAAAATTACTAAGAAGTTGAAGTCTGGCTTGTGAAGATTTCTCCAAGTAAAGGTTTCTTCAAAGATGTATCTTGTATAATCCTACAGAAAAAATATGTTTCTGGATGCTTTGAAAATGGTTGGCAATATTCATATGAAAAATTTATTTTGGGGGTATTGGTATGACTACTTTTTTAATTGCTAAATGATTGTAAATTGTCTATTAGCTATGGTCATCGTGGAAAAGAAATTTATTAGATGCTGGTGAATTCATGGAAGTTAATAGATTACAAGTTTTCAAACAATTGTGTTACAGGTTCGAAAAAGTGTGAAACAAAAGATAAGACAGAGAAGGTTGAATCTTTATTCATTTTCTCTGCGTCGACACCTCCAGCTGTGATACAAACAAGTTATGCAATATCATTTTGTACACCAGTATATGCCTAGCCCTGTTCTGACATCTACTATTTAAGGACATTAGAACATTGTTTTGCAAGTCACAACTACGAAAAGTCTTATTTTCTTATCCTACTACTATAGATAAAAGCTAAAAGAATTGCTAGGAGTAACCCAAGAGTAGCATAATCCAGATGCCCTCTAATTCGGCCACGGTTTAAGGTTGAGACGACCTTGGAACTGCAATGTGTGTGCTTTGCATGTTTATCATCTCAGAATTTTTTATATAAACACGTCGTGATAAAGTCAAGGAGTTACATATGTATAGCATGTGCAAGTTTATCGTTGAATCCTATACCTTATGCTTGATACCTTATGCTTGATTTCAACGTCTGCTTAGTGGAGAAGCATATAGTGATAAGAGACAGTGGTAATAAAGAGGATAACACGCCTGAGTCACTAAGATAGTATGAACAAGGATGGAAATTTTCAGCAACTTAATGACTACAAATAACGCAAGAAGCAGGGACTCCCCCTGAGCCCCTTGGTTCGGGAAATTTTTAACTAACTAAAGGAAAATTTCCTACATTTTTTTGGGGAACCTGGTAGCAAGTAAATGTTGCCTACAACTTCCTTTAAATTTATAAGATCAACCAGCAAGTTTCCCTCAAATTTAAAACTTGCCTACAATTTCCTGTAAGGTACATGTCAACAATCAAATTTCTAGAATCAGCGTGCCTATTTTGTTATAAAATAAGAAAGAGAAATAACAGGTTGGTATCTCAGAAAACAAAACAGTATTAGCTTGTAAAATGTTACCAGCTTCTATAACACAAACGCGTCATCCCTGATTGAAAAGGCAGCAAGTTCAAATGATGATCACTCATTTTTAGTCACTTAAACCTCAACATCATGTATGGCTATGGTGTCAACCAGTAATGAAACACCACGGTCTGTTGTAACAGTCATGGCGGCCATGTCCACACTTATGTTAGATGCATAGTCTTAGCTTCCCCGGAACATACTAACTTAGGTATGCTATGTGATCCCCTGCTCACTCCCTTCATCTTGAGATCGTACTGGACTCTATAGCCAACTGCCTCTACAAGCTCTTGCTCTGTTCTTCGATACATTTCACATGTCTGACCACATTCCACATGTGTTTGCAACAGTGCATTTTTTTTGCTCCAGATTCACATCGTGTTGGAGATGGTGGACGAGTTTGCCCTGCAGAGATTAAAATTGTAAGAAATAAAGCTAACAGGATAGATCTTTTAAATAATTTTGCTTTCCTGCTTTTATCAAATGAAAATACAATTGAAATATATACTAACCAACTTCAAGATATTCAGTTCAGGCTAAAAAATCCAGGGTAGTATTGTATTTCCAATGGGAGTATCATACCAGCAAAAACCGTGTTGTTCTTTTATTAAAAACAACTAAGAAAGCAAAAAAAAGGTAAGGAAGCAATAACAAAGACAAAGAAACCCAATAACAAGCCTTACCTTAGTATGGGAGCCAGGTTAGAGATGTGCTTCTGTGCTGGAGTTGCATAAGCTAGAATAGAAAGGAAAAATATGAAGTGGAGGTATTGAGATAAAATGGATGACAACATGATTTATTAAGAGCAGCGCCCCCAATAGCAATTAAACTTGTGATAGGAGATGCCTCTTGCCCAACGCTGTCATGTTCTTCACGAACATATTTTCTTCCACCACATCCGCTTAGTGATGCGATGCTGTTCTGCTCCATGCTGCTGCTGAAGATATATATGCTTTCTTCTGTTAAACACTGCCGACTGCCGCCTAAAACCCTAATAAGCCGTGATAAATATCCGGGAAAAAGAACAACACGTGATAAAATTTCCCCGTTTTTTTTGCCAGCCCATACTTTTTCCTGAAATGCTGCACGTTTTGCTCGATGGCAGAACCGGTCAATTTTTTTTTAACATGTTTTTCTTATTTTGTACGGTAGGTTTACCGTACATCTTCCACCCGCTGTTTACCTGTGCATGTCAGATTTACCTGCTGGGCGGAATGGATGCCCCAACTTCCATTCGGCGTTATTGGCGAAGACACGTGGCGGCACATAAATGCACAATGATGACCAACTTCCATATAGTGGAGAATGCAGAATGCCTCAGTCCTCTCATAGATCAGTGACAGCATGGGTTTCTTGGAGGAAAAAGAGGACGATCTCAAAATCCCTCTGTTGCAGAAGGAAGCAATCAGTTTCAAGGCTCTGTTCAAATACGTTATCGTCAGTTTCATGGTCTTGGCTCACATTCTTTCCTTTACTGCATATCTGGGTTTCAAAATCAGACTCTATATCAAGGAATACAGAGAAGTTCTTGCCTCTCCGTGGGTCATAATCATCCCGGCCAGGTGAATGCGGCTATTATTTACACGGTTTCATGTACTGACCGAGCTTCCGATACCACCATGGTTAAATCTCAAGCATCCATCTCACCGCCACGATGAGAAGGATTTTCCCCATCATATATATACTTACGCCTTGTTGCGCGAGAAGCTACTGATGTTCTGGTGGACACCATTCTGGCTTTATTAGCAATGGATTATCCCAAAGACAAGTTTAAGATTTTAGTGCTGGATGATGGAACGGATGATGAATTGAAGGTTTATGTCGAATCCTTGACCATGGAGACCGGAGGAACAGAGATTACCTATCTGCGCAGGAAAAAGGTGCTTGCTTAATTTACGTTCCTTTTGTTTTTGTTTTTGTTTTTGTTTTTGTTTTTGTTTTTGTTTTTGTTTTTGTTTTTGTTTTTGTTTTTGTTTTTGTTTTTGTTTTTGTTTTTGTGGCATTAGGTTTCTAATAGATTTCTTTCATATTTAGATTCCTGGAGTCCCTCACCACTACAAATCGGGGAATCTTAACTACGGCCTTGCCCACTCGAATGCTGAATATGTGGCAATGGTAGATGCTGATATGATAATGCACCCCTCCTTTTTGCGCATACTTCTTCCCCATCTCATTCACTCTCCAAATATAGCATTTGTTCAAGTTCCTCAGACCTTTTACAACCTTCCTGCTGGAGACCCACTCAATGATGCAAATGCATTGTTCTACGAGAAGATATTGCTCCAACGTCACCTATGGGGTTGCCCTACATGTGTGGGCACAGGTGCTATATTTAGACGTAAGCACCTCGATTCAGTTGGTGGATATTGCCATGAGTCCATAACTGAAGATTGCATAACATCATATGTGTTGCTTGGAGCAGGCTATAGAACTGTGTATTTAAATAACAGGCTTCAAATGGGATTGGCCCCTTGGTCATTAGATAGATACCTTAAGCAGCGTGAGCGATGGTGTATGGGGGCCCTTCAACAGTTTTTCAATAAACGTAAGAGCTTATTCGGTAAGGAAAGCAAACTTAACTTCCTAGATAAAATCATATTCTTTTCCTACACATCCTATTACTACCTATCCTTTCTGAACCTTATCATGTTAATAATCTTTATTTGTGCTCTTGCATTTCACCTCAAACTTTCTATAGGCGATCATCTAGAAATGAGACAATTCTTTGCTTTCCTTGCCTCATACTTAGTTATATGGAGATTGACCTGGATTGTTGAATGGTGGGGAATTCCTCAACACATTGTAAGTAGAAACCGGGAAGAATCTCATTTCTGGTGGATGACACCTTTTTTCCTGGAAACAATACTACGTACAACTTTTCCATCTATATTTACCTACACTTACCTAACCACGGGCAGCACTAATACCCATGCCCAACCCAGAAGATCTGCTTGGGTAAACTATATAGCACAATTCAAGCCCCTTGCTTTTCACCTAGTTTATGTTTTTCTAGTTATCCCTCTAGTGTCATGGAGGTCCTATATGACTCATATACATGGAGGAATTCACAACTGCAAGGAACTCCTATTTGTTGGTGGCATTTCTTCCTTTCTCCTTGCCACATGTATTCATATGTTGGTGCCTATCATCTATCTAGTATGGCCTACAATCTGCCCTGAGCGCAGATCACTCTTTCAACGTGATGCAGATGGAGTGCCTCAATTTTCAGAGTCCAATTGTTCCGTAAAGTGGCATTGGCTTGTAATCTTCTATGAGATTATGTCATATTGCATCATTGCAATTTGGGGTGGTGTGTTGTATATCTATTTATCAGAAGCTGGTAAAAAGTGGTGTAAATGGGAATGATATGAAGATTCATTTTAGGCAGAAATTTTACTGTCTAACAGCATGATTTGTATGGTTCCCATGACCTATTGGTCTCCGTGGACGTTAAAAAGACTATTCTATTCTATTCTATTCTATAGATTGATTTGGCCTCAATGGACGTAGAGATGAAATTCAATTCAATTGAACTCTTATATCTTTTCTTTAACGTGATGTTTTTATTTGTTTTTTACTTTTCACTCTCTTCATTTTTTACCTTCTAAAAGGAAAGTTCTTTTTGATAAGATACCTACGTCTTTTTTTCCTTGAAGGATATTTTTATTTGTATTCAAAAGCACTCAATCGATATTTTAACTATAATTACTTGATCATAGAAAATATTAGATCATAAAGTAATGGTTTTACACGCACTATATGATTTATTGACCTAAGGTTTTAGAGGAAACTTTAGGGTTTGGTAAAAGAGTATTATTATCTAAGAGTTCATCATTTCTCTAGTTTTATCACTCTATGTCACTATCATCAGTAACTTCCCCAGCACAAGATCAAACATTCTATTAGTTGGAAATTTAAGAGTACAATTATTGTCAATAGAAAGTTCATCAATAGAAGGTACTTGCCTGAGAGAAGAATCTATCAAGTTGCTCTCATTTGATTCCAATGCATGTTGCGCAATGGAAGTCTTGTTGTTGATGCTCATAATTTGTTCTTCTGTAATCCCATGATCTATACATACCAAAGGAGGTACACCTTGGACTACCTTAGTCGTCGGATCTGTACTGTCTAACAGCATGATTTGTCCTATAGATTGATTTGGCCTCAATGGACGTAGAGATATAATTCAGTTCGATTCAATTCAATGCAACTCTTATATCTTTTCTTTAACGTGATGTTTTTATTTGTTTTTTACTTTTCTCTCTCTTCATTTTTTACCTTCTAAAAGGAAGGTTCTTTTCCATAAGATACCTAAGTCTTTTTTTCTAGTATCATCATTACTGCAAAGGTTTTCCCTTGAAAACCTTTCGAGGCAGGGGTTTTTTAATCCTAGTAGTAATGATTGTACTAGCCCATTGTATGGGTCCCATGACCTATTGGTCTCCATGGACGTTAAAAAACCTATTCTATTCTATTCTATTCCTTGAAGGATATTTTTATTTGTATTCAAAAGCACTCAATCGATATTTTAACTATAATTACTTGATCGTAGAAAATATTAGATTACAAAGTAATGGTTTTACACGCACTATATAATTTATTGACCTAAGGTTTTAGAGGAAACTTTAGGGTTTGGTAAAAGAGTATTATTATCTAAGAGTTCATCCTTTCTCTAGTTTTTTTTATCACTCTATGTCACTATCATCAGTAACTTCCCCAGCACAAGATCAAACATTCTATTAGTTGGAAATTTAAGAGTACAATTATTGTCAATAGAAAGTTCATCAATAGAAGGTACTTGCCTGAGAGAAGAATCTACCAAGTTGCTCTCATTTGATTCCAATGCATGTTGCACAATGGAAGTCTTGTTATTGATGCTCATAATTTGTTCATTTTCTGTAATCCCATGATCTATACATACCAAAGGAAGTACATACCAAAGGACGTTCTTGCCTCTCCGTGAGTCATAATCATCCTGCTGTGTGAATGCGGCTATTATTTACACGGTTTCATATACAGCACAGAGCTTCTGATACCGCCATGGTTAAATCTCAAGTGTCCATCTCAGCTGCCACAGGATGAGAAGGATTTTCCCACCGTAGATATATTGCTGCCTTGCTGCAGAGAAGCTACTGATGTTCTGGTGGACACCATTCTGGCATTATCCCAAAGACAAGTTTAAAATCTTAGTGTTGGATGATGGAACGGATGATGATTTGAAGGTTTATGTCGAATCCTTGACCATGGAGACCGGAGGAACAGAGATTACCTATCTGCGCAGGAAAAAGGTACTTGCTTAATTTATGTTTTGTTTTTGTTTTTGTTTTTTTCCACATTAGGTTTCTAATAGATTTCTTTCATATTTAGATTCCTGGAGTCCCTCACCACTACAAATCGGGGAATCTTAACTACGGCCTTGCCCACTCGAATGCTGAATACGTGGCAATGGTAGATGTTGATATGATAATGCACCCCTCCTTTTTGCGCATACTTCTTCCCCATCTCATTCACTCTCCAAATATAACATTTGTTCAAGTTCCTCAGACCTTTTACAACCTTCCTGCTGGAGACCCACTCAATGATGCAAATGCATTGTTCTACGAGAAGATATTGCTCCAACGTCACCTATGGGGTTGCCCTACATGTGTGGGCACTGGTGCTATATTTAGACGTAAACACCTCGATTCAGTTGGTGGATATTGCCATGAGTCCATAACTGAAGATTGCATAACATCATATGTGTTGCTTGGAGCAGGCTATAGAGCTGTGTATTTAAATAACAGGCTTCAAATGGGATTGGCCCCTTGGTCATTAGATAGATACCTTAAGCAGCGTGAGCAATGGTGTATGGGGGCCCTTCAACAGTTTTTCAAGAAACGTAAGAGCTTGTTCGGTAAGGAAAGCAAACTTAACTTCCTAGATAAAATCATATTCTTTTCCTACACATCCTATTACTACCTATCCTTTCTGAACCTTATCATGTTATTAGTCTTTATTTGCGCTCTTGCATTTCACCTCAAGCTTTCTATAGGCGATCATTTAGAAATGAGACAATTCTTTGCTTACCTTGCCTCATACTTAGTTATATGGAGATTGACCTGGATTGTTGAATGGTGGGGAATTCCTCAGCATATTGTAAGTAGAAACCGGGAAGAATCTCACTTCTGGTGGATGACACCTTTTTTCCTGGAAACAATACTACGTACAACTTTTCCATCTATATTTACCTACACCTACCTAACCACGGACAACACTAGTACCCATGCCCAACCCAAAAGATCTGCTTGGTTAAAATATATAGCACAATTCAAGCCCCTTGCTTTTCACTTAGTTTATGTTTTTCTAGTTATCCCTCTAGTGTCATAGAGGTCCTATATGACTCATATACATGGAGGAATTCACAACTGCAAGGAACTCCTATTTGTTGGTGGCATTTCTTCCTTTCTCCTTGCCACATGTATTCATATGTTGGTGCCTATCATCTATGTAGTATGGCCTACAATCCCCCCTAAGCGCAGATCACTCTTTCAACGTGATGCAGATGGAGTGCCTCAATTTTCAGAGTCCAATTGTTCCGTAAAGTGGCATTGGCTTGTAATCTTATATGAGATTATGTCATATTGCATCATTGCAATTTGGGGTGGTGTGTTGTATATCTATTTATCAGAAGCTGATAAAAAGTGGTGTAAATGGGAATGATATGAAGATTTTTTTTAGGCAGAAAATTTACTGTTTAACAGCATGATTTGTCCTATAGATTGATCTGGCCTCAATGGACGTAGAGATGAAATTCATTTGATTCAGTTCAATTCAACTCTTATATCTTTTCTTTAACGTGATGTTTTTATTTGTTTTTTTACTTTTCTTTTTCTATTCTCTTTTCAATTTTTACCTTCTAAAAGGAAAGTTCTTTTCGATAAGATACCTACTTTTTTTTCCTTGAAGGATGTTTTTATTTGTATTCAAAAGCACTCAATCGATATTTTAACTGCAATTACTTGATCGCAGAAAATACAAAGTAATGGTTTTACAAGCACTATATAATTTCTTGACCTAAGGTTTTAGAGAAAACTTTAGGGTTAGGTAATAAAGTATTACTAGTAACATTGCCCGGCGTTGCCAGGCTTTAGCTACAACACATTGTGTAGCATGGATGTATAAATTCCAAACACAGCATTTGTTTCATCTGGTTTTGTGGAAGAGGTGATCATTAGATTTACTCAATACAACATGGCAATGTGGATAAAATGTAACATTCATAGAGGGGCGCATGTGTATAATAAAGTTTCGATTTGAAATTGTTCTTTTGTTTTATGTTGTTATTGTTTGTTACTTGAACTGTAGAAGGACAATGAACGTTGTTCCTTGATAAATAGAATGTAATTATTTGAATTTGGAAGACCAAGGAAAAGAAGACAACAGAGTACATCACACATTAGTGAGGCAGAACCAACGACGTGGATGCTATGCTACTCAAATGCATATATATATCATTATTATAGGAGCCCTGCAACTTCTACATGGTATAATACATTGTGATAATGAATGTTTTGCAGCATCTCACTAAAAGGTTTTCAAACCTATCTCTATCCCTATAAATTGGAAAGGGTAATCAAAAGAATAGAATAGAATAGAACAGATGAAGGCTTGAAGCTGTAGACATTTTGAAAGAGAAAAGAAATCAATCTTGTTAATTTGGGAGTTTCCGGTTTGACAAAAAATGTTTTTGGAAATTTGTTTAAGCTGATTTCCCATGATTTTGATGGTTTTTGGTTGCCGGAAAGAATTTAAATCCTTGCATTTGTAGATGAAGTTGCCTCTTGTTGCACTTGGATAATTAGTTATTCCTTGTTTCAAGTGTCACATGGATTTTTTACCCTTACAAATGAGGGGCATTAATGAATACTTTATGTTGACAATTGGACATGTACTTACAAATTTACCTCTTCTATGCAATATAGCCATGTTCTAACATGAACCTTGTGAACCATAATAATAGAAACATGAAGAAGGTACATGTAGGATACTCTGTCAAATGCATAAATATATAAAATACAAATGTTAATAGAACATCTCCAACCTTCTTACAATGTACATGCACCACCATGATGGTTGTGTCCACCTTTATGTTCGATGTAGTTGTTCATTGTAATGACACCAATAGAAGTTGCAACACCATTGTTTTTTCGAGCTAAAGTATGCTTCTATGCCCAATTATAATAAAATGTTGGATGAATGAGCGTGTATGCATTTAAGTTGGATTGAAGAGTATATATTGCTCGACTTCATAGACTTTAGAGTAGCTTTTATTAAGGTTCTTGCATTCTACACAAAGCTGCTTGAATCATACAACACCCTAAGAACTAACACTTGCAAATGGATCTCGATTTGCACAACATTTGCCTGCATTCAATGTGGCATTGATGTTTAATGCTAAACAGCTGGTATGGTGCTTGAATTATACAAAACCCTAAGAACTAACAATTACAAATTGAATGGCGCTTGAATTATACAACACCATAAGAACTAACAATTGCAAATTGATGCACGTGTACAATGATCTCGAGTCACACAACATTTGCCTACAATGCTAAACAGATTCAATATGGCGTTAATGTTGAATGCTAAACATCTAGTATGCTTGATTAAAGGAAAAAGAAACATGCAAAATCTATTCATTGCATTTGATCAAAATAGCAGCTGCAACATTTATCATTCCATGCATCTCACTACTTGTGCAGGTGCTCGCTAGTGTCACTGGCCAAGTGATGGAAATACAATTTATCTTTGACAGTTACTCAAGGCTGCTACTGATGGACTTCAGTTGTTAATAGTTTCTTTCACAAACTTAAGTTGTTGATAATCATTAGCATAGCTAATAAATTTAAAACGCTTTCTCAGAATTTTCATTGGCCTACCGATCCTATACTTGGGATTTCAATGTAGAAGGAGATTGTATAATGGATTGACATTATCCTATTGCTGGCTGGAAGCTAAACATATTCTTGTATTGTCTAGATGTGCGACTTCCTTTGAGATCTAAAGGAGAAATGTCCTTACCGACAAATATTTGATGTAGATTTATGAAGCCATAAGCCATTGAAGCCAGTCCCATAAAACCATAAAGACAAAATAGAGTACCTAACAGAGAAAAGGTTCCTTCTGCCTGCAAATATAAGCTAGATTGGAACATCTCTAGCCACAAATGCCAAGCTGAGCCAAATTTAAACAATAGATTTAGATAAAACAAAATGCTGGTAGTAACAGATCCATTATTTTACCTTTAAAATGACTGATCACGATGAAACAGATTGGTTCCCCTAAGAAGTCATATGAATAACGCAGAACACATACTCGCTTTCAATAGAAAATAAGGAGGTGCAGAATGTGCTACAAAACATTAACATTTCTTAGGATGTATTACGCTCATGACTATGATAATAATAAAAATCCGTGTGCTTACAGACACCTTAATTACTCTTCTGAATATCTTCCGGATAGGAAATTGTGCATAGCATATCCATTCCATTTGGCCATGTCCCCCTATAATAATGATGATGTGCATAAGAATGAGAATGAGAATGATTTTTTATCGTCCACTGAGGCCAATCGGCCTATGGGACCCATAAGGAGCGCAGCAAACTTATTACTGTCCGGGTTAAAAAACCCCCGCGCCGAAGGGTTTTCGAGGGAAAAACCGTGGCAGTAATAAGAATGCTGTCAAACTGTACAAATATACATCAATGTATATATACATGTCAAGTGTGTGCCCGAGGACATAGCTGATCTCGCATGTCCATAACCTCCTGAAAGTATGATCCCAAAGACCCGTCACGGATCTTTGCTCTCAATGTCACATGTAACGGCTGGCGGGCCCGACCAACTCGGCATAAGCGCATCCGGAATTTGATCATATCTTTGGGCAACTTTGAAGGGTATGAGATTCATCCTCAATGACTCCCATTTGGCGGCGATTAACGAGCTTCGTCCCGGCGTGGCTCACCAATCCATCTGCCCGTCTCAATTCGAAGATGATGTGCCCCCTCGCGCGCGAATGGAGGCAATGAGTCTCAGCGCCTTTTCATGGGCAAGTGGGTACGCAGGTAGCATTGTGGGCCTCGTTTCAATGTGGGATTTATGTGGCGCTGGTAGTGTGCTGTCTTGACATGTTCAAGGGCATTAGCATCCCAAAGCTTGCTGAGGAAGCAAGCGTCAAGATATTGCCTCAAGCTATGGCGATCTGCCTCTGTTTGCACATGTATGCACCTGTGCTCCTGCACATTCCATCTATCCAACCATTGAGCTCTCTTTTCCCTCCAGCAGGCCTTGAGGCGCTGCGGCCCCATTGCCATGATATAAGCTAGTTTAGGGAGACGAGCATCGTCCATATTGACCACCTTCTGAAAATAGACAATGTGGCGATCAAGGGCCGCCCTCTGAAGAGGCAAGAATCCTGTCTCCTGCAGTAGAATTTGATATGGGACTGTGGACTTCACCCCTAGTGCTCGTACTAAGAAGGCTAGATTCATCCTCAATGACTCCCATTTGGCAGCATTAACAGAGCCTGTCCTGACATGGCTCACCAATCCATCTGCCCGTCTCAATTCGAAGATGATGTGCCCCTGTGCGAATGGAGGCAATGAGTCTGCGCCTTTTCATGGGCAAGTGGGTACGCAGGTAGCATTGCGGGCCTCGTTCCAATGTGGGATTTATGTGGTGCTGGTAGTGTGCTGTCTTGACATGTTCAAGGGCATTGGCATCCCAAAGCTTGCTGAGGAAGCAAGCGTCAAGATATTGCCTCAAGCTATGGCGATCTGCCTCTGTTTGCACATGTATGCACCTGTGCTCCTGCACATTCCATCTATCCAACCATTGAGCTCTCTTTTCCCTCCAGCAGGCCTTGAGGCGCTGCGGCCCCATTGCCATGATATAAGCTAGTTTAGGGAGACGAGCATCGTCCATATTGACCACCTTCTGAAAATAGACAATGTGGCGATCAAGGGCCGCCCTCTGAAGAGGCAAGAATCCTGTCTCCTGCAGTAGAATTTGATATGGGACTGTGGACTTCACCCCTAGTGCTCGTACTAAGAAGGCTTTCTGGACCTGCTCCAAGTCATTCCAAGTAGCAAGTGATACTACTGGGCCCCATACTTCCACCCCATATAAAAGGACAGGCTCTACTAAGACCTTGAACAGGTGTGACTGATGGGCCCAATCATACAACTCCGCTCTATGACTATTGTTTTGCATTGCATATAGTGCCTTCCAGCCTGCCGTCACTCGTGGCCGTATGGATGTGTCCCAGTGCATAGTAGAAGGAAACTCCACTCCCAAATACTTGTATGTGGATGCAACTTCCACATTCTGGCCTTGGTAACTGAAGGAGGGGACCCTCGACTGACGTGAAGATGATATGAAAACCACCTTACTCTTGGCCAGGTTGACGCGCATATCAGTCGCTTGGCAGAATGTGTCCAGGGCATCGAGATGTCGTTGCATGTCTGCTGGTGTGTAAGCTAGGAGGTCCACATCATCAGCATATATTAACTGTCTGATGATCTGATAGAGAAGGTGAGCTCCATCGCCCCCATTATCGCAAACCCGACTCTCAATTGATCAATGTAAAGCCCAAACAATGTTGGGGAGAGGGGGCATCCCTGACGAACCCCTCGATACTACTATCAAATGGTTGGCTTGTCTGCTGCAACCGACCGAGCATCTTTCATATAGCACGCATTAATCGCATTACGCAAATCTACGGGAACCCCCAGTGCTGCGGTCTTGCCCATAGTTTTTCCCCAGGCCGCGGTGTCAAACGCCAGCGAAATCCACAAAGCAACAATATAGATCCCGGCGGCGGTTCTGTTGTCTTCAATCGAGTTACATAGCGTGAAGATGTGGTCAATGGTTGAGTGCTTGGGTCTGAATCCCGCCTGGGTGAGGGCCCGCACCTCTCTGCCTCTCCTCTGCCCGGCCCATCCACCTGCTGGCTGGAGAATCCCGCCAGCGGTTTACAAACACCGAACTGACCATGATTGTTCGGTAATTGGCTGGGCAGTGTGGGTCACCTGCCTTATGGATGGGAGCAACTCTGCTGTTGGTCCACTGCAGCGGGAAGCCTTCCTGTAATGCCTTGTTGAACAATGCGGTCAGCACTAGTATTATGGGCGGCCCGCCCACTTAAGCAATTACGCACGCATACCATCCAAGTCCGGGGCTTTCCATTGGCAAGACGGCAGTAAGCCTTGTTCCACGTCCGAATCTGTGATTTCCAGCACTGGGCCTTCTTGCAAGGGTAATGCCGCATGTGCACCATGAGGGTCGTATAGCTGTTGCAAGTATTGCCTCCACTGCTCGGGAGTGATATTCCCTGTGGGTTGTACTGGCTTTCTAAGAATCCTTCGCCAGAAGGTCCTGGGATGACGTTCCAGGAGGTAAAACATTTCCCTTTGATGCGCTGCAATGTACCTGGCGTTCTTAGCTTTAAGGAAGATGCGGTACTGTCTGACTGCATGTGGGCGTAAAGCAGGGTCTGTGACTTGGCGGAGCCAGCATTTGTGTTCCTTGCACTCTGCATCAAACCATTGATTACGTGGGAAGGTTGTGTTCCTGGAGGTCTGTCGCGGGCGGCTTATCCCAAAGCACCTCTCTGCTGCAGTCCTAAGCATATCAGTCAGCCGGCCTGTCTATTGCTCTAGTATAGGATATTGCAAAATTTCTGCCAGGTCATCTATAAGCATCTGGGCATAAGCCCCTGCATGTTCATAATCCAGTCGCAGCTGAGGCATGTGAGGAGTTGTTGCACCGGGGGTTCGCACAACCTGCCAAGTCAACTTCAAGTAAAGTGGTAAGTGGTCTGAGTCGATCTCTTCATCCCTATTAGTTGTTCCCACCTGAAAGTGCTTGATGACATGCATATCCCTTTCGAGGCACCAACACATAGTCCACCACACTAGATCCGCCCCCACGGTTTTCCCCGCCTACAAGTGCTCTTGCGGGGTGGAAGGCCACTCGTGCCCGATCCATTGCGATTACGGTCAAAGATACCGCAGAGCGAAGCAACCGCCGACCATAGCGCTGCGTGACTGATTGTCATCGATGTCCGGTGGCCAAGCTCCTTCGCAGGGACGCAACCGCAATATATCATCGATCAAGGGATCAAATCTCATGGGTTGTTCTACCCCGGTCGCGGCGCATTGAAGTCTCCAAGGAGTATGACACGCCTAACCGCTTATCTTCAGCCAGTATGTCATCATATAGATCGACATAGGGGTCCAGCCTATCCACATCCGAGTGGGTGTGATAGAAGTTGCTTTCTCGCATGTGGAAAGTAGCGGTCGCCACAAAGAGGGGTCTGCTCTCTGCGGTTTTACACACGCACCCATAGGTACCGGTTGTGCTTGTCCGTCTTGAACAAGGAGATTGACCGTGCTAAGGTTGTTCGGTAGTAGCGTGCAACCCCCATGCCCCCCGCTTTCCTCGCGTGCAATCATTGAAGATTGAGTAGTGCCGGTATCCCGCAAGTCGGGTATCCCGTGGTCCCCATGCTCCCACGCTTCCATGAGGAAGATGAGATCCATGTCTGCGGCAACCGAAGTTGAGACTATCTCCCTTACGCCATGGGAAGCTCCGGCAATTCCGTGAGACCATGCGAGGCACAATTCCTATTTGTTGGCAGGGGCAGCGGTGGGGATTCAAAGGCGACAACGTAAGGGGTGGCGTAGTGGAAGCGACCTAAGATGTGCGAAGCAATGTAAGGTGAGGCAACTTGAGCAGCCCGAGATGTCGCGAGCAAATGTAAGGTGAGGCAACTTGAGCAGGGGCACGCGGCTGTAGCAGCGGCGGCAGATGGCACGGCCAGTAGGTCGGGAGGGTTAGCAAGATTCGTAGAAGCATTCGGCGGCCTGAAAATTTGCATCTTGCCCCGAATCAGTCCTGCAGCTCCTCCCTGTATGCGAATGCTTTTAACTTTGGCCAACTCGTGCCTGCGGTCTTCTTGTTGGACCGGGGTCAGGTCTCGATCAACATACAGGGCAATTCCCTTTAGCTGCCTACCCTGGCGCAGGATGGCTGCTTTCACTTGCGCATCTCGTACTGTGAACGTGATCACCCGTGGGCGGTCTGGGTGCTGGACGCCATGGCGTCTCGCCCTAATAATGTTTACCGGCATGGGGAATGTCATTCGAGCAAGAATCAATATTTGGAGCCGGTTAATGAGGTCCTCCCCTGCCTCTTCTGTCAGGCCACGTACCACCACATTGTGGCTTCTCCGTCTCAGCTCCTGGAGCTCTCTGACTGTTGGGTCAATCCTGCCCGGCCCAACAGGAGTTGTTTGCTGTCGGCGGGGCATAGGCTGTGGCCTACGTTGGGGCGGGGGTGGCATGGAGCAGCTTGGGGGTGCAATAGTAGACGGCCTTGGCTGACGCCTTGCAGACTCTTGGGCAGGTGGGACTGCCGTAGTAGGTATAGTGGTCTCTCCTTCCTGAAGCCGGGAGTTTAGCTCCTGGCTGAAATTGTTCTTTGCCTTGTCAATTCACGCATGCACCGCTGCAATTGCTCATGAGCGCCCAAGATTGAGGCTCTTGCCTTGTTCAAAGAATGGCTGCCCTCGGCTCTGCATCTTCCGATCTTGGGCTCATGAGCTATGCTCCGGTTTACGCAGCGAGTATAGGGTTCATTGCAGATGAGGCCACTTCTTGTGTCTCAACCCTACTTTGAAGGGCTCTCAATTGTGACTGGCTCTCTTCAAAAGCGACCTGGACTTTTCGCATCACAGTAGCAGCCTCCTCAGCCTTTGATCGAAGGCGGGAGATGGTTACCATTGTCTCCTGCTCAACGCGTCGTTTGTCCTGTGTCATGGTTTCCATGGCGGTGTACAAGGAATCTATGCGGGCCTGCATGTCAGCAAGACTCTTCTTATCCTTCTGCCTTTCAGAGTGCACTAGGCGAAGGCCATCTTCCAGGTACTGTATGTGGGTCTCCATGCTGGAAACACGTTGTTTTTCAGTAGCCAGCTGCCTCTTGAGCAATTTGGGTGCGGAGGCCTGCATTTCCTCTGCCAAGCAAGCAATTCGAGCTTTGTTGTCCTCTGCCATTGCTTGAACTTGTTTCCAGTGCTCCTCAACTACCTGGTTTGGTGGTGGTGAAGCACGGATACGGCTTGCCGCTAGGCTAGAGTATCTGTCATATGCCTGCCGAGCTATGCTTGTTGCACGAGACTTTGCCCGCGCTTCTCTTTTCAGTGTGCACCTGTCAATTTTGCCAGTGTCATCTGGCCTGCGATTGGGAATGGCATCTATGTACTCTCCCAGTAGAAGTTTTGCTGCCATGTCTGCGCTAGGTAGAGGGGACTGCGTATCAGCACCATCCACATGCATATCTGTGGGGTTGGATGAAGGGACGCAGGGCTCGTCCGGCTCTTCTATCACTGGAGTTGCCATGAATACGGTGCCACCCTACAGACGCTTGTCTGAAAGCCTCCAAGCACTTTGATGACGCACAACCTCTGTCCTTTTACAGACGCCCGTCTGAAAGCTTCCACGTGTCAGAAGCAGGCGCAGGCTTCCAAGTGCAAGAAGCAAGTGCAGGCTCTTTCACCTTACAGACACCTGTCTGAAAGTGTTCAAGTGCATAAATCAAGCGCAGCCTCTAGTGCAACCTCTGCCACCTTACAGACGCTTGTCTGAAATGAAAATAAGCAATGGTTTTTCCCCCTTACAGATGCCCGTCTGCAAGGCTTCAGCATGTAAATGCTTTAAGCCATGGTGATTGGATAGTATCACACCCTCTGAATCCCGTCTTAAAATCGGGTTGCAAAAACTTGTTGTTTTCTCCTCTCAGATCTTGAGCGAATGTGTACAAACCATATGTCTTTATAATCATCAACGAACAAGAATTCCAATGATATGCATTGCTCCCAAAACAGAGCTGCAGATCAATAGATATGAAGAAAAGTATATAGTGCTGAAAAATCGAACAATGGAAACCCTAAAGCCAGCACTGAAAATCTGTTGTTTTTGCTCTGAAATCCTGTCTAAACATTAGCAACATAAAATATCTTTGAAAGAACTCTGAGAGAGCTTTCCAAAGATATAAATTTCATGAGAAACCGAGTCACAGAGGAAGAGATATGAACAAAAATGTAATATGAACCACAAAGTGGTGGTGCAGGCTGTAAATCTGTGTTTTTGCTATGGAAACGCCATTCAAACACATGCAAATCACATACCTTCAGAAAGATCACAGAGGGAGCTTTCCAACGTGACAAATTTCAGCTGAAACGGAGTTAAAATCCGCCGGGTACGATAGAAAGTATGTGGACAATACCACGAGCACTTCAGGGTTTTTTTTTGCGCCCTCGATTTGCAGCCAGAAAGTTCGAGTTTTTGCAGAAGAAAAATTATTGAAAACATATACAAATTAAATACCAATAAGAAGAAATCTGAGATGACTTTCCAACGCAATAAATTTCAGCAGAAACGGAGTTCTTGATCTCCAGATATGATCAAAAGTGTTTGGGCAGTACCAGCAGCACTTCAGGGTTTTTTGGGACCCCAATTTGCAGCCCGAAAATCTGTGTTTCTTATGTAAAATAACCAGTGAAACATATGCAAATCACATACCGATAGAAAGAACTCTGAGATGGCTTTTCAACGCAACAGATTTCGGTTGAAACGGACTTTCAGATCTCCAGGTATGATTGAAAACGTGTGACCGGCTTTCAGAGCGCCTAGGGTTTCAGAGCGCCTAGGGTTTCAGAGCGCCAGGAAGGAGTGATAGTCAAACAAAAACAATTCAAAAAATGATAACTTACCAGCAGATGTCTGAGGGTCAAACAGTGAGGTTGAAGAGCTTCCAAACACTGAGGTGGTTTCAAAAGTAGTACGGTTGACGACACTTAAAAGACACAGGTTAGACCAAATCAGGTTAGACCAAATGCAAGCTTGAACCCAAATGCATGCAGGAGTGGCACTTGAGGCAAAAGCCAAAACAAAAATGGTGGGGCTTTCAAATAAATCTGCCACGAGCAATAGATGCATGCACTTGGCTTTTGCAGTTGGCATGCAGTGGGCATTCCTAGTTTAATGCACAACTATAATCATCATGCAACAGATCTGAAAGTGCCATAGACATCAACTATAAACTAAAATACAGGCTCACTAAGGGAACTTGAGAATCAAAAGCAACAAATTTTTTTGCGAGGATAATCCAAACCTCAAGAATGCATGCAATGGTAATGGAGCCTGTGGCTAGCGCTCAGAGAAGAGACATCTCAGCTAACTTGTAAGCCATCCATTACTTTAAACTGCTCATTGATAAGTTGAAAAGAACTAAGTTGTAAGAAAGTTTAGATTCAACCTCAGAAGTAGAGCACCATCTGTTCTCATATAATAGCATGGCTTCCCTCATGATGAAAACTTGGGCTCTCTCTAAGAGTTCCATTTGGGACACATTTTGTTGTCGCAAAGCTACTGCTATCTGTAATGTGTACAGTGCATTAGATGCAACTAAAATTTAGTATAACTACATTGCCAGTGTCATGATTATATGCTTTATCGAAGCATTTACTTTAGGTATGACCTCATTAGAAGGAAAAATGTAGTAACACATTTCTTTCGAGATAAACAGATGATGGTAAGACTGGTGTTTATCCAGATAAACATATTATCAGGAATTACAGGACAATGTTTCTGCACGAAAGAATCATCCAGCACCTTGGTTCTATGAAGTCGGCGATTCTATCTTGGGCAGGAAATTCTTGCAGGCTGCTATCACACCACACACTTGGTTTTTGCATGAAGTCAATGCCTCTGCAAAACAAAACTGAAAATATAAGAATTGAAATGATAATCATGGATAAATTGGTGCACATCAAAACCAAAATAATAGATGGATGAAAATGGACGAACCCCTTGAACCTCAAAAAATTCTAAAATGCACACTTCAAAATGTAAAATGCCACCAGCAAGCCCACCTCTTCCAAAAACAATGTAGAGATAAGATCCCATGTTGTGTGAATATGGACCTATAAAATGAGAACAAATATTTGTAATGAGGAAAATTATCCACGAATGTATCAAGAGTAATGCACATTAAAAGACTAAAACTTACAAAGGAGGACATGTGCCACTGTGAAGGAATAGCTACTGCTATGTCAAAATCATGTATAAGAAATTGTTTGGAACGTCGACCAAAATCGTATAGCAAATGCTACGGCATTAAGAGGCATATTCCTCATCTTCCACGGCCATCATCACAAAGTATTCAAATACTCACATAACATAGGCAGATAAAATAACTAAGAATTAAATCTAGGCTTGACCCATCATAGCAATAACAAACAACACATAACTACCATTAATAGTAATTAATACAAACCATTGCATTTAACACATTTAAATTAAAATCCCCCTGAAACCCCCTTTGGTTTGGGTGCATATTCACACGGGGGGTTTCTCCGGGCACCGAGAGCTGTTGGATGGCCATATATCCCCTTTATTCCTCGATCTGGACCGTACATAACGATCCTCATTTGTGGGGTATGCCTGTACAAGTTTTTGTACACTGTATATTGAGATTTGCAATATACTATAAGGTTTGAGGAAATGTACTTAATGGTGTTGATTTTGTACATGTATTATATGATTTTAGGGGCTCTCGCTGCCCTACGTCACCCCCCGTGTGAATATGCACCCAAACCAAAGGGGGTTTTATGGGGATTTTAATTTAAATGTGTTAAATGCAATGGTTTGTATTAATTAATATTAATGGTAGTTATGTGTTGTTTGTTATGTCAAAAAAAATTTTGGGCCCTTCGGGCCCTAACAAAGCAAACTCCCAAGAATGAAGCCTAGGCTAATCCAAAGACCAATGCACATTCGGCGTCTTAGAAAAGATATTGCATATAAACAGGTCGTTTAAATTATAATGATATTATAAAAGAAATTTAGAAATGAGCATATAATTAGCAGTGAGCTTATTTGAACCCATTATGTCTGCCCATATATATCTTTGCAAGCGTGTAAGATTGCAACATAAAGTACCAAAATGCTTTTGAAGAATATTAAATCTTATTACATACTACACTACCATAACAAGTATGCAAAGTAAACATTACCAACCATTTGAATATGAAGCACAAAAAAGGCGAGCAATGCAATAGTTTCACCAGATTTTACATTGCATACTAAGTTGATAGGTGGCCTTGTACCATGTTAGGAAAGTCTGTTGCATCACATAACTCCGTATGAGATGCATAAAGATTTGCTAGCAATAGATTTGGAGAAGCATTGCATCACATAACTCCGTACTAGATGCATAAAGATCTGCTGGTAATACATATGGAAAAGCATTGCCTGGATCTAATTGAAAGACAAACTCTGCAACATGTGCTGCACTGCACGCTCTAGACTTTCCAAGCAGGGTTCCCCATGATGTAACAGTAGGTTCAAAAGGTATGTTTGAAAGAAAAGCATGTGCTTTATCCAACCATATAGCCTATATGAGAAGATCGATTATGCAATTGCAGTGCTCCAGCACTGGAATTATTCCATGGTCTTCCCACATGGTTATGAGATAGTAACAGCCTTCATCCACCATGTTAGGATGGAAAAAAACGCCAAGAATACTGCGAAATGTGATCTCATCAAACAACATCCCTCTCGACTGCATTTTTTGAATTAATTCCAGCACTTTGCTGCCATGACCATGCTGGGCAAACGTCACAATCATTGCTGTCCAAGAAACCAAGTCATGCTGGTGAATGAAGTAAACTCTGGCAAAGCTACCATCGTGCATCTGGAATAACAATATATGGTTAACAATTGATGTAAATATGCAACTTAGCTTTAAAAAATACACAACTTACTCTGGGCAAGTGCTTGGATGTTATTAACACAACCATAACCTGTGGCCCTATCATAGCAGTAGAGTAGGTTCAAAAGGTATGTTTGAAAGAAAAGCATGTGCTTTATCCAACCATATAGCTTGTATGAGAAGATCAATTATGCAATTGCAGTGCAACAGCACTGGAATTATTCCATGGTCTTCCCACATGGTTATGAGATAGTAACAACCTTCATCCACCATGTTAGAATGGAAAAAACCACCAAGAATACTGCAACTTAGCTTTAAAAAATATGCAACTTACTCTGGGCAAGTGCTTGGATGCTATTAACACAACCATAACCTGCGACCCTGTCATCGATCCACAAATCACAGGTCCGAGTTTTTTCTCTCCACCTTGGCTATAAAGAAGCTCAGAATATGCAGCCGGCCCTGTCCCTGCAGCCCCTGCCCTGCCCTGTAATCGCTAAAGCTGCAGGAACTGGAGCAAGAAGAGCTACCAAAATAGGTTCGGATCCATCTTGACCCTATAAAATGAATTCAGAACTAAAAAGGAAAAGGTTTTCTAGAAAGAAAAGGGGGTTACAGGAGAGATATGCAAGATGAACTTCCACACAGAGCTCCTCTGTAAGGCCCAAGATATGGCTAAGAACGTCCTCCTCTTCGAATGGATCTCGCCATAGCTCCTCCACAGAATCCTCCACAGACCCTTCTTCGCTTTCTTCCTTCAAAATCGCCCCTTGAGACCCATCTGTGGCGCTCGAATCTGGACTACAGCATTCTTCCGACCCCATAGCTTCTTCTGCAGATCACAGAGAAAAAAATGTGGAAACTCCCAGAACCTACTAGGCTGTACAATCCGGAATCCATCTAGTTGCACACAAAATCATGAGATGTGGCTCCTTTGCCTTTGCTTTCGCGAGCCCTGAAAGAAGAAAATGTCGAAACAAACTCCAAATAACCCTAAAATGTTCGATGCCTGCATGTTTGATTTTCAGATATGTAGAGAAATCATAGGTATGACCATTGAAAAATGCCACTAAATTTGGAGTGACAGTTTTTTTTTTTTTTGAAGGACGAAAGCCAAAAAGTTTATTAATCAGAGAAAAAGTACAAAATTTACATGTCTCGTCTAACTGTGTAAGCACACTGCCACAGGAGCATGAGCATGGAGCACAATGTACTTACTCCAGAATAGGAGACTAACGATAAGAATCAATTCGAAGATACTGAATCCAGATGCGTTCCACCAGTTCTGAGTCGAGGGAGGAACACTCGTAGGCTGTCAATATCTTTTTCTGGTCCACCGTAATAACATTGTGTGCAGATGAATAAATGCCCTGAAAGATGTGGTGTCTGCGACGCTCCCATATCGACCATAGGAGCCAACCGGAACCAAGATGAAATGCCCTTTGTTTAGCTGGAGGCCATGCGTTGGGATAGGACGCCAAAAGGATGCATCGGCAGTCCAATGTACTGTTAAACAAACCTTGTAGCCAGGACCACGCTGGTTGAACCTCAGGACAATGAAAGAGACAATGCTCGAGAGTCTCAACGTCCGAAAGACAGAGCGGGCATACTGCAGATATGCGAGGATCATAGTGATGTCGAAAGGCATTAACCCGTAGGCACCTGTGGATAACCTGCCACCACAGTACAGAGACTTTAGGGTGGAGCAACCTATCCCAAAGCCATCGCCATGTATGACACAAAGTGGGTTGTGGAACCTGTAGGTGCCACCCATTTGGCAACTGGGGGGGTTGTGGTGCTAAGAGAAGGCAATACACTGATCTGACAAATTGCTTGCCTTTGTGAATATTTTCATGACAGTCCCATGGCACCCTCTCAGCAACACCAACTTGCACTATAAGAGGCAAATTTTCTGCGACCTTCTCCCATAGAGATACATCCCAACGAGAGAGTAGGAACTTTGCCTGAAATTCAGGCCAAGACAGTAGGCGACCCTCCTCATACCATGCTTGAATAGAGACAACACCTGCAAGAACCCATCGTCTCTGTGTAAGGGGATGAATTGAGGCTGCCAATGGAGGTGCTGAGGGGTCTGGAGGCAGTGGTGCCCACCACCATGGAGTCTCCAAAAGGATGTGGATAGAGGGGCATGGCCAGAAAAGATGTCTGACTGCCTCTCATGCAGCCAACAAGCCACGCAAAAATGGAGAAGCACTTGGAAAAGGCTGCAGAGTCTGAAATAAAGCCCAAGGTAGGACTGGTTTGACAGTCTTCTTGCCTAGAGGGATACAGTGACCAAGAGCTTGTCTAAGAAGGCGTGAATCAGGAGAGTCATCCTCACCATTCAGAAGCCTCCAAATGAACTTTGAAATAAGCACTTTGCTCTGCAGTAAGAAGTCCATCATACCCAGACCACCTGCCCATTTTGGAAGGATGCACTTCGACCAAACCACCTTAACCACAACAACTTCCTCAGTACCTGCCCAAATAAAGTTCCGAACTATTGCAATGAGCTCACGCACTTTGATCTGTGGTGCTAGCAGTAAGGATGCCATATAAACATGGGTACTACTAAGGGCTGACTTGGCCACTGTAATGCGACCCGCAAGAGACAACTTAGCAGTGGACTACCAGAACAAGTGCTTCTCCAAACCCCTAATGATCTCCTCCCATGCAGCTCCCATAGTAACATGGATGCCAACTAGAATCCCAACAACTTGATGGCCTGTCCATGCGCAAGTAATTTCCATGGATAATCGTCAACACATGCCGGAGTCGGATTATCCAATGTCCACAAAGCTGTACACTTCTGCCACCCCACAAGAACACCGGAAGCCAGTGAAAAAGTATCTAAAAGCATTTTGGCAGCAGCAAGATTCTCATCATTAGCGACTAGGAAGAGGAATGTGTCGTCTGCATATTGATTGCAAACCTCTTGTGTGCCGTCCTCCATTGCAAGATCATGGAGAAGTCCCTCTGTTGTTGCAATGGTGAATAACTGTGACAAAGCCTCTGCAACAATTGTGAAAAGCAATGGTGCTAAAGGGCATCCCTGGCGAATACCATGACCGAGTGAAAAGGCATGTGATGGCACCATGGAACAGGACAGTCGCCCGAGCAGAGATATGCAGCTTTATAATATCTGATGTGAATTGTTCCTCAAATCCCAGTCTTAGCATACATCGGCGCATGAATTTCCAGCTGACACTGTCATAAGCTTTTGCAAAATCAAGCTTAAGGTATACAACTGGAAGGTTTTGCCTACGTGCCCAATAAATTCCCTCGTAAGCAGCAGCAACATTATTCAAAATGCACCGTTTTGGAAGAAAACCTGACTGGGTAGTTGAGATGGACTCTGCCAAGATGTCCTTTACCCGCTCTGCAAAAGCCTTGGCGAAGATCTTATATACGGATGACAATAAGGTGATGGGCCGCCAATCTGAAATAGTCTGAGGATCCTTGACCTTGGGGATGAGTGAGATGGCACCTGTGTTTAGAATTCTATCCAAAGCAGTGGACCGCCGAAAGTCACAGAAAGCATCATACACATCTGGCGCCAGCCATTCCCAATACTCCTGGAAGAACTCAATTGGCAAACCATCCAAACCTGGGCATTTGCCGCTGTCGAACCTAAATCATTGTGACGTTCCACATATTTATACGCCTTTTTAAGTATAAATACGTGACACGTCACTATGAATAATTAATGGTACATTAATTATTCATAAGCTAAGGTTAGCTATGTTAATAATTAATTATTAAAGTGGAAACCTAACCTTAAACCCTAATTCGAATTTAGGGCTTAACTTAATATTAAAAAGGGCTAAAATACCAAATTATCGAATATTAACCAATCTAGAGCTGCCACCTGGCCCAAATCGATTGGGCAAGGGAGAGTTACTAATTTGGGACCCAAATTGGGGTTTTGTACCCCCATTTGCCCCAATTCGAATTGGGGGAGGTTGGAGGAGGAGGAGCTGCTGTTCCACCTTGTTCCAGCCAGAAGGATGGAGCACCCGAGCGATAGTGGACCTAGCTTGGATCCCGATTAGTACGTAGATAGCTTGGATTCCTAGATAGTCATAGGACTAACCATTGTATGCTCAGAAGGTAGGTAGGGTTAACCCTTGTATGAATAGATGCATGGTTAATCTCTACTTTATGTTCTATTCGAAGTATGGATGGATGGATGTATAAGGATAGCTTTCTTTCTGTTCCTCCTGTGTTGTGTGGGTAAAAGGGGGGTAGAGACCTAAAGGCCATCTAGAAGTAGAGATGCTCCTAGATAGAACCCTTAAAACCCAGTAAATGCGGCCTGTGCACAAGAGCCTACCTGCCTGTGGATGCTATGATGTGGTTCAGCACCAGACAACGAGTATGAAGGTGAATCGGGAGCGGGGTCCTGCCTAGCGCGGCTATACTCCTACAGTGTGCTAGGCTTATAGTCCGTCACCGTGTGTGGGCCGGGTATGGGTCTGACACTCTCTGGGTCGGAGGGTGTGACGTCCCCTACTCGTATACGGTGCCCTCACCGTACACAAACAGGAGTTCATCCCCCATACCAGCTCCATGCTAATACAGGGCCCTCCACATGACACTGCAACCGTGACGGGTTCCAGTGGGAAGAGTGGAAGGGTCATTGCACCCCGTCTCCCTCAGGGCCTACCTAGCTGCGGAAGCGTAAACATACATGTCAGTAGCACATACATCAACATCATATGACCATCACGAAGGATGGCCCTCCACATATCTGCATAGACAAAGATCAGCACATCCCATAGGGAATCCTACCCAAGGCTCGGACTCAAGGGGATGACCGACGGCTTGGGTCTCCGTGAGTTCATTGCGGCATGTAATTCATGGCAATGGATTTGGGCTGGCATAAGAACATGGCTTAGGGTTGTCCACTCCATCCGCCCCTCCTGGCGTACACTTTGCGATAGGTTGAAGAACTTCGGGTTGGACCGTAGCTGCCGGGATCATAGCCAAAGGGGCTATAGCCAGGTTACATCTCCCCCGCACCGATGAGGCGGTGGGGAGGTTTCCCTCCCACCCGATGATCAATGCCATAGCAGGCGCACTAGAGGACACCAACCGTCCGCACTCGACTTTAACCCACTTGAAGGGAGCTACCACCACGACCGGGGCCCCACCCCTGTGCCCGGCAAGACAACCACCGCACCACGTGGTCTCGGCTGAATCCCTCGGTGGCACCGCCGCCGCGGCTTCTTATCCCCAACGGTGTCGAACTCATACTCGGGTGCACGCAGGTCCACGAGTATTAAGCGCTTAGTCTGCGGTGCTCTCCCGTAGACTTTACATCCCGAGAGAGCAACCGCTATGGACACACGACCACCCTTATCAACCGGGTCGACCCCTAAGAACACAACACAAAGGGGCTATTGCACGCAGCCATCTACAAGTGTGCTAGAGAGGCTACTCTAGGAGCATCAACTACAAAGCTTTAGGTCTCTACCCCCCTTCCCAATACAAGGAGTTCACAGAGATACATCATCCATGTACATCACAGAAGAACTAAAGAACAAGATCTAATCTATATCATAGAGTTAGGTTCTTTAGTTAGAATCTGCTATCTAGAGTTCTAGAGGGCTGCTATGGGCAACCTAATAGGCTAAACCTACTGATTCAATGACTAAAACAGGGTTTAGACTATCTAATTGGCCAAATACCTGATCCTTGAGAGACTCCTCCTGACCTGAGCTCGACCATCCTGCTGGAACGCTCGAATCTAGAGAAACTAAGGTTGCAATTCTCCCAGTCAGAGTCTGGGATGCGGTTTTGGCTGTTGAGGCAGCCAAAACAGAGTTCTGAAACCCTAAAATCGAAAATTAGGTTAGTTAGGGTTTCCAACCCTATATAGACAAGGGGGTGGCTAGGGTTTCCAATTATCCCCTTTTGGCATGTGGGATAATTGGTAATGGGCCCACTTGCCTTTAAGGGCTAGGTGGCCAAATGTGCCCACATGGAAATGTGTGCACCCAAATGTGCTCACATGGAAATGTGTGCACATTAATGAATGTGTACATTGGAAAATGTGCACATTAATTACTCCTATGGGTATGGCCCACTTGGCATCAAGTGGCCACATGGAAATGTGTGCCCACATTAATGTGTACATTGGAAAATGTGCACATTAATACTAATGCACACTCTTAGCAAGTTGCCCCCTAGGGGCTACCCACTTGGCTATACGTTGGCGTACACGTCAATCGGGGTGGCGTGTACGCGTGACGTGGCAGTACAATATACGTCCTGGGAGCGTATACTGTTCTGGAACGTCACAGAGGGCGTGAGTCATATGTGACCGTCCTGGGCTCGAACGGGTTGGTGAACTGACCTTTAGATTTAGGGGAGTAAGTCGGGTACGGGTGCGGGGGTCGCTGATGCAGTACGTGTTCTCTAGCACACCCAGGGATCCGTCATACTCGGGGAGGAGACGTCTCTCTGACCTGCCTCATCGGACCGGGGAGATGTAACCCGGAGTAGTCCTGAAGGGTGATTCCTTGGGATTGCGTCTCCGGAGGGCTACAAGCACGTTATAGCATGATTCAGCCTATCTGCAAAGTGTGCACAGGAGGGGCGGATGGAGTGGACAACCCTAGCCATTGTCTTATGCCAGCCAATGCCATGTTATACTTCCGTCTGTTGATATGTTGAGGCCCTGACCATCAGTCACCCCCATAGAGTCTGAGCCCGGGGTAGAGCCCTTAATTATGGTGTATTTCCTTTGTTATGTTAGTATCCTATTGTTTAAATTTGGTTTTTCCGAGGTTCCGAAATTTTTTTGGAATTTTTTTTAAGGTTAATTTTCTAAGGTTTCAAGGCTTTTAGTCGCCGAGAAAAAATTTCAGCATTCCAAAAATCAGGGTTGTGGCTCTTCCTAGGAAATTTGAATTTTGGGTTGATCGTCCCCAGCTGGCGGATTCCTCGGCATGTAGGCCACAGATGATCCTTCCAATCCTATATTGCATTTAATTTAATTTTTGGCAGAGATGATGGCGATGATTATAGCAGTTTGAAGTAGAGTTTTGTTTACTGTGATGTTTGCAAGGGCTTTCCGGCGTTCCCGTTAGTCCCGTGGATTTATTATTACCAGATTCGTCATGTGGAAGGATTAGTTCTTCCATCATACTTAAGGATAGCATCCTCCGGCTTCTTCATGATAACAAGTTTCAGGTATTCTACAGATTTTTTCTTGAAGGACTATGTTGGGGAGTCTTCCTAATCATGGAAGGACATGAAATTTCTTGCTTAGAACATATTCACGGTGTGCATCCTATTTTGTGTCTGTTCTACTCTTCATAGGGTTTCAATCCAGCGTGAGAGTTGATGTTTCTATTTTTATTCTTACAGGTTCAGTTCATGTGGATGCAGAGCTTTAATATCAATGCTTCACCACGGTGTCAAATCATAAGCTTTATCTAATCCTCTCACGATGGCAGAGAGCATGGATTTGGATCATTTGACCATTAGTATAGAGAGTTCAATTCCTAATTGATTCTGAAATAGCTATTGAGGTCTCATGCAAGAAACTATGTTTGTCTCAGATCTATCTTTTATGTGACTTCCAGGCAGATGCATCTACAGCAGCAAAAAAGTAAAATATTAATTTGGCAGATGCAAGATGCTCTTTTATTTATCATCTGTTACATGGACTTGAAAGGCCGTTCATAATAACCTCCAAGTTTGCAATTTTATGTGAGTATGTGTGGCAGTGATATTTATTCTGTTTAGATAGCGTATTTTGCAATGCTGCCTACGATTTTGATGCAGGATTAGTTACAAGTACAAATGTTGCCATTCTAGCTATTTGTACATGCAAAGACTAAATATCTAAAACACCGAACATGTATGTTAGATTTGTGGTAAAGTTTAGTTCAGGCTATTCAAGTTGCAATGGCAGGACATGCTGAAAGAAGTATTTTTTTTCTATTTCATCTTCGAGGCAAGTTTTATGAAATTATTGTTACTGTTGATGCAGCGAGTGATGTAGAGAGTCATGCGAAGTTGTCTATTGTATGCAAGCTCAGGTAAATGGAACTATTATTATAGTTTTGTGGCTTAAAGCTTCAAAACATAGATGCTTCTAGATTTTAGTTTGTAAAGCAATGCATCCACATGGTGTACAGACCCATTTGGAATATGACATAATGTACAATGTGCACATTTCTATGGAAATGGTAAAATCTATAATTTGGATATTTGTACATAAGCTTGCAGGTCTAGCGACGGGTATAGATGGCGTGAATTATCGTTAGCTTCTGCTACTGTCATCACATGCTAGGAATGAAACTTTGGATACTAGAATGTTATGCAGTTGGTCTTTGTCTATAAGGGGTATTCCTTGCAATATCTATGTAGTAGAAGATGCTGAAAGCTCTCGAACAGTGCCTTTGTATTGTTGCAAAGAAGGAATTTAATCTCTTATGAAACCTCCATCTATGTTTTGTACATTGCACAGAGTTCCATGTTTTATAGGATCACTGCACTGCATATTTGCAGAATTGGGTAATTGTTTTTTGCAACACTTTTTTTCAAATTTATTACTTATTGAAATGTGTGCTCTTACCTGTTTCCTGTTTACATATCCTCTTTATGTTAGTAGATAAGTATGTATGCAGATACTATGACAAAGGAAACAGATGCAGTTCGCGCTTCCTTTCACATGTAACAAATGCAACCTGCACTTGGAATGATGAGAGCAATCAATCTATCATGGCATCTGTTTTTATATAGCAGTTTTCTATCTTCTCACATCAAGGTTCAAAAATGTATTGCTCCATGTAAGTCTCAAATTTGAGCAATCGATCTATCATGGCTGTTTTTATATAGTAGTTTTCTATCTTCTCACATCAAGGTTCAAAAATGTATTGCTCTATGTAAGTCTCGCGTACACCCTAATTCACATAACCACTGTAACCATAATTAGTGCAGTTGCATTCCAGTAAATGTGCAGATGCAGTCAATGCTTTAGAAGATGTAAAGGCCAGCCTCAGAAGTCTTTCTCCATCTTAAAGGCTGAATGCCATGTCGGGACTATAGAAGTTGCAGCATATCCTGTCAAAATGAGGAGTCTTCAAGTTTGTTCTTGATCATCTTCAACAAAGGCAGAATTTGTGTCCATCGGTTGCTTGCTCAAATCCACATTTGGATTATTCGAGAGGTATTGTAACTTAAGCAGACGTTGCTTTAGTAAGACTTGCATCAGCTGTATTTTTTATGCTGGTTGCAGATTGCAGGCTATTAAATTGCAGGCCCAGGGACCCATGAATGTTTGAAAAGTCTTCCCTGCTTGAATTTTTCCAGTATTCAGTTTGTTTATGGCCCTTTGTACAAGGTGAGATGGAGAAGGCCTAGGCCTATATGTATGCATTCTTTGCTGGACCTTCTAGGTATATCTAGGATAGAAACCAAAATTGGAGACATAGTATTGACCTCATTCATCAAGTTGCACCCTTTTACAGAGGCAGTTAAACTCACAGTCTAGAACTGAGAAAAGAAGATACATGCAAGTAGTTTATCATTAAATTGGAATTAGGCTTGCAACTGCTGTGGGCAACAATGAATCTCTACATTCGCATTGTGAGTTTGCACAAATAAAAAACAAACAATTGGTCTTCATATTATGATAGTTTTTTTACTGTCTTCAAATTGTGCTTGGATTATCCAAGGCTGTCCAATTTGGAAGTTTTTAACACCATGAATGTTTTTTGCACACCAGGCACCCAAGCACCACTTCAAGAGCAAAAAGTGCCACACCAAATCCGCATTAAATATTTGACTTTTCATGTGTATAATTTGTGCATGTCAAACTTTTCCCCTAGGGATAATCTGCCTCTTTGTGGTCAATGTTGTGAATTACAAAAATAGATAGATAGCAAATGTGTTTAAGAGGATAGTCAAATGATGAACAATATCTATGGGTGACCTTTAGAGGTTTGCAAAGTCCAAGCTTTGTGAATAGAAAGCAACTTATTTTATGCACATGTTCAGGTAGATTTTGAGCGATGATCTGAACTTCTACAAATTCACGTTGACAACAATGATCACCTTCATACCCTGATTGTTTACAAAAATAAAAAAACATCTCAGCCTTCTCTTACAATTCCATTTGCAGGCTAGACATCAGCAAGCAGCAAGTCATCATTTAATAATTTAGATTTCATGATATCCTACACATATGATGTCATAATGATGGATTTACATAGGCTTCAATCAAGGGATGGAGAGTGCTAGGGGCGTTCATTTCACTACTTCAGTCAAGACCTTCACTAAATGAATGAAGTATGCTAGACGTGTCGTACGGACATTTGTCATGCATTAATGCCCCTTATGCTATTGTTTCAGGCTAAAACCAACTCCTCTCCCCCCCACCCAAATAAGGAAAAGTTTACTGAATCATATACCACATCATTCAACGCATTGGCCAACTCCTTCTTAAGAATATACAACATACGAGGCTTTAGACAGCTCCTTGCTATGGATGCATAGATCTAACAGCTTCATATCTCTACAATACAACCGTATCTATGCCCGGCAACGCCGGGCACCCATTACTAGTTCTGTTGTAGTTATATTGATGATGATGGGCCACCCTTCGTGGTGGTATATTATTTATTAGAATTGTTGCTAGGTGCTAACATGTATGTACGCTTCCACTATATAGGATTCCCGTAGAAGGCGTGGGATGAATGACACCTCCGTGCCCTTCACCCGGACACTTGGCCATCACAAGTGGTCCGAGTCAGACGGAGGGCCTTTCCGTGGTGATGGATTCGCCATGGGAGGGGAATTTCCTGTATTTATACGAGGGGAGCATCGTATGGATTCGGGGAGCGTCACAGTGGTATCCGAGCCATGATTTTGGTGGACCAAAATTGTTGCACTGGCCATGTCTAACCCGTTAGACCGTTAGATAATAAAGGACCTCCAGTGCAGGAAAGTTACACCAAACCCATAAGTAGGATGAGTTTTAGCCTAAGTATGCGAGGATTGAGCTAGTTAAGAAGGGAAAAAATTCCAAATATTAAGATGAAGTTATGTTCTGTTTCGGCAGAATGCAGTCCCTTTCTTCCGGAGGCCATAACTTGCTCTAGGTAACTCGGATTGAGGCGATTTTTGCTCCAGCGCGTGCAGCACGGTCCAAATACCCTAAAGGAGTCGTCATCCTGCTGAAAAAGATCGAGAAAGGGCGCCAAAACCCAACAGCGGCGCTGCCCGGGTTTGGTCGCTCCAGAATTTCGAAATAAACGCGTATAACCGGAGCAGCGCCGCTCCGTATAAAACGTGTATTTCTGCCATATAAAAATTTTCATATTTTTTTTATATATACCTAATTCTCTGGCGCCTCAACCTAGATTTGAACCCATGACCTCTCAACTCCGCAACCAGAATTTCGAAATAAAAGCGTATAACCGAAGCAGCGCCGCTCCGTATAAAACGCGTATTTCCGCCATATAAAAATTTTCATATTTTTTTTATATATACCTAATTCTTTGGCGCCTCAATCTAGATTTGAACCCATGACCTCTCAACTCCAAGCCTAGGTGCTTACCACCACCCCAAGCTCTCTTAAATGTAATAATGTGTTTCACATATTTCTTATACACATATAGTACCCTATGCAACTTTTATATAAAAGTCTATTATGGGGCTTTGAACCCTTGACCTCCCAACACCCAGCCAAATGCTTTACCAACAACGTAAACCTTCTTTTAGTGATAACAATAGTCTTGTTTTATACTTAACCGATATTGAGGTGGCAACAACTCCGTCGGACTTGTGCAACCATGGTGAGCTAGAAATCACTTAGGAGTTATTATCATCATTGCGGAATGTCTCCACAACCATATCGACATAAGTTTACGCTGAGTGATGGAAGGAAATTCCTCGGAGTAGGATAGAAACTTCCAAGTTGGATTCTAATCCACTATTCACCTTGGATATTCTTTAGGCGACGATAATAATGTCCAGTTATCGACGTTCCTAGACCTATAACTTTCCTTTGGTGAATGCCTTAATAACAAAAGTTCTTCAGGCCTTGCCATGATTCAATCTATACTACATTCATATGCTTTATATTAGACCTTATTCGACGTTATATATTAAGGATTGAGTAATACCTTATAGACATAATTATAATTAACGTCTTGACTCGTTCTCATTCCCCCGAGAAAGGATCTCTTTATCGTCCAACCGACTAGGGACTGCCATGCAGCACCCCTCTAGACCATCGGTTTGGATTTCTTTGATCCTACCACCCTCCAATATTCCTTCTCATTGGCCGTGTTCCTTTTATGGATCACTTCCCCCAGACCATGATACATACTCTGTAATACGTTGTGAGTGCTTGTGTTAGAACCCCCACAACAATGTCAGCACTTTATTCTAATTAATCCCGGGTACAAACTCTAGTAGTATTTTGTGCCAAACTTCACCGCCTATATGGTTGTGATTAAACATCTGCGCCATACGCCTGTCAAAGTGACAACGGTCTACCCTCTTTTGGAGTTGTTCTCCCGTACATTCCAATGGCCTCCAACCATTGTTAACTACTCACCTCCTTCCAGGGCATCTAGATATGGTCCGGAAAAAGTATTTACAACCATTATTTTAATGCCTCAACGTCCTTAAGTACCGCAAATGAACTTACATATTCCAAGGGATTATGTGAATATCCCAAAGGACAGTACCATCCAAAGACCTCTCAAGATAGGCCTCCCCTATTAAGAGCTCTTGTGTTCAAGTCTCTGGGGGTCCGTCATATGTCCTCATGGACGCTGCCAATGTGGCATAGATACTATCTATCTATCTATCCATTGAAAAGGTTCTTGGTGAATTCAACTCACCATGTTGTCCTAGGACATGGAAGTCTTCCTCCCTAAGCCATGCACCAAATCTTTAAAGAGCTTTTCATCTCTTGCTGCCTTTCAAGCTGCAAGTCTCTCTTTGCATGTTAGCAAAGACCACCCTTTATGTTAGGTAATAAACTTCCTATCCAAATTGCTAAATATCATTAATAAAGGTCCAAATGACGTGGCGTCTTCATATAAGCCATAGTCATGGCCTAAGAGCGAGTGATCCTTCGTATAAATCGTAGATTACCTGGAGTCATCAAGGTGCCTGCTGGGTATTTTGTGAGTCTCCCTACAATTGCCTATGTTTGATATGACTCGGACTTGTATCAATGTTCGAGTCCTGTATATTCTAACTTGCACCTCCATGTAACCCATGGCGTTCACCTCTGCCTGATCCGGGTATGGATCATGTGGGAAAGCTAGTCTTAGGTGTCTATGCAAGACACATTCGCACTTCTAGCAGGTAGCTACTATTCGATACCTATCCTGGAATTGTACTATTGTACTATTCAACCCCATCATCCTAAATTTTATTCTATTCGCCGTTGACATTTATTTCAAGTGCCAACTACCACATCATACCTTAGCATGCAACAGATTGAATGTTGTTTGCACATTTCGAACATATCTCCAGACCCTTCATCGGTAACTTTGGGGTACACTCGTTTTTCTCTCCTTGTGTCGCCACCTAGATTGCCTCTCCAAGATGTTTATCGTATGTGTACATAGTATGTACATAATAAACATATATCCACATCCCACAATCCTAGAGCTCTGCTCTAACTTAGCTAAAGTGTAACCTTATTGTGGTTGTGCCACCTACTTCCCAAATGGACAGGGGCCAACTCTATGTTGGACTTGTATATGCTGCCTATATTTTGATAGAGTCTCTAGCTATTTCAACCATTCCTTTAGTGCCTTGTGGTACTTTAACCTCGTACATAAACTATGATTTCCTCCACGAGATTATGCCATAATTCCGAAGGCCATTACCCCACATGAGGAGCTTTTCTAAAGGCTTCTTTTACTAAGGATCCTTTGTGTCCTCAATATCAACTATGCTTCATCAGAATTAACCTATTTTTCTTGAGTTATCTTGTGAACTTCAGTTTTTGATCAGCTTCAAGTGTTGTCGTCTTTGGCTCCCTTATAATAAAGCGGAGGCACTAAAACCCCTTGTCTCGTAATAGGAAAATCCAATGTTTCAATCTTCGTTCATAACCGCCATGTAGTTATCTGATTCCCTACCCTCTTAAGAATTCCAGAGTCATAATCTCTAAGGGGTCTATGCCTCAAGGCAACAGATCCTCCACTTTCTACTTCGGTATCTAGAATTGTTCCCCGCGAGTAAGGTAATTCACCCCTTATTCACCCCTTATTCCTTAATCTATACCGTACGTAAAGTTCCTCGTTTATGGGGTATGCAAGTACAAAATTTGCTATACTGTATAACAAGATTCGCAAAATACTATAAGATTTCAAGCGGAATACTATATGGTGTTGATTTCATACGTGCAAAATACAATTATGAGGGCTCTCGCTGCCCTACCTCACCCCCCGTGTGAATATGCACCCAAATCAAAGGGGGTTTAAGGGGGATTTTAATTTAAATGTGTTGGACTCAATGGTTGTGTTAATTAATGTCAATGGTCGTTATGTATTGGTTGTTAATGTCTACGAAATCAACACCATAAAAACCAGAAAAAAACTAGAATTCATTTGAGGCTTTCATCACCTGTAGCTTTTGAATTTGATCACAATAAAACAAATAGAACATAAGTAAAAGTTACCATAAAGATAGAGCAGATTGATCCCATTATTCTGAAAGTCATAAAGTTTGCAAAACAAAGAAAACCCTATGTCATTATGCTACATATTGTTACTTCCGCTACAACTATTTCTCTTTCACAATGACACCATTGTTTATCAATTCACATGATTTTGGATGCTCCATCTCTAGCTTAAAGGTAATGCATGATTCACCTTATGGTTCAATTAAAGTTCCAAACCTACAATATAAATGCATTCTTGTGGCCACTGTTTGACTGATCTGCGTGACATGGAAAAGGGCGTGGAATAATCCGCCTGTTGTGTGCATAAGAATCCGTTTGTTGATTGAAGTTAAAGGCTGGCTGCTATGAACAATCCGGCAGCCAGGAATATCCAAGAGTTGGAAGCAAACAGAGGACTAAACTCTAAATTCTTTTTGAATCTGCAACAAATCTTAGGAAGGAAACAAAAGGGGGTTTTGCAGCACTACATTGTAGAATCAGGAAACCAATTCCTTGTAAAAAAAAAACATTATGCTAACTGAAGAAACATTAAAAAACAAACACCTTTGTAAGTGTGAGCAAAAAATCCATCTCGTGGTAGTAAAATCCACTCCGGCAATAAGAATCCAAGAGGGCAAGTACACATGCATATGCACACATGCACACACATGCACACATGCACATGCACTTGCACTTGCACTTGCACTTGCACATGCACAATACACATGCACATGGATATACATGAACATGCACATGTACACACATGCACATGCATGTGCACATGCACATGCATACACATGCGCAGTGTTCATGCACAAACACATGCAGAGAAAGACAACAACCCTCGGATTGTTCCAACCAACGAAAATCAACGGCCCATAAAGGGTGCACTCTAGAAATACTATTTAGTACACCTCAACGAATACAACAACGAAATCATAGAAAAACCATGTGAAAAAGCGTATAAAAATCTAAAACTAACCCCCTGTTATTGTGCTACATATTGGACTGACTACTGGTCTATATAATCACACCCCTTCTGATCTCTATACCTCGTCTTGATTCTTATCGGGACTTGGAATTGCTCTATATTGCCCTCTTCTCGGTTATCCATAAAGGTATAGTCACTAAAGTCGTCGTACTCCTTCTTTTATTCCATCAGGGCGACGCGATATTTTATACGTCTTTTCATTCCCAGAACCGAATAGATGTTCTCGGCTTATAACGCTGAAATAATTCATTGATATCTAGAACATTTGAGTAGTTAAGCTCTCGTTCTCGGTTATTCCAACACCGTTCCAATCACCCTCGGGATGCTTTTGAATGTAACATCACCGCATATGCTAGACTTACTCTGGCTATTTTCACTGATTTCTTTCCATATTCCTTAGTACGATGAACCTAAGATAGGCAACTCCAACCATTGGGGTAACTTGAATGCTTATCTCTCCTGGATCATACTTAATCCAATATCTTGAGTATATGCCTATCATTATGCTTATTCTTTAAGCCTTCCTACGTAATATTTCACTCGCCTTATACGAATATTTTACTATCTTTCAATATGATATACATCTAAATATCACAATCGACATCTTCGATAGTCGTACGACCCCATCAAGGGTTTCCAGATCGTTAACATCCTTCGCGATCACGCTTTCGAACATTTACAGCCTACGCTCGGTCGCACTTGGAATTATTGAGATTATACTAAGCAGGCAGCCTTTGCTGATGCGAACGATCATCTCTCGCAAATATTTTATGCACTTTGAGATCTTTTTAATTTGTTCATCATCAGCCCTACTTTGAACTATCAGTATGTTATAATTCAGGCTTCGACTAGGTACACGTGTGAGCCAACTCTAAGTCTAGACTCATAGTGATTATTTGACATAGCCACCTAGCTATGTTCATACTTGCCACCAATTTATTTCTCTGCTACCATGGACATGTTGTGGTTTTGACACCACACCTTCTAGACTCTCTAGCCATAGTTGCCGTGGTCCTCAAGCTTGAGTCACAAATTCCACAGGGGCAAATGTCACCCTAAGTCCTACTGGACATGTTTAACGACTCGTATAGGGACTCTTATCTTCATTACTTCCGTATTCATATGGAATGTGAACTAAAAGTTCTATTATACACCCTTTCTTTTCTTCTTGTGTTTTACCATTAAATGGTCCTGGTACGCATATACCAATGCGGAGCTACTCCTCGGGATACACACACGATACCAAGTCCAGAGCACATTCTCCTTGGTGAGATGTTCAGTGGGCACCTACCTTGTTCATACTCCCGACTTTGGTCTATTCAAAGTATCCCTCCAAATTCTCTATATTTGAGACTTTGTTTACAACAACTTTCAAGTACCTCTTGTCAAACACTGGCCTTGTGGGTGCATTACTTACCTCCCTAGTGTATCATTAGTGAAGGTCAACTTTCCTTCATAGTTTAGCTTCCGCAAAGCTCCAACATACTTTGTAGCTCTCAGACGGTTGCACCTTCTGCTACCAATTGCATCTTCCATTCTAGCCGTCTTACAGAATGCTTATTCATATCTTCGTTCAGTTCGACCTCGACTCTCTTGACCTTGTATGGAACCTACGTTCCACAATATTGCCCAGTCTTTTATTTGGCATCTCGATGCTCCCAACAGACATAAGATGTGTCCATTTCCTTTAATTTATATCATGCATAATGGTCATGCATTTGACCAACGTCATTAAGCGTATCCACGTGACTATATGGTCATCTTAATCATGCACACATTTACATCGTTATTGCACACCTCAGGAACATCAATCTCCTGACGAAACGCAACGTATGCGTAATTTTATAATCCGTAGTTTATGAATCCGCATCCTCACACAGCATTATTCTCTACCTTTCCGCGAATCATACCTCCATTCAAGTAGCAATAGCTATAAAATGTCGGGTCGACATTTTATGCCTGCACCATCATGGTCGAAACCTACACTTCTAAAGTGGTCTCCCTTTCAGGAGCTGGGTACTTATAATCCAGTTTCCACCTTAGTATAATACCTCTCTAACGTGGTCTATGGTAGATAATCATAAACCACTTCTCCATCGGATATATGGTGCTATATCCAGTCTCCTTCTATGTTGAATGGCAATATATATGCCGCATACTAAATCAATCCTCCTAATTAGTAGGTCCAGTGTTTCCATCGAATAACAAACATCGTCCTACCAATTTTCTCGAGTATCCATCCAAAATAAGGATACCTTACCACTCCTTATTCCCAACATCCAACACTTCTTCTTCAAGTACGAGGCCATCACCTGCTTAATCATCATTGTATAACAGCCTCAAGAAGCACCAGGCATGCTTCCGATGCTTCCGCCGTATCTGTGCGATGTCAATGTAACAATATCTAGATGTCTAATAAATGTATAGATATAACTAGTGAATTAATATGTGTGCTCGTGTGAGATAAAGCTCATTTTAGTATTAGTTCACCTCGAAATCCCCTTGTGTCAATTAACCTAAAGAACCATCTATTACTTTTGGAAAGAAATGTTTAATTTTACTTGAAGCTAACAATATAGCAATTGGAGTTTTACATCTTAGGACTTTATTTGAAATCAAACCAACATTTGAATCAACAATGTAGCCTCATTTTCTAAGGGTCTTTACCCTTTGCATATCAAGGTCAGGTTATCACTACAGCTAGGCGCAAACTATGGATCGAGAGTGTGAGTCTGGAAACATTAAAGATGGTCAAAAGAAGAAAGGTATCTAAACACATAATCAAATATAGTAGAATGAGATAAAATAGCAAGACTTACGTAAAAATATCAGATACAGTACAATATCTAATTGTATTAAAGGCTAAGTATAAATGTGAGGGGCATGTAAAACACTGAGGATAGGGACATATGAGTTCTTAAAACTGTACCAAAATATCAAAAAACAAAATTCAGATACAAAATTAAATTAGGGCTGGCTGTAATTAAATGACATATACACAGAAGTTTATATGATTAGAATCACTTTCTACTAAACAGTGTGAGATTAATAACTCCGTATTATAATATAAAACAAATAGAAGTTGCTTATATCTATACCTGTCTATATTATATAATCAATTACACGTGCGTATAGAAAGAATGAATTCAAAATTAGGTACTCTGAAAAAGTGAGACTTCCACACACCTTGATTGTTCACTTTTGACTGTCTTAAACGATGATCACGTCTGCCCTATACCCCTATCTTTTTATCCCAGAGTTATAAATTGCACATTACAAGTCATTTCAAACTTAATCACTTTGAACACGACAAAGTCTGTGCGACTTATAATCTCACGCTATCTCTTTAAGGAGGGGAGACTTCCTTCCAATGTACGATATGCTGCCCTGCAACAAGAGTAGTCTTGATGCTGAGGACAGCGTCACTTTTAAGGTGGGGAGAATGTGACATTCCACATATTTATACGCCTTTTTAAGTATAAATACGTGACACATCACTATGAATAATTAATGGCACATTAATTATTCATAAGCTAAGGTTAGCTATGTTAATAATTAATTATTAAAGTGGAAACCTAACCTTAAACTCTAATTCGAATTTAGGGCTTAACTTAATATTAAAAAGGGCTAAAATACCAAATTAGCGAATATTAACCAATCTAGAGCTGCCACATGGCCCAAATCGATTGGGCAAGGGAGAGTTACTAATTTGGGACTCAAATTGGGGTTTTGTACCCCCATTTGCCCCAATTCGAATTGGGGGAGGTTGGAGGAGGAGGAACTGATGTTCCACCTTGTTCTAGCCAGAAGGATGGAGCACCCGAGCGATAGTGGACCTAGCTTGGATCCCGGTTAGTACGTAGATAGCTTGGATTCCTAGATAGCCATAGGACTAATCCTTGTATGCTCAGAAGGTAGCTAGGGTTAACCCTTGTATGAATAGATGCATGGTTAATCTCTACTTTATGTTCTATTCGAAGTTATGGATGGATGGATGTATAAGGATAGCTTTCTTTCTGTTCCTCCTTTGTTGTGTGGGAAAAATGGGGGGTAGAGACCTAAAGGCCATCTAGAAGTAGAGATGCTCCTAGATAGAACCCTTAAAACCCAGTAAATGCGGCCTGTGCACAAGAGCCTACCTGGCCGTGGAGGCTATGATGTGGTTCAGCACCAGACAACGAGTATGAAGGTGAATCGGGGGCGGGGTACTACCTAGCGCGGCTACAGGACTCCTACAGTGTGCTAGGCTTATAGCCGGTCACCATGTGTGGGCCGGGTATGGGTCTGACACTCTCTGGACCGAAGGGCGTGAGTCATATGTGACCATCCTGGGCTTGAACGGGTTGGTGAGCTGACCTTTAGATTTAGGGGAGTAAGTCGGGTACGGGTGGGGGGGTCGCTGATGCGGCACGTGTTCTCTAGCACACCCAGGGATCCGTTATACTCGGGGAGGAGACGCCTCTCTGACCTGCCTCATCGGACTGGGGAGATGTAACCCGGAGTAGTCCTGAAGGGTGATTCCTTGGGATTGCATCTCCGGAGGGCTACAAGCACGTCATAGCATGATTCAGCCTATCTGCAAAGTGTGCACAGGAGGGGCAGATGGAGTGGACAACTCTAGCCATTGTCTTATGCCAGCCAACGCCATGTTATACTTTCGTCTGTTGATATGTTGAGGCCCTGACCATCAGTCACCCCCATGGAGTCTGAGCCCCGGGTAGAGCCCTTAGTTATGGTGTATTTCCTTTGTTATATTAGTATTCTGTTGTAGTTATATTGATGATGATGGGCCACCCTTCGTGGTGGTATATTATTTATTAGTATTGTTGCTAGGTGCTAACATGTATGTACGCTTCCGCTATATAGGATTCCCATAGAAGGCGTGGAACGAATGACACCTCCGTGCCCTTCACCCGGACACTTGGCCATTACAAGTGGTCCGAGTCAGACGTAGGGCCTTTCCGTGGTGATGGATTCGCCATGGGAGGGGAATTTCCCTTATTTATACGAGGGGAGCATCGTATGGATTCGGGGAGCGTCACAATCATCAGCTGTCATCGCCGCCTCTATTGACTCGCGCTGCTCACCAGAGATGATGGGGAAAATCCTAGATAAAACAGCATGTTGCATTTCTGATTGAAAGGGAAGATGTTTCTCAGCAAAAAACATCTGGAAGTGGTTATGCAGATGCTGCTTGAGTTCAATCGGCTCTGTTAGCACCAAACTATTCGGCAAAAGCAATGAAGACATGGTTGATGTCATGCGACGCCTCTTAGTTGCACGAAAAAAGAAGCCCGTACAACGGTCTCCATCACGAAACCACTGCAGACCTGCCTTCATCTTTGCTTGCTGAATTTGCTCCTCCTCCAATGCTTGGATCTGTGCCAAAATATCACGATCATGAACACCTGGAAGACGTCCCTGTCGAGAATGGAGCAGGTCCTGATACAAGGTGTCCAGTAAAGCATGACCTGCTGCAGCAGACTCTCGACCCCACTCTTTGGCAAAACCCTTGACTGCCGCAATTGCATCCACTATGCCAGTCATACCTCGATGTCGGTTGAAGGCAGTTGTCCAAGTATTCTTGCAACCTTCTTGAAAGTCAGCATCCTTTAAGAACTTCACGTTCAAGCGAAAACACGTCCTTCCACAATAATTGTGTGAGTATGCATTCCAATAAGCTCTGCATTTCAATAAGCTCTATCCAACCGAGAGCTTGCGCGACCACCACCAACTTGACCATTGCACCAAGTGAAGGCACCTTCACCATCAATCTCCGAGAGGTTGCAGTCATGGAGTAGACGGAGCCACTGCTGGCGTTCAAAACCAGACTCCACTGTAGAGGTCGCCCCCAACCGATCAGACTCCACTTCCACCATATTGAGATCCCCAACAAGAAGCCATGAAATGTGGCAGCCCAAGTTGAGTATCTTCCCTCACAAAGAGGCCCACGGTGAAGCTCTCTGATGAGGTCTATTGTGGGCGTAAACATTAATTAGACCATATTTAACCCCTTGTTTCGGCCATACAATTAGGGCCCAATGACCAAAGCGATCAGCCTGAGTAAAGATGACTGGCAAGGAAGGAAGCCATGCTATCACGACCCCTGCACTGGCAGAATCAGCTGCTGCGATAAGGACATTAAACCTGCGACCAATCATGTCTGCAAGCTTTGATACGTCTCCCTTACGACACTTATGCTCTTGAAGACATACAAACTGAGCATCCAATCTAGATAAGTAAAAAGAAATACGACTCCGCTTGAGGGGGGAGGAGGCTACCCCCTGAACATTCCATGAGACTAAGCGCATTGATCTTGTGATGGGGCCAATTCAGATGAGACCACTGGTGTCTCAAGGGAATTTGAGGATGTTTCCTGGGCACCTGGCATGGCAGTAACCTCATCAACCAAATCAGCCCACTGAAGTGGATCAAAGCGACCACCATGGGATGCAATGGGAGGGGCAATGCTACCTGAAGCAGGAACTGAGGGCTGGGACGCAGAGGAATTAGATCCCTTAGCTGACTTTCGTGGTTGACGAAGAGCCGGTGGATGTTTTGGAATGACAGTATGTGCACTCTAGATATACCGATTAGTATGTCTCGCAAAATACAGCCATCAAATCATATAAACTATTGAAAAAAAAGTATAAAAATACAAAAGAAACCCCCTGTTATTATGCTACATATTTCAAGTCCTCACAGAAGCATATAAGATGACTAAGAATTAGATCTATCTTCTCCACCTGGGTAGGAAGGTGGAATAGATTGTGAAAGATTCCTCTCATCATATACAGTCATTTGCCTAGTGTTGAGTTCCATTGCCTAGTGTTGAGTGCCAGTAGAAACCTCTCTTCATGGTCTAGCTTCTTCTCTAAAAAAACGGTAGAGAATAATAAATATCAAAACAAATATTCTAGAAACCAAACCCTTCATGAACTCCATTGACTTGTAATAGAATGAGAATGGGAGGAGCATATTCAAAATATTCACCTTGTCAATCTGCTCACAACAAAATAATCTTATCTTCCATTCTTGCTCCTCGGTTTAACATACCTTCTGAGGCATCCAATTGGATGAGAGGACAGCAGACAATGCATAAAAAAAAGATAATAAGATTCCTGACTTTGTGAATATGGGAGAGCAAGCTGACATAAAACTTCACATAAAGAGATAGGAATATAAGGCGCAAATGGTTCTGCTTCTATATCTAGGAAATGAAAAGCATAGTTAAAATGAGAAAGAGTATGCATATAGGTGTATCTCATGGGCTTGCTTCCTAAAAGTTTGATAAACATTGAGGCCTTAAACCTAAGGGCATACTCTGTTAGCAATAACCATTGTAAGAATATAGAGCTAACCATAGCTGGACATTAAAGCACCTCCAAAAAGTGATTTGCAGAGCAACAATAGTTTGATAAAAAGAACCATAAATATGCTCCAGACCTCAACATCAAGGTTTGACAACATTTGGAAGCTCGAGGCAAATGGAAGATAAAAGAAATGGTAAAGGCAGGGTCACTACGGTTCCAGACAATTTTGTAGCAGACAGAAAATTGTGGCAACTTCTATTGAGAAAATATATAGCTATCGATTTGGGGCAAATCTGGATGTTGCAGCCTATTGTGGGGCCAATTTTGAGACAATTAGAGTTACCATATTAAAAAAGCCTACAATAAAATTGATTCTGAAGACTGCCAAGCAACCCACTACCAAGAAGCATAGATCCAATATGGATATAGAAGTAACCTCCAAAAAGGAAAGATGCAAAAGCATAAAACCTGAAAAAGAAGCTCTTTAACACGATCTATGAATAATTTGACTGAAAGGCCTCGGCAAAATAAAAGCCCCTGCACAACAATCTCCACCTACACCAAATTATAAATGCATGTCAAAAAAAGAAAACATAAAGTTGAATCTATTCATTAACCGTTTCTACACTGGAACATACCTGCACATATGGATATTACAATCTGCTTACATTCTGCAACAACATATGAAAGAATAACTCACTGGAACATACCTGCACAAATGGATATCACAATCTGCTTACATTCTGCAACAACATATGAAAGAATAACTATGATAACAAACCTAAAAAAACTAATTTAGAGGGAGCACAATAAGTAATGTAACTACCTGCAAACATATTTTCGTTGACAGCAGTCATGATCTATATGTGCTCTTTATACAAAGATGCCTGAAAACTAAGGGGAGGTGCATCTTCTATTATTGCTCTTGCAATATCCTGTTCAGAAATTATAAATGGATTTAAGTTGAATTGCAGATGAAATTCCTACCGAATACATGTGTTCAATCAGAACCAAAATGGAATAAATCAATAATGTATTTACTTGCAAATAAAATGCTCAATAAGCTTGAAGATGTCAAAATGGATTTTCGATAAATACTTAAAAGCGTCTAAGCTATCCTGTTGAAATGGTCTCTGGTGAATTCCGTCAGAATAAGTTAATCCTCTAAAACAATTAATGGATACCCTATCTTCATCAAATGCACACATCCCGATGCAAATAAAAATCAAGAGGTATATATTGCAGCTCCAAATCTTACCATACATAGAGGACAAAACTCAAGGATTATGTCAAGAACACGAGAAATAATCCGAGCAATTTCTGAAATCAGAAGTCTTCAGCAGGGAAAAAAGTCGATGATGCAATACCAGTCATGGAATTTCTCAACAGAGCATTCAGGCTAAACCTCTGGTAACATGCTCTACCTCCTCGAATTGGAGCTTCTTCAGTCGCAATAATCGCAATCGGACCATCAGGGTAGTTAGAAGAAAACAATGATGGAAACATTTTCGTGCCAAAAGAACTGCTGCCTGAAAAGAAAAACTCTTATTTTTTTCTTCCACGATACTCCAGACCTTCTATGAACGGCCCAACCATGATCTAAAAGCATGCCACCGAGATGCATGCATGCTCTTTGTGGCATCACACAGCATGCCCTTTCTACGGGATAATTCTAGAGCCAAAATCATACAATAAAAAATTCTACGATTTTTGGTTAATCGAGAAGTCTTTTCGGCAGCCAAAAACCATCAAAATCTTAGGAAATCAAGCTAAACAACTTTCCAAAAATATTTTTTGCCAAACCGAAAAATCCCAAATTAACAAGATTGATTATCTATTATCTAAGAGTTCAACCTTTCTCCAGTTTTTTTATCACTCTATGTCACTAGCATTAGTAACTTACCCAGGCACAAGATCAAACTTTCTATTAATCAGAAATTTATGAGTACAATTATTGTCAATAAAAAAGTCCATCAATAGAAGGTACTTGCCTGAGAGAGGACTCTGCCAAGTTGCTCTCATTTGGTTCCAATGCATGCTGCACAATGGAAGTCTTATTGTTGATACTCATAATTTGTTCATTTTCTGTAATCCCATGATCTATACATACCAAAGGAGGTACACTTTGGACTACCTTAGTCGTCAGATCTGTCCATCCTACGGCCCCGATCATATGTTAGGGCCTCGGGTGCCTCTTGTTTTGATTATGGTCATTTAAGACTGGGGGTGCCTATAATTTTGAAACATGGAGGTTCGGCTAAGGTTTTGGGATATGAAATATTGGGACTCCTCTCTATACAGGTTCACCTAAGATTTCAGATTTTGAGATACAGAGATTCGAACCTCTATCAAAATAATTCAATATCCTAATAAGAGTGCTTTAACCAATGCAACCAGCAAACTAACGTGCTTATTTTTTAAATTGAATCTATATTTTTTCTTTTTTCTTTTTGTTTTTTTTTTCAATAATAACCTATTTAATTGTTTTAGGAGTATGGTCTATGGTCTTAGGAAATAGCTACAAATTGGGGTGAAGTAGCTGAAAATACAAATCTAGACTTTAAAGACTTAGCCCATTGATCCCATGTGAAGTTTTACGGTAAGAGAGAGTTTTTTTACATGCTCCTATTCATTTACACGTGATAGCATTGCCTTTGCCCTACTTTAGATGTTCAATAGGTATTTGGTAATTAGAAGTTGCGCCTCTAATTTATGTAGCATTGTATTTAATTTTGAAATGATTCCAAAGCAGGAATTTATGCCAGAGTACTTAAAAGCATCAGAGAAAGGGGTAGCTTTGCCATTTGCCTTACTTTGGATGTTTGATAGGTACTTTGTAATTAGTAGCTGTATCTTCAATTGATGTAGTATCCTATTTAGTTTCGAAATGATTGCAAAACATGAATATATGCCAGAGCACTTAAAAGCATCAGAAAAAGCTGGTGCCACAGATACTATTATTTTGAGACCATGGGGTTATTCTGTCTTTGCCAAGTTACTATAAGTAGTATCTAGACTTGCTAAGACTTGAGTGCCTGCTATACATGCAAAGAAACTATTACTGTTTTTGTAGACAAATTCTATAGCCCAGATCGGTATTGCGACAAGGTCTTCATAATAGTGGGCAGGGTTTTATTATGCCAGAAGTACTTACCACTGCAATTTCATTATTTGGTGGATATGATGTAGGGTAAGTAGGATCTATCACAGAGAGTAGCAAGCTCTTAAAAGGAAGCTATTGAGCAATATGATATCTTTGGTCTAGGACATTTGTTCCATGGTGGCCACATGCATTTGAAGATGGATCTATGTAAATCTATGCTTCTGCTTTTCAAGATGCTCAAATGGAGAAATGGATTTATAGTGGAGAGCTGCAACCTAAAGAAACCACATGGACTTCACTTCTGAGCTTTTCCTTCTCTACTCAATAGAAATTCTCCAAATAGGACAATCCCAAGTCTTCTGCTTGATTTCCAACAAGCAGCTATATGTCCACATGGTTTCTCTAATATGATTTCCTTTCAGCAGCATGTCGTGCATGTGGTCATAATGTTGAGACTATAGTCTATATACTATGGCTTCCTACAAGAGAAATAGTTTGCAGGTCATCAGCTGAGTTATCTTTGCCACCTTTTGTATTTACATTAGAATAATGGGCATGATACTCAAGTGGATACCATGCAACATTTTTGTACGTATTTATGTAAAATATTTTTAAGATTTCATCTTTCAAATAGAAAAGCTTCCAAAAATAATTATTGCAATTATAGATACAATGCTTTTCAAAATTGGCATGAATGCCAATGTAGGCGTGTGATCCTTTTACCTTGGATTGGAGGATCCTGGAGGTCTGAACCCCAAGGATCTCAAAGGATGGCATACCACTTTATTGCGCAGTAATGGTGTAGAAATTCTGCCCCTTATAGGGAAAATCAGAGTTTTTTTTGTAGTGGGTTTTCCTTCCCCGATCCTCCACGGAATTGGATGGGATTAGGGAATAGACTAGCTCAGAGGTGCAGCTAGGAGCAAAGGAAGAATCGAACCGAGCACCGCTTGGACAGAAAGAGAGTTAACTGTGGAATCCATGAGAAGGGGATCTCCCGTCCAATCCAAGGTAAAGGATCCCACGTTGTCAAACATATTTGTCAATTGTATTCGAGACAATAATTATGATGTGTTACATTGAACCATGTATGATAAGCATTTCATAATTTCAATACTGCAATCAAAACAACTTGAACATATAATTTTGTTGCATTCTATAGGTGACATGTATAATGTTATTCTAGCCTTATGTAACTGGCCCAAATTAAAAGACATTGCAATATAATACAAACCCTTGCATATGCCCGGCATTGCCGGGCACACGTTTCTAGTTTATATGAAAATAAATGTGTGCACGCTAAAAGTTAGAACTATTTACATAGAATGCCTATGCATTGATTTCAAGGTAAATTATATAAGGACAGGGAAACAAAGCCAAAGAAATGCAAGAATCTCCCTTCTGGTAGCATGTATCTATGATGATTTGGTAGATGCGAGTATTACATTGTTTTGATGGCCTGAGTTTATCATGAATCTCATATTACATTGTTTTGATGGCCTGAGTTTATAATGAATCTCATAGATAAAATGCATTCCCTCATGTTGATAAAAAGACCTTGATAACAAGGGTTAAGCATTTTAATGACTTACTACATAAATCAAATGTCTTTAACTTAACACAAAGGAAAAAGATTAGCCACCAGTCGCAGTCTAATGAGACTAAGCCTAAATAAAAACTTAAGGAGTCTTATCTTGCTAAAGCCTTCTGGTGTGCTTAGGTGTGCTTCTTGCTAGTTTTTTTTTTTAATGTAGCACCCCCTAGAGGTCATTTCTATCTAGGCATTTTTAGGGCAGCGGAATTTATCGATTTCCAGCGATGGCCGCAACTGCTCCAGCTCCGACGATGCCCGAACAACCCAAGGAGCCCGTCGAAGCACCTAAAATGGACCTTTTTGAAGACGACGATGAGTTTGAAGAATTCGAGAACGAAGGTATCTCCCTTGCTTATTCTCTGTAAGGTTTCGTAAAGGTTGCTTTCTTAGATAATCGTTTTTCAACATATGCTTTATGTTTGCTCGTAGTGTAATCATTAAGGAATTGCCATGAAGTTTACATATTTGTACCCTCTCTGTTATGAAGTAAAGATTTACAGATTAGTTGAGCATTGTCAGACATAGAAATTATGAAAGAAGATACTTATTGTGGGATCTTATCTACGTACATTTTCTTACAAACATTTTTCACAAGCAGACATCCCAAGGACATAGAACGGGTTCTTGCTGATATGTTAATCTTCTTTGTATATAGGGATTTTCTTAGAGATTTAGTTACACCTAAAAATACTATGGTCTTGCTGTTGTATTGATGATGAGTTTATTCAATTTATAAAGAGAATTGATATGCGTGAAGCCCATATTGATTAGGTTGCTTTCCTGTAGAATGGGACGATACTGAGGAAGATAAAGAGGCAATGCAACAATGGGAAGATGACTGGGACGATGATGATGTCGGTGATGACTTCTCTCAGCAACTCAGGGCAGAGCTTCAGAAAAATTCAGAATCTTAAACCTATATGGCTGAATAGTTGTAAATCAGTGGATGCTGGTGATGACTTAAGCAGAGATGAAAAAAACTTGTATGGCTCAGATGTTTTGTAATGAATGCCTTCTATAGCTTTTGCTCGAGATAGCGTTTGAATATGCAATTTCTGCCTCTGTAATGTTAATGAAACAGGGTTTGCTTCTTCTACATTTCTACATTGATTTGAGATTTTGACATGGATATGCTGCAAGTATTTCAAAAGACTAAATGGATTTAGCACCTTTTAAATTGGTATTGGAATCATTAAAAACTTTTCAGCTTCTAAGCTTTTATACAATTATATGGACTGAAGCTTGCTTATTAGGATCTTATCCGATGACTTTTGCATTGCAACATTGCTTTAGTACATGTCAAAAATATATATGATACATCTTGTATGCTTCTATATAATGCTGCTGGTACTGCTGGTACTACGAGCTATTACGCATCTTGAAACTGCTGCGGGCGCTCATCTATGTATGCACGCAAGAATAGCAGTGGCGATCAACATTTTGAATCTTAGCATGCTAACGCGAATCACACCATGTGGTTGTGGCTTTTCATGGATGAAATGAATTAGTAACTTATCTACAAGATGATGTTTTCTGCTTAGCTTTCCAACTGCCCAACTTGTGCTTTGACACCAAAAAAGAATGTCCCATTTGATGAACAAAGTGCTTTTAACTCTAATGCTTCTTCATTTGTAGATCCTGCCAAAACATGAACATTTCCAATTAGCATGAAGTTCTCTATCCAAAATTGTAGACTTATCAACCTTTTGACAGTTGTCTGATCCAGCTGATACCACCTTGAAATCGTCCTTGTAATCCTGCCGCGCAAATTGAGGAAAAGGTATCCTGTTCATTCACTTTATATACACCCTATAATAGAAAATGTGAGGATATAAATGAAAGGACGTGATATGTCAGCAAATAGCCTTCCCTATGATCAATATACACACCTGCAAAATAAGTCTCTGTCCATTATGCTTTTCATTGTTATATCTCGAAAAAACAGTTAACCTTTTATTGAACCTGCATTCATTCATCTATAACATTATGAAAAGATCCCCACATGCTTTTCCCTAATCGTCAAGAAACTTACTTGTGTGTTGATGACAATCCCCAAGATGGCCTTGATAGAAAGTCGGAAGAAATGGCACTTGAAATGGAGTGTTTATCCCCTTCTGACCTGTAATATGACAGTTCATCAAATATGGCACAAATAATCTTAGGCGTAATAGTGTTAAGATTTAAATCATGATGTTCTTTTACGTCATTTCACATAATGCTAATAAACTAGTGGTTTTCTGCACCCCATCATACTCTCTAGCGTTACTCGATGGCGATGATGAAGATCTGTCATGGCTGTTAAGGCAAGTTGCCCAATCTGGACCCCATCTCTATCTTGATTCTGAAGGGAAACAGGACAGTGCAGCAGCCTAACCCGGAGCTCCAATAGGTCGATATATGTTCCATCAATTGTTGTTTCCACTTGAGTCCTTGGATTCACCTACAAAATAAGGAAGAGAAGAAGGTTGCTTTTATGAGCTCAATAAGGTGACAACAAGTTCCATGCAGCTATGAAATTCCCTGCCCAAGGAGAATCAACAGGTACGAAGGCACTGTTTCCTTGATAGTTTCCCAGTGTATAGGAAACATGGCATCATCACCATTATGATAGGATATTTTTAAATAACAAAGCAGAAACATAGAAATTCAATAAGTTACTATGCTGTGAAAAAACCACTAAGCTAAACAACTAATTTTTGAGGCATGTTCACTTGGCAATCCTATTAACAGTTCTCAATCAACATTCCTATCGGACGCACTTTGATGCTTCCTGTATATATTCAATTGACCAGGAAAACGGCTAGAATCTAAATATAACAACTACTTTGTAGCTTACCGAATGAACATTGTAAAGCCGAATTTCTCCCAAACTACTCTGGCTGGGACGCCCTTTACGAGTAACAGAAAATAAGTGACGTTTCTCCGTGCTCTTAGAATCACAAGTTTCCATGTCCATCCCAAGACGAAGGCTTGTACCCAGGGCCTTACTAATATGAGCTTCAAGATGTCCAGACTTGAAAAGAACCATAGCTCGCTCAACTTGCAAAGACAGAGATTGTGGTTCATGCAAGGAATGTTGCAGAACATTACGAGCTGCCCTTGTCAGGCGGGCAAGCAGCGAGTGACGGGCCAAGAGTCTGATTCCGCCCATTGAAGCTGCACCCATTAATCTGGATGGAGATGGTGTCATCCCTGGCTGCAGCTCCGGCTCCATAGCCACTGCTTCCCAAGGGTTAAAAAAATATGGCTACAACAAATGAGCGAGATTTCGTTAGGGCTTACACCCATGAATATGAATAGTCGTTATTTATAGGAAATTTATTTAACATTTGTTATCGCCATCACGTCTTCTTTGGGCTCGAATCAAGGGGTGTGGACTCCAAAATTCGACGGCATCCAACAATAAAGTCCTCGTTCTTCAAATACTGAGCATTCACTTTGAACACAGTCTTACTAGGGACTCGATATAGGGAGTCTACTGAACCAATAATCCAAGGATGACGATCAGAAACAGTTTAGAGAACATAGTTCTTATTGTGCAGTCTAGGTAGCCATTGTCGTGCATGCATGTTGACATAGCACCTATCGTGGCTAGCTGCAGCACGAGCCTCCCCCTGAGCACCATTGGACCAAGTGAAGCCCTGGTCACCTAAGATCTCGAGAAAGCCATGTTTGAACAGCAACTTGTCCCACTGTTCCTTCTCAGAACTTGAAATGATCTCACCGCCACCGAGCATGTCATCAATGTCTTCAACCATGTTGAAGTCTCAAGAAGCAACCATGCAGTATTATACGTCCCCTCCAGTTTATTTCTCAAAGAAGCCCATATGGACACTCGTGTGCCTCTCACGTTTATTATTCCTTTCCATTTGATGGTTGGCCACCTACCCCACTTATCCTTTGTTGTGAAAACTACTTTGGCATCGAAGGACTAGGATATGAAGTACCGCCCCGAGACTGGCCCAAAACACTCGCAAACCCAACATGTTGCCGCCCCATAAGTTAACAACCCACCAACAATATGCCTTACATTCTAGCTGACAAAGTTCATCCTGAAGGTAAAGCATCTAAGTTACCTTTTTCCTTTCTTCTCTTTCAACCTTTCTGAACCTGTTGGGGTAGGCCATTGTAGACCACCATTGCTAGCGGATCGACATATCTCATCTCTACATTCCCGCCCCAAGAGGCATCTGAGGCAGATCCTAGATCACCTTCATCAAATACATCCACAGTAGATGGAGCCACTCCATCAACCTCGTATGCCAACTTAAGTATTGATTACGCTTATTTCTCCGTGATGTGACTACGGTCCACTCCTGGTCAGATTGGAATAGGTCGAGATGCAAGCACCATTGGGACACTCAATGCCGATGGCGACTGAGGTGAATGCGCAATAGGTGCATGAGCCACTGATTGTCAAAGGAGTGAAGAAGTATGTGCAGCCACCATGGGCACCGGTGGTTGCATGGTAGGGTCTTTGCACACAAAGGTGGCTCTTTTTTTTTTGGTCCCCCATGTCCCCAAAAGGTTGTTAAAGTGGAGGCAATTTTGACATACCTGTTAATAACAAGAAAACCAATTTCCTTCAATCTTGGATGTAATCGAAAACACCTGACGCATTGCTTATTGTCTTTCAGACGAAGGAGGAGATTGTTTAAGGCCTTCAAGCTCTCTTCCACATTTGCTTAGGTCGGTGGATAAATCTTTTTCTGTTGATTTAAATTTTAAGTTTGCTCTTTACAGAGGAGGGATGCAAGCATAGATGCAGAAAGAGAAGGAAATAAAAAAGATAGTACAGAGAATGGAGGTGCAAATGTGGATGCAGAAAAAAGAAGAAAGACCAGAGAGAGAAAGTTTAGGCAACATTACAGATGAAAGGAGGAAACAGCTCAATTGGTTTCTTCTATGAATATAGAAGAGTCAAATTTGATGTTACGGAGAAATTTGCAATACACGGCACTTAAAATTGTAAGGCATTTTGTGAATGTCACCAAAGATTTGAGAATAGAACAGAATAGATTTTCTAACATCCATGGGGAATTGAGCAATGAGGATAAGAAAAAAGTGTGGGAGGTTATAAAATATAATAGATCTTTAGGAATATTACAGACAGATAGAGAGAGACAAGTTCACATTGAAATTGTATCCAATTGGAAGGATTCTGCGCAACTGGTGAAAACATCATGCAGCAATGACAAGCTTGCAGCAAAAAGGGCAGCACTGTCTGTGTTAATTAGGCAGATTAAGCATGGGAAGAAAAGGTATTATGCTAAGGCTCTAGGTATACATCCTAGAATTGTATCAATAGCTAGAAAGCATAAAATTTTAGTGGAGAAAGGAAAATGTAAATGGGCCTTGAAATGATTGGAGGCGCCTATGATTTTGAAATATGATTTCGCGTAAGGTTTTGAGGGAATATCGAACCTCTATACGGCTTTGCCTAAGATTTCAGAATATGAAATATGAGGGCTCGAACTTTTATCAAAATAACTCAATGTCCTAATAAGACTACTTTAACCAACATATCTAGTGAGCTAATGTGATTACTTTTTTATCTTGAATCTTTGTTTTTTTTTTATAACAACCCGGGATATATGGTCTATTAGATCCCCTAGAACCCCTTGTTATTTTGCTACATATGGATGGAACCAGTTATTTAGAATATGAAATATGGGGGCTCGAACCTCTATCAAAATAACTCAATGTCCTAATAAGACTACTTTAACCAATATATCTAGTGAGCTAATGTGATTATTTTTTTATCTTGAACGTACATTTTTTTTCTTTATAACAACCCATTCAATTGTTTTAGGGATATATGGCCTATTGTTTCAGGAATTGTTTTTTTACGTCCTTATCAGATCCCCCAAAAACCCCTGTTATTTTGCTACATATTCTAAACGAGGTGCACCTTGGACTACCACAGTCGTCGGATTCGTCGATCCTACGACCCAGATCATATGTTGTTGCCTCTAGTCACCTCTCGTTTCGCTTTAGTCATTTATGATTGGACCCTGTTATTTTGCTACATATTCTAAACGAGGTGCACCCTGGACTACCACAGTCGTCGGATTCGTCGATCCTACGACCCAGATCGTATGTTGTTGCCTCTAATCACCTCTCGTTTTGCTTTAGTCATTTATGATTGGAGGTGACGAGGTGCACCCTGGACTACCACAGTCGTCGGATTCGTCGATCCTACGACCCAGATCGTATGTTGTTGCCTCTAGTCACCTCTTGTTTCGCTTTAGTCGTTTATGATTGGAGGTGCCTATGATTTTGAAATATAAAATACAATTTTGCCTATACGACTCTATACGACTATACGACCTCTTTATGACTTTGCCTAAGATTTTAGAATATGAAATATGGGGGCTCGAACCTCTATCAAAATAACTCAATGTCCTAATAAGACTACTTTAACCAATATATCTAGTGAGCTAATGTGATTATTTTTTATTTTGAATCTATGTTTTTTTTTTTTTATAACAACCCATTCACTTCTTTTAGGGATATATGGTCTATGGTTTCAGGAATTGTTTTTTTTATATCCATATCAGATCCCCCTGGAACCCCCTGTTATTTTGCTACATATTCAGGTGAAGCATAGAATTCCTTTGCTATTATAGACATGGTTAGTGAGAAGTATTTAATATTTAAATTTAGTTCATAGCATAGTTCATAGCATAGCCATGGTTACTTCCATCTCTAGCTCTTGCATTCTTTGTCTTGATTTATTTTAGCTTGCCTAGGTAGAACCCACAAGTTTGTGAGTATCATAATATAAAGCACAATTTCATTATTTTTTGACAAAGAGCTCTATTTCCTTGGTGGGCAACAATACCCTTTTTGCACAAGGGGATAGTTGGCTGGGTGGTTTTTTTGGCTAATTTGGTCCCTCGTTGGAGCCAATTTTTGGAAGTAGTTTTGGTAGAATCAAATGCCAGCATGGTTAGAATGCGAATGAAGGTAAATCTCAAACATTTTCTTTCTTTCTTTCATTAGGAAGCCCCATATCAACTGCCAATAGGAATATATTGAGACATCTGTGTAGCTGTTTTAACAACATTGCGCAACTAATTGAAGACTTAGTTCAGGTCTATAATTCAGTAAGTATTTTGCATCTAATTCAAGTTTAGGTATATAATTCTGTGATTATTTTGCATTTGATCTTTACATTCGCCTTGGTTTTTTTTATTTCTTGATAGCTTGCTAGCTCAACACAAGGCATCTGAAGACCATGCAAATTACATAGGTTTTGGGCACCAAAAAGAAATATCATTTCATTCATTGATGTGGTTATGCTTTGATGTGTTATTAATGCTTTTTCTTAATGTATTATTAAGTCTTTCATATGTTATTAAATCTTCACTCTTTCCTCTTTATTTACAAAATGCTAAGAGCTAAGAGCTCAAGCACCAAGAGTAAGAACGATTTGGCATGCTCGTCTTTTCTTTCACTTTCTATTCTTTCTTTGGTTATGCTCAGTTGCTCTTTTTGTACCAGTAGAAGTGGATCGAGCAGCTCAAAGAAACATTAGTAAGTGTTAATATCATTTGCTCCTTTCATCAGTTCTTGGAGCTATGCAGAGGCTAGAGGATATGAAATGGATCAGATAAGGAAAATTGGGGAAAGAATTTATGTTCCCTGTGTTGGTGTTATGGCTCGCTGCCATCTACTACTCAATCTATGAGTTGAGTTTCCTACCTTTTGCTTTTGTGCCCCCTTAACTCTTTTCTACTAATGCATTCATCTCAAGCAGGGGCATTTGTGCTGAGAGTTCCATTTAAATCTGAAGGATGTCAAGGAATCATAATTCCCTGTGGTAAAGTTCTATTCCTATACATTAATTCTTCAAGCAATAAAAACCTCTCTTTTTAAAAGCAAAATTATGGGTTTATGGACTGGATGTTGTCAGATTTGTGTTATTTCATCTCCCGACTTTGCTCCTAGGCTTTCAGTATTCTCTACTTTGTGCTTTTGGTAGGCAGTGTACACTTCTCATATTGAACGTAAATTTTCATGGATAAATTGAAAGAAAGTTTTTCTACATGCTCTTCCTCATAAAGACTACAGATTACCAATTGACATTTGCATTTAAAGATACAATACATACAAAGCTCTTAGGATCTCAAGAAGTTCAGTCTGTGTGCCATATTTTGCACAAGGTTGTATTCCACTCTCCTTTCATTCAATTCCGTTTGCAGCTTTATGACTATCACTAGTGGAACTCTTCTGCCAAAGACGAAGTTACAAGCAAGCCTATGCTAGCAAAAAGCTGCCATCAATATAGAACATGTCTACCCTGATCTATTTTCCCTCATTTGCTATAAATGCATTTAGCAGAGGTGTCAAAATCTGTGTCATTAATTTCATGTCATATCCAAAGTTTTGGGACTTTTGATTTGCTCTACTCCAATATATAGAAGCATCTTCAAGTGCTTATTCAAGGTAAGCAGGTGCAATTTCATGCATAAACGAGGTGCACCTCGTTATTTTGCTACATATACGAGTTGTATAACAGAAGTTGTTCATTTTATTCAGTTATCTTAGAGAAATGAAATGAAATGAAATGAAATCTATTATTCCGTCTTCGAGACCATCAGGTCTATGAGACGTTTACAAGTTACATTCAAAATTATAAAACAAGTCATCCAGTGTGTCTTCTGAGAGTAACACATTGGGCTCCTCTATCTCAATCTCTCGTACCTTCTGATTTTTCAAACAAGCATCTCTATGTTTAAGAATGTCAACAATATATCCCCCAATGGATGCCCCTGGGTACCGAAAGAACTCCTCAAGAGAGGTAGCACTGATCCCATGTATGACTCTTAAGTCTGAATAAGCACGGCAACAAAGTAAGATATGAGCCTCATCCTCCACCACACCGTCACTACACAAGTTACAGTGTCTAAGATCATGAGCGATGTCTGCCCATCTCCCTACCTCCACACCAAGATGGTGCGAGCTTAACCGGATCCTCGCAATTGCTTGCCTATGCTTCAGAGATATGGGTTCACTAAGATACTGCACGCCTTCAATGTGGGATTCATCCGAGTCCGATAGTACTCTTTCTTCACAAACGGGCGTGCTCCATGTCTTAGTGAGAACACTCTTTCCGAACCCATCCCTCAATATCTTCCTCGATTCATCCGCAATTCGTGAATATCCATCCCCCATTTCACCACCATCTACTAATATCCGATACCAACCTTTGTCACTACTCTCTCTGCTGCGGCAATTCTTGGCAAGCTATTCACGGGCATATCATATAAAACCTTATGCGGATAACGTAAGGTTTTGCAAAGAGCTTCAGCTTCAAGGGGTATCATCCCCAAGACTCTCCTAACATCATATCATATGGCGTTTGCATTTTAGTGCCCAGCCCGGTGTGAAAAAATTTCTTTTGTATTTTTTCCACCTTTTTCCACCCATCATTAGCGAGGCTCGGCCCCGTGCTTCACAACCATCTGAAGATAACCGTTTGTACCAATACTTTAAAGAGCATGCGTTTCATTTCAAAGTTCCAAATGTCGGCATTCACACACCTTCTCTCGCATTGCATATAGTGCCTTTAAGCCCGCACTCACTCTATGTTCGACTTTGATTCCAATTCGGACTTTTGTCTACAGTCAAACCCAGATACTTATAGCTTTCAACGACCTCAACTTGCTTACCCTTGTAAAGTAGCCGCACATGATCTGTTTTATTTGCTCCAAAAACAACAGCCTTAGCCTTTTCCAGATTCACCTGCATACTTTTAGCATCACAAAAATCGGCAAGCACATCCAAATGTCTTTACATCCCCCTCAGATGCTCCGAGATAGCAACACAATATCATCGAAGATATAGCAAGAGCATAAGTACATACCCATTCAAGGATGTACCATCCCCTCCATGTGCTCTTATCCACCCCTCCAGCTGATCTATGAACAATCCAAAGAAGGTAGGCGACAAAGGACACCCCTGTTTAACTCCCATATTACTCTCTACTACATCATCACACATTCCAACAAAAGGGAAAGAGAGTTGCACGAGTACTTTTTATAAAGAACACTTACCGCATGCCTAAGCCCCATCGGGATGCCCAAATCTAACATCCTATGCCCGCAGTTTTGCCTATTCACCATCTCAAAGGCCTTGCTTGAAATCCACAAACACAAAGATACAAAGGTTTCCTTTTTCCCACCAATTGAATCCATCATAGCACGAAGGGTGACCAAATGGTCGGGTTGTAGACTTTTAGGTCTAAAGCCCGCTTGGCCTATTGCTCTAGCATTGTGATCCTCCCGCCCAGTTGCTTATCTTGCCCTCAAGTATAGAGGCATACAATTTTGCGTAAAGGTCGCCAACCATAATGGTACCGGTAGTTACCCGGATCAGAGTCATCCCTTGACTTGTGCAATGGCACAACCCTATTAACCTCGCCAGGACCTAGGAAACCCATCCCTCAAAGCCATATTGAACATATCGACCAGCCTATTCAGAATCAGCTTCTCCAAATTTATTTAAGCATTTCGCCTTAAGGCCACAAGCATCTGCCGCTTTGCCATTAGCAAGTCTCTTGAGTCCCACCAACATCCTCCGTAAAGGTAAGCATATCATCCATCTCACATGTCTCTTCAGCCATCTTATCCTCAACTCCATGGACATGGTATAAATTATGTACATGCTCCATTAGTGCCTCCGCTTGCGACACATTACCCCCATGCTTCAAGGGTTTAAGCCTATTCCAAAATTTCTTTGGATCAACCAAATGATTCTTCCACCATTCGCCTATGTTTACGATGTAAATATGCCTTCTTCTTATTTTTGACCAGCTTGGTATACACTCTCCTTTCCGTACTTTTAGTCGCCTTTGTGCTGCTCTAAATTTTTGCCTCTCTTTGTTTACATTCCATGTCAAACCATCCATTACATGGCAGCCCCCTCCGCTTTGGGTGGGATACAAAACATTCATCCGTGATTCAAGCAAAATCCTAGACAACGCCTCACTCATATCCCCTACTGATCTGGGCCATGCAAAAGATGTCATTTTCTGCTCGCATATCTCGCTATATTCATGAGCTTTATCATACTTGAGAGACATCCATTTACCTTTATATGTATCTTCTTGCTGCCTATGATGCCACTGTACATGAAGTTCAATGAGCAAAGGTACATGATCTGAGCTTTCATTCTCATCTCCAATGTGTAAGCTAATAACATGTTCTGCAAAAGTAGGTTTGGCAATAACATAATCCACCACACTAGCATTTTTACAAGTGCGCTTACCAGAGCCTGGGTACCTATCTGTGCCATTGAAGATCACCATCTCAAAACCGCTACACATATGTAAGACATGACGCCCATGTGGTGTCAGCCATTTCACATTGTCTTCTGATGTTCTGTTCCATCCAATTGTCTTCAGCTCAGTATCATCCAGCATTTCCAACCATTCTGCTTCTCCATCTAGGCCCACCAAAGCTGCTTGATGGTTTCCCGTACGCCCATTAAAGTCTCCTAACAATAGCACTTCCCCTGCCAAACCCAAAGCTAGTATATCCTGCTCTAAGTGAAAGAATGGGTCATCCTTATCCAGATCTCCTTTGTTATACACAGATGATTCCCTTGGGGGGAAATAACAACCAGCTACATATATCTTGTTGCCCCTACCTGGCAATTCAATCCAAATGTATTGTGCAGTTGCCTTATGTGTCAAAACACACACTGCGTGCGCAATTTCATTGCGAGCATAGCATGCAATACCACCTGTACCTTTAAGATTCCAGCCCTTCTTATTCCATACTGAATGCAATAGCGTAAAACCAGAAATATCTGGAAGAGCCTTTTCCTCATGCTCACATGTTTCCAAAAAGAAAACTATGTCTACATTTGCTAGCAAGTCATCCATAGCACAGATCTTACTACTTTTTAACGATTTTACATTCCGAAGAAACTAACCTTGGCGGTTAAGCTACTTCCTATGCATCCTCCACAATCACTTTTCTGCCTCTCCAGTAAGCACGTTGTCCAGCCGCTCTTGCCTTCTTCATCCTCTGAAGATCTTCTCTTCTCTGCTGAAATTGGGTCTTAGTTAAGTCGTCATTGACCCATATATATTTGCCCTTAAGCAATGTTCGCTTCTGCATAACCCGAGCCTTCGCTTCCTTGGATGCGCACTTCACCAACACATTCCGTGTTCCTTCCCCCTTCCTTCCAACCCGGTAAGCCTCCAAAATATCCACCTGCACCTGCATATTCTCTGCAAGAAATGTTTGAACAACCATGCTTGTGTCCTCATTCTCCTTTTCCGGTAGGCCAGAAATTCTGAAATTATTAGCCCTTGACTCCCTTTCATGCATATCAGTCAAGTGCTCACTCAATTTGTAATGTTCACTCAATTCTGTCTTAGTTAGATTATAGCATTTTTGGGCTTTGTTCTCTGATGTCAATGTACAAGCATATTACACCACTGTGATAGCTAGCAGATTAGCTCAACTCATGTGAGGCTTGATCACTTATTCCCTTGCTATTCCCAATGCAGGCATTGTATCCCTCTTGGAAGTTTTGGAAGTCTGGAAGTTATGGAAGCCACTATACAATTTTGTACATTGCAGGCCGTGCAAGCATAATTATCAAGGTATTTTGTGGTTTCTCCATCTCTGTTATTCAGAATTGCAAAAATGTAGCCGAATGTCCCATAGCAAATTATTAGCTTAGATATTTGACATGAGGTAGTTTCAAAATTGGTATTCCCATTATCCAATTTCGAACTCTCTATCGCTAATATTTGTAAGAATACACCTCAAAAGCGTAAAAAAATAAAAAAGAAAAAAGAAAAAAGAAAACACTGGAATGTACACCTTATCTTGAAATCAAAATCCTCAAAGCGTGATACAATAGAGTGATAGGTGCTGGACAATCCCAATTTCTATGATTCGGTTTTATCTCCCACCAACTATGAGGCCCTTTTCATGTATATACAAGGGTTTGAAAAAATAAAAGTATGTCTATTGGTAGGTATACCAACAAAAATCTCTTGAAAATGGCCCCCTCCATATCCATCATGCACTTGCTTTTGGGGCAGCTTCTAAATGACACCCCCTTGCCATTTTTACGATTGTCAAAAAAATATATTGTGTGATTAGCAATCATGGCATTAGCTATAACATTAATAGCCATGCCAGTGACACATGACATGGCTATTTTACCATAAAGTATCCATATAAAAAAAAATATTTTACTAACCCGAGCTCATGCTTCATGCACTCTATAACATTAGAAATGCCATCTAAAATGTTCTTGGTTTGCTATTGGTGGAAGAAGGGAAAGATCCTTTTGTGAGGTTTCAGAGGAGAAAAGATCCGTAACCTCGGCAAACTTGAATCTCAACTGTTGGATCTAGTAGAGTTATTAGTCGTAATGTTCTGCTCGCAATTCAATAAACAAGTAGCACAATTTGATAAACAGGCAGGCTGTAAGCAGATGCTAGCCCATTTCCATGAGTTTTGGGGGGGATTCGAATAGGGACAAAGGCTCCGGTAGATGGGCAGACTCTGAAGAAAAGGGCAAAGCAGGCTTTAAAGAAGAGGATGGCTGCTATATTTTGCTCCAGTCTGCTATATTTTGCTTGAAACTGTCGAAAAGAGGATTGATGCCTTGAATCTTTTGAAAATCTATTGAATTTGAAGTACAAATCTGCTTCGGACGGACCTCCGGTTAAAGGGGATAAACCCTTGGGCTCGCCCATTACGGCAAAAATAAATGGGCTCGTGTATTTATATGCCGTAATGGGCTCTCCTATGGGTTTAACCCCTTCTTCTCGTAAGGTGTATTATATATACAACATGTGAATACATGCCAATGTGGCATTTTCTACTCCAAGTTGGTGGTCATGCTAATGTGTAAATGTTAGATTATTATGATACACATTTTCCCCATACCATACATATCATATCGTGGATAAAGTATATCCATATCCATAATATCGTATTTCACTTTACATAATAGGAACATCATATTACAGAAATCGTGATGTGAATTGAGGAAAAGTATCCCCATCCAAATGAACTTTGGTTCCTCTAATTTGCCCATTCAACCCAATGGGCTACACACACAAAAGACTGTGTGTGTTCATTAATTATTTAGCCATGCTCGCACAACACGTAAATATTCCGCAATGGCATCAGTATGTCCTTTTCAAGTCATATATTACGTAACAAAACAGAATTTATATAAAACCATGGACAACTAGTCCAAGGAGCATATTTGTGGTCAAAGAAATTCGAAGACCAGGCGAACAAACAGTTGGTCAGACATGTTGGTGGTCAATAGCAATGTCAAAGTGAACAGAAAGAAGTGCAATGCGGATGCGGGGGATCGAGTGTAAGGCATTATCGCAGACATGGCAGATCGAACATAAGGAACTACTAAAAGCATGGTAGCAAGGTAGCAATTGGTAAGAGCAAGGGGTCACCCTTGTTAGGGTCGTGACACAATCATGACCGTTGGCTATTCTACAGGATGGAATCACCAACTGTAGGGATTGCGCCACATCAGGCTGACAAGGATAACTCTATTTTCGCCCATAGGGAGGAGTAAAGAAATGGGGGTAGAGTTAAGGGGCTTAGAAAAGACATTGTAAATGGGGTGGAGTGAAAGGCATGTGAAAAGTTTAAAACTAAAAAAAAAAGCAATGGTTGCAACGGTAAGTATTTGGTCATGGGTTCCTTGTTGAGGTACACATTAATCCTCAGATGCCTCTCCTATGCTGCATTTTACATTTTCATTTTTTCCCATTTTCATTTTTATTTTGTTGCCTTTTCTTTTCCTTTAATATATATTGCTTTGTTTTTCCCGTTCCGTCTCTCTCCCGTTTGTAATAGACCCGCCGGACCTTGCCGCGAAGCTTTTGACCATTTTTTTCTTAGCCTGATTTCTCTACCAGTTCTTCAAATCTGGAGTATATTTTTACCCATTTCTCGATCAGCAGATTAGTTTTATGCTGGAATTCTTTTGTTGGTGATTAATTTAGCTCAAATTCATCAGAAAGTGGTTCCTCTGTCACTCTGTTCTGCGCTGAAACAGACCCAAAGTTCCATTTTTCCTCTTTCTCGCAGCTTTTTCCTTTTGGGTTTGTTTCTTTATCAGTCTTTTGAATTGTACAAACTGATTGCCGTTCTATTTAGCTTATTTCTGTGCTCAAACGGACCCAAGCTGTAATTCTTTTGTTTCCGCAACGCTTCGTGTTGCTATACTGTGCAGATTGATCCTAAGTTTTATAGCCCAGTTTAAAATCTGTGCGAAATTCATCTTATCGTAAATACCCAAATTCAGTTTTCATTCTGTTCTAGATTTCTCACGTGTTTTCAATAATCTGAGCGGGCTCTTGAAGATTTTTGGTTCAGTTGATTATTTGAAGTAATGCACAGAAATTTGGCTGCTATTACGGAGATTCTTCTGCGGAAGATCATCGAATCAGGCGCTAAAGGTTAAGTTATTAGTTTCTAGATTTGTTGTGGGATTGTATTTGGGCGAATTGTGTAGAAATGGTATGCATGGTTGCAATGGATCAGCCAAGCAACAGACAAGAGAATGTTTGCAGAGGCAAAGCATCGTCTTCATCAAATGAAGAACAGGGCGATGATCAGAAGCAAAATTTCGGTCAAAGAAAGAATTCGCCAGATCAGGAGGAGCGAAGGGAAGATCAAAAGCAGAAACTTTGCCAAGAAAAAGCTTCTGAATCTGCGAGTCCGACAGAACAAGAACAGGATCAGACGGCAGCAGAAATATCAAAGCATGTTACAGATCAAGTTTCGAAAGAAGAAGAAGAAGAAGAAGAGAAAATTTTAATCTCAGAGAAGCAGAATCAGGCTAAGAAAGAAAAGGGGGTGCAGATTTCGCCATCGTCGAGCAAAGAATCAAGCATATCATCAAGCGGATCGCCTGCCAATTCCGACCCAATTAAGCCGGAAATCTGTACTGATCAAAATGCTGTTAAATTAACAGGGGAGCCGAGCACTCCACAAGGCATAGAACATAAAACTCCTGCTCCTCTTTTTCCTCCCAAAGCTCCGCGAAAGCGTATGAAAAGACAGAGAAGAAAAGCTTTTAAATTCTTCAATGTTCCACCTGACTTTTTTACTCAATTAAAGGACTGATTGGTTCTGTTCATATCCTCAACTGCTGCTCCAATTCAGATTGTTGTCTATCTGTTAACTAGATTCATTCTATTTTTGGGAGAATAAATAATATCTAACCAAGTTTAATTTTGTATTATTAGGGAATGTTCACTTGAATATCTACTGTGATAACTTTTGATGCAAAAACCATTGCATGCGAAGAGACTCATATTACTTAAGAAGAAGAAAAGTAGGTCCATTTTAAGAAAATAATCATATTTCGCTGTATTATGGCTAAATCGTGTATTATGGCTTTTTGGCCATTGGATTGCAGCACATGTGGGAGCATATTCCCTTCCCTTAAATCCAGAGCGTAGAAACTGAGTCTTTTGCAAGTCAAACTCGCCCCTGTTGACCCGGCCATGAGAGGGACATTATTAAGGCAAAGACCATTACATAAACTTACCCATAATATCGCGGTTAGCGCTCGTGGTTAGCGCTCAGCGCTCGTGCAACACAGGGGGGTTTTTTCGTAGGGGAGATGCCCGCGAAGAAGAAAGACCCCATCGAATATGATGGGGACACAGCGAACCTGTTAGCGGTGATCAACGAGCTCAAAAACGAGATCCACTGTTTGCGGTCGGAGGTCAAATCGATTCAGGGAACCCTGGACGAATTGCTTACCCAAAACCAAAATCTGAGAAAACAAAATGCAGAAATGTCTTCAAACCTAAAACCTTCAGATTTTAAGGCACAAATTACAGAGTTGGAGAGTAAGCTAGCATCTTTGGTAGCAGAAACCACAAAGGAGCAAATGAAACTTCACCAAGCTGAAGTTTCATCAGAGCAAACAGAGCAAGAAATACGGGCCAAAAATCTGAAGATATCAGGTTTGCAAGAGGTAGAAGAAGAAGATCTGACAATTACTGTTAGGCGCTTTTTCTCAGAGACAATGCGTCTTCATGACCCACTTCATGTGTCGTCACGAAGATTGGGAAAACCAGGTACATATTCTCGCCCAATTCTAGTGAAATTCCAGACAAAAGAAGCTAGAGATAGAGTCCTGCATAACAGAAATGTGCTTAAGGGAGAGAAGATCTGGCTGGATCGGGACCTTACTCCAAGCCAGTTAGAACTGCGAAAGCTTGAATGGGCAAAAGTAAAAGAGGCCAGGGATAAAGGATTAGTTGCATATCTGGACCAAGCAGGAAAAGCCATCATCACAAACAGGAAACACAGCTAGGAAGCAAGGGCCTTGAGAATTAGTCTAATGCGCATGGACTATCTCAGGAAAAAATAAATGCAACACTGGAAATTTGGCAACACCAAGATCTATTATGCTTCACAGAGACATGGACTCACCAGTTTCGATCTCTACCTGACATACCAGGTTATGTACTGTTAGCTCAAGTCTGGAACGAGAAAGTAAATAGAGTTGGGCGTGGTTTTGGAGGCATAGTGATTTTCAGATCTTGAGGCAAGACCCAAGCAACCAATACATTTGGTTTCGGGTTAATGGAAGGCAGCCACTAATTTTTGCTGCCTGCTACTTTGCTCCAGAAAATGCTAGCATATATCATAAGCATAATCTAGACAAGGAGAACCCTTACGGAAATTTGTGCTCGGATATCCTTGAATACTCATCCCAAGGGAATATATTTATAATGGGTGATTTCAATGGCAGAACTGGCAGCCAGCAAGCGAATATCTTTGAGGATTTGGCAAATGTATGCCTTGATGAGCACGAAGACCACATATATGAGATTTTCGAGGAGTAATATCCAATGAAATGGGTCACAAGTCGCTTGAATTAAGCACCACCGCCAACCGAAAATAATCAATGGAATAAAAGCTTTTCCACAATCCGAATAAGGCGACTTATAGGAATCACGCGGAGGCAAAGATCATTGACTATCTTTTGGCAAGAAGCAAAGACCTTATTTCTGATTTCCATGTGGGAGAAACAACTACATGAGTCGAGATCATGCCCCTTGCATATAACACTTAAAGCTTTTGCCAAGCTAGAGATCTCTGCAGCCAGCTTTCATCCTCGTTTAAAAATCAGCTATAAGCATCATGAAGCATATGAGAAAAACATAGAAGAGCTTGTGGCTGCTGCTACATGGTCAGGGGATTTGGAGACTGATGCAAGAAATTTTCAAGGGCTCCTATTTGCAGCAGGGAAAAAGGCATTTGGGCTCACAAAGAAATTCATAACGGGTAAACCTTGCAATTCGTGGTGGGATTCAGAATGTCAGGATGCTAGAAAAAGATTGCCACAAAATTGCATATGCAAGCCTAAATGGTACAAGCAGTTCATTAGGAACAAAAAACGCGCTTACTTTGCTCAAAGGCAATCAGACCCATCAGAACAACTTCTGAAATCTCCCAAAAGTTTCTGGAGTAGACTGCAGGACAGCCATACACAAACTGCTCTAGATACCGAGTCACTGTTAAAACATGTCAGGGCTATATATGAGATAGATGGCGCTGAAAGCATGCCAAATCTAGCCACAACAGCAGCCCTTTTTACTGTAGCAGAAGTTAAAGAATGCTTATCCAAAGCATCAAATAATAAGGCACAGGACGCAGATGGCTTGTGTATGGAGCTTCTTAAATGGAGCGGGGAAAATACATTAGCTACCTTAATAGATCTGCTCAATAATAGCTTAATTCAAGGGCTACCAGTAAGTTGGAGAATTAATAGGGTCCACCCGATCCATAAAGGAGGAGACCAAAAAGTTGCAGGCAACTACAGAACTATTTTAATCGGCAGCGTGTTCTCAAAAATCTTGGGCAGCTTGTTAGAAGCAAAATTGAGCTCATGGGCTGAGCAAAAGAATATTCGCTCACATTACCAAGCAGGTTTTAGGCAGAAACATAGTACATTGGACCATGTGCTAACGCTTAGAGCGTTGATCGAGAAAGCCAAAGCTCCAAACGCATCCCCAGACACATGGCTTTTATAGACTTCACAAAGGCATTCGATAATACGATCTCACGCAAGGAACTTCGGTGGATGATTAATTCAGATAGGTGTCCCTATGGAGCTAAGGAGCCTTGATATCCCGCTTATCTGATGAAGTATTGATTAAGGTAGCATGGGACTTGGACACTGAAATCAGAAGCACCATAGGGGTTCGGCAAGGGTGTCCCCTTTCCCCGACTCTATTCGGAGTTTTTATAGATGAGTTAGATGATTGGCATCGAGCCGGATCTTTAGCAGGAACAAAGTAGGCACATACATAGTGCAGCTTCTCCTATACGCAGACGATGTAGTCCTTCTTGCTAGTAAGAAGGCAACCTTGCAAGATCATTTACAGAAGTTGGAGCAGTTCTGCGAAGCAAAAAAGATGAGTGTAAACCTCTCGAAATCAAAGGTCATGGTTTTCGGGACAAGGGAGCGGCCTGTTTTCACATATAAGGGGCAGATTTTAGAAACAGTTGACTCATACAAATATCTAGGACTTGACATTGCATCCAATTACAGCTGGAAGAACTGCATAAATAGGCGAGTCTCGAAAGCGGTAAAGCGGCGTTATTTAGCATGATGGCGAAGTGTAGAAAAGCCTCCCTCCGATTTGGAACACAAGAAGATGCTATTCAAAACTCTTGTTCGACAGTTGTGCTCTGTATGGTGCTCCAATTTGGGGGCCAGAAATCTCTTCAAGAATGTGGAAACGAATAGAGGGGGTCCAGAAGATGTATCTAAAGGAGGAACTTGGGATAAGATCACAGACTCGACGCCCATAACTCTAGCGAGATGTGTATGTTCCCGCTTGAGCTAGAAGGGCTTTTTCATGCTATAAATTTCTATAACAGGGTTAAAGCACAAAATCCGAATAGGTAACTGGAAAACTCAGAATGGCAAAGGAAGTTGTCGGCATGGGCTGGTAAATGGGGTTTAGAGAGCTCTTCATGGCCAACAGAGAAAGATGAAGTCCGAGCTTTACTTGAAAGGATGGCATTGGAAAAATTATGGGCTGATCCAGGGAAGAGAATACAACAGTACCGGGCAGAATGTTAATTGCATGAGGACATACGAGAGCCACCTATATTTAAAGGCTAACATCCCGCCAGCACAAAGGAAACTAATAGCCAGGTATAGAATCGGGTCACACAATCTGGAAATAGAAACAGGCAGATGGGCAAAAATACCAGCAGAGAACCGTCTGTGTAGAATATGCAAGACAGGATGTGTGGAAGACGAAAATCATACTTTCATACATTGTTCTGAATATGCAGATATTAGACACAACTTTGGCATCCAGGCCGAGGATTTCTCTTCACTGTTACATATACCACCAATGACGCTGGGACCATATATAAGGGCGGTGGACGCACACCGTTCCTTGCTATTAAAATTGTAAATTGTTGTTCATGTGCTCCATGGCCTCTCGAGGCCCAAGTGAGCATTAGACATTATATAATAATAATAATAATAATAATAATAATAATAATAATAATAATAATAATAATAATAATAATAATAATAATAATAATAATAATAATAATAATAATAATAATAAAAGGGTATTTTCATTGCAATACAGTACAGTAGGAAAAGAACAATGCAATACAGTACAGTAGGAAAACAATAAGTAGAGCCTGGGGAATCGAACCCCAGATATCCAATGCCCATGCCTTACCTATGTTCCACGTTCGGCCTATACATCGGAGGCATCGAACACATGCCATTGACTACGACTCCAAGATCCAGTTGTCAATGGCATGCATTCGATGATCCTATACATGGCTCTTCCTTCGTTTCCTGGAAACCAACAAACACGATTCGTTAGTGAGCTTGGGGAATTGAACCCCAACGCAATGCCAATGCTCATCCGAGCATAAGGGAGATCCCGGTGCAGGGGGGGTCTCCCTTATGCCCAGGGGCCAAAGCCCTCTTCAACCCTACAGATGTTAGTAAGCAAATGGAAAGCACAAAGCATGTACAAGACATAGCATGAAGCAACGGGACATCACATATTCACAGGCTCAGAGAATGTACATGTGGCCTAGGGCCACGCATATCAAACTGCATAAACAAAAACACTGCAAACACAATAGAAAGAATAATGCCTAGTTCCTGGGCTGTCTAGATGTAGCCCCCCTGATCACAGCATCAAGCTGCCTGATTTCCTGCGTCAACAAGCACTTGGCCAAGCTCATGTGAGACCCCAAAGCCTGCAGTTCAAATAACGGGGCATCAAGCTGCTCCCAGGCCATACTGAACATCGCGAAATCAATCGCTACATAAAAGCTAGTTAGCTGCCTCCTCAGGATCCTGAGCATGGAATAAATTACTACTCCTATATTTTTAGTATAGCCAAATAGGTTTAGCTAAACCACCTTCAAATTGGAACTAGAAGTTTCTAACACTTGGCTAAACTAAATGCTTTTTCTCTGTCATGGTTTCTTGCTTTTGGCTAAACTTTCACAAAATATAGAGCAAATATTAGCCATCACACTATCCTTATCTTAAAATATCCAAGTCTTTGGATAAAGACATTGAACTTATTGATATTACAATATAGAAAAATAAATGGCGCATAATGTAGTATAAATTGCGCAATGATAATCATTGTTATAATTTCCTTAATATGAAAATAAAACAAAGATATAAATTAAGATATAAACATATACGCACATGTTCAAATCTCAAAGAAAAAGTGCAGCATTCTTTCTAGATGTGATCCTCCCTCTGATAACTCATCTTCATACTTGAAGTAAGAAGTTCCTACTTCATCTTCATACTTGAAACAAGAAGTTCTTCGGTGATTTCCTAAAGTTCCTATATATCTTAATGTTGGCTACTAGGCTAATCCATCCATTTTCCCAAGTTCACTCTTTCTTAGGTTTGGCTAATTGTTGTCCTGGTGGAGTTGTCTGGAGGTGGAGGTTTGGCTATCCAATCTAGAAACTCATTTAGTCGGCAAAAAAATTGGGCTAAAAATTTCTTTTTTTGGGCTTTTTTTTTTTTTTTTTGAAGGCAAGGTATTTTATTTTTATTAATAATATGTAAATAATTACATTTATTCATGGCTCTATGGTAGCCAGATAACCTAAACGTATCAGCACCAAGTCTCCCAGGTGTGGAGATGAGATAAAAGCACCATTAAACAATCCTTCTCAAATAGTGAGTGATCCTAATCAACCTGCAAATGAACCCCTTTAAGTTCCACCCCCGGAAATGCAGTAGACACAAGCAAAAGAGAGTCGAGGCTTCATCCCTCGCATTAACTCGGCCTCTGATCTACCTATACCAGAGTACTACTGGAAGAAAGAAACCCTGTTCCAATTTCTCGTACTGGGTGAAAGTATGCTGGTGGGTAGCAAAAGCATGCGTCCGGACGCATGCTTATAGCAGGGTTTTAGCCCGCTATCAGCACCCCTGCTTTTGCTTAATCTGGGTGCTGATGGGCGTAACTGCCCGTCATTTCTTTTTACGCCCTTCATGTACTCGCACGTCCACCTCACGAACGAGCCGTTAGGAAAATGATTGTGGGCTTCTGGCTGGATTTTCGCGCGAGTGGTGTGGTAGTACGTTGCAAATTGGATTACTTCGTCATGGCCCGCGAAATTTCTCCCTCCAATTCACTTATCCTCCCTCTCTCAGAAATTTCATGGCGCTCCCTGATACCGGCCTGGAGGCAATCACACGCTTAGCATTGGATTTTTCGGCTGATGAATCCCAATACAAGTTCCGGTTTGTTGGATGTCAATGCAACACAGGGAAATATCACGTGAAGATCCGGTTTCCTCTGCAATTTACAAGAAATTGGATGCAGCGAAAGAGAGAATACTGATTGGAATAAGATGAGAAAAGCGTGGCAACGGGAGGATCTCGAGCATGAGACGCAGCAAGAAATAGCCAAGCAAGTAGTTGATTACTTCAATAAGCTCACCAAAAAACATTCACCCGAACTCAAGGCCGATGTGATGAAGAGGGTGGTTCATCACCACAAAATGGGAATCTCAGAACCTGGAATTTTGCCAAATCCAAAGGAGTGCAAGGCAGCGGGGGTGCTGCTCAACAACTTGAAATGATTAATGGCAGCCACAAAGAGGCAAAGGAACCATGATGTTTGGAGAGCCGAACCTCGACAATCGGTGTGATGGCTTCTTCCACAAAATCGAGATGCAATTCCACTATGGCAGGGCTGTTAGGTGCATCTAATTCTTGCTTTCATGCCTGTGCTTCTTCGTGCTTTTAAGTGCTTTTAAGTGCTTGTATCTGCTGAGTGATGCTGGATGAGATATGTTCATTGATTAATGTGCAATATTTCTTATGATAGGTTGCATGAGGTCAACAATTGCAACTGCTGCATTAAGAAAATCGGAAGCCGTCCTTGGAAATGGTCCGTGGTCTAGCTTCCAAAGGAGGTTGAGGTGTGATTCTCTCACCCCTGCTTGCAAGCAAAGCATAACAGAATTCTGGAAACAAAATAGCAGAGTCTCTCCTTGCAAGAAAGATGTTGTGAACACTGTTGGAGAGTCAGGCTTCCGAATTTCTTATCCCTTGCACCTTATGGAGGTCACACAGGTATAAGTTTCCATACAAATTTTTCTTTGCTATTGTTGCATAAATATTTCTAACCAACGGCCACCATTCAGCTGGAGCTATTTCAACAATACAAAAAGGCACATCCTGAACACCCTGTTTGCTTAAAGGCTTTCGAGAAGTTGAAGCCTATTTATGTAAAGAAAGTATCAGAAAGGGAAACCTGTTGTTGCATATACCATATGAAGTTGGAGTATGCCAGGGTAGCCCTGAATGCATTAAGGTCAGCGAAAACTGGATTTCATGGTGATGAGTGCAAGTGCACCTGCGAGGTCTGTGGACCTGGTGAGACGTGTCTGGCCAGCCAATATATGTATGACTCAACCAGCGAGCTTTGGAGGGCTGTGGTTTGCAACAAGAGCGAGGGTGAAGAATGGCATAAACATGACTGCTTGATGCAGACATGTCAGAAGTGTGGCATAAAAACTCTTCCTATATGTCCAAGAGAGAGAGAGAATCATGAGTTCTTGCTTGAATGGAAGACGTTTGAAAAGGTAATACTCTCTTCATTGCATCTTTTAACATCTTTGATATGTCTTTGTCATCCACCGAAAACCGCTTTTGTGCTTTCAACTTGCGCTAATCTTACGCTTTATGCTCTGGACCTTGTTACGATTCCAAAGGAGACGAAGAGGCCGGGTGGAGTTGCAGATCGCTAGTTACCAAGGAGGTGCCGGTGTGGCAGCAGAAAAGAAAAGAGCCAATGCCACCAAGAAGGGAAACAAAAGTAAGAAATCCAAGGTAGCTGGTGGGACCTGACACGAAGGCTGCAAAAGACAAGTTGAGAAGAAGGGAAACAAAAGTAAGAAATCCAAGCAAGCTGGTGGGACACATACTGAAGCTGCAGCACAAGATGAGACCTCAAATGGCAAGGGGAAAAAAAAGAAAGGACCAAAGCCAGTCCTCAGATTGTCTTACAAGAGAACGCCATTGAAGGATTTCATTTCATATCATGTTTCCACATTGAAGATATTCGGTGCCACACAATTCTGGGGCTAGATGGCGAGGCCATGCAATTCGGGGAGTTGCCCGACAATATCCAAGATGACACCATTGTTTACGAATTGATTTTGCAGAGAATTACAAACATAAAAATACAAAGGGAGGTTCAAAGCCAAAGATGGCACAATGACCGATAACAATTCTCGTCCACATCACGTATAGGATGGACATCAATTCTGGGATCAGAAAGCTATTGAAGGAAACCCATTTTTACTTGAGTGATGACAAGCTTCATGACACTCTTTTTGTGCAGCACTGTCTTAGAAAGCACAATTCATGGCTTGTATCAAATGGTGTAGATTTCTCCAGGCATATAGTTTGGTCAGATGGTTGTTCTAGCCAATTCAAATCTGCCCGGCCATTCTATTTCCTACCAAGATATCACCATGAGCTAGGGAAGGAAATAGTATGGAATTTCTTTGGGACAGCCCATGGTAAGGGAGAGCACGATGGGCAAGGGGCAGTCCTTAAAGGGGCATTCACTAGAGAGCGACTCAAGTATGATGGGGTGAGATTTAGGGTGCTCTTTGATGCATGTGAATTCGCAACTTCATTGGAATGAAGGTACCAACAACGGGGGACATCAAAAGGTATTATGCTTTCATCTGGCTGTATTCTCGTTGAGTAGTCTTTGCAGAAACCTGCTTTGTAATGTCTTTGAATAGTGCTTTCATCCGCTTTAAGTCTTTGTCACGTGAACTAACCAGACTTGTGATGAGTAGTCTTTGTATTATCTTTATCTGTGAGATGCAATACACATTGTTTCCTTTTGCAGGTACTTCGGGTAATTGGAAAGGATGATGTTGATAGGATGGACCACCGGATATGCCCGGTGGAAGGGACCAAGCAAATACACAGCATCCGGACATACTTGGCCAAATCAAGCACAAGGGTGGCTCATAGAGGTTTAAGTTGTTTCTGTGGTAACTGTTTGAAAGGAAACTGGTCATCTTGTGTGAACAAGCACAGATTGAAGAATTGGAAATATGTTACACTAAAGCCAGATAAGTCTACTGGTGAAGGTACTGAAGACGAAATCGATGAGGCATTTTTTGAAGGTGATGGAGAATGGCTATCCGGAAACGTAGAGGAAGGTGATAACTTTGCTGTTGTAGCCGAGCAGGGAAATCAGGAGAATGCAGATTTCTATGTGGTCAAATGTGTTAAGCCGAGGCATATCCTTGACAGAATTGTCAAGGATAGGCGGGTCGAACCTTCAATGTGGATGAACATGTGTTGGCTGGTTTGTACTATCTTTGCCCAACCCAGGATGGTAGTTGGGAGCTATTTGAAGACAAAGGCGACTTTCCAATCTGATCATCACGTGCTCGGCTATCAAGTTTGAGATGAATCATTCACGGCACCAACAGATTTTCCCTTGAACAGGCTACTCACCAGATGATCCTTGACAGTCTGCCATATGAAGGTTGAATATGCTTGGCCTAGTTGTTTTATCATTGTAACAAATCTGTAGTTACTTGTGTACTTGTCTCAAATTTTGATCATTGTATTGGAGACAATGCCCCTAAGACAATGTTTGTAGTATTGGTTTGAATTATTGGAGTATCTTAGTATTGGAAACAATGCTTGTAGTATTGGAGAGTAAGCTTGATATATATTACAAAAATTGTACACTCAAGATTAGAACATCACTCAATATCACTCAATCACAGATAAGACAAAGTAATCATACATATATATTACAAAAAAGTCTTGTACAATGGTTACTTCATGAGTCATCGAGTCTTGAGTCATCTTTGGTCGCCAGAAGGGTGCCCAAAGAAATTTTGTACTTCTAATGGAGCATTGAGGATATAGTAGGCGAGACAAGATAGTTGTTGAGGCAAGAATCCAAAGACTACAACCTGTCTCCTCTTCCAACCATGCATCGATGATGTCAACCTGTGAGATCGTTTCCCTCTGCGGCATGGGAAGACAAGTACTCAAAGTTGGACACACAAACTTACGCAAGAAGTTGTCCTCTTCTTGCCCCTTGAAAGGCATAATGGGAAGGGTTGTGTGTGCGCGGGGTTTAGAAACCCTTTGTGTAGGCTGTCATCAACCAAGAAAATCATACCATGATTTTGAGGAAAATCCTCAAGTACAACCTTCAACTCCTTGAAAAAAAACGCTTTTTCGGTCTGTTTGGATGCTTGCATGCATAGCAATGCTCTTGACCATAAACCTTCAAGAATCTGGTGCAAAATCGGGGAACAATGCATCCACCATATCCCTTGTATTCCGGAAGTAGAGAAGCACTCCAAATAACAATATCAAACCTCTGCGGTGCCCACCCACAAACTCATGATACCCCTCAGTGCGCAAATGAGGTACTTATTTGCGCTTTTACAACATGCTTGGTTTGTGGTGGAGGCAAGATTTTCCCGTTCATTCTCCTCTGTTGTGTGCGTGCCCGATTACACCATTTACGCCCCAAGACCATCAACTTCCGTGCGGGTGTCCATCCTTGGGCGTTTGCAACCACTTGTCGATGTGTGCCGCATCGCGTGCTTGTCTCTTTGGCCGCAATGTGTGCCGGACTCTGGCTGGAAGTGCTATCGGGGAGGTCTTTGGGCGATCTTTTTAACTTTCTTTGGACTCTGCTTTATCTTTGCTACCGGATGATGGAGAGTGCTGATAGCCATAGTCGATTCACCCTTATTGGTATCTCCCTCGCCCCAATGTATGGGTGTTTCCGGCTATCGGTAACCCTTGCTTTGCCTTTGTCCCCTGTTTCTTCATTCACGACTGTCTTGTTCTCCCGCATGCAAGGATGAGCTGCAATTAACAACTGAAATTCTGAAACACATTCTGAAATATAACAGGGATAATGTGGCACCTTTTGTATGTTAGAGGTTGTCTTTGGCACTTCTTTATCTGTATTGTCTTCTTCATCGATTCACTAAGTATAACCATTGGCTGCCTTCTTTTTTCTTGCGACAAGTTTTCTGAAATCCTAAGTTGAATAATCCAAACCAAAATTTGCACATTAAAGGTGGAATAAAACAGGATCAAATATATTAATTGTTTGAACAAAAACCTTTTTGGCTGATGGTTTAGGGTTGTCTTGCAAAATCAAGGTTTGCTTGCCCGAAATACATAAGGCAAACTTACATTAGCCATGTTTTTTTCTTTCCAAATGCTACTTCTATGGGGGCGTCCTCATCAAGGTCATTTTCGACTCACCCTCACTTTCTTCTTCCACAACCTTCCCTGGCCCTTGGCCGTGTGTCAACTTTGTTCACACCGCTAAACGACCGTATGCGAATCGATTGCCGACATCTTCGCCATCGTTTTCCTTCCCCGCAGCAACAAGCGGTGTTAGAGGAGGCCTTTGTAGAGGCAAATTTGCGAAATTTGGAACTATACTATAATTGTTGGCACCATCACTACTACTTGAATCTCCCTTGGATTCAAATGCTTTAGTGTCTCGAAAGACTTTTGCCGCCAAGTCTTTGCAGTGTCTTTGAAAGTCTTTGGTAGTTTGTTGTCCAATGTCTACAAAGCACCTTCGATCTTTGTCAATTCAAAATCAGAGCCTGAAAACAGGCATGTACCTTTTTTCCCATGTCTTGGCTGTGGAGTGTGAACCCTTGTGGACTTGTGCTTGGCTGATCCTGGGGTCCTTTTACTTTTTGGTGTGATTTGCTGTTTCCTTTTCCTGCTGCTACCAGGAGTTGTGTCTACATGCTCATCAACATCAATTATCTTCTTCTCGGTTTTGTGAGTTTGTTCCAAAGATGCAACACTTCCTCTTTTCTTCAGTATTAAACCTATTTCCCCGCACTAAGCCGGTAGGAATGGTCTCTCGCACTCGGGCAACATCCTTTTTCCATGAGCAAACCGGTGCGCTAACGTGATAATGATGTCCACATTTCATCCGCAGCGGTGGGGTGTAATCATCCTGGAATGCAAGACCACAGGTGGAGCATCTCTCCTCATCTCCAATTGGCAATCGGAATGGTATTGGAGTGATGCTGACCAGCTGATCATTTCTCTTGGTCATCTCCCTCAGCCTGGTGACATTCTTTAAGTGCTGCTGGGCTTTTGCAAGGAGGGACTCGTTGTTGGCAATCTCGGCCATTAGTGCGACCACCTTTTCTACCACGGGTTTGATCTATTGGCCCACCCCCCATTTCAAGTAGGGACTTCAACATATATTCTGCCATATCTTTCTCCCTCTCCAAAGTATGAATCTCAGCAGAGACACCTACATTAGGATCTGGCAGTGCTTGAAGACGTGCAATATTATCCTTTATGGTCTTCAACTTCCCCTCTGCAGCCGAGAAGAAGCTTCCCTTTGCCTCAGATTGTGCAGCCTGTTCCTTCTTTGACACTAGGTCATTCTGCTGCAATTTTAGGGCTTCCTGCATATCTTGGATCATGCTTTCCAGACGGGAAATATTTTCCCCATAAGCCGAATCTTCTTTGGACACATTGAAGTACTCTGAATGACAACCTCCTTCTAATTTTACAGCAGTTACTTGAGGCTGGCTTTTCGCAATGCTTTTCGTCTTTGTTGTCTGCTTTGTGATTTGCCGGGCTCTGCTTTGTGTTCACAGGGGCCACCGTGCTTTGGGTTCACTCTTGACCTTGCTTTCGAATAGGCTCTCGCTTTTTTTTGCCACTTCTTTGCCCAATTGACCTTGAAATTTTCTGGATCCTGCTTGGCCCTCTTGCAGTTGTTGAATGCAAATAAAAAGGAAACCGTCTTCCTTACTTCTCTGTTCTTCAATCCTTCTGGGTATATCTTGCTCAACAGCTCAATTAGAGCTTCTTAGGTGCTCGGCCTTATTTTGTCGATGGATGTCTTGTTCTAATGACACCATTGGTATCCCAAACCTCATTATATTCTCTGCGGATATCACATCCGTTTCGAAATTGAGAGGGATGCACACCCTCGTTTGATAGACCAGCGTAGGCATGGAAGTCCTCCTCGGTTCGGCAATCAGCCGGTCGGGTCTTAGGGGCACGCCTTCATACGGGCTGAAAGAAATCAAGAAAAACAAATTAACAGAGGGCATTATAAGCCATCAAAATTGGATTTGCATTTTGCTTACCCCTGCGCATGGCATCCATTGGAATTGCTTTGGTGAGCCGTGGATTAACAACCTTCTTCACCATAGTTTTTGGCGTTTGAGTTTTGGAATACTAAGCTTGGAGTGAATCCTGAAATTCTAGAGCTTCTTCTCCGCGGGCTATATGGCCGGAGTAGCAAAAGGTGGGGAGCACGGTTCGAAATTACAAATTCAAAGTTCGCTACCCTTTCGGGTCACAGTCATTAATTACGGTGGGCGGTAAGAAGGTTATGATTGAAACGGGTACGCCCTATGTGAAGTGACGGGCATAGCATAGGTTACACTTCAATTGGTGAAGGGTGGAAAAAGTAGTGTGAAGGGTGCTGGTGCTGGGTGCTGGGGTCGCGTTTTTTTGCTACCCACCAGCATACTTTCACCCTACTTAGAGTTGCATATTCTCACCATCTTCCTTGGGTATAGATACCAGGGCCTACCCCCAAGAGGGTGGTCCACATCTGCTCCAATTGCCCCGAATACTTGCTTAGGTTCCATCTACATTGTGCTCTACCCATCATGGAGCAGCTCTAAGGACATGTGGTCCTCCCGTCCAATGTCCCTTTGAATCCCTTACCTTGTGGCAGATTGCTTTCATGATGCAAATTCCTGAAGCCCACACCTCCTTCCAGCTGGGATGGAAGAGGGATAACATGAAAAGGCAAACTCCTTCCAAGGTGCATGTGCCAAGTATCTAAAACAACCAGGGCTAAACCTGAAAAAGACTCTGCTGCCACACACGTCCGAAGCCCTCAACAACAGCCAACAACCAGTCCAGCTAAAATCTACGATTACTGAAGGGCCTCCTTTGCACGCCCTTAAGTGTCTCCGAAAAATTTCATACTTAGAGGCCTGCCCAAGTACAAGAAGACTAAATCAGTCTCAAATCCAATCAACTGCAAGCCAGCCACCTGCAATAGTAGTACACCTAGATGCCGGCTAAATAAGTCCAATGCACTCCTCTCCCTGTGCCTGGCCTGTAGCAGATTAGAATCATGACGGGCCTGGAGCTTAATGAGGTGTAGCAAAGAACATCAAATAGTAAGTATGCACAAATTCTAGCTCTTGTTTGCCCAAACTGTATCCCAATGCATTAACATATGAACTTAGAAGAAAAAATTTGTCCTTCATGTTTAAAATGGAAGAAACACAACCAACTGCTAGTGCTCAAGTACCTTTCCAAAATGAGGTAACAAAGACCAATATAAAGCCCAGAAGCTACAGGGAGTGCAGCATTCCTGACTGAAGTGAGCGCAGCCATATAAAAAACTGCAATGGTGCAGCATATCCCCTGAACTCCAGAAAGAAAGAAAGATCTAGCATATCTATCCTGAATCTGAGAAGAATGTCTGACCAAGTGTACACATCAAGAAATGGTGTAGAGCATACCAGAAGATTGATACTTCTCACGAGCATGAAACAGAGCTAATGGAGCGAAGACCCTGTTGATGCAAGATAGCCTCGTATTCTGTGGTTTAAGTTGCAGAAGAAAGGCAAGGCGGCTATTCAGTCACAGAAGGAAAGACAGCATTGAAGGGCTCTTTAGGAGATAAGGCGAGCGGGTGAAAGCATGTTAGGGCCTACATAAAAAATTACCAAAAAGGTACTTTTCTGTGTACTTCTGTGCAAGTACATAATTGTATTTTAAAGTACCTAGACTACAAGATTGACTAAAAGAAATTGTGTTATATTCAAGAGTAGTAGTACATACATGTTGTAAGGTACTTTGGGATGTCAAGAAGATGTTAAATACTCAAATATATCATCATCTTTGACTACCCAGAGTATTTTCCAGGTAGTTTCCAAAACATGTAGACCCTAACATGCTCTTACCCGAGCTCAAAAAACCCCTTTACCACAAACCAAATCGCTGGGGCTTAGCATCTTGCTTCAATCTGCAGAAAAACCACTGAATCGCAGAAGCTAGTGGCCAAGGATGCTACCTTCGACCACTCTTCCAGCAAGAAAGGGAGGAGATGTCTGCACGAGAGATGGGCGGCCGCCTGCCGCCGCCCTAGCCACAAAACCCTAGCATCCTCCCAACTATTAGCTGTTCTTTGGGCAATTTTTCCCATTTACTTTAGCCATTTTTCTTGGCAAAAATGCTATAAAATAGCCATTTGGCTAATCTTAGCTGTTATTTTAGTCCATGATCCTGAGGGAGGCAGCTATTCGATGAGCACCTGGATGATACTGGTCAAAAAATTCCTCCGCAATAAACATCTGCTTCCCCTCATGAGCATAAACCTCAAGATTTGGATGGGAATCCTCAATCACAGTGCTTATGAAAGATGGATCTATGGTCACAGCAGGATGACTGGTCTCCCCAGGAGGATTGCCATCGGTCTCCATCCCTATCCTGCAATAACTTGTTACCAATACAAACACATGCTAAAACAAGCCAAAACACGGACAGAAATAAGCTGTACATGCAACAACAAAAACAATAGATTAGCCAACTGCCATCGTATGATCCCCGATGTGGATGGGGATATAATCAGCACCATCGTCAGGGATTTCAATATCAGGGCTGAACGATGGATCATGGATCTCCTGGAAATTGCAGTCCATCTCATCGGAGGAGATTGAGTCATCCCAATATCGGCGGCGGCCTGGCCCATTTCGTTCAACGGGCACATAACCTACAGGGAGACCAAACAGAATTGTTCTCACATCAGACGGCATACAACGTCTGGGATTCAACAAGGCCCTCCAAGCGGCACGGACCCTGTGTTCGTTCACATGAGCAGTATTAGATGGGATTATCCAACTGCTGCTCAGAGTATATTTCCCGCTTCTCAGCATCCTGCACATTGTGAACGTCAAACTAGGAGTTAATCTGCGCCCACCATGGTAGAACACAAAGTGGACAGCCTTGTTCAGAAGGTTTCTATTATCCAACACACAAAGATTCTTCATGTCCCCAGCTCCCCATCTCACGTGCAAATCTTTTCCTTTCTCAATCATACTCTCGGATATATTGTGCAAGTGACAGGAGTAATGTACTTTCCCTATATCCTTCATGCAGTACCCTAACATACCCTCAAAACAATGCAATCTGTTATTCTTGGGGGCCTTGCATACTAAGATAACACCCCCAGGCTTAGAAGGCCAATTAAACTCCCTTTTGATAGCATCATTCAAGGCCTTAGGACTTTTGTAACGGGCTCTAAGGACGGCCTGCACATGGAGGTGATCAGCAGAGGATCCCCTCTCCAAGGCAACTGCACCAGCAATGCACCTCCTGTTGCAGAACGAAGACATGGCATCAAAGAAGCTGCGGGGCAAGTTCTGACCAGACAAGGCCAACGTGACAAAGGCATCTATTGCATCCCAGCGCTGTGCAAGATCAGGAATGGTATGAGAGGGCATGGCAGAATTCTGGGCCGAATTTTGAGTTTGTGCAGACTCTGATTCAATTGGGATACAAGAAGACAGACGTCCACTGGATTTGGCCTTTCTGCAGCCCTTCTCATAGAAGACATGATGAACAAAGGATGAAAACAGACCAAACAAAGGATGAAAACAAAGGATTTGGCCAAGATGCTAACCTTTGGTCTGTGCAGATCGCTCCACCCTGGCCGCCCAACCAAACCTCATATACCTGAGAACACCCGGTCGGGAGGACGTCCCCCCCTCCCCCCCGAAAAATGGCCAAGCTTTGTCTTTGGTGACGCCTCATGCAACTGGATCAACCGGATAGACACCTGATACAACACATAATCTCACCCGAAATAGCATTCTCCTCTGTTGACGACACCTGCAGCCGTCTCCACACCCAATCCCATCTGGATCTCAGGACTCTACTGCCAGCTAGGTTTCCAAAATGCATGCCAGATGCCACCATCACAAAAATACACTTTTGCATATGAATACCTCCCCTCACCTTAGGAAATCATATGTAACAAAAATAACATTCTTGATCGGGACCACATTATGGAGAAATTATTCTGTATAGAGCATCGCTTTTCTTGGATCCCGTATAGAACATTGGTTTTCTTGGATTGCCCCCTGTTAAAGGGCAATTTGTTAAGGACAGGGCTGTCTTTGAAATCTTGTGGTATATTCTGGGCATATCTAAAAATCTGACAACTATAGTTTTTAGTGTTTTTATCGAGCGGAGGAATTTGTTTTGTATATTTCCATGTGATCGTGCGCCTAAGGTTTTTCACTTAGAGGCTAATTTGTTTTTAGACGCATCTAAAAACTTCCTAATAATCAATCCAATTTTTGCACCAGACTAAGGTACTAACAACCAGACAATACAGGATGAACAAGAGTACATTACCTTACATTCTATGAGTTGGATCTTAGGCGTAACCATGTTGCGAGAAAGTGGAGCGAATCCATTATTTTATTTTGTTTTATTTTATTTTTTGAGGGTAAGATTTTTATTTTATATGTAAATGGTATAAAGCCCTTATTCACCCAATTAGTGAAGAGCATAGTAAGATACACAATCCGTTAATGTAGTACTTCATTGGAGCTCTCTCAACCTCTTCCTTGCTCACTGGTACTATGGGCACTGCTGCTTTCCCAAAGGTACTATAACAATGGCCACAACCTCTTCCTTACATCCAAGTACTATGGAAGATAACTCATAAATTTCCTACAATCAGCTACTTATGTAACCACCTTCATGCCCCACTAACTTAGAAAAAAAAAATGGCTCTGAGATAAGTCAATTAAAGCTTGCTCATGTAAACTGCCATGCTAAAAATGCTATGCAAAGGACTCCAATCTGCTACTACATTCAGCTAAAATTTCCATGAAGATCCTCCCTCTGCAAGTTGCAGCTGTTTAGGTGATGATTAATAGAAGAATACTACCTAGACACCACCACAAACACCTGTGTTGGAATTAAAAACCAAGTGTAGTCCATCTGCATCTAACTCCAATTGGCTTGTCCCCTACTAGTGCCACGCATACATACAGTAGAAGCCTCTTGTCTCCTAATGACATGTAGCCCTACACATACCATTGTTTACACGTGTTTACAGTGCCATATGTACAAAAGCTTCTTCTAGCTGGGATAGAAGATCAAGGGCCTAACTGGAATCCATCTAAAGATTGCTACTTGCATCAGAATAAGCGCATGAAAGGTGGACATACTTAGATGACCCACTCAAGACCTAACATAAACACCAACTTCATCACCACAACTACCATATAGATAGCAACTACCATCACACAAAGATTCATTAGTCAAGATAAGCAGAGCTTCGTGTGCACCCAAAGCCCATCGGATCTGTAGTTAACATACCTTTGCAGAGCAGAAATGAAACTGGCTACACAGAACTGCGGGGACAGACCTGATGCTATGCAAAACCTCATATGGATCAAATAGGACGCCCCCAAACTAGTACCACCTGATAGCATGTTAACATGAGTAACCGAGGTCCAAAAGTTACCTGGATAAGTTTCTCACACTCGACACATAAGCCTCTATTACGTCCCTATTGAGGAAGCATCACTTACATCATTGAGGGTTCAACAAGAAGCACACAAATCTGAATGACCTCATGTCAATTTAATCATTTCAAGAGCTTGCTCCAGCCATGCGAGGATGGAGCTCTCTACTCTGAACAAATCTTAAGCCTGTTAATACAAATCTAAGCACATTACCAAGAGCCACAATGAGTGCAGCTTTTGAACCAAAATGGGATCCTTGTAACCATATGGCTAGAATAGAGTCTTAATTGGATATATTTAAAATCAAATACCATACAGATTACAGAGCTAGAACTACAAGACCTTGCAGTGAGTGCATGGCCAGACCACACTGATGTGGTTTCATGTATTCTGCTGTTAAATGTTGCAGACTTCAAATATTCCAATAAACCTTAACTGACACCAAGAGACCGAAAGATCGGTGAAGAAGGCTTACCAAGCTTATTCACGAACAGAATCGATTGAAAAGGAGGTAGGGTCTGCCAAAAACATAGTTCCTTCTCATTCCGAAGGCTTCCAAGGATTTAAAGCCCACTGAAATTACAGGCATGAAACTAGCTACACACACCACGCTAAAGCCCTGTCTGAGTTCGTGAAGCTCTGGGACTGCCACCATCAAAAGGAGGAAACAATCTACAAGAAACAGCTAGTCAATGCGTCCATCTGGTTCCCTTTCTCCCCTTTTTTTATAGATTAAACATCTAGTGATATGTTAGTGACAATTCCATGATGGAGCAAATGGGCCTACTGGGGTTTGATATCAGAAAATGTTGTGTATAAGAATCAAGGTGCTGATGTTCGAACTGTTATTCTAATGTCTCAAGAACGAGGGGTTTTGATCGTTAGAAATTGACTAGCAATAAACAGAAGCAACGTTCTTCTTCTTCTTGACATTGTCGTTTGTGTCACTAATAATGCCAATTTTTAGCCTTAAATGACAACTCAAAGTTCTCTAACAACTGACACAATTGGTGCCACATACTAGTGACACTAATTTAGCAACTATAACATAGCTTATAATGTTACCTACAGTGTCAGTGACAATGTCACCCATAGAGTCACCTATATTACCATAGATTTCATCACCCAGTATGTCACCTATAACATCAACTATAGCGTTAGCATTATACTCAGTGGTAACGTCACCTATAATATCAACTATAGTGTTACCATTATGGTCAGTGGGAGAGTCACATATAACATCATCTCTAGTTTCAGATATAACAGCATGTACATTGTTAGACATAAGGCATTAGTAACAAGATTATTGTCGCAAATAAAATCATATGTATTGGCATCTTCAACCGCAATTTTAGTGTCATCCATAGAGTCATAAATAATACTAATATTGGCAATACTAGTGTCACCTAGTACTAGCAATAGTGATGTCACCTCCAAGCCCTAAGGCATGGATTTTGTCAATACGAATATGTCACTTATTGGTTCACAATAACCACGGTATGCTCAGTCAACAACGTCAATTACTAATCACATGCTCCACATTTGAGACACGACAAATAAAAATACATGATTTCCCTAAGCAAAATTATCTGAGAAGGGAATTGAACCCCCGGCCAATTACATTGCAGCACCATTACAAAAAGAATAGTTTGTTAATTTGCACAGGGTTGGCAATATTCTAGGTGATAGATACATGAGCACAACAATTATTGAGCTTCCCTTTTCATTTTCTCTCCTTTTTCACCAAGAAGACTTCCTATTCCTAAATGTCTATATCAGAAATGTAAGAGACGCATCCAAATTGTTATGAAACATGCATTCTACACTGATTGTGTACAAAACAATGTGTTGTAACACCTCCATCTTGACAGACATCCAATCTTTCTAAAAATAAGAAATGTCGTATCTCAATCATATCTTTAGGCACACATGCATGTGCTTTTTGAAGAGGAACAATGTGGCCCTCATGCAAGATCTTCATAATAGAATAGAATAGAATAGAATATGATTTTATCGTCCACGGAGACAAGAGGAACAATGTAACCCTCATGCAAGATTTTTGATACTGTAAATATACATGCAACTGGAAGAGACCAAATAAACCCCTGAACATAAATACAAGAGGGTGGACACAAATCCGTTTCTAACCTTAGCATCCTCAGGCCGAAAAGGCAAATGGAGCAAGTTAAAAGCTGATCAACGCTAACCAACCCGTAAAGCCAATAAACTGCCAAATGGAATATTATTAGCATTCAGAACCAATATAGATTTTGTTTTGACTTGAGAAGATGGGCTCATCAGAGATGTCGCTACTGCAGAAAAATACCTATAAGATATATCTTGATGAGAGACTCTATGTTCAAGTGAAATGACAAGGCTGGCCCATCCAGAACGTGATCCTACTTTTGAGATTGCATAGCTAACCTTCAGGTGCTGAAACTGAAGGGTATACACATGCTTGGTGTTATCTGACAATAATCGACAGAATGCATAGTCCTAGTCTGAGATGGTATGTGGCCAATAAATCTATAACCTACAAATCGAGCCAAAATTCCTTTATAGACAGGTTCGGTTCAATGCATGTACTCAAATGAATCGCAGTTGTCTGCTTACTAGTGTCAGTAAACATTTATCCTGTAAAAAACAACACAATACTCTTAAATCCGAGTTTATAGACTCTATGTAGAGCTTGCATTTAGCTACATACCTCCTCTGAAGATAAGAATTGATATAATATGTCGAAACCTCTGTCATTGCCTTCCATTCTGTTGTAGCTTCCTTGTTCTACCCATTTGCTTCAATACCTAATCCACTATTATTGGCCGTTTTCTTCAAATCCTTCATCATTTCTTCTGCATCACCACGACTTCAAATGTCAGCCTGGATGCCTTCTAGAATTTCTCCTGGCTGTATACCTATTTGCCTAATTTTAGTGCCGCCGATTTTCTTCAAACGCGACGATTACCGATACATTTTAGGGAAAATTCCAATTATACCCCTCAAGTTTGCAAAAATTCCAAGAATACCCTCCAAATGAAGAGCATGTTTGGAAAAAAAGTAATAGAGTTTTTATTGCTCCTGAAATGTAAAAGTTGTCTTCACAAACATTATAGATTATGATAAGATCTTCCGAACAACATCAAATTCATCAAAATTGGAGTTGAAATTCACAAGTTATGCTCATTTATGTTGTTTTTTATAGCACTTACTTGAAACACTATAACTTGAAGATTCCAGCTCCATTTTAGACGATTCTACTGCTATCAGATAGCCCCCACTCATATAATTTCATGAAGGACACATTTTAGTTGATTGATCACAAGAAAGTTATTGCCATCTGAGCTAAATACCCTATTTCTAGGGGTATTTTTGGAATATTTGTAAACTTGAGGGGTATATTTGAAATTCCCTACGTTTTTCTACTTGTTAACCCAATCCGACATTCCTACACCCTAAGTTTATTGATTTGTGCCCCTTGTGAAGCTTTTTTTCCCTTTTGGGTTAGAGCTAGTGCAAATGATGCTTAGGTAGCTAGACATGGCTTAAAAACATAATGGCTACAAAATATTATATTCTATATAGGGTATGGTCGTCCCTATTGCGACTTGCCGGCGGGATCAAGGGTCCCGCCAGCACGTTGCAAGGAAGGAAGGAAGGAAGGAAGGTACTTTTATCGTCCACGGAGACCAATCGATCTATGGGACCCAATACAAAAACGCAGCAAGCGGATTACTGCCCGGATTAAAAAACCCCCGCCCCGAAGGGTTTTCGAGGGAAAAACCGTGGCAGCAATCAGCCTGCCGACAAACTAACATACAAAATGCAGAAACACCCAAATATATACAATCATGCACCGCGACTCGCGCGATTACCTAATCAGTGAAGCACCCAGCGGGGGCAAAGGTGACCTCGCGAGTCCAATTACCTCCCGAATGTGCGACCCGGCACGCATCTTGACGGTGTTTCATCGGCAAATGTAAGGGCAAGTCCGCCGCATTACTAAGGGAGCCGTGTCGCCCCGACCGATCAACTGGGCAACTCTGGAAAGTGTGAGGCTCATCCTCAATGGCACCCGTTTGACAAAGACTTGTGAGCACATCTGGCGGGGCTCTCCAATCCACCGCCCGCCTCGATCGCGAAGATGGTGGGCACCTGTCGCGAATGGAGGCAATGAGTCGCACTTTTTGGGGGTTTGCAGGAGCGGGAACGGCTGTGGGCCCCTGCTAACACGGGGTTGATGTGCTCCTTTGTAATGGGCGTTTTTGACCTGCTCTCTGGCGCCCGAGGGGTCCCGAGCTTGCCAAAGGAAACAAGCGTCTAGGTACTCCGCGAGCCGTCCGCGATCGGGTCACTGTGTCCACTGCGACGATCGCATGCTCCTCCGCGTTCCATCTGGCGAACCAGCGATCTCTCTTACCCCTCCAACGGGCCCTAAGCGCTCGCGGACTCATTGCCACAAGCGATGTAAGCCCAGTGCGGGAGCCGAGCATCACCCATAGTAACCACTTTACGAAAATAGACGATGTGTCTATCAAGGGCTGCCAGTGAGGCGGCAAGAATCCAGTTTCTACGCAGCCCGAATCGATAGGGAACTGAAGGTTTCACCCCAAGTGCCCGTGCCAAAATGCCTTCTCGCACCTGCTCCAAGTCATTCCATGTCGCCAAAGAAACGGCCGGCCCCAAACCTCGACCCGTCTGAAGGGTGCCGGCTCGACCCGTGCCTAGCAGATGTGACCGATGGCCCCAATCATAGAGCTCGCACGGGTGACTTGTTGTTACGCATGGCATAAAGCGCTTTCCGGCTGTTGTCACCCAGCGGATAGGCGCCTCCCGGCAGAGGCGGGAGGGGAACTCCACCCCTAGATACTTGTAGGTGGGCGTGGCGTCCACAGCCGCCCCCGATATGTAAGTGCGGGGAGGCATGGGGTGATGTGAAGAGGATATGAGAACCACCGGTCTTGGCGGTTCACGCGCATGTCGAAGCACGACAAAATGTGTCTAGGGCATCCGGTGAGACCGCATAGCTTCGGGTGTGGGCCAGGCCAACATCGTCGCATAGATGAGTGGCGGATGACCCGGGTGCAAAAGCCGTATGCCATCCCCATGCTCGATAAGCCCGGGCTCCTAACTGATCAATGTAGAGGCCAAAAAGTGTTGGCGAGAGGGGCAACCTGGGGACCGATACTACTGGTGAATGCTTGGCGTCCGGTACGCATCACGCCAAAACAACTCTCATACAACTTGTATATGGCATTACGCAGACGGCGGGGAGCCCCCAGTTGGACGCAGATCTAGCCCACGGCTTTTCGAGGGCAGTATCAAAAGCCTTCGCGAAGTCCACAAAGCGACAATACAAGTCCCGCCGATGATTCCTACCGTCTTCAATCGATGCCCCAGTAAAGATATGGTCAATCGTTGAGTGGCGGGGTCTAAAGCACCCGCTGTGTGAGGGCTCGCGCACATCTGCGCCTCTGCCCGGTGGTCAAGCTACCGCTTTCGAGAATGCCGATAACGGTTTGGCAAATCTTGAAGCTAACCAAAGAGCCCTCCATCTTGTGCAACTTACGGGTTCAATGCACCTGTGCAGGCCCCGACACCGCGCATGACATCATTTCCTATCGTGACACATCATTCCCTGCGTCAATCGTGTTGGCGCATTCGGCGAGACCTTTCGAACCCATTTCATGCTCCTTTCCCCTCCTCCCCCCGAACAAAAAATAAAAAAAGGGGGCTGCAATTGGAGGTCGAAATGGAATATCTACATAGCCACGTCGTAGGGTATCTTGCCATGATTCAGGAACACTCGAACTTACCAAAATCCTTGGTGGATTTGTAGGTAATTTGCATTGGCGCACCTTAAGTGCGCGAAAGGGGGCAACCATACCCTATATACATTTGCTCTAGGATGTTAGCATTTGCATGCAACTAGTTGCCCTTATTATCATTTAATGGTGAGGATGTGCGATATGTTAAAGATGTCAAGCCCTAAAATATAATCATCCTAAAAAAGTGTACTTTGCCTATCTAGATGCAGTAATATTCTACAAAGTAGCAACACTACAAGAGAAAGGTGCTCATATCGTCAGGTGTTACGTCAAAATTATTGATACAAATGGGATCTTTTAAATTCCATATATTGTCACATTTTTGTCACTATGCTGACATATTCATTTGCCAGAAAGTTGTCACCAGAGCGTCAACAATTATTATGACAAGATTGTGGCATGTTTAGCTGTCACAATCTTAGATGCAAAGGAAATTTCTAACACAATTAAAGCAACATTGCAACGGCAAAGAGTCAAGATGGCATTGATATTATTACAGGCATTGTAACAAGCTTATTGCCAATATATTATCAAGTCTATTGGCATCATAGGAACAAAATTGTAGTAAGTACTTGTGAGAAATAGCAAAAGACATTTCAACAAAATTGTGACAAGCTAATAACAACCATGATTTAGTTTATTTATTCAAATTACAACAAATTCTAAGGCTCAAATTGTTCAACTTTGCATCAGGCATTGTGTCAAGTCTTATCAAAGTATGCAACGAATTTTAAGGTTCAAGTACTTTGCATCAAATAGTGAGTCAAGCCTTGTGTCAAAATAGGCATCTATCTAGTAACAAAATAAACAACAAAGTTTATGACAAAAAAACCAATTACCCACAAATACAACAAAGATAGTCTTTCAAAATTGCATACATTTGTAGTGAATAAATTTCTTTTTCCTAAGTTGCAAGAAAGTAAGGCGCTTTATTTATTTCGTAAAAAACAGTTAAGATCAATTCTATTGCGTCCACCAGTAGCGCCTTGCCACGTGGCACGTTTCTAATCCTGGAATGTTAATAGATTTTAGTTTTATGCATTTACCTGACATTCATACTTTTTACCCGACATTCTGACTTTTTACCCGACATTCTTGGCGACGAAATTGATCCTAACTGTCTTCCACGTTACAGGAATGTCAATTTACTTGACATTCCTGAGATGTCAACAGGGCTCTGCGCTCCGCGCGTCGCCCTGTTTCCATCTCAGGAATGTCAAGTAAATTGACAATCCTGTATACATAATGATAAAGTTTTAACAAATGCTCATGGCAGTTTTAAAAAATGCTCATGGCAGAAATGACATGCTGAAGGAAATAAGTTCTAAAACGAAGGCAATATTTTAATCATCTCCATCTCCATGGTCGTTTTCGTGTTGTGGACTGCCACAGGTTCCTTCACCAACATCATTCTTCTCTCGGTTGCATTCTCCATTGTTCTCCTGTTAGCCACATTCATAGTACATAATATCAGATTTCTCAAATCTAGAGACAAAGAAAATGTATGTACTGCATGTCTGGCCTGTCTATAATCTCTCTCAAAATACACATTCATAAAAACATAATATCATATTTCAATCTAGAGACAAGGAATTACTGCATGTCTGTCCTGTTACAATATCCCTATACTTCCATTACAAATAGAAAAAAATCCAAGTTCTTTGATAAGCAAATAACTAGTCACGAATGAACTTGTCTCACCTCTTCCTTGTCAGATTCACTATCAACATAGCACACCTTCGACTGCACAATGCCATAACACTGTGAATATTCCCAAATATAATACCAATGGCTATTAATTTAAATAGTTCTATGCAAAGCTAGATGATGTCCACTAAAGAATAGAATAGAATAGAATAGGCTTTTTAACGTCCACGGAGACCAATAGGTCATGGGACCCATACAATGGGCTAGTACAATCATTACTACTAGGATTAAAAAACCCCTGCCTCGAAAGGTTTTCAAGGGAAAAACCTTTGCAGTAATGATGATACTAGACAAACAGAGATAATGACTACTGAGGGCTCAGTAATTGCAGATGTTTATCTAGAACTTCAAGTATGTATAATGCCAAGTCATGCACAGATGGTGCTCTGAGAAGTTGTGGAAGCGTGGAATGGAATACTAAGGTCAAAAAATGATTTCGGACTATCTCAAAAGCAGGGCAACTCAGAAGAGTATGGCTTTCATCTTCAATAACCTGTAACTGGCAACTGGCACATAGTCTCGCTTCTCGCGGCAATTGCGGCCGCTCCCATCTACCTATCTCAATCCGTAGCCTGTGGGACCCCGTGCGAATTGATGCAATAGCTACAAGCTTGTTCCTGGACAATGAAGCAAGCAAATAAGCTTGGGGCCCTGGTGCCAAGGTGGTGATAAAAACCTTCGCTGCTCTGCTATTTCCACCATCAACGTTCTACGCCAATGTATACGGATACCTACATTAAACCTTATAAAATCATATGGTAGACTTGTCGCTTTTCACAATCTCAAAATCTTATGGATAAAATAGTTCTTGTGATACACCAAAAGGGGATGCTTTGGTATGTATATATGGCACAATAACAAGTAATGAGGGACAAAAGGAGAAGGATTCGCGGAACAATAACAGAACCCTAACCAACTTCAACTGTAAATCCAAGGGAACATCATTGTAACCATTCGCAGCAAAAATCAGGTGATGGCCGAAATGGTTATTGTAGTACACTCCTCAATAAATGCATATAGGTTTTGAAATCCTTCTCAAAATGCTAAACGTAAATACTCTGCTGTAAAAATAAGATGCAGATATTGCAACGAATAATATTTTCGTCTAACAATTAGTTGATAAAAAGATCAAACGCATTTTACCTCTGCTTAAAAAAACATGCAGTCGATTCTCCCAATATGCTGCAAATCAAAAATGAATAAAATCAAAACCTTCTTACTGCAAACTATATGGGAATCGTAGCTAAATACGACATAATTATTTATACAATATGTATAAAAAATCTGACTTTAGATTGTGGCATGACTCATTTCATCAACAATTTGGGCAAACCTGTAGTCCACCGCTGGAAGGAAAAGGCAGACAGTGGAAAGAAAGGCAGGAAGTAGGTTTCTCCCATGAGTATGCAACACCAATACAATTTGAAAACTACTTAAAATAGTAATCCAGAGTTTGGGCATAGAAGAGACCAGATTTGGTGAAAATATATTTTCTGAGTAAGATTTTCACTATGGCAGAGGAGAAGCAACCCATGAGAAATAAGCTCCATTGGTTCATTAAAAGGATTCCTTTTTGTTATGAGAGCTTCCTGCATCATTAATGCATGACTCATTTCATCAACAATTTGGGCAAACCTGTAGTCCACCGCTGGAAGGAAAAGGCGGGCAGTGGAAAGAAAGGCAGGAAGTAGGTTTCTCCCATGAGTATGCAACACCAATACAATTTGAAAACTATTTAAAATAGTAATCCAGAGTTTGGGCATAGAAGAGACCAGATTCAGTGAGCAATCCTTAACCCTTACCTCGGCACTACAAAAATCTCCATATTCCATAATATCTCTCACAATCACAAAGCTCACATTATCTGGAATACCAAAAAAATCAAGTCAAGATATCTACACTTCTTCAAATCGTAGTTAAACCCTTACCTTGCACAGTTGGTTTGAACTGTGAAACCGTCTACAAAATGTAGAATCAGAGTCCGACTTCATTTTTCGAATGTGTCAAATCATCTGCAATTTGCTACCTTTGCTCCACACTGTATTACACAGCTCGCTCCCTATGCTCCCTATGAGAAAAAAGAATTTCATGAATCTCTAACCATGTCCTATGTTGATCAAACTGCAAATCAAATGGAAATATTGAGAGGAATAGCAGAAATAGAAGATAAGGAACAAAAGTAGAAGGTAAAAATGACTTATTCCTTTTAATAATCCATATAATCATATATAAAACAAAACTGTAGCCTTAAGTTCTGTACTTCCCAGAGACGTTATCCACAGATATGAAAATGTCGTTCATGCTTCTTGGTTCTTGAATTCATCTTTATATCTTTACATATCAAACTTGGGGTTGCTCGCCATGTCAGTATAGTTCTTTGGCCATAGCTGGAGAAGAAGGGGATTCATTGAGAAAAGCAGATCGACATTAAGCAGGGGATATGTTTCACTAAATATAGCAAATGGATCTAATTCTTACTCTGTTAGCTCCAGATATTTGAATCTTGAGTGTGTTGTTGAAACAGCTGGATCGCCATAATCAATGGAAGCTCCTTGCAAATATCAAAGTCAAAAGTTAATGCAAAGCCATGGCTTCTCCAAACATTTGCAGAAATAACAGTTCGACCCTTGCGCAGATTTTCTGCTTGGTCAAGCTTGGCAGTCATAGCCTGCTCATCCTTCCTTATGTACTTTCTGCACCAAGAACAGAGAGCTATTAATCTTTTTCAAAGCCATCAGCTAAATGTATCAAATCTAAAGGAGAGTGACGAAAAACCTTGGAAACCACCAGAAGACATCAATGGCCAAAAAGAAACTTAACTCTATAGGGACGATATGTAGATAGACATGTTGAGCTATAGGAACAAAGAAAACAGCTTGGTTTTGGTGCATTTGCATAGATCCGGCATCATCAAGAACAGACGTCCTCCATGCTGGCTGTAAGAAACATTCCCCTTTGAGTCTTCTTAAAATCGTAGCAGTTTGGTATTAATCCTACCGAACAAATGACCACCGCCAGTTCTGTCGCTCCATTCCCTTGCCCTGCCACCATCGTCTACAGACCTACAGATCATGAGGACATGGCCATTCCTTTAATAAAACCAAAATGATACAAAGATGGAGCTTGGGATTCTAAGCCAAAAATGGTGATTATTAGACTGAGCCATGGGCGACAATCTACCAAAACATGAGAGCAAACGTGAAGAGCTCAGATCGTCCATGCTGTCGGTCGCCATAGCCATGGAAAGATGCAACAAAGAAAATTCAAAATAATGTGGGAAAAACCATACGACCAAAATACTCCCGCAAGGAAGGAAGGAAGGAAGGAAGTTACTTTTATCGTCCACGGAGACCAATCGGTCTATGGGACCAGGGGGAGAGGGAACGCCGCATGCGGCGTAACATGCGGCGTTCCCCGGCACAAAAACCAATGCCCTCACTTTTTAATAGATAACATATTATAGACTATACTGGAGAATATACCCTAGATTGCATTGCAAATAGTTATTCATCCACTCCGCTAATATATGGAATTATGTTAGGAACAAAGCCATGCTTTTCCATGCTCAAAAATATGGATCTCCACGGACATAAGCTCATATAATCCAAAACTAAATGTAGCATTATTCTGTAGACACCCTGTTGTGCCATTCAAATGATTTTTCATTTGAATGAAAAATTTGTAAAGGAATAAAAAACAATGATTCGTAATACCTATAATCTAAACCTGAAGGCTAAGAAAAAGCACTTGCATGTGGGGAATTCATACATCAAAAAAATGTTAGCATAGCTAGATCATGTACCCATGGTGAGCACGACCTACAATATTTAAGTTCCTTAACACCACATTCAGTCTGATGATCTCAAAATTATTTAAAGTCCACTCATACTCACCATGTTGTGTATATCCTCCAATCTAGGCAAGTTAAACTCCCTTTCGTCCTCATCTTGACCAAATGGAGAAAGGCATGTCAGCATGAAAGACATGTCAACCTGAGATCATATATTGACAAATGCTTATTTTGACGAAGCATAAATAAGCAGATAAAATGTAACTACCTTAAATACATTACACGACGATATACATTCTAGGATGGGGCTCGCATGAAACCAACAAACCAACAAACCGCCCGATAGATAGGCTTCTCATTCATCTCAGCAGATTTTCTACAATGGTGGACAGTGGGTAGCCGCACACATGCGAACTACCCACGAAAAATAAAGAGAAAATCCAATTATATCATTTGGACCCCAAAAAATACAATGCTAATAGATGAGTGGCTGATGTACCTGCCGAAAGCTTATCACCGGGATTAAAAAATCCCGCCCTTTCGGGTTTTCGAGGAAAAATCCTAGTGATAAGCCTTCGGCAAGGGGCTTGGACAAACGTAAGACATAGAAATCGCTCCTAAAAACCCTTGCATGGAGAAGTCGAAACAGATGCCGCTCGCCCCTGTACCTGCACATCCCCAACACAACAAACGAGACAACACAAACATACCAGAGGATAGCATCACCCAAGGGGTGGAAAAAAGCATCACCCAGCGGGTGGAAGAAAAACATGATAACAGAAATTTGTGCACAATACAATAAACAAAGAAGGGGAGAAGGGTGGGTTCAAAGAAAATAAGGTACTGCTGAGAGAAGAGGAAGCGCCGATGAGACGTTGATGCCGAACCACGCCTAAAATAGCAAAACCCCAACCAGGAAGGGCATGCGCCGCATGCATGCATGCAAGACATGCATGCTCGCCCCATCCTAGAATGTCGATCCGATGTCTCGGATCGACGGGATTAAAAAGAATGGCAAATAGTTCATTAGCTTTATTTTTCTTTTAAATCTCCAAGAAATGAGACGGCCATGTTCACGATGTGGCATGTCCACCATATAACTTGCAAATGCAAGATCCATTTCTCAAGCAAGAGTATCCATTGGAAAGCTTAAGGGAAACCCTAAAAATAAGTCTAGGTACACATCTTTCAAATTTCTATTGTATATATGTCAAATATGGCAAAATACATTTGCTGTTCTAGTTCTACAGCAGAGTACAAACATGGAAGTAACTCCAAAAAGAAAGCTCTATTGTCCAATTAACTACTCTAAACACATAACACATGATATACATGGATATAAATTAAAATGAATTGGCAAATGATTCGTTACCTCCTTCTTAAATTCAAGAACTGAGACGACCATGTTCACCATGTGGCATGCCCACCAGCTAGCAGATAATTGGGCATAACTTCCAAATGCAAGAACCATTTCTCAAGCAAAAGTATCCATTGGAAAGCTCAAGGGAAGCTCTAAAACTAAGTCTAGGTGCACATCTTTCAAATTTCTATTGTATATATATCAAATATGGCAACAGAGTACAAACCTGCATGGACCATTTATAAAGGAGTGACATGTTCAGAGAAATCAAATTGACTAAAGCTCACTTCCAATTCCTGATGAAAAAAGAACCTTAAAGAGATCTTGCATGAACCCATATGACACTTAAACAAACAGATAATGGCAGTTCAGACATCTGGCAGAAATGAAGCATAAATCACCTCAGTACTATCTGAGGTAATCGAACTTGTTATAACCGAAGAAATAGAGATGCTTATTTGGAATGGTCGAGTCTGCCTCATTTGGTTCATAATGCACAAGGTAGAAAAGAAATGCATGAAGAACCATGGATCCAATTTGCTGTAAAGTGCCTTGAAGAATTAGATTCGCTTCTCCAACTAAGTAAACAACAGTTAAGAAGCACAAACAAATTTCCAGAATAAAATGATGATGTTGATGCAAACAGGCTGGTTCCACTGGTTCCACGATCTGGTGCCTCCAAGAATTGGTATTGGATTGCAATGGCTTTTGCAGCAGGTAGTCTAAGCATGGTTCTGGCAACGCAATTGGATCTCAAACAATAGAATCTCTCATAGTAGTTTATTCCATAATGAACACGGTATCCAAATGAAAAGTTCAAACTGCAAGGAGATCAACATGTGATAGCAAATGAGCCGGAAATACCACTTCCAGAAGTTGATTCAATGATTAGATCGTAGTGTATGACCCAGAGATGGTTGCCCTATAAACAGAGGTCAATAGATGTCGAAAATGGGAGGCACATCCCTAAAAATGAGCACGGGACACCAAAAGGGAAGAGATCTGATATGGCCGCTTGCCACCTGGAAGAAACGGGTTGCCTGCAAGAAGAAACAGGTTGCCTGCTGAGAGTAGTCTACTACTAAAGATCCATCCGATAAGTGGTCTGCACAGGAAGGACGAAATATTTTTTGTTCAAAAAACGAAATCCAGTGTAGCTGCAAGTACAAAAGCGAAGACAAATAACTGCTTACCCTAGATGGAAAACAACCACAACCTGTTAGAGATGTCCTGATGCTTAGAATCGGCCTAAAAGCCTGCAAGAAAATCGATAAGGCAAACAAGGACATCATAAGAAAGGCTTCGTTCACCGCAAGCCAACTCCAAATTGCAAATCATGCTGCAAAAGCAAGGCAGTTTTCAATTAAGGCCATAGTCGTCTCCTGAAACGGTGAAGAGTTGCAAACAAAGATATTGATTGAGAGTAATAGTACAAAATGACAAGAAAAGTTCTTGCTTTGCTTCACATATCTGGTGCCATCTCCTTCACAAAGTCCGATGGAGGGAAAGAAGAAGTTATTCCTTGACCCTTTCCATCTCCGTAGCTATTTTTTGCCGATTTTCTAATTTCTCTGGCCTTAGATTTGCGAAAGTAGAGATCTGACGGTGCAAAATAAGGCACATCAGATTTTGATGACATGGAAATTACACGTGGATAGGCTAGAATTTGAGAAAAGGCTGTAGGCCTGGTAGGGCTGGTGTGCTAAAAAAACATTAAAAACAAAAAAAACTAGCAGAATTGCAGGGTTGAAAAGAAGGCTAGGCAGATGGATTTGCGTTGGTATTTTAACCATAGTGATTTGAATTTCCGCGGCATGCTAAGATCTTTCCTGTGATCTTGATTCCTAGACATACGAATCGTCTGCTTTTAAATATGCTCTAGCACCAAGCTTTTAAAAACCTTGCCCTTCTGCAATATGTTGTCTTGGTGCTTGCAATGTCGAGGATAAAAAGACCATCTTTAATCTGTTTCATGATTTAATTGAAAGTTAGAACAAGAAAGCAACTATTTGCAACCAGTAGATCCAAATCATCTTTTGTCTGGTAGCTAGATGTTGGCATGTAATATCCTAAGCTAGATCTTGTAATATTCTACGTGTCCAAATGCATGCATTGACATTATGATCCACCAAAAAAGATGAAGAAGAGGTGCATTTATCTGTAATTATTATATGGTCCTTCAGAAGCTTTAAGATCTTCCAATAAAGATTTCTCCGAACAAATGAACACTCTATACCTCTTTTATAAATTGAGCTTTCAACTCAGGTCTTTTGATGGCCCAACTTGAATAAATACCTTTTTAGTGTTCCTATTATCAGAATGATTCATAGAAAGTATGCTCTGTATAAAGATCCAAGCATGTGAGCTGATTTTGTTGGCAAATATAGAAACCAATATATACCCCAAAGAAGTCTCTTGTCATAATATGATATGGGTCATTGTATACTGGTTGGTTGAAATTTTGAACTAGTGCTATCCAGTTTACAGAAGTGCACCTTCAAAGGCTGATGAGGGGGATACCACCCAATGGAAATTAGCGGCAGGAACAAGTCTAGTCATTAACTGGTGAAATCTGTAATATCATTCTTTTCCATAAGGTCCAATCATCGCTCATTTCTCTTTATTATTCATTCTCAGCCATTTATATGGGGAATATTCCATATCGTATTCCAAATGGAGACACCTTGATGGGGTCAAACTGGCATTTCCATGTCAAAATATGATTTCGTTCCAATGGTTCACAAGTCAGCTATGCAGTCAAACTGAGGGATTTGAACTCTTTTGCCATTGGCAGACCCACAAAGCATGTCATAACCGAAATAAACATAGAACAAAGCAACAAAAAGAACATAACATTAAGAAAATAAAGTAGTATTCTACTACCAGCAGCCATTGCAAACAAAACACCAGAAAACCCTTGAAGAAACTGTCAGCTTCGAAACATAAAAAAAAAGGCGCAACAACAAAGTTGTACAGCGGCTGGATATTGGCTAAAACCTACATATTGCCTGCAAGTCCAAAAACTAAACCATTTTTGCTGCAAATCTACAACCTGCCAACAAAATATGAACGCATGCACCACAGACAGGAAAAAACACCCTGCCCCACAGAAAGAGCTGCATATCGCCTCCAAAACCTGCCAAAGAGAACCCTGCTCTACCCAAAACATTATCCAGAATCCCATCTCCGTAATCCTGCTCTTCTGCAAAACATCTCTCCGTCCCACTCCCACAAAAAATCCCTGTGGCTTACTGCATCTCCGGAATCCCCGCCTCCTGCAAAAACTCCTTGCATCTAATAGTAGACCACCTCCGCCATGTGCACGTCGCCCTGCGCCCCTGTTCCTTGCTCCACACTTGACCTAAACCAGAATACTTAAAATAGAATACACCACGTCACCAATATGAAAGCCTCTAAATAGCAACATGCCATGTCATCTTTTTTTAGCATCTCCATGTGACGGTTTCTACGAGCTAAAATAGCAACTTCAATAAAGGCATCTTTTTGGGTCAAACCAGCCCATCCACCATCAGCATCATACTATACCGCCATAACCATTCACAATCTTGATATCTACTTATACGAAAATGTCTACTTATACACCGCCATAACCATTCACAATCTTGATGTCTACTTATGCACCGCCATAACCATTCACAATCTTATGTAACACCATATGCTTTTCAAATTTTGGGAGCTTTATTCAAGGTTATCACTATGGGAGGTTGCAAATAAGAAAGCATTTTATTGCAAAGGGTGAAAGCATTTTATTGCAAAGGGTGAAACATTCAAGACCCAAGTCAAGGTCTTGGAATGCGCACGGTGTACAAAAGTTGGAGTGTGTCGAGGATTATGCATATGTCTTTTTTATCAAATGGTTTGTAGGGCAAATATTTCTGAGTTTTCAGCTAAAGTAGCTTGTTAACACAAAATTCAATTTGTCTTCACAACTCCCTTTTCTTTTCTATTCTTTATTGCTACAGCTGCATTTGCTCTAATAGCATCAACCTTCAATTTCTTTTGTTCGGCCTTCAAGATCCTTGCTTGTGCTGCCAAGGCTTTCTTCTTTTCCTTTTTAATTTGTTGCCTATGTTCTTCAATTTCTAGCTGCCTAGCCTCTTTTTCATATGCTCGTAGTTGTTGTTTCCTTGCGATCTCAAGCTTCTTTGCTTCAAGCTTTCTTTTATTCTCATCTACCTTCTGCTCCTTTGCAAGCTTAGCATCCTCTTTCCTCCATTTCTTTTCCTTTTCTTCAGCCTCCCATCGTGTTATATAAGCTTCTACCGTCATGACTTGGTTTGCTGCAATAACTAATTCGTCAATCTCTTGCTTGCATTGTCGTGTTATTTTAACTTTTGGTATGAGTAGCTTCTACTCAAATGCAGTGAGTTTTTATGCATCTAAATGGTTAGAGTTCCCATCAATAATAGCTTCCTCAACATTTGCATTTCTGAACTGTTGTTTATCTTCTAAAATCGTACTTTCCAATGTGCCTTCAGTCTGAATTTCAGCTATGTTTTCATTTTAGATTCATCCCAATTAACATCTCTATGTATTCCTCCTTCCTCGTATCCATCAGCTTCATCCTTCCTTAAGTCTTTTGCAACACAACACAAAGTTTCCTGCAAATCTGTTTCATCAATGCCTTCATAAAGAGAACTAGGTGCATACTCATCATCTAATGAGTGAATGTTTAAAGGCCGTAGGCCAGTTCTATTCCAACCAGCTATGATATTTTGCTGCACGAGACTATCATCCAAGGAAACTTTGGCTATACCAGCTAACAAATGTTTTGGAACCTTACCTTATATATCTAGTGTCATGAAATCTGCATGGGGCAAAGCAAGAGATGTCAAGAGGTTGCGTCACATTAGAGGTATGTGGAGGCAAGCATATGATGTCAATTTCCAAATCAAAAGCCTTTCTTAATGCTACTGTAGATTTATGGCTGCCATGACCATCCAAAATAAGCAATGCTCTGTTATCTTTGTCAATTCCTCCAGGAATATTGCGTGCAAAGTGGTCCAGCCACATTAAAAATCCTTCATTTGTCATCGAAGCACTTTCTTGTGCTGAAATACATGCATCATGCTCACATAACATGGGCCATTATTTTTGAGTTCCCTTTCCTCTAAACTTATAATGATTTGGAAGCCTAGTACTTATAGCTGATATGAATACCATAATTATCATCCATTCTCTATCCCCAAGAATAGTGGTGTACATTTTTCTTTGACCTCTTGGGGATAGAATTCTCATTCCTTGCTGCCTTGTTCCTGCACATATTCCTGTTTCATCAGCATTATAGATCCTATGAGGTGGATACCTCAAAGTTGAATAGGATTTCTCTAAATTGGTGAAGAATGGAACTATAACTGTAGGTCTTACCGCAACTGCCCTTGCTTTTTCCAAGCTTTCTGGAGTTCTTAATACCAAATCAGGATTTCTCCTCTTGAACAATTGGAATCACTTACTTCTTGGTCTATCAGCAAGCTCAGAAACTTAAAAAACAACATCTCTTGAGTTACTCCAATGCCTAAAGCACTACGCTTAGAACACCAAGCAACAATTTGCAACTCTTCTTCTTTTGTAAACACAGTAGGAGGGCCACGCGATTTTGTCAAGGTAAGTCCATTTAGCCATCTTCTAAGAGATGAGTAAGGAATCTGAATTTTCTTGCTGCTTCCCTTAATGGTATACCAATATTTTCAATATCCTCTAAGGCCCTAAGCATATGATCTTCCGTCCATGTTCCACTCAAGTTGATGCTTGTCTTGATTACTTTTTTTTCATGCTGTTGTCCACTTTTCAGCCATTTTAAAAGCAAATAATGAAGAACGTGATGCTTATCCACTGCTTCTTGAATTGATAGACTATTCTTTTCAATATCTAGAACAACTGCATACATATTTTTTGCGACTGTTCTTTTCAATATCGGCCAAAAAACCTCAAGTCTCTAACTTAAAGAGCAACTATATAATAGATTAGTAGCAATGTAGGCATGTATTTGTACATAGGTTGAGTCATATACCTTTCACATTTGATCAAAACATCCTGTTTTCGATCATTCATGGGGACTGCGCGAAGTTGGTTGGAACTGTAAAGCCATAGGATTTTAATTGGTCATAGCAGACCTCCATATGGCTCTAAACTAAAGGACAAGCTGAGCGACGACCAGCCCTTCAAGAACTCTGAATTCAATGCATTCGTCGACGACCTTAAATAGATCACAATAGCCAAGCATTGGTGTCTTGTTGTGTTTCACTTGAGCATGCAAGCAGGACTTGTGGAATCAACCTTCAAGAACCACTTCGGATCCCCTATGCAAGCAGGTTAAGAAAACATGGCCTAGTAAGGTTCTTATTCTGGAATACAGTTGCTTCCTACTTTCGTTCATGTTTCAACTTTTTGTCGAAGTTGCTTGCATGTTTTCTTCTTGTTATTATTTTCTATTCCGGAATACGGTACATTTAGTTCTAGTCACCTCATTGGACTAGTGTTCAATTTTTGTTGTTAACTGTACTTCTTTTATATCTGTAGGTACAAAATGAATATTAATTACCATGATGAAGAACCCAAGCTTCTGAGCAAGGTGGAATATCTCCATGTTGCTTACTAGAGTTTCGATGGCAGACCATGAAACATTTTAACACAGCAGCCTGCCAAAAAATTTCAAATGTCTTAGAGTTTCCAACGGTGTTGTAGAAGCTCTTAATCATTATCAGAAGCCACAAAAGCTGATCAAACATCTTTTTGACATGTTTTCACGTCCAGGAGATTGGGTGTTTGATGCTTTTTTTGGTTCTGGTACAACAATCGCTTATGCACTTAAGAGGGGCTGCAATTGTGTAGCCATTGACATAGACAATGAGGCTGTGAACTTTATCAAGATCGACTGGCTTCCTTACCAACTCTACCAGATGAGAATCAAGAGTTAGATGCCAAATCTTCATCTGATTATGCCAAGATGACATCTTCAGAGATACAACCTCCATTTACAAGCTCTCTGCATGATAAAGCTATCTCTGTAGAGCTGAAAGAAGTAGCTCTAGCTACCATTCCTGAAGACAGTGTAGAAAGAGACAAGGATAAATCATCATAAAAAAGAGCAAACGACAGAGAAGGACCAATCTGAGACAAGCAAACAGAATAAAAAAGATTATGATCTGGACCTCTTGACTTGTCTTATGCTAAAATATTTATTGTTAACACTACATTATTGCCAAAATTGATGCACTAAAAAAGTTTAAAAAAATAATTATCATTCTTTCTACTTTATTTTGATGTTTTTTATATCTTACTCTCAGTGATTGTATATTCATGTCTGAATTTTGCCATTTTCAAGTGTTTTTCTTTACAAAAACAAGGTTGTCCCTTAATGAGACCCAAAATGCAGGGAAAAATAATCTGAACCTTTTGAAATTCTCAACTTTTCCCAAAAAGAGTCAATTTTTAGAGCATGGTGTTTTTTTTTTAAAGGGAATCTTTGAAACAGGAGTGCTGCAACACTCTCGTTTAATTTGCAACCTTGTCGCTCATGCTAGCATGAAAATAAAAATAAATACGGAAGAAGTGACTATGGTAAAATACCTAATAACATCTCACCATAAGAATAAGCATTCTATTGACTAGTATTTTACCATGACTTATTACTATTGCAGTAAGCAAGCATATGAATATTAGATTGGTTAAATGAATCTGGGCTCCAATTATTATTTGTGATATTTGTGCTCTAGAGTTATTATGCTTAGCCATTAGCACAAAAATATGTTTTATTGTGTGGGATTGATTCAATACTTGCACACATCTGTTAGAGTACCAATGCCATAAGATACATGAGTGCTTAGCATCCCTTTATGCTCTCGTTAACCAACATATTCTGTGCCACCACTTTATACCTTTTAAAAAGTTCTAAGTTATCTAGCACCCACATAGACCAGTACATTACATTTGTTTGCTGCAGGCTATACATAAATATGTGTATAATTAAACTGGTCTATAACTGAATTACTAGATGTATATGGACTATAATATTTCCTGTATTCCTTTTATTCTTGCACTTAGACTTTGCACTGATTTAAATTGTAACATCTAAGGATAATGGTTTGGACATCATTATGTTTATCTTGCACATCTGCCCACAGTTCCAAAAGGCTTCCCAATGTTTGAGAATGGGTTTGATAAGCATTGACCTTTGGGAGGTCAAGGCAAGGGGGATTCGCTCATGTATTATTGGGGGTGGGGGTGGGGGGGATATGCCATCTGCGTTCAAAGAGTGGCAAAACGCTTCAATGTACGAATTTTTAAAAGCCAATTTCGACTCTAGTACAAAGAGTACCAAAACTGAATTGCATGTCGATCATATATGTACAAAAATGGGTCCAAACAACCCCCTCCCATGCATTCACATAGTTTATATGTAAAGAACAATATATTCCTATTGGGCCAACTCATTGGCAAAAAAGTCCAATCTATTCTATTCTATTCTTTTCATAGCTCAAGCATAAATAGTGCTCAAATTCAAGATATTCCTCTTCCTCCAAGCTCCAGTTTGTGGATAAGTCAGCTAATGATCTAATAAAGATTCAAAGCCTAACCAATAAAGTTTTTTTTTTTTTTTTTTTTTTTTTTTTTTTTTTTTAGCACACCCAGCCCCTCACAGGACCTCTGACCTTTCCTCAAATTCTAGCCTATCCACGTGTAATTTCCATGTCATCAAAATCTGATGTGCCTTATTTTGCACCGTCAGATCTCTACATTCGCAAATCTAAGGCCAGGGAAATTAGAAAATCGGCAAAACAATAGCCACGGAGATTGGAAGAGTCATGGATTCTTGCGTTCCTGCCCATTGGAGCTGTGATTTTGGACCAAGTTATGGAATGGGTTTTGCAACTTCCTCTACCGCTTCTCTCTCTCTCCTGCTTCGCTTCTTCTTACCATTCCTGGCTTGTTTTCTCTCTTACGCCCGGCTTCCTCTTACCAATCCACCTTTTTTTTTTTTCTTTTCTGGGGGGAGCATAAAAGTGGCTTAGGTAAACTTTGCTTGTTCCCACGATTATCTAAAGCGTGTCTGAGAATTCACAAAGGAAATGGGAAGGCTGGCACAGCCCTTCGGCGATGAGATGGCGGGGGACAAGGTCCAACATGCGATTTTTTGGAACACCAAGGATCCTATCAAAGTTGCTCAAGCATACAATCCGGTTTGCCAAAATTGCGGAGCGGGGATATCTTTCTTCTGGGAAGGTATCACGATTGTTGAATTTCCTCGCCTCCAAATGGGCTCTAAAAGCGCCAATACAAGCCGCCAAGCGCCTCTTACGTCATGATGGTGCGGTGGAGGGCTTATGGCATTGAGCCTTTGGGCGGATTAACAATGATGGCATCATGGAGCGCAGGGACATGTCTGCCAACAACGTTGCCATACATGAATCTGAGAGAAGAATTTGAGTTTCCTTCCAGGTTAGCTGCTTCGTGCCTTATCACTTGATTATCAAATATGGTGAGTGTGTATCCTACTTTATTCCATTGTGCATTCAGTTCTTTTTCTGTTTCTAATTAGCATTCTAAAGGTAATCGAAACGGCATTCTAATTGCATTCTTACCATAAATTTACTTGCATTCTGTTTCTACTTGCATTTTCACTTGCATTCTGTTTTTTTTTTTAGTTGCATTCTGTCACTTGAGCCACGAACTTGGTAGTTTCCTAAGGAGCCACTGAAATTTTTGAATTGATGAGGCTTATCCATAAACAGAAATTTTCGAGACTGGTTATGTCAGGAATTACGTTGAATGATAATTTTCCAAAAGAGTTGTATATGCATGCCAACATGGGACATTTAGGAAGCTTTGCAGCTCTTTAACACAAGGTTATGGTAAAGTATGCTGAAGACCAAAACGCTTTCTTTGAAGATTATGCAAAAGCTCATGCCAAGTTAAGCGAGTTGGGTGCAAATTTTGATCCACCTGAGGTCAGCTTGTTTCCGTGGAGTGTATCTCATTTGAAACGGCATATTAACTGCCACTGCATGTTCTTGACAACAGAGTGTGCGCATTGATGGGCCTTAGCAGACTGCACCACCTGCTGCAAAATTTGTAGCTGCAAATTACACCTCTGGGGAAGAAAGGGTACCTTCTTAAGCTGGGATGATGTTATTACACTAATTCTCGAGTTGCGTGATGTTGAAATTATCCAATAAATGTGGCACTCTTGCAGAAGGAGCTTTCTGATGCCATGAAGTCAAAGATCCGAGCAGAGTATCTAGCACTTGGTGGAAGCCCAAATCAACCACTTAAGACTAACTACTTTCTTAACATAATCCTTGCAATTGCATTTCTGGCAATATTAACTTCACTCTTTGGTGGATCCGTTTAACCTAAAATAAGCTATGTGAAGCTTCTATTCTTGCAATTTTTAAATAAATGACATGTCACATGCAAGAAGATCACATCTCACTATTGCAAGAACTCGTTGACAACTTGAAACAGCTTCCTCTCAAAAGAATCAGTGGAAGATGTTAAAACTTGTTCCTGGAGAAACCTTTAATTATTCTTGATAAACCTTTGGCAGTCTCAAAGATCAATCCGAATCATAAGCTATTAGCTGCTATTTAACACAATGGGAATGTTTTTACAAACTTCTTGGGATAAGATCCTGAACTAATCTTAGCCCCTAGCACAGGAATGCATTCGCCCAATCAAGCCATATTTATAGGAAATTGGACAACTTTCAAAATGTAATGAAACTCCAATTTTGCACTCGCTTAAATATATTATCTTCTTTTGGTAATTGATACAAAATTTTGAGATTGTTTTGAAATTTCTCTCCCCTCTTTCTGGCATCCATTCAGTAGGGTTTCATCCTATTGGCGCTGGGACTGTTTATTTGCAGCAATTAAGAAATCGTTCAATGGCCTACCATAAGAAAATTTAGATGAAAACTTTTCATGGTCATGATTTGACAAAGTTCTCATCACTGTCGTTGGCTTATAGTTGCTACAAAAGATATTTATCCACGGTGACTTCTATAATGATCATAGGGTCCTGAGCAAAAGTAAATGATCTGTACCACTCCATGGTATTCTAATTAAAAAAAAATACCAGCCTGAAACAAAAATGGAGCCATATATATAAAACTTCAGTGGCCTTCCAGACTCGTTAAATGCTTCTTAATTGCCCGATCTTTTCTATGGTGATTGCTCTGATCCCTCCTTGCATGTGGTTGCCTGTTCACACTTCCAGCAGTTTTGTTTGATGCATTTCCATCAGTTTCCAAATTTTCTCCATCCGTTTGTCGAATTGGCACATTGCCACCTCAGCCGAGTCCTTAAATCTTATCTTCTTGCTCCTCTCTTAAAGCCTCTGCTTCCTCGACACTAGCAACAGCTACTGATCCTGCTACCTTGTAGCTGTAGTTCTTACCATCCTTCACATAAAATTGTGGCGTGCCCCTTTCCCGCTCTTTGTAGGTTTGTGCTTGTGTTTTATATTTTGCACCTTCAACTTTTTTCGGACTATAATATGGCTCCCATTGTGCTCCAAGCAGTTCTGCTATTTATATTAGTCACTGATACAAGCAATTGTAAAAGTACCCAGTATTATTGATTATATAAATGCCCTTATTGAATTTTTTTTCATGAAAACAGAAATGGAGGTAATTGAGTAAAGATAAAATGATGGCCAACTTACTTTTAGGACTCTAACCATATGGACCAAATAAACCCTGGGCATCGTGTCCAGGATTGGAGGCTCTTAATCGTGACTAACTTATTTTAAAACAAACTACCAAATGCTCAATAGATGTGAGGTTAAGAACATCTACTATTTGTATGTATATCATGGCATAGCCAACATGTCGTGCCTTGCTTTTTGATAAGTTGATCTTGCAATTACCAATTCATCTCTACTTTTAAACAAATTGCATTTCCCCTTCCCATTATTGAAACTAGACATATGCCTTTAAATGCGATATAACGGCAAGTTGGCTAAGCCCAACAGTTGAAATTCTCTAGAGACTAGCTTAATTTAGATCTGTAGCCAGAGTATGTATCAGCAAAATTTGAGGTGGCACAAGATAAGACCGTTATATTCTTTATTTTATGATCCTAAGACCTTTTTTTTTGCCTAACAACTTTTTAACCGTGGACGTAAAAATTCTTATCTTATCTTATCTTATCTTCTAAATGGCTTTGACTTTAACTTTAGATACAAGGATAAAAGATTAGCCAACAATCGCAGTCTAGTGATACCAAGCCTTAATAAAAACTTAAAAAGTCTTACCTTGCTAAAGCCTTCTGGTGTGCCTTTTGCTAGTTTTTTTTTTTTGAAGAAGCGTGCATCAATACATTAAAAAGAATGGTAATGTTACAAAGCAAGTGAGGAGGAAGGATAAGCGCCCCAAAGAGGCGGCGATACCTCGACACTCCACAACAAACTCCGCGGAAAAACTGCAACTCTGCTTTGGCCTACAAACCGACCATCACCATCTACAACACCCAGAGTCCGCCAAATCGCCAAACTTCCGGCTCTACTAATCCAGGGAACACCGAGAAGCTTTTGAAGCGGCTTGTACACGGTCGAGGAATCCCGGAGAGAGAGGCTGCAGGGTTCTTTGAATCCCCGAAAAGATCCACAATGCCGCCCGCTTCCGTCAGCCACACCAACCAAGCCACACCACGGATGCAAGGCTTCTTTGCGCCAAAGTGGCCAAACACCGGGATACCCATGAAGCGACAAGCTGGCGGCTAGTCAATCTCACACGCGAGCCACGACCCAATCCCGAGGCGACACGCAAGTGAGGGCATAAAACCAGACAATGCTCCACAGTCTCATGATGAAGGCCACAACAAGGGCAGAGAGGGCTCACACCCGGCCTAAACTGACTCACAAGGGCATTCACCTACCAATCATATTTTATGCTTACAGTAATACTCTAATGGCTTTTTGCAACGTGTCTTCGAGAAGCAACAAGGATCTTGTCAAGGTAAGAGTCGGAGAAGTGGGCATCAAGAGAAAACACGTTCTGGCCAAGCATTTCTTCCAAACTAGAGGAACCGGAGACAACAAAAGGTGGTGGAAGTTTGTTCACCAAGCGATTCACCATCTTCAATAACTGGAAAATAGTATGGAGACATGAGCAACATTCTGAACTGCAGAACGATTGTTATTCCAAAATACAAGACCATACTGTTAAAGTAAGTCCCTTAAAAAATCAAGAAAAAGGGAAACTCAAACCTATTCTGGAATACACTCGAGCAGGATAGTAAGTCAAAATGTATTCCATTTTACATAGAAGAAGAGAAGGGCTCAGTGGCGACCTTTAAAAAGAAATTTTGGTGCCCACACTTTTGTATTCCAGTCTCCAGCTCTAGTCGCCAGCGCTAGCGCCTTCGAAATTAATTGCAGAGAGAAATCATGGAGAGGTGAGTGCAGCAAGTACATTATACGACTGTTTTAAAGTTTGTGAAGAGGTGAGTCGCGACAAATTACATTATTCGTATTAGTTTTGCATAGAAATCATGGAGAGGTGAGTCGCGGCAAATTACATTATCACGTTGTTTTAAAGTTTGTGAAAGCGGGGGATAGGTTAAATGCGTCACAATCTAATTCTGGCGTTATAAAGTTAAAAATATGTATTTTTTTGAAAGAGCGTATTTTCACATTATTTTTTTAGTCTCAGGCACGAAAAAATTTGGCGTCTGTGAAAACCTTACATTTCGCGTCTGCGAAACATTTTTATTTTATTTTTTTTTTTTTTTCAGCGTCTGAAAACCTTCCGCAACGAAGATTTCGGCGTCGCAGCGATTTTCAAATTTCAAATTAAAATTTTTTTTTTTTTTTTTTTTTTTGCTACGGCTTTATATAGTTTTGGCGTCTGCGAAAAAAGTTCAGCGTCTTGGCGGGTTTATAGGATTCGCGTACGTGAAATTCAAATTTCAAATTCGTATGGGGAAAAAAAAAAAAAAAAAAAAACCCTCAAAATTTGTTTCGGACTTCCATCCTTGATAATTCCTACTCGAAATATCAAATTACGCCTTTGGCGACCTTAGGAAATTATAGTTATTCTTTCTAAGCGGGGATAAGGTCATAACACAATTATTTTGTACTTTATAATACATAATAAATCTAATTGGTATCTTGAACATTTCATCATTAATACACAATTATTGTGCCAGAACATCCTTGTATTTCAAAGATAGAGCATTTTCTACTATTTTCCAGAAACAACCAACTCTACACTGCCTTTTTCAAAATAGAATACACTATCTAAGCTATTGCATCATAACCATATAAGAATAATGGTAGAGACTTTTTGTATTCCAGAGATTGAACTCATATGCTAAATTTCATAAATGTACAATTCTCAAAGCTTTAGTCAAGCTAATATACCAGATCTAAGCATTTTAACAAGTAAATTAACATGATCAAGTCTTTCTCATTGAGAAATAAAATCTCCATATTGGAACGAGCTTACTTGAAGTCCTTGCGAATCAAACCATAAGCTAAGAAACATCAAAGCATGGAGCAAGAAACCTGGTTACCTGCAGTAGAACCAAAGGACAGTTAGCCTTAATCAGGGTAAGAGCCTAAGCTACTAGCAGTTGTGAGTGCTTGATGGGTTTCTTAGGTATTCCCCTTCACCATGACTTTAATGGTACTAGTGTCGATTATGTACTCATTGAGAATAACTTCAGTTTCGGGACTTATGAGCGGCAAAATCATATCTTTGTCCTAATTAGCCGGCCAGTTCGACTAGCATGTAGTCATAATTATCCGACATATAGTCACCGGGTACTCCTTACCTTGGAGTCATATCTAAAGCCCAACTAATCATTTATATTTCTTGTACACATACATCATTAGTGCGACAAGTGTAATGCAATCAAGTAACTTCCTATGCAATTGTATCGGCATAAACAACATTGTATACTCTACGCTATCCGCCGGACACTGTTATTTTAAATTTTTCAGCGACAAATGCATTATCTATCTAGCAATAGATTATATCCACGCCCGATAGGATCCGGCAAATTCAGCGATAAATCTATGGACGATAAAATCTATCCATAGATCACGAGTACCGGCACCGGACCTAACATAGATAAAAGCGACAAAAGCACCAAGTGGTATATTTTCCTAATCTACCATTTTCTTCTATCTAAAGCATCTTTTTCTCTTATACCATGTAATTGTAGTGGATTTACTCCATTACTGCCTTAATATTAGTTGTGATGGTTCATTTTAGCACCATCATTTGCAGTTTCCATCCTCAAAGGCTCATGCCCCTTCCATATTCATGTAAGCACCAGATCTAGCATTTTATCTATAATTTCTTCAAACATGAAACTATACACTTTGACCTCACTTTCTCTCTCTGACCTCACTTTCTCACTCTAGCGCCTAGCACTTTCTCGCTCTCTGACCTCACTTTCTCTCACTTTCTCACTCTAGCGCCTAGCACTTTCTCGCTCTCGACCTCACTTTCTCTCTCTAGCGCCTAGCACTTTCTCTCTCCAGCCCTCTCTTACCTTCTCTGCTTGTGTTAGTCCTTTCCCATCTAAGCCTATTCCAAAAAGCACATTCAAACCAAGCCCATACCAAAAATATTCCGACAACCCGGCCCAGTCGAACCTCCCCCCGGGGGTTGAACCCCCAAACCCCGTGCCAACCAACCAGGGCGGGCATCGTTTGTGCTTTTAAACATCTTCCAATTCTTCATAGCACTTTAGTTCTTTAATCCCCATCCATACCATACAACTTCATGGCGCTATTGTAGCCCCTTGCCCGGACCCCCATTTGGAGAGACATTCCCAGGTCCCCCGGCCCGGCCCGGCCCGGCCCACAGGAGAACCGGGGGAGGGCAGCCCGTAAAACGCCCCAATCAGATAACAAAGGCCGGGGGGAGAAACCTCTTCCATGAGGGAGGAAGCCCAGGCGAAGGCCCAATCTGAGATTGGCTTGGGAGATGGATGAAAGGCTGCTCAAGCTTCGACCAGTATGAGGCGGGCCATGAAAACATTTGGAGGAGCGGTCGAGAATAACGAGGACCAGATGCGGGATTGGCAATGAGATACAATCCTCGGCATCCCATGTGCTCAAAAACAGTTGGCGGTGGAAGAGCAGCGGATTCTGAACATGGAACCCGCGCCATGCGGCCGATTAGAAAGGCGGGCTTAAGCAGCCCACTTTGAGAGGAGCGAGGATAGCGGGGCCTTCTTGGAGCTTAGAGCTTCCGCGTGGATTCCCTCCCTCACCCGTGGAGACTATGGCATGCGACAAAAGGGGTGTGGAAGCGGGATCTGGTGGCAACTATTTCCCCTCGAGTGGTGAGGGTATGCCTTGTGATCGCGAAGCGTCCAGAGCCATCGTCGAAGCCAACCCGGCGACGCGAGAACCACTGCGGTAGAGCTGAGACACAAGATCGGGGAGATCCGGGGAGCTCAAAGCAACCATTGCCCGGCAAAGGCGGCGGCCTCCGTGCACCGGAGTCCATGAACACTGCGGCCTTTGCACAAATGAGTTGGCGAGGCGGCCGAGAGATTCCAACAGGCTAGGCTCCGACTCCCGGCGGCCGAGCAGAGCACCAACACGGGGACGACCAAGCGCCACGTGTCCCACAGCCCACAGTGTAAGCAGGCGACGAGGCGCCACCACCTCCTCCATCGCACACCACACGCCCTGGCGTGAGCCCACCACACTCCAGCAGCGTCACTGGCTGGGCCGACTAATGTTGCCCTCGACTTCGGTGGCGGCCCGGAGGCGGGGGCAGCCCGGCGCCATAATGTGGTGGTGCGTGGACTTTCGGAAAGGGGCAGGAGAAGATCTCATCAAAGCGCGTGAGGATGAGATCCTATCTCGAATAGCATTCCCGACTGTGGTACAAATTGCTAAAGCGAGCCGCCTTGGGGCTCGGCGCCTGAATCGCCCGGCGTGTTGTCACCTTCACGGTGGCGGAGACATGCGAGTACGGGAGAGCCATCTGCGTCAGAGTAGACAACTGAAGGGGCGCTACGTATGTTGACCGGGATCTCACCCGATGCAAGGAGTCCCGTGGCGGGTGGCCCGGGTCGGGCGTCCCGTGTGTAGGGGGGCTCGGGAGGGTCATAAGGCAAGCAGCATTTTCGAGGCCGGCGCCTTTCTTGAGGTAACCCGAGCAATGCGTCGAGTGCTGCCACTCTGCTGCTTCTTTAGCTGCTGCCCGGTACCCCTTTTGCACCTCCACGCTCCTGCTTTCAATTTGCTTTGCTTTCGGTAGCACTGCTGCTCCCACTACCAGCGGAAGCCGGATCATGGCGTCCACGCCGAGATACCCGGCAAATAGGGCATTGCCTCAGGATGGTGTCTTGGAGGCTGTCGGGGCTTCCCCTGGCGAAGGCGGAAATCTCAACTCTATTGCACGGATATGGATCTCATTTCCTCCTTGGAAACATGGGAGCATCACGAGGCCTGACGCCGAACCTCGAGGCTATCTGCATTTCGGTGTTCAATGAGTGCCGAGGGCAAGCGAGGGCATGGCGGGGTTACTGCTACTACCGTGCAACCTTGAGGCACTTTCGGTCGTTGCACAAAGCAGGCAGTGCAATGTCGCTACTTGTGGGTGCTGGCGTCGCGGCATGGCGATGGCGACACTCTCCTCATAGCGACATGCTACTTTCCACATCTTGAGAAACTTTTATAACACTCATTCCGGATGTAGATCGATTGGAGCCTTATGTCGATCTATATGATGACATCTGGCGGCAAAAGCGGTTAGGCGGGGTTATGTTGCTTGGCGACTTTAATGCCGCCCAGAGGCGGCGGTTCAAACTTTGAGCCCCTGGCGGAAGGGGCGTCTTCTTGGTGAACCCAGCGAGGTGGCGGTCAAAAGGATATCGGATGACAGACCATATTTGGCGCTATAGCGGCGATTCTTTATTCTTTGGGTAGTATCTTTGACACAGTTATCGTAATGGGTTGGTGCAATGGCGAATCTTCATTTTTGCACTTGTAGGCGGGGAGAACCAAGGGGCTCTCGGTGTGGTGGATTATCTGGCGGTTGAGCGAAGTGCACACGGTTACTCATTTTCCATCGGGACGGAACACTTTCGGGGCCAGTAGACTCCGACCACCGCCCCTGTTCATACATCTCGGTGGGAAGCTCCCGTGCACCCTCTTGCCTCAACTTCTTGGGTGCCCAGTGCGCTGGACTACGGCCGTGCGGGGACCTATGCCCGGTTGGCAGGCATGATCTGGCCCGGACTGCGCAACTCCCCACACTTCAAAAGAACAATGCGCTCGGTGACTCACACCGCCGGCGGTTCGAGAAAGATGCTTTGGGAGAGCCGCTCACGGCAAGCCTCGGGAGCACCACCACCTTCCCCTTAGCCGATGGTTTGATGATGAGTGTCGGGGAGCTCAAAGCGCACACTCCGGCAAGTCAGCGATCCCATCTCTAAGCCCACATGCCGTCAGTCAATACCGTTCCTTTCTCAAGAACAAAGAGGCCCCGATACCTCGCGAGCATCGGCCAGATGTTTGGTCTCACGGGCCCGGCACCCGGACGATACGGAGAAGGGTCTTGAGCAAGCTGCCGCGACCCGGGGGAACATCACCTCGGACAATGGGTACGATGCTTGCAGCAGTGTATGACCAGCTTTCGAGGGCGAGCACCCAGTCCCTCCTGAATAGGCATGGCTCTGGTTATCCGCAGAGGGGGATGTCATCATGGGCCTACAAGCGCCCTAGCTAATGGGAAGGCAGCAGATTTAGATGGCATGCGGTGAGCTTACGAAATGGGGCGGGCCTCCAGTGGTGCTGTTCTCACGGCATTGTTCAATAAAGTATTGCGAGAAGGCTTCCCTCGCCAATGGACCACTAGTAGAGTAGTGCCCATATACAAAGCGGGGACCCTCAATGTCCAGGCCAACTCTACAGCACTATTATGGTCAGCTCTCTTTTACCAAAGCGTTGGGTGGCATCCTTGGCGTGGTGACAATATAGGCGGAGAAGCGGAGGTCTGACTCTTACCGCGAGGCGGGGTTTTATTTGACGATTCCACCATTGATCATATCTTCACTCTGCGCACATTGATTGAAGATAGCGAGGAATCATAGAGCGGGGACACATGCTTGTTGTTTTAATTGGATTTTGCAAAGGCATTCGACCACGATTACCCTTAATAAGCTATGGGGCGGTTCGGTGGTAGGGGACCCCACGGACTTCGAGAATCGCGGTATATAGAACATCATGAGGCATGCTCGGGCCGTATCACATCGGCCAACCACGACCGGTGACCCGGTAGCATTGGAGTCGCGTCGGGGTTGCCCCTCTCCCCACACTCTTTGGCACATTGTGTGTCGGTTGGAAGATTGGCTCTACGAGCATGGAGGTCTTGGCACATATCATGCATCACACAATCCGACAACTCATATATCTTTGGCGATGTCAACCTCATGGCCTATACTCCGGAGGACATTACAGCGTCACTGGATGCTCTTGACACTTTTGCCAATTCAGCATGCAAGTTAACTTGGCCAAAACTAAGAATTTGCTAGTTGCATCATCCCGTTAATGGGCCGCTTCCCATTCACTTACGGGGGCAAGAGGTAAAGGTGGCTCCGACCTACAAGTACCGGGGATTGAGTTCTCAACTACCACCCATTGGGATCGCGGCTATCGGGTTGCGGGGTCACTACGGGTTGGAAAACACTATATGCCATGCGAGAACAACGACCACAAGGCGAGTTGTATGCACAGGGTCACCGATCACATTTGTTTGGACCTTGGTTGAGCCCGGCCCTTTTTGTATAAGAAGGCGAAGTTTGGGGTCGGTGATATCCCTCAACACACAGGAATGACCTCGGCGGTGCGAAGGCCTTCTTGGCACGGGCCACAGGGGTGAAGTCCGCAGTTCCGTACGGATCCTACTCGAGAGGCGGTTTCTACCCTTCCAGCGGGCTGCATTGGAGCGCCATATCGTTTACTTCAAAGGTGGTGGCTATGGCTGATGCGCTTGCCCTTGCTTTAGCCCGGGCAATGGGTCCCCAGCGCCTGAAATCTGCTGGAAGACAAAAGCGGGACTCGGTGGTTCTCCACCCGGGGTGTCGCGGGGCAAGCGGATGTATCGAGTCGGGACAAAGAAAGATCGCCCGAGGCACTTAAACTATACCTTGATGCTACTTTCCTTGGCGGTACGTGGGATCACGGAGGCTCGACACATATTAAGGCACACTATCGGCTGACAAGTCAATCCTAGGCTCACAAGAGGCCCACACGGTGCCCAATACACCCGACTACCCATGAAGAAGCGGGGCTTATAGCTTCCATTCGCCGCGGGGCACATCGCCTCCGCATTGCTGCGTTGGGCGCCGTGAAGCTGCGGGAGCAAAGGCTTTACCGATGTTGCCACCGTAGCGATTGAGGATGAATGTCATGCCCTCGGACACGCCCGGCATTGCCCATATCAGAAGCGGTATGTTCGATTACTAGTGCACGGCCAGCCGTTGCATCGGTTATTGGCTCTACGGCGTCCCGATTGGGTTTGTTGGGGTCCTTACCTCGAGGGAGGTTATGGATGCCGCGGACTTCGTTTGTGTCCCTGGGGGCCGGTATTGAGCTGTCTATGCAATTTATGCGATGTGCGGCGCGGGCTTATTAACTGCTAAGGTTTTTCCCTCAAAAACCCTTGGGTAGGGGTTTTAATCACATCCGATAATATGCTTGCTGCTCTCTTTTGTTTGGGTCCCATAGGCCAATTGGTCTCCGTGGGCCTAAAACCTATTCTATTCTATTCTATTCTATTCTATGATTCTACTTAGCACCTGGCGGCACTATTCTCATTTAAAATGCATAAATGCAAATAGGTTGGCATAACACGAATGATTTTTAGCTCGCTCCGGGCAATCCCTTGAGTTGTTTTGCTGCTGCTATATTTACTTGATCCTCCTTTGTGTGACCATCATTGTAAGCAAGGATATCTTCATTTTCCTTGAACTTGGCTAGAAGCTCTTATTTTTCCGCTATAGCTATGCTACCTGCGCATTCTTTCAGGTATTCTCATCATTCCCAACAGCTACCTTAGAAATTTCTAGCTCTTCAAGCTGATTTACTTGGTGTTTCCCAGCCTTCCAGGAATGCCCAAATCTTAGCATCTATGCGTAGGGGCGGAATTGAGTATCAAGCGGATGCCCCATTGCGCATTTTTATTACGCTTTGATCGCGCTAACAGAATTTACCACTTGGCATTAAGCCACCTAGTTTTGCTTCTATATCGTGAATATTATCCAGAAGTTTCAAATACCATTTTCTTTTCTTTTCGGCTACTTCTCTTGCCGAGGCGTACATCTCTATCTTAACCTTGTATGTATCGTAGGAACCCTAAGTTCTGGTGGTATCCGGAACCCTAAAGTGTAACAATTCGTAGCCACAAGTGTTTATTTTTGTTTTCATGTCCCTTACATGTAACATTTATTTATTCTCAAATTAGCCCAAGGGTCCAATTTTATAAAGGTCTTATGTGTCCACATATCTCAGGATTTATCCTTGGCATTATGCTAAGCCTCATGCCATACAGAATGTTTGCCAAATCCCATAGCCCTGTATGTAATTTCACTGACCATTACCCAATCTTGTTGTATAGTTTACAGCTTCTTATTTATGCATACCTTGTTTCCATGCACATCATAACCTTAGCACCAAATATGGTCATATAATTAAAAAAGGGGGTTTTTTCTTGTTTCCTTTGCGCCAAAGCGAGGAAGGTTTTCGTCTGTGGTTTTTATTTTTATTTTTATTTTTATTTTTTATTGCGTTAAGCGTCGTGAAACCTGTTGTTTCCCGCGTCTGCGGTCGTTTTAAAATTCTGCGAAAATCTTCCGGCATGAAAATTCTTTTTCGCCGTATTTTATCGTTTTTATATATGCAAATATGTGCATTATCCTTACAATTCATCATTATTAGGTATAAAGCGTTACAACATATTGAACCTATCCCTGGTGAAGAGTTGGAACCCTATTCCGAATACAATATTTTCTTCCAGGACTAGTTAAAGTGTATTCCGGAATACACGTTGGTAGAGAAAAACAAGAGTGTATTCCGGAACACAAAAGTGTATTCTGGAATACACATTTGTTTATCTCTAAAGAGAGAGTGTATTTTGGAATACACTTTTGCTTTCCCTGTGTAGAAAACGTGTATTCCAAAATATACTTTAGCTGTTTTTGAAAGTGAATAATGTGTTTTCAAAGTGCCTTCAAAGTTTCATATTTTTACTTGCAAAGGCTAGTTTTTGTAAGGCTTAAGTACAACATTTCCTAAATTTTATTTCAGAATATGTTTTAGTGTCAATTTTATCTTCTTTTATTACTTTTCACAATAGTTTTTCCACAGGCAAGAAGAAAGCAAGAGAGCTCCTAAAAGGACACTCAAGATTGTCAAGAAGCCACATCCGCGGGCAAAGGTCCAGGACACATCTGAGCTAGCAATTTATGAAAACTTTCAAACACAATGATTCATAACGAGGATGCACAACGGGAAAGTACAACACCCTTACTTTCTTGCATGTCTGCAGAAGTCCTGAGCAGAAGAGGTATGCTGAGAGCGAGTTTGTGTGCATGGGTACATCAAAGAAGTTTCCGAGGTTGCCAGTTAGTCTGGACAACAGGGACGGCTCTACTTTAAAATGTTCTAAGGGTTTTGTAGTTGTTGACTAGGCATTTTGCCAACTGGCTAGAGTGACCCTCGAAGCCCTCTACAAGTACATGGCATAAAATATATCAACAAAGAGAGGCTCGGTGATATCATAAAGAGGGTCCAATCTACTCAAAGTGAGGACTTCTCGTACAGTGATTCAGAGAACGAAATTGTAGAAGAGGAAGGGGCAAACGTTGATGGTTCTAGTCAGGATGAACAGAACCAAAGTTCTAGTGAATCAGAAGAGCAGCGAAGGAAAAGCAGGCCACGAGGCACCATTGCGGAGCCAAGGAACCAAAAAAATGCAAGTGCAGCAAATTGAAGTGGAAAAAATTCCAGAAGGAAGCTCCAAAAGAGAAAAAGGCAAAGGAAAGGGACCAGGGGTGGTTATCAAGGAGAAGAAGGTGGACAAGACTCGGAGAGGATGGAAGAAATAAACTTGCACAAGTATGTGCAAGGTGTAATTCACTTGCCAGTAATATCCATGAGGTTGCCACCAAAGAATGAAGCTGGTAAGAGGCCCCTTCATGTTCGAAAAATTTATGCTCACCATTTAAGGAACTTGAAGGACAGGATTAGGAGCAACCCCAATGCTCATGTAGCTCCAATGGTTGTCCTTGTGGACAAGAATACATACCCCACAGAGTATGGCAGAGAGAATAAAGACATTTATATGCATTATTTTTGGAAGGTAATCACAACTTCAAAGCAAGGAGGCAGCTGTATAAGGAAAAGATCGTTGCCAACACGCACAGCATTGATAACGAGAACAAACTCAAAATGAGCTTCGTCGACAAGATAAGATTTATGCACATAGAGTATATAATATTCAAAGAAAAATACGGCGATGACCTCAAGAAATCGGCAAACTCTTTGAAACTGAAGGAGGCGGTGCAATCGAATGCTGCCATAAGTACGATGAGGCTAAAAAAATGGCAGTCACTGATAAGCCATGACGATTGGTTCCAACTTGCTTTTAGAGACAGCAGAGTAAGTTCGTCTTATATTCCGGTATAAGTTTTTCTGTCTAACTGCCCATGTCTCGCACTAACAACCTTCCATTTGCAAGTGCAGATCTAGGTAAGTCGTCTTCTTGTATTTCTTCTTTAGCTTCCATGTTGTACATTGTTGCAGTAACGTTTTCTTCTTACAGAGAAGAAAGAAGAACAAGGACCTACCAGAGGGCTTCATACGCTTGGTAAGGACAACCTGGGAGGAGAGGTCATTGGTGAACAGGCAGATTGTAGATGCTGAGCAGCCGACTATGAGAGATTTAGTATGTTTGATCAAAACAACCTGTTTTTGACCATTCATGGGGACTGCACACTGTAAAGCTACAGGATTTTACTTTGGTCATAGCAGACCTTCCATATGGCTTTAAACTAAAGAACAAGCCGCTATGACGACCAGCCTTTTAAGAACTCTGAATTCAATGCATTTGTCGACGACATTAAATAGATCACAACAGCCAAGCATTGGTGTCTTGTTGTATTTCACTCGAGCATGCAAGCAGGACTTGTGGAATCAACCTTCAAGAACCACTTCGGATCCCCCGTGTAGGAGGTTATGAAAACATGGTCTGGTAAGGTTCTTATTCTGAAATACAGTTGTTTCTTACTTATTCTGTTGTTGAAGTTGCTTGCATGTTAACCTTCTTGTTTTTATTTTCTATTTTGGAATACGGTACATTTAGTCCTAGTTACCTCATTGGAACAATGTTTAGTTTTTGTTGCTAACTGTACTTCTTTTATATCTGTAGTTACAAAACGAATATTAATCACCACGATGGAGGATACAGATTGCTGAGCAAGGTGGAATATCAGAAGCCACAAAAACTGATCAACCATCTTCTTGACATGTTCTCACATCCAGAGGAATCGGTTGTGCACTTAAGAGGGGCTGCAATTGTGTAGCCGTTGACATAGATAAGGAGGTTGTGAATTTTATCAAGATGAGATTGGCTGCCTTACCAGCTTTACCAAACGTGAATCAAGAGTTAGACGCCAAATCTTCATCTGATTATACCAAGATGACATCTTCAGAGATACAGTCTTTGTTTACAAGCTCTCTGGACGATGAAGCTATCTTTGCAGAGCTGAAAGAAGTAGCTCTAGCTACTATTCCCGAATACAATGTAGAAATAGACAAGGGTAAATCACCACAAAAGGAGCAAATGACAGAGAAGGACAAAGCTGAAACAAGCAATCAAAATGAGGAAGACTATGATCTAGATCCCTAAGCTGTCTTATGCAAAAATATTTATTGTTAACACTATATTATTGCCAAAATTGATGTACTAAAAAAGTTTAAAAAAATAAGTATCATTCTTTCTACGTTATTTTGATGTTTTTTATATCTTACTCTCAGTGATTTGTATATTCATGTCTGAATTTTGCCATTTTCAAGTGTTTTTCTTTACAAAAACAAGGTTGTCCCTTAATGAGGACCCAAAATGCAGGGAAAAATAATCCGAACTTTGCATCAAGGACGACAAGTATGCCATCTGCAAAAAATGAGCTGGTCACAAGGTGACCGAGGGAGTGGGTTTCTAAAGGGACTAGATGACAAACTATAGACACGAGGAGAATGGGTTTCAGAAATAGGCGTACGAAAAAACTCTCGTGATTCTTGAGGACCAAGGATTTGAAAGGGGAAGGTATGTTATAGGAAGATCATGGGGCAAAGTCCTAGGAATTTAATCCTTCTACTAGAGGTGATGTGGCATCAACCGATTGGCTGGAGGAGATAAAAGCCAATCGTCCACCTATGCAGGGGCCGATCAGGAACCTTCTTTTGGTGTTCCGGTTGCATCATTTGATGCACTAATATAAAAGAATTGCGCAGCGAGCCCTCAATCATATTCTAGACATACACATTCCAGTTAATTAACACATCCAATGAAAGCAAGTATCTGCAATGATTTATAGAAGACACCAACAAAAGAATATACAGAAATTTTCTATTCCCAACTTCACTTTAACAGATTAAGCTCTGATTTACAGCATAAAATGTTAAAAAGGATGAAGAATTGCTTTTACCATACCACGATGAACGAACTCAGCTTAATGTTCATAATATGTACAAAGTAGAGGAAGAAACTGAAAGATAAATGCCAATTCGATCTAACTCCAGCAACAACTTGCTATTGGGCACTTCAATTTTCCAGTGTGACGAAGGTGAATGGATGGAAAATGGAAGTGCCCAAAATGCTCGGAAGATAAAAATCTGTAATTTGATTCAAGCTGATGCTCCAGAAAAAAATCCTCCAAATCTGGAGGATTGAAAAACTCTGCACTGCGAATGAGCCTGTGTCGTTTCACAGGGCGGGGCTTGCCGGGGGCGGCTGGGCAAATCAATGCAGAATTTTTCTGATGCTTGGGCGTTGTGCAGCCATCTCCAGCAATTACTGGATTATTAAATTTGCTCGCCTCTTCATCGCCAATCTCTATCGGATTCGGACCCCTTTTGCATGAAATTCTCCTTGCTGCCTTCTGTTGTACATAATTAAGAGGAGCCATCGGATCAATCAAGCCCTCTTTAATTAGATCTCGGATAAACTGCAGCAGCACAAGCGCCCACACAATGACGAACTATAAACGAATTATGATATTCTAACAGGATTGAACTCAAACGGCGGCCTTTGAACTCTGATTCTGGAAACTCTGATTCTGGAAGGAATGGAAAAGGAGATGTTTGTGATGTTTTGAAATGGAAAATGAGATGTTTTCGAAAAATGTTTCTAAAGCGAGCTTCCCGCCCCTCATTCTTTCAACTCATGACGGCTGGGGCTGGCCGCCATTCTATGTCTGGAAGGCCCTTATTTTTTAACATAGTTTGAGTGCAAAACACGCCATCCATTAGAATTAGAAATACCCTAAAAGTGTCTCGGGTGATTTACCATCCAGCTCCAACACTCATGTTCCATGGTCTTACCCAAGGTTGCTACTAAATTTGGCTAATGCTCTGCTATTGGTGTATGCAGGCTGCTAGGTAAATTTGGTAAAGCTGCAAATGAAAAAACAACGGTATTACCGGTCATTAACAAGTCATGCTATCACGTTTATGTTTTGCATGTGCATTAGTCTACGTTCGCATGGCCTTAACCTTTATCTCGCTGAAGCATTGCATTGACGAATGTGAATGACAACCGCTTGATAACAAATCTTTTGGAGCAGCTTTTTGGGGCGTAACCAAGTGGCAAGATTCCATAGGTCATCATCATCGGTGCCGATCCAAGGAACAATTCGAGATAAATCGGTCTTAATTTGGGTTCATTTTATAAGGATCATTTGATTCTAGCATTGTTATCAACTTCTTGCATTGTGAATGAAGTCCTCCATCTTAGTGTACTCTTTGATTTTCTTTTCTTCTGAATTCACCTGAGCTTACATTATCAGAGCCAGATGCAATTTTCTTGGAAATCAATAATTCACTATGACTTCAAGTTCTTCAGCCACCTCCGTTTCCAGTGACTTGGAACCCTCATCTCCGGACTTTGTAGATCCCATCAAGGGACTTGAAAAACATGGGATTGAAAGGTTTAAAGGGGAAGATGTCCACATGTGGAAACATCAAATCTGTTAACGGAATGGATTCCGCTAGTTATCCGCTGCCTTCAAACCAACGTACATTTTTGCCACGTCATCCTCTAAGCCACATAGGCTTGTCCACCTCATTGATCCATGACTCCAATAGTCATACATTTTTCATAGCCATTTCTTTCCCAAAAGACGTGTCCTCATGACCTTTCATGTACCCTTTCACCTGCTTACATAAACTGTCCTATTTTCCATATTTTTAATACATTCAACTCAAGCGTGGAACTAGAGGTACTTCGGTCTCTGGTCTCTCAAAGGCAGGATGTATTCTCAAATTCATACGGTATATAATTTTAAGTATCTATTCAATTTTGTATGAATATTTAAGATTCTTGTTTTACGCCATATGCATTATATTTAATTTCATGGTATCGGGCGACATACGGTGATCAAAACAGTGAAATCAAAAAGTCCGGCGTCTTATTTCGCATCAATAAGCGAATCACGTAGAGAATCAAGAATAAGGAGGCAATGGGATGAGACGGCGGCACGAAGAAATGGCGTTCACCTTCGAGAAGAAGCGCATTCTTGAAGAGCGAAATTCTCGAATTTTTACCTTGCCGATTGATTTTTATAATCCGTCTTTATTGAGCTTTACTTAGAACACATTTGTCTCGCGAAGATGATAAGGCGTCGGTTTCCATCAGCGGACGAAGATGCTACCATCTAGAAAAAATTGCGGACAATAGTTGCGGTACGGTTGCGAGAATACGACCAGCACGCCGGAAACCCGTGGGGAGGCGAGATGAAGCACTGGCTGCTATCGCCGCTCAATAAGACGGGCTTAGCGACTCATGTCGGCAGCGCCGCACGTCGAGAAGCTTGCAGGAAACATCTTGATTTGGTATGCCAGCGAGATCTCCAGGGAAATCCTTGTACCAAACTTTTTTCTAGAGATAGGACTGCATTACCAAATGGTGAAAAATCAACACATTCATCAATGAATTCAAGACACTTTAGGTTTCTTCATTTGAGTTGAGGCCACTCCAATTCAAGTTTCAGATGCAGTGATGAGGGCCTTGGATTTGCCTGCTGCAGGTATTTTTATACAATCTATAGGCACTCAGACAATGAGGCGGGATGAAGCCTTAGTCTACGTCGGGGTATAAAGATTCTTGTTCAGCCAGATTCAAATGTTTTAATGAGAATTTACCCACTTTTTTATATTTGGTGAGAACATAAAATACATTATTGGTTAGTTGGATTGAAGTTACTAACAAGTAGTTGACGATGAGTACTGGCTGGGACCCAGGACGCGTTTTGGCTGATTAACGTTGAGGCTGTCTGACAAAGCGAGTTTAAAGGGAGTACAAATTTTTACCATGCATATGAAATTCTTTTATGTGGGTAGGACCTACGGTCTGGCAAATATTGTTGCTTCCTTTTAAAATGGAGTATATAAGGTCCTAGAACTTTCAGTATGTACTACCTAGCAATTTATGTATGATTTAAAAGTTAGAAGCGGTCATGGAATCTAATGGCAACTATACTTACTTTGTGGATTTATTTGAGATATTGGTAGACACGGACTAGGAATTTTCAAGGTTGAGAAACAGGCCAGACACGGTAGTAGAAGTACATGGTATTTATTCAGAAGGCAAATCTCCTCTCATCAGGTTTATCCTTGATTCCCTCCATTCATTTTGACAGAGCAACATTCAATGCAAACTTCTCACATTACTTAAAGATAACGCTTATCATGTCCCATAAACAAACTTGAAATTGTTAGTGGATGGAAAACAAGAAGCGGTTGGAGTATACGCCTGGCGTATAATGATTATTTTGAAGGTTAATACGGGTAGTGCCATCGGTAGGCGCCCCGATGGAAGGTAATACATCATTCGGTTGATCCCCATGTAGCGGGCGCGTACCGCGGGGCCCGGCATACCTAGTTTGATAGGACGATGCACTAGAAGGTGCATTACTGAGAGAAGACTGAGATTAGTGAACTAACTTCATTCCATGGATCTATAGTACGTGAATGTTGTCATCTGTCTGCGCTTGTGAAGCCCGGCAAATACAAATATTGAAGAGCTTGCTCTGAGGTATGCGGGCAAGAAGATGTTCAAAGAGATGCTACCCAACCCATCACCTCCCAGTGATGACGATAATGGCGGCGGACTATGGATAGCCACTTCCTCTAGTATCCCAATTCCCTGGTCGAAATCGGCTCTTAAAGATGCTTTATTGGGATCAAATTCAAAGAATGGCATGATGTTGCGGCTTACGAATATGATTCTCTCATGAAGAATGAACATGGACCTTGCAACCACTCCCCACTGGGACGTAAGGCGGACGGATTTGTAAGTGGACTCTTTAAAATGCAAATACAAAGCGATGGATCCATTGATGCGTTATAAACAAGATTAGTAGCAAGGATATTCTCAAATTGAAGGGATCACGTTACGCGGTGCGCTTCCTGCGTGCTGAAGCGTATACATGAACTCTGCACGAGCACAATTTCATTATAATGGGAAAATTTGCAGTAAGCTGGAATTTTTTTGTTATGGGGACTGTATAGACCTTATGCATGGGTTGCTTGCGATATGCGGTACCAACATCATAGACTATCTGCGGGGTTACAGCATACCGCACGTCGCGATACGTGTATATACATCATGAATATTTAGAGAACATAATAACTGCGGTATCATATACCAACTTCCCGAACACAATAGAGGCCAAATTATGAACTATGTATATCCCACAATGGCATTTCCGGTTTCCTAACACCCCTTCGCCCTTCGCTGCGAAGTCCCAACCCGCATGCGGGTTAGGAGTCAAAACTCACGCTCACTCCAGCCTAATTCTCTTTCCTTTCCTTATAGGGGTACCTAGTCATTAAGGAAAAAGTAATTCCACGAAGGATAATACTCGCGGAAGAAGAAGCTGGGACCCAACTCCACAAAAGCAGATTTGTAAAGCGTGGTAGTACACACCCCTAAGCCAAGGGCATGCATACAAATTTCATGAATGAACTCGATATGTATGCATCGAGGAGAGTGTGCTAAATATCCATCCGCGAAGAAGAGGCCTCAATTGCTGTAGCATCTAAATGGAATAAGGAGGGTTCAAACATTCTCATTGCAAGTCTCTATAGCGTGAGATGGATTGAACAGCAGGTGGCTCGTGCAATCAAATGAACTCCCGAATGAAGTTGATCGACTCATTTTGACTCCTTGGTGGGGCCCGTAGAAAAACGCCTCCCACTTTTAAAGAATGGTCCCATAGCTCATCCGTTTCGGGCGCGGGAATTGCCTGGGCATGCCGGGCTGCTCACGGGATGTGAGGAGGATTAAGGTCCAATCATTTGCAAAAAGCAAGCAGGATCGCAGAAGCGGAGCAAGGAACGAACGAGCAAGTAGCAAGTTCAAGAGCAAACAACAAGATCAAGTAGGGGAACACGGGGAATGAAGTAGCAAGGAACAAGGATCAAGATAAAGTAAAACGGAAATACAATGAACAAGGAAGATGGTATGAGGATCAAGGAACAAGGAAGATCAGGAGCAAGTAGGATCAGGAATCAAGTAGCAAGGAACGAAGATCAAGTAGCGAGGTTAAGGATCCAGATCAAAATGGCAGAATGCAATGAACAAGGAAGATCAAGTAGCAGAAGATCAAGGAACAAGGGAATCGGAGCAAGGGGACTTGGGATCAAGATCAGTAGCAAACAGCAGGATAGGCAAACGAGAACTGCGGGATTGATTGCTTGAACAAGGATCAAGATCAAATTAGCAAGGACTTAATGAACAAGGAAGATCAAGTAGCAAAGAAGATCAGGAACCGGGAAGATCAGTAAAACTGAGAAGATCCAGGAACAAAAGAGACAGAAGAGCAAGCAAGGATGAAAAGTGAAAGTGAGCACCAGGTAAAAGAGATTTATAGCTCTGGGCCCGATAATGTTGAAGTATAATACCAATAATGTTTGGACATAAAGCCACCCAGCGATATATACAATAATATAGCGTATGTACAATAATGCTGAAGTATTATGCAAACAATTCCCCAACACGACTATGAAAGGCTCCAACAGTTAGGTAAGTCATTCATCTCCCATGGCTTACCGGTTGAGACCATTCTTTTGCTCCATGAGCTACAATGATATTAATAAATACATAAGGATGAAATTTGGATCACTTACTTACAATCCAAGCGAGAAGGTAGGTAGTGTGATTGCGAACGCCCGTTGATCCATCTTCTTTGGGATGCGGCGCCATGTCTGGTAGGGCCGGATCTTTTAATGGGGATGATGATGAGTGAATCGCCGACTCTATAAAGCCATCAATAATATGTGCATCTAAGTTACGTATCGTATGTGCATCCGGATATGAGCGGTATGTATTAAACACTATTATAAAGATGTAAGGATGTTAGTATAAAACATAATGGGAAATATAATGGATGTATACGACAAAGCGTGTGAATTGTCAGAATGCTTAAGTATTATAGCAAAAGGGACTACATACATGATTATAGAGAACATGGTGAGATTGAGGCTTTTGGCCCAATGCTATAGCCGCCAACAATGTATTTGGAATGCGAGGTCTTAGGTCTTTTGCCATTTTGCATCCCATGCATAATGTATGGCACTCCTTCTCTACTGTGATGGACCGTTGATTATGACGTTTAGTTAAAGCGACATAGTCCGACCAGCGGTATTTCATGATACATAAAATTTACGACCGCCGGTGGTGAGCTACGGATCTAGGATGGCATCTTTATTACGTAAAGCCCAACCGTTGGGTTTCGCCGATCTCCGGACTAAAAGCCATTTTGAAACATACGCTTCGTAACATGTGCATGAGATCAAACTCATCCGCAAACGGCAATTTGGGCGCCCATCTGGCGGCCCTGTCGAGCAAAGAAGGTCTTTGAAGCACAGCGGCTTCATCGACCTCACGAATAAATCTCGACTTATTAGGGTTTATAGCACGCTTATCTCTTGCCGACAAAAGTTGATTATCATTTTGGGGCCGTCCAGGAATACATCTTTGAACACACAGGGACTCTACGTTCCGGTAATCCATAGATTTACTTTGTCTTTACGTAGTGCAAACACACTATCTTCTTGATTTTTCTTGAGGTTCCATAATGCTATGTACTAGCGTCTTTGCATGCGCGCGGGCAGGAGATGCTGTATAACAACGGGAGGATATTTTTAAAAGGCGTTGATAGCGTTGGCTCACCATTTTTCATCCTCCTTCCGCATTCTATTCCTTTTTTTGGAATCCACTCTTTATGGGTTGGCGCATCTTATATTGCATGATGGGCCATTTCCCATCCATTTTTAAATCCAGCGGAATAGCAATGGAATTGGGGTATGGCTGTTAGGCGTTGGCCTTTATGGGGATATATCCTTGACAAAGCCTTTTCAATCACGGAACTAATCCACAAATATGGAGCGGGGAGACTTTTGCATTGCGGCACTGTGAGGCCAGGCGCTCGAGGCAAAGTTAAAATTGAACTCATTAGCATTCGGAGAAAGTTCAAGACGGTACATCAATATAGATCGCCGAGTATGCCCAGCACATCATGAAACCGGCGATCTTTCATCAGACCACGCTGGCTTCATGTAAAATAAGGTAGGAGAACACATATCGACCTTTTGTGCGGACGTGCATTATCCAAGCTGTAAGTAGAGATTTGAGGAAGAGGATTGAAGGCCTTTACTAAGGTTGGCACTAGAAGATGAAGGCATCTTCTCTTGTGTACGAAAACTATCTTTGAAGTGGTGAGTATCTTTTGGGGCTTGCATCAGATACGTAGTTACGCTTCCTACCAGATCACCACTTGTCTTCTTTAAGAGCGGGCGACTCCAAAGATAGTAGGATCACAGAAAGTGATCAACATGAAAGTTTGCGGAGTATGTAGGTCAAGAGAGAAATGGCCATAAGCCCGTCCACCATGACCGTAATGTGGAGTGCTCTTTAATCAAAGAGCGCTCTTCCTGGCGATCTCCTCTCAAAGCAGACTTTACTTGAGATGGTGACTTGCCCGGGTAATGTTTGGCCTGATCCATGTATGTATTTATGCGGGTGACTTTACGGCGACGATAATGTGATAATACGCGCCTTGATACCAATATTGACTCCCTCTGAGGAGCGTTGTTCCAACATATATTACGCGTCGTTTGAATTTGAAGGTTCACGCCTCATACGTATCTTTGTTCTTTCAATTTAAGCGGTGGTTGTATTTACACCAGGAGAATGCTAATTTTTGCTATCGGCGTCACGGGGCTTCCGCTATTTAAATATTATTGTAAAAAGAGGTAAAGGTTAAAACTCTTTCACTTGTCAATTCTTTATTTTACGGCACCATTCCTTGTAGCTAACTCTTCTTATTAGGTGGAGGATTTGGAACATTCTCCTTATATCGTATGTGGGGATACTCTCGCGTTTCTGCTAATGAAGGTATCAAGCACACTTTAAGCCCAGCTAGTGTCACGGATCTGGAAGCTACTTAGAGCACATATTGCACCGTATTTCTGGCGTTTTCCCACCTAACTTTCGAGACACCAACCTCCAACTTCTGTAGCGGCGGGGCTGACGGCTCCTAAAGCCATGGCGCCATCGCGATTAGCCCGACACTCCACTCCCGGGAGACCACTACTTTAAGCCTGCGTGCCACAGCCATGGGGTATAAGCCGCTAGAATTGATGATAAGACATTGGGAACCATTTTATACGTTATGTATTTTAATTATATGGGTTTTTGATTGCCATCATTAAAAGAAAATGTCATTATTGAGTGTACCAAAATTCCCTCCATTTTGTTCCCCTGTTTCTTAGCTACTTGAGTGGAGCAAAATTGGTTGCTTTCCAAAAATTGTACTTGCTAAACGTTTGGGACATTTCGGAACACTTTGCATATCAGGTGTGATCACGCCACGTAAAGTTTTGTTTTTCAACTTTATTTGCGGACACTACGTAGTTCCAGTCAGAAATGAATTCAAAAATATACCGAAGCCGGTTCTATAGTTAAATTGACGGTATTTTTCAAGCTAAATCGATGTAGGTATATAACATGAATATAAACAATGCGTTTGGTTTCACGATTACGATGGTAAAATATTTAGGGCGGTATCTTGGCAGAGTAAATTTGTTGCTTTGTTGTTCAAAATTTCGCGAATGCATAAACATAGCAAGACCTTAAAGAGAAGGCATGATCAAGGGTTCAAAGTCTCAGGGAGAAGGGACTACTCCGACTAAATAAGAAAGCTTCAAGTTAGCATGCCAAAGGAAATTTTACCGCGATGATCTGCGGGTTTTCACGTAAAGGCAGGCTGGAATGGCCCGAATTTTGGCGGGCAATTTTACGGCGATTAGCGGGACCTATGGTAAGAGAGATATGGGGTATTGGCACTAGCGAGGGTATGGCTAAGGATGGCAATTGATATGAAGTGAATGAAGAATTCTGCAAATGGTATAGGTTTTAAGAAAAGATGTTATGAATCACTATGTCCCTCTATGCCATAAAAGGTGTGACATTGCATCACGAAGGTCACAGTGGGTGGGAAGATGTCAAAGCATAGACCCAGATCGAGGAAACAGGATTCCGGATCTATCTAGTGAGGTGGTGGCGATGAAATCTAACAGTACAAATGCAAAAACTGGGAGAACTGGCCTAAGAGTTACACTGAGGGGACAATTAGAGTTTTCATTAACTTCTTAGGCAATGATCTATTGTGAAAACATCTTTAAGCAAAATTAGCGAGTTAAGGAAAGAGGCAAGAGATCCTTGATACATTGACGAAGGAAGGGGAGAAGGCGGTTTATATCAGGTTAGTCCGAGAGCCCGAAGGATAATTGGGACAAAATGGCGGCGTGGAGGATCAACAATCAAAAGTAGTTGGGAACATCACGAGGATGCCGCCAGGATTTCAGCACCTAAAATGGAAAGGATTGAGGATACTATGAGGCAAAAGGAATCAGAATCGCGGGATAGACTCGAAGCTGCTGTGACATGAATCTTACTTGAATTGAAACATGTAGATGCAAGATTGAAGCTACATCTGCGACCCGAATATGAGCTCAGCTGGCGGGGAGACAAAAATTATGGAACCGAGGGGGATTTTTAGGATGTTCCTGGAATCATACTTTCTGACCCCCTCCTCTGGAGTCTACAATTCTTGAATCGGATTATTCGACCTTTTTTCTTTATGTACATATTGTGAGCAATCTTTTGGTAATGAGGGATAAGGTAGTTACTGGACTTATTATGCTGGCGGCTAAACATCCTATCTTAACCCCGCTAAAAGATTTCGTTAATGTTGATCCCCATTTGCTCATGGAATAGCAATTTACTGTGAGCACTTGGACTGCTTTGCAACAAAAGGTTAGTAAGTGTACATTTAATTTTACACAATTTCTTTTCTTATTTACAATAGTTGATTCTTTTCGCATGAAAGGTTTTAGGCTTTACATTTTACATTGTTGAGTATTTAGATACATAGTTTTGTGGTGGATAATGTAGGGTTCGATCATGTATCACGCCAAATGAACTGGCATTTTTAAAGATGAGAGTTTTTAATTTCATGGCATAACAGGCTGTTGTGTAAGGTAGCTAATTACTTGTTGGCCAAGGAAGCGTATAGTGTAGCAGATTAGCGGTTATTGCTATTGTTTAACAAAGTACATTTTGAGTTATTATTGAATACTTCGGATATCGATTAAGGCAAAGTACAATATCGGTAAGCTTTGTTTACATTGATTGTACTTGAGCGATGCATTCCGAGTACATTCGGTACATTTCAACGATTACATTGGATACATTTTATGATGGTCAATTATTATCGGATGGATACATTAGATACATTGTCGGTTAATTTTTCATTTGGTATTGCGCGGGAAATTACATTGAGAATGAAACGGATTGATGATCGATATACTCAATGTTTGGTAGTCGCGAGGTGATTTGGTAGCATATTGGGAACCAGAGAAAGGGTATGATATTGTAGTCTTATTGTGAAATGTTCACATATTTCGCGCCGCATACCAAGTCTTTTCTACTCTTTATTATTGTAGATGGCGGCAAAATACTTGACGCGTTTCTTCAAGGTGTGGGTTTAATGAAGGACCGGGAGAGTTTGGGAATGCATGGAGCCACTTTAGCAAGCGGATCTTTTTGAGGAAGGACGAGGGGACGGTGGGGATCGGGATACATGTAAGTAAATATCACATTTGATTGATTTACAATCCACGGAATTTAATTTTTCATGTCATGAAGCTTGATATATCGCGTTACATATAATACGAGAGCATATACAGTTAGTTTTGTTGTGGATTATGCGTGAAGGTTGAAAGTTAAAAGCGGGGAGGCGTGGTTATCTCTGGCGGTGGTACATCTTCTTTTGCTTGTGGTAATGCGCATTTATTAAACACCATTTTGTAGGTTCTTCAAGTTTTTCTTCCGATTATAAGAAGTTCAGAATTACGCGGGCTTTTCTTCGCGGCCTGAATTCCGGAGAAACCAATTTGCGGAAACCTATTAAGCCAATGCGCATCATTTGAGAGATTTAAAATGCTGTGAATTGGCCGATGATTCAAGCAGTATACCCATTAACTAAAATTGGGATAAGTGCGTTGGGCTTTGGTGACTAATTTATCTGCAGTGTTGGGATTGGTGAAGACTTATGACCTTTATTCGGTAACCATTGAAAAAAATAGAGGATAGTAGCCGCTAAAAGGGAGAGGAAGGTGAGTGGAGAGTACAGAGATCCCGAAAAAGGACGTGCGCGATTAGGACTTGAGGTTGAGGAAACAAAGGTTGAGAAACAAAGGTTAGAGCCACTAAGGTTAATGACATAGAGAAACAAGGTTGAGACGGGGACATTAAGCAGGGGAGAAAGCGAGACAAAGAAAGGAAGGAGTGCATGCAAAATACAACTTCAACAAAAGGTGAATATTTATTATGTTAATTGAAGCTTTTGAAGTGTAATATCTGAACAATTTATGATGACCTGGGACTGACAGGCATCATCACAGTGCTGAATCTGGATGACGCCAGTAAAGGCCGGGACTACATTGAATTTACAATTCGTGCCTCTCTCCAATAATCACAATCATTTTGTGAAGACACAGGACTTGAAGGCTGAAAATAGTTCCATGCCTTTTCCAGCCAAAAACTTCTCTAATCAAAGAAGTGACTAAATATTGTGTGGGTGCACAGAGAGCGAATCAACGGAGCATATAGATATATTTGGAAGACCTTTATTTGGGAAATTTATGGTTAACTCTTGAACATCTAACTCGCTTTCTTTGTGGGCGGTATCGGTGCTTGTGGCTGGGAACTTCGGGGATGAAATGCGCCGATGAGTACGATCACGGATTGAACAGCCAGTTCAAGAGAACTTGAGGAATCATATTGGGCAAATGCCCGGGTATGTGCTTGGTTTAATCAGTTGGGATCCCTATGCCTTTCAAACCAGTATTGTTTTCAAGATGGACCGGACGGCTATCCTTATTACGAACTTCGGCTAAAGGATAATGCCGAGGGTGGACACGAGGGATGGTTATGATGTAAGTGCACTCTTGTGTAATTGATGTAATGACTTCGCCAGATTACGATGTTATTTTCTATTGCGGACTTCGCTGAATATCATTACGGCATTGACTAATTTAGTTCGTAGTTGGGATATTTATGTAAAAAGAATTACGTTATGAGAAATTGGGCGGGGTTTCCACAACAAGGTGACGGCTTCTTGCTGGCATATCCATGGCTTATATGCAAGCCTTTGTGGATGCCCAGGTGCAAGCTAAAAGAGCATGGAGATAACGCGCACATTTACTTTTTATACTGAATAGTAGAATTACGAAAACTATTTGTTTTCATTCTTTTCAGTTCTCTTGATTGGTTTGATCTTGGTAGCGGATCCCGAGAACATGTGCTCATTAGAACTATGATTAATTATAAGAGCCATCTCAATGAAGCGAGGCACTTTACTAGCACCTAAAACAAGAGAAGCATGGTAGTGCTTGACAATAACTCTTTATCAAATGAGGCCAATTGGGCTTTTTCTTATTGGAAACAACAACAGCCATTTGGCTTTATATATCTTGATAATATGACTCAATGAATGGTTGCAATCCCTATGGAGTACTCTTGTATGTTAATTATATTTTGCTTCCTTACGGGACTCCTAATATTTGAGATCCAAAGATTGATTGCAGGTTGTTCTCAGAATTTCAGGGCCATGACTTATTTACTCTTACAAGCCCATAATTCTGAGAACATGGGTTTCTCTAGCGGACCAACAATGAAAGCAATGCTTGATATGCCTCATTTGGTTTGGCCAAGCATGGTCAACTCTTACCTTAGATATCATAACATAAGTTTTGGACAGGCTCTATGAGATGAGCATCCCACAGAATTTGCAAATGTTATGGAAGAGATGTTAGGGACTTCCTTACACAAAATTGATTGGTAGCTTGTCAAGTGGACACCTATGGATAGTACATCATTGAATATCTGTTACAATGGTGAATACGTGGTGTGTTTGGGTAAGCACAAAACTCTTTTCAATAAAAGGATTTGTATGTTTTTGTACTATGGACACCTTTGATAAACAGCGACAACCATCATCCCTTCTTGTTGGTTGTTTGGTAGGGTTGAAACAATACACCGATTTTACCAATTACATAAAAGGAGCATAAGTTGGATGACTCTTGGGACATATGAGTGACATTATCATCAAGACATGGATGGATGAATCTGGCGAAGATATGATGGAATAAAGGCCCTATGTACAAATACTTAGCACGATAAAGGCTGACCCTGTTTCTTTATGCTTTTCTTGATGTTGATTTGCTTTCATAACTCTTTTTGAGTTGCAGCATTTAAAATTATATCTATTATTAATATTTTAAGGTTGAGGAAGTTTTAGATTTAAAATGCTAATAATTTTTAACTTTGTTGTGGTTGAGGTTGAGGAAATGGGATGAGAATTTATACATGGGAGGCAGAGGTGGAACTGAGAACAAAAAGGAACTTCCCAGCCACATAATACATGGGCAGAGGTTGAACAGGATGAACCACGCCTTCTACTTTAGGACTGAAGCGAGGATATATTCCAGATGTACCATTCTCTTGGCGGCAATAGCCATGGCAGTGCCACCAACTTTGCGGTTACATACAGGAACGAATTGAACGGATCGAAGGCAGGACTTGCAGGGGATGAGATAACCTGGGCAATTCCACAAGATCTATGATCGATCAGCAGGGAAGGATCCGGTTACTAGAAATCTTGTAGGTCAAGCTACTTGACTAGCGCGGCTGGAGTGGGCTTCAATTACAGAAGGGCCATTTGGCTCACGCGTGCAGGCGATGTCTTTGACCATTCCGGTCTTAGGAAGATGGATGCAGTACCTACTAAGTTTCAAGCCACCGCAGGATGTAATAGTTATGAGCATAGAAAGAGGTGGGATGTATATTCTGCCAAGGACATGCGTTTTCAAAAGACATTTTTGATTAACTCAATTACAATGTAATATAAATCGTATTACTCTGCTGATTTTCTCTCCAACATATAATCATCAACATATAGCTCTGATTCAAGCTATTCGGATCATGCTTAACTTGTTTCAGGCGGGAACTTCCATTATATCGTTTTATGGTAGGAGCGTTACATAAGGCTACGAAGCACCCTTCACCTTATGATTTACTTTTTTAAAGCCCGACTTTGCTCCAATAGACTCTACTGCGCGAATGCAAGAACTTGCGCCATCCAATAGCGCTGCCGCTGAAGTGACTTGAGCAATTTTGTGGTAAACGGATATGACTGTTTCATTTTGTATGAGTGATAATTTACCAATAAGTCAATAACATTTTCATGCAGCTCGTTTTGTTTCTTACCAAAGGATCCTCGAGCCGCCTGGCACATTTTCTTCATTTCCCCGAATTGAAGCGGAAACAAACATATCCTGCGCGAATCTTCAGCTCTTCATTTTTATTTGCAAAGCGGCGTTTCTCAAATTACTCCGCGTGGTACTTTTCGAGGAAGTTTTAGCGCCTTTAGATACCCAGCCCGCGAGGAGGATGGACTCACAAAATATTTCAAAATTTAAGCCCATGGCATTTAAAACAAGATAATGACCACCGCGGTACTAGGGTAAGACCCGTTGGACTTATAGAAGCTATAACGTACGATTTTGACCACCGGAAAGAGGTTGCACATGGTGGTTCCTATCAATATCGGCTGTACTTCGATTATACTCTGTCAGCATTAGATTGCTCCACCAGAACAACTTCAATCGTGGCCTTTCAAATCTACATGAGCTATAGCTGTTGGTACGCAAATTACTGCGCGGCGCGGGACTCTCATGCGTATTCACCTTTTCCATGCGTTTGGAGAACCAGAAGTAGTTCCATTGTAGCAATTGCGCCATATTCAACGCGTGCGTGTGATATGGGCTGCTACGGACTTGTATTGTCGGAATATCGAGGGCCACACAATATGATCTTGTATGAAAGGTCGCCATTTCCTCTTCGTGTTTTAGATGAAGCTTAAATTTTACGTGTTGGCGCAAATGTGTCATGATTTCTACGTATTGAAATGCTGATGAAACGATCTTTGTAGGAATACCATTTACGCCCGGCATAGTATCTGTACCATTATAATGCAACGAATGCATTCCAAACTATTACGTGAACCTACTTTGAAAGGCTTCGTATGGAATTTTACGCAAAATCAACCAGCGATATCAGCTGAATATCTCGGGTTTTTACGAACACATGCCGGAATTCGCCCTTTTTGCGGTGGTACAAAGTTGTGATGAATAAATATGCTGTATGACCCAAACATAGCATCAACATTCTGGGACCCGCATTGTTGCATGCTTCCACCCAAATACAGAGCCTTCTTGAGACTCCTTTTAGACTTCTCATCACAGGATACATATTTGCCAATTGGCTTTGCAATATGTTTTCGGTTTCTTTTGGACACAAGCGTATTTACGCTGCTACCGATTCTTACAATCACTTATACAGCCTACATTTAATTTATTGCCACTGCGTCATTTCTCATTTTTGTTTGGACAACCAAACCATACTCACTCCATAGAGTGGCATTACGGTATAGCAATGCTTGTGGGCAAATTTCATGTTTGGTGGCGACAAACTTTACATTCAAACTACAATTTGATGAAGCAAGCCTCGCGAATTAAATGCAACTTCACGAGTGCATGTGACGACACTGGCACAACATGTGTTTCTTTCCGCACTAGCTTCGCACATGGGTTTTGAGTATTGAACAATCACGATGCACCAATGTACCTCACGGGTGTTTGAACTCCCGCAGTTAGGGTAGGCTGCGGCTGTGCATTCAGGATCATCATAGTTAATAAAGATTTGTACGGTGGGTGTCTGCGGATCAGATAACCGCGCTGTAAATGTACTAATATGTACTCAGTTATTACTAAATACGTTCTTGCCTTACTCACTTAGCCTTCCATATATACCAGTGTACTTTCGAGAATGTACTTACAATATACATAAGGTTATAGTATACATTACATAGCACACATTGAATACATTATTAATAAGGATAGATAGATGTGGGCACATTCTTGTACTAGAGCATAATGTATTCTAGAGTAAGTTAGCAGGATCAATATCACGAGAATGCGAGTACAAGATATGTACTACAACGAGCATATAACATACATCAGCCATGGCAATATCTAATACGTACATTTGCTTAAAATTTTGGGTCTTTGCATAAATAAGAAAGGAAAGATTGAGTAGCATATACATATTAGTCATAAGCCCATAACAAACAGCAGAGTGGGCGCTTAATAGCAAGTAGTAAAAGTGATCCCATAAATAACCGAATAATCATTAAGAAGACATTAGCACATCAAAACAAAGAGATACTGCCATTCCAGCCAGAAGACCGACGCCGTGAGGGATGAGAAGCATTTACAAATGGTAATGCAGCTGGTATATAAAGCCCCAGGATTTGATACCTTTCTTTCTTGCATCCATATTTAGGCGGAAACCTTGGTGTTGTTGGCAAGTTACGGATGACTGTTGGCAGCTTCGTCCAGAGCAATGAGATCTTCTCTTTACGCGTGCTGTGCCGCCGTCACCCGGTACACGGTGCAATTTCTAACCTTCCGCTGCCGGCGTATGACAAATTTGAGGATGGCGGTTCCAACATTTTCAAACTGACTCCTTTTTGCTTCAATTTCCCCGGCCTGACGATCATGGATAAAGCAGGTTGGCGAACAACTTGTCAGCGCTTTATTAGAAGATTTAACCTCTTCTGTCCATCTTTACGAGATTTTAGCAACAATGAGGAATATGTTTCACCACAGCTACGAGGAAGGTAGCCCGATCCACGGAGTTTAAACAACGGACTGTTATCTTTTGGGATCACGGAAACCAATACCTCTCTTTCACCGGAGATAGAGGCGGCTTCATTCTAAAGCTTATTCAGCGACCTTTTACGCTCTTTCACGATTTTTTGGTGAAATACGGAATATGATCTATTTATTCTCAGCTTGTTGGCGGTATCACTCTCTGTCACTTCATTCAGCATGTCATTTAGAGTATCTTGTTCAACCATTTTTACGCTTCCAGCGCATGCGATTTAGGGGTATCCGCGATCCTCATTTTTAGGACATCAACACATTTAAACACTTTGATTTTCTTTTGTGCCATACCACTACTACTATAGCCGGATATGCAAAGGTAGGCAATTTGAAGTGCTTCTTTGTTTTAGATTCTTAGGCGGTGGCCCGGAGAATTTGCTTGCCGGATGAATTGGAGAGGCTATTTAGCCAGATGGGAGGAATCCGGTGATTGTGCCAAAATTTAAGCAGCGAGTGAAGCACTGTGTCATGATGACAAACAATCAAATATATTCCTTTTTAAATATATAAACAAACGCGGCCTCCTACCATACATTTACATAAAAAGCGGGTTTCTGAATTACAAAATAATTACATGAATTTAGAACTAATGTATGACACCTAGCGTAACTTTTTACCCATAAGTTACACTCAACACATGTTAAAAACAAAGCGTAATCTAGCCTTGCTTGATTGAGAATAAATTCTTTCTTAAGGACACATACTTGCTCTCGAGATTAGGAGTTTTTGACACATTAGATCGCTACTGACATGTTGATTTTTAGAAGCACTCTTGATTGACTTGGAAGCGCGCATCCTCTCTCATATTTGCCCAGGTTCCCTCGACCTCTTCACGCCTTATGGCTGCTTTTCATAGCGGGTAGCTGCCAGCAAAATCGCCGAAACGCTCAAAACGCCATATTTATGGCTTATCCCCACCATCATAAACAGCTGCAGCCGGAACCTCGGGTATTGCTTCACCGACACTCAGCTAAGCATGACATGACGATATTTAGTTTCCGTTATGTTGTTATTTACCGAAGCTTGGAGCCTTTGATACGCGAACTCATGCGTCTATGGCTCACGAGGATCTTACAAGACTATATTAGCCTCAGAATATTTAGATCCAGTCTGAGGAATGAAGAATGTAGCATAGCAAACCTATGTGGATAAATTGCGGGTAATGAAGCATCTCATCGCCGGGGCTTAAACAACTTTGAGACCAAAGGCGGGCAGCTAGATTTACAACGACCTCCAATCTCCTCTACTATCTGCGTCTTCTTACCATTTTGTTCTTTGTGTTGCTTGGTTTCACACCGGTGGCGTGCAAAAGCGATGTCCCGGCGAATAACGGCGAGATGGTGGACTACTAGATGAATCCTCTTGTGAGAGACAGGAGGGTGAGGACAAGGCGTATCTTCGCAGGGGGCCACTCATTTTGTTTTGTCCCCTCTTAGGCCAGCTGAATGGACCATGCCTCGCTTCCTGTGTATGCACCTCCTTGAGGCTGGAAGCTTCACATTAAAATTGGGATCAGGACTGGGCTGAGGCACTCACAATAGCTACATTTGAAGGACTCCAGCTTTCATTTTACATGAGAGGCTGAGTTGTATTCAAAATATGTCCCAGGAAAGCAATTGTCGCCAGAGCTAGGATAGGTTGTCTGGGGAAAGGAAATTGGGCTTTGTTCAATCAAGAGGCCAGGCACTTGGACATGGACAGGGGCGAACAAGCAATAAATAGCGAAAATAGGCATTTTAGTACAAAAGAATAAATTTGTCTCTACCTTATGTGGGGCAAATGGCGCATCAAAGCGCCATTTAATTGAAAGCTTGATGCATCAAATGAAGCCATGGCCATTTGGAATCAAGCTCCCACCATAGCACATTGTGGGTGTGAATTTCAAACTCTTTCCTTAAGCCGGTATCGTGAACAAATGACGCCATGGCTTTCGACCTTCAAATTACTATTTCAGCCTTCATTAAGTTCAGCAGGTATGGCGCTATGGAGCCATTAAGACCAGCACACACCATGGGGTTTGCGGAATAGAATGAAGCCACGAAACGCCCGTGCAGTCGAGATTGGTCGCGATTTGGCTTGCTCCCATCACGAAATCTGCATATGTTATGCATTTCATGTTTGTATATGTAAATAGGAAGCGGAGGCATGCACTTAACACTTAGAGCACTAACTTTTGCAATTGAAACCGGGGTTCTTAAGGTTTTACGGCGGCATTCATGCTCGGCATTTGAACCGCTATACACATGGCGGCAATAGAGCCGAAATTCATACCGAGAAAAGTGGACTTACCCGGTATTAGATAGATCCCGCGTGGTATGTCGGGAAAGCGCCGGAAGAAGCGCCAAGGATTAAGCCAAGAGCGCAAGGACGCCAAGAAAGCGCCATAAAGCGGACGCGCCAGACGCCAAAGGCTGGGATTTACTGTGGCGCCGAAGAAAAGCGGCGGCGGCCGCATGCGCCCCGGCTTACCGTTTTGCCTCTTTAAACGAGGCTGAGACGAAACGGCCCGGTTCGAAAGCGCTGAGCCATACTGCAACGTCTGGCGACTGGCGGATACGCGTGAAGTGTGGCGAGCGACAAGGGATTGCATCGCGAGGCTGGTTTGCCGCGGCCGATTCAGGAGAATTTGGGCGGTGGCGATTAGAATTTCAATTTAACGGGCGGGATACGACTTTGCGCGTTGAGCGCCGGGCGGGGGCGAGGTGAATTTATGTTCCAAATTTAGGCGGACGAAATATTCCGAATTTCAAATTTCCAAATTAGCGGCGAGCATGGACCAATAAAGGGCCCAGCATAGGCGCTGGGCCGCCACCCAGGCATGAAAGGCATAGAGCACAGACCGCCAGGCATGAAGCGAGCATGAAGCAGCCGGACGTTTTATAAGCCCCAGCGTGAACGTTTTGTAACGCAGCGAGCAGCCCAAGATTTCGCCAGACGGGAACGGGTTTAGACGCGGCGATCTTTAAACGCGGGCACTTCAACAACCCTTTTTGAAACTTTTCGTGTTTTCGGCGCCATTTCCCCTGATTCGGCCTCAACACTTCAAAGCTTACCGCGATTTTGGACCAAATTGGCTTCAGTAAAATGTCGACAATCAGACTCCTCGAGAATATGGAGAGGCGGACTGCGCGCACCTCATGGAGCAGTGTATGAACTCCTTTGCAATAATTTGTTTTGGGGCTAAATGGCGCCATAGCGCCATTTAGATGCCCCAGTAACCAGTTTGGGTCTTATAGTTAACAAATGGCGCCATGGCGCCATTTGGATACGACACTTTTAGGAGAGCACTTTACTGGAATGTCCGTGCTTACTCTAGGAGGTCTTTACGAGTGCGCCATGGCGCCATTTGATGTCTCTATTAAGCTTACCATGTTGTTGGCAAATGGCATGGCGCCATTTGATAATCAATAACTTACCATAGGGCCTTGTTGGCAAATGGCGCCATGAAACTAAGGCGACAACACCATGGACATTTGTTTGTGAAGCCGGCTGGCGCCCATTTTATTCGTCGATCCGGTAACTTTCCGATGGGTACTTCACATGTATTCTCCACCACAAATCGCGGTGCATCCACCCGGTCGAACCACTCTCCTTCCGACGCATCTTCGCTGTTTGGAAGGGAGAGTCGGGCCCGGAAGTAGGCTCTAGCGACGAACCGCCGGATGCATTTGGGCTGGCTTTAGCAGCCTGGCGAACTTCGGATACAAATGGCGCCAGCAAACCATTTGCTGAGCTCTCCCCAGGCTGCCAGCATTAAAGCCATGCATACGAACGCCTCCAGCGATGCCGAACCGCGGATTTCGAGATACGAGTGGCCAGAAGCGTTTTCTTGATTGTGTTTGCACGCTGACCCAAAACCATTTCGCGATACCCTTTGTTCTGCGTGCCCCTTTGTTGCGGCTTCGCAGTAAAATGCGAGAACGTTTCGTCGACCGGACATCTTTGGCGTGAGGCGAATGCGGGAATTACGCATGGAATAACGGGTGAGCCCACTACGGGCTTCGAAAGGCTGGAAGGCTTCACCTCTCACTTATTAGGGGCGTTGGAATAGGGGCGGCGTATCGCGGTCAACATGAAGATTGTTGTCAAAATGGGTAAAACGATTGGTCCAGGACATGAGGATACTGCGGCAGGGAATAATTATCGTTTATGTGAATTTTGAGTTTTATGGATGCCTATGACCATACGCTAGCATTTAACAAATATGGTTGTAGCGAAAAACAGGATGACGACTTTGAAGAGGAAACCCACAAAAAGAAATCTTGAGGAGGGCATTATACGTTCTAACCCGCCAATCGGATGAGCAGTGAGGAAAAACTCGCTATTCGTTGGCTGGGAGCATTGGCAAGCGAGGAAACTACCGCATGTTGTGGACACGCGCATGGCTAAAACGATTGTGAAGAAGACAGAACTGACTGGGGACACTGCCCGGTAGGCAAAGACTCCTCATCTTCTCACGGGATGTTGGCGGACTGAGGAAAGGAAAGGCGGGCGGGCAAGAGGATACCAGAAGGACGCAGACTTGAAGGAAAAGAAGGAAAAGAAAACAGCCCGAAGGGAAAAGGAAAGAGGAGGATTGGGAAGGATAAGGAAGAGAAGGAAGAAGGAGAAGGAAAGGAAAGAAAAGGATAGAAGGGAAGGCAAGGGGCGAAGGAAGGAAAGGAAAGAATGGGATGGGAGGAAAGAAAAGCTTAGGGCTGGAACCTCACGGGATGGGACACCCTAAAACAAAGGAGGCGGCTGGGACAGTCTGGCCCGTCCTGGGATGGTGAGTGAACCTCAGGAGCTGGAAGCATGGCAGGAGGATCTTGGAACGCTGCCCAGGCCAAAGGGACCGATGAAGCAGGCAAGGGAGGCTGCACTAAGAATAGCTGGGCACTTGCTAGAGGTGCACACCCATAGGCAAGATTAGTTGAGGAGAAGAGGAAAGGACGGATACAGCGGATACAAAATTCACGATCCAGGCATGGGGCGTTCCTGCGGGACATCACATTTACAAAAAATAGGCGATGTTCAAACTATATCAAGGGCGACAAATCACACGAGCATCGGACAGGTAAAAGGATATAGACGCGATGGCGTTAGTGGAGTCCTTTTCCGAGAGAGACCAGCATCGGTGTTCATCCCGTGATTGATTCAAATGAAATCCCACTCCTGCGAACAAGGCTGGTAAGCGGAAAACGAGGGATGACCTCATGGGGATGCACTATGCGACAGTGAATGGCAATCGATGATTATAGCTGCTCGGCTGGCATGTAGAGGCTTCGGCGCAAAGTCCCAAGAACAAATATCAAGGTATCTTCTGGCTGGAATTACTTAAGTGTTATCGCTTACGATCCAGCGAAACGAGGAATACTGCGCGGGCGCTTCGGTTGTGAAGTCAATATTATTATCGCTGCGAAGACTATTTTTCAAAGAAACCTTTCATTGACGACATAAGCACTGGGCGCAACAATATACTACTGTCGCGGGGAAGCGGTGATCCATCGGGGCCAGCGAGGCGATCCGCTTCCGAACCATACAAAGAGCCACATATTGCCAATTTGTTGGCAAGATTAACCGACGTGGCTTCATTTACTCGTCGCTGGCCGTGAGCCATTTCGCTGTTTAAGCCAGGCGCCCGCGGCGCTTTTCCTCATTGAATATGGACTAACTTCTTGACTGTTTCAGCGTTATACAGCTTTGGCTGAAGTTACCATGCGTGGTAAGCATCCAGATTTCAACCAATGGGTCTTCATGCGAGAGGATATTTTTGATTATTCATGTCCCTATATGGAACTTGTGCAAATCTTGCAAAATTTTGCAAGATAACAAAGGGATTCATTATTACTGTAGGCGGGCAAAAGATCATGACTTCGCCGGTGGAATTCTGCCGGGAGGTTACATGAGAAGTCACCGACTTCACTGGTGTCGGGTTTTGTTCGAGGAAGTCTTTGAATGGGAGACCGTCAAGGTCACCGATTGATTATCACAATTGAAAGCAATTCTTCAAGGCAGGGCAAAAGACACTAAGATCCGCTATCTTTCTTGTGAAGAAGGAGATTTTTGGTATCGTGAGAGGATAATTTTCAGGAAGTTCAAATCCTTCAACGTCTGATCAACTGCCCGTCTTAGGAGCCGAGGATCACGGAAGCCTCTGTTTCATGGCCACCCTTGCATAGTAAGTGGGTTGAAGCTGAGTGGGCAAAGGAAGGCGTTTTGATAGCGTGCCGGCCTTGGCAAGATTCATACGCAATGCTGTCTTTAGAGAAGTCTTGAAGACTTCCGTTCGTTGGCTGGCCGGGGAGCGGCCGGGGGCAAGTTGTTTCTGTACGGCATCGCTTGATTGCCTTGGACACTAGAGCAATATTTCAATGTGGGATGGCGAAAACCACACTATCCTAATTTTTTAGCTCACGGTACATAAGGAACACCACAGTGATTCTTTACTGGATAGTGTAATTGTTTGTGGGCACCAACTTTTATTTACCCAAATGCAGTGTTGGATGATGGGTTCAGATCGAGGAAGTTTTATTAACGCGTATGAGGGGCGGTAAAGTTAGGACTCCCCGAGGAGTTGAGTTAGCCCGCCATTAATGTACAAAATTCAGGCCACTTGTAGGTCATCGATGATGATGACACTCAAATTTCCCCTTCAGCGGTCATCCTCAGGGCAACACTGAGTTCATTGCTAACGAAGAGGTGAGCCCAGGAGTCTATGGCGAGGAAAGCTACGCGGCGGGTGGAATTACTGACGCACCCGAGGGACATAACATCGAAACCAGGCTGGGGCTGTATACTCCTACGTCGCAGCCGTGCCCGCCCGGGAAACGAGGGTGTTTGATTACTTCTCACATGGTTCGCGCGTAGGGCTTCATTGATGAATAAATTTTTGCATTGTGTTAGTGACCCGGTTAAGCGAGGAGTGCCTAAGGGGATTCTTGATAGGCTTGACCCTCTTTGAATCTATCATACTTTAGCAGTTCCTTCGGATGGGTCTTGCGACATTTGAAGAAGGTACAGCCAGATCCCACCTGAAATCAGAATGCGAAGTTCAGGCGTGTGGACATGATTTGATCAAAGAACACACAATTGATGCGGACATTCTTAGTGTTGCCATTTCCTTTGCCCACGGCGTTGAGGACTTTGCCGGGGATCCTATAGTTTGGCGACGCTTCGGACCTTAGCCTGGCAATCTGGAACGATCGTCGCGGAAAGCGGCCCGATCGATCACGGAGATCACGATCGCGGAAGGCCCCGATCCCGATGGGACTGTTACCGAATTTTGTGATTATATAATTTAAATTGGCCACAATAATCGCGCGAAAGCGTTTCTGCTGAGAGTCCTTGCCCATTTACGTAGCATTTTGATATGCGATCTATGAATTTGATTTTTAACTAATTTGATATTTGTGTTTCTTTAGCTTCATTATATACACTCTTAGTATTTTTAATGGCGCTTGATAAGTAGCGTTTAGAGCCATATTTTCTAAATAAACATGTTGCCTCAAAAATTGGCATGGAATAGTTTAAAAAAGGATTTTTGTTCCTAATTGGAATCCACCCGAAATTTCTCATTTAATGAAATTGTGCTTACATAGCGCTCAAGACTGCACATCCATAAATTGGATATTTAAGGCGCTCCTCAATGAAGCGCGGAAAAGATAATAAACTTCAGCAGAAACAACTTTGAGGATTTCATGTTCAACCCAGGACAAAGAGGTTAAGTAAGGTGTACATGGTGTTTCCTGTGGCCTCAAGCGGTCCATGAGCATGGTATCCAAGCGGTTGACGCCTTCCTCCGGGATCACATAGCTGAGCGAGGGCGAGAAATAACATATTATCAAGAAAAGCATCATATTTTGGCACAGCGTCCGTATGTGGATACCTTATTAATAAATTTGAATTTTACGGCGAGTGCGGAACCAGTGCCAAAAATTTCAAAGGGATGGGCCCCGGTGAAATTTACTTTGCGCGGGTCCGGTCTGGAAGTGGAAAAAGAACAATTCATCTCGGTCAACAAAGCCTGTTATTGACATATGCCTATTTACGTAAGCGATTACACCTCTTCATGGTCGTATCTGTGCGCTGACACTACTGGCTACCACCATTACATCGGAAACCTATACCACCAGCTACGCACAAGGCTTCTTCGTAACGGACAAAGCATGCCGGATATCCCATGTTGGTGATGGCGGGAAGGCACGCCAGAAGGAAGGTGATGCTCTTCAGCGAAGCAAATACGGACACTTTGCGCTTTGATTCTGAGCGTCAAACTATCGAACACCAGTAGGTCTACAAGCTCAAAATTCATTACGATTGTACAATGTATGATTTCAAAGCATGTGGTGGTTTAGCGTTTACTGTTAGAGATGCGGGTTTTCCTTAAGACACTTTTCCCGTGCGCTGGCATTAGGACGCTACTCTCCACTTACTTGGCGCTCTTGACTTGAAATTGCGTCAAAAAAAGGGATAGCTATGCGGCGCTTTGTATGAGGATCTTGAAAGGGAAGTCTGGCCCGGGCGGCACCGGACTTATCCGGCAGAGCAGGCGATTGGTGTGCGAACTTCAAAGAGCACTTATATAGGTTCAAACAAGCCCTCGAAGGCTTGATATGCAAAATATTACACTGTCTTTGTTCTCTTCGGGTGGTTACTCTAATACTACCCTTTATTTTAAACATCATGATGTCATCATGCCCCATTAATATTTTAATGCAAAAGTAGGGCTAATGGATTGTCTCGTTCGCGGTGGAAATTATGATTTTGAAAGTTTCCCTATGGTTTGATTTTTAAGAATATACGATGGCGCTACTCTATACAAGGATGAACTACAATATATTGACTTTGGGCGCACAGGATAGTTCAATGTCACATAAGAAAGAATATTTGAGGCAATAAACACGACGAATCAGACATGTTGACGTATTAAAACTATTAATATTATTACATATCTTTCGTTCAGTTATGATCTATTAGTAAAACCATATGAATTTCCCCATAGCACCCCATCTGTTGAGAGCATTGGATAGGCATATGGACAAATTGTATTATATTATGTTCTGGGCCATAGAAAGTGATCCTCGTTTTGTAGAGTATGCTCCCACCATTGAAGTACATTGTATTGCAAAATCAAATGAAATACTTTTAAGGTTGATGACCATCTTTAAGCATTCAATTGCCTTTTTCATTCTCTTTCTTTTCTTTGGCATTTATTCTTCTTCTTTGATATGGTTTCAATTTTTTTAATTTTTATATCTTGTAATTTTTCATATTATCTTTTTCAGTGATTTTCTCTTTTGTGATGTCTTGCGACAAGTATCATTAGAGAACACATTTACCTGCAGGGACACGCGAGACTAAATTTTCTGAGGATTAGCTACGGACCGAGGTATGATGTAAAAAGTAATCTACCTACCTACCTACCTACCTACATATCTATCTATTTTAGAACTTTTATTTCTTGAGTCTACTTACAGCAAATAAATTGGAGATCCACTGAAACTTGCTCTTCCTCCCTCTTATAGGCCCTTGTAGGGAGACGAAACATGCGAGCCAAGACCTGGCCCAGGAATGTATCAAAGACAGATAATGAACATTTGGCTGATATAGAGAATCATCCTTCTCAGAACACTCACCTTTGTCTCGTGATGTGAAAATAGAAAATTTCGCTTTAAGTAGAACCAGACAGGAGGCTAGCTACAAAGTGACCCTTTAATATTTTAATTAATTTGCACCCTAACATATGAAAGGTATGCCAATAAAAAAATTTCTCCACTCTTCTTCTAGGTAGAGGCATGCTTATGGACCATTTTCAGTGCACGTCGTGGACCTAGCCACTGGCGGCTTTCACGACACATAATGGGCATGTAATCCAAGAGTATGCAGCAAGAGATCTTGAGAGTTTCATCAGTGTAACGTTGCACATCCCTCCTCATAGGACCTTGCCCATGGACTGTGGAAGTTGTTGGGGAAACGTGGGGAAACTCACTTGTCTCAAGTCATGTGGAATGCAGATGAAGATCCAATATCATGGTTAATGCCAACTCATATATTTGTGTTGCCCTAGCACCTCTGCCGTGTAATTTTGAAAGGACTAGCATATCTTGGGGATAGAATTTAGGCAGATAATATAGGCAGAGGTTTAATTGCAACATCGAAGGATACACAAGGACTTCATTGAGACCAGGGAATGAAATACTGTTTCAAGGTAACAGCGCAATAGTATGTATATTTGCACCATGTAATATATATGGAAGGGGTGCATAAAGCAACCACCACCAAAACGGACCTCTCTATATAGCAAAACATGAGAGATCAAAATAGAGGACATATTAAAGATATAGTTATTTTATGTCCAAATACTTAGATCTTTATATCGGAGTACTTTGATTGAGATATTAGAAGCTTAAAGTAAAAAAATTCTAAGGCGCAGAGCTGAGATGTCAGGTAATGCGGTTGAATTTAACTATGTCATTTAAAAGCGGACTTATTTAAACCGGTCGTGGATACTTCGAAGCAATGCGATTAGGTTTATCGAGAAGCAGTGAAAAGCTGCATTGCTGCTCTAAAGAAATCGGTTCGTTTTGGAAACTTGCAGGGAGCTATGCAACCATAGATCTTCATAACATGCCTGAGTGCCTTTAGGCATTTAATGATGTGCGCTTCAAAGATGCACCAATCTCTACAGGTGGATTTAAGCGCCTGGTATAAAATTGGAGAGAAGTGGAACCATGTTCTTCAACTTGTTGGCCGAGGCAAAAGACAGCTCAGGTATTGAGTTGTGATTGAGTCGGGGCCATCATGCGTATTAACATTCACTGGATCTAGAATCCTTTACTTGCTGCAAAATAAGTAAAGAAACTAAACAAACACCAGAACGGCACATGCATTTGCTCATATTCAATCCCTTTCTCTCTCTTATGGGCAATTAACATGCGTTTTAGCATAACTCCCTTTCAGCTAATAAGGTATTTGAGATATTCGTGCCGTCTGTGTTTAAGCTGTCAAGCCTTTTCGAGTCGACACTAACTCTTTGCTTTTCGTTCTCACAAAAGCGTGATGTAGGGTTTGGCGATGTCTTTTCTTATTAGGATATTCATTGAACTGAGAAAGGGCCAGAGACTTTTTGTATCCGGGTGAAAACCTCTTTTGGGATTTTGTATCAATTGCTTTCCTTTTCACCCTAGCATCGCGTGTTATTTGGCTGCTTCATATTGTTGAATAGTCGATTCCCTCGCATTCGCAAGCAAACATTGTATACTATTATTTATGTAATGGTGGCCATTCTCTCCCTATGCAAGAACCAAACTTCAGCTTTTCTTTTAAAACCAGCTGTATATTGGGTAGCGTTTTGAATATATAGAAAAGGCATACATGTTTGAAATTCAATCTGATGATCAATAACAAAAGGGTTTATTGTAGATATTGGGTTGAAAATGGAAAGAAAGGAGTTGCATAGGTGCTAGAACCATATGGAAGAAATGGATTATGCGGAAGAAGCGAAAAGAACTTAAGGATCGACGCTGGGATTCTGGTAAAATAGCTCGTGGACGACAAGTATTGATGAGTTGGCCTGAAACAGGCATTGTGGATTGATGATTATACATAAAGTTGTGAGGTTGAAAATAATTATAAGCATTGCCACCTGCGGATCCTTAATTCCAGAAGTTTTAACCGCATTTCATGGATAGTGAAAATGGAGTTAGCGTTCATTGCAGAAAGAGGTGCTCAATACCCACATAAAGTACCGCCAAAAAATGCCTATAAAATACGGCGCATTAAGGAAGGATAAAATATATTTTGGAATGAAATTCATTGTTAGCCACAATCCCTTTCATTTATATGATAATACTTACGAATTGCGGCAGGATGGCCATGGAAATCACGTCCAAAAATGTGAATTCATACCACGACATAATTAAGTAAGATAATACCTATTAAATTAATACCTTATTACAAATCATACCGCTATTGTAATTTTACGTGAAATAGCCTTGTTCAGAAAATAATTCCCGTTTTGCAAATAAAACCCCATTCCAAAATAAGTTCCGCATTTTCAAATGATACCACGTTCCGACGTTACTGAACAGAATGACCGCCCAAATAATACCCCATTCAAATAACATACCACTGAACTTCAAATACATACCATACTTGTTTCGAAACAGTTTGATGAGATAACAACTTGAGGCGGGAGTTATCAGTAACAAATTGGTAGAGCAACATTTTTGCATTGCATTTTAAAATTCGCGGTAGACTTAACTGACTAGATTTCAAAAGGAAACAAAATTTAACCGCTTAGAATACAGCGACGGGCTGTTCTTAGTTGATTTCCTACTTGATTAAAATTCTTTAGAAAAACCGAGGCAGAGCAGATAGGCGTAATGGAAATTACTAGGAGGATTAACGGTAGTCCGATGGTATTACCATTTGATGAGATTGATGGTACTGTTTGCTATTGATACCACAAATTCTCCAACTCATGAAACTTCACCGGACATTTTGCCTTTGTGACTGATCCTTAAATGAAAATTACAATTGAAATGGTTGCCGAGCTTTTATCACGAAGAACCGTGGACGAGGTAAACACGCTGGAGCTGACCTTGCGCTACTGGTCTTTCTGGTATTCCAAAGTTTGCAGACTACTCCCGATTCGGCATGGCTTTATTGGTCAATACACCTTCATCCCATTAGAATTATATCGTACTAAATGAAGCATCTCACACAAGCAAACCTTCAAAAGAAGAAAGAAGGCTGACAAAATTCTGTCGGCACTACAGAGTTCGAAATACGGTACCTCCCATAGCGGCTTACGGGTAATAAACTTCAAGACTTGGCCTCCAAAAACCATCTGACGTTAAATAAATGACGAACAACAGCGGAGACGGCCATCTGCGCATACTTAGTAGGTGAAACCTAGGTGCATAGATACCCAGCATGGATTCGATTAAATGATTCCATGGCATCTGGATTGAACAAGATAGGAACATGCCGCGATAAAAATGCAAACTCAACATACATCAGCGTTCCAGAAATCACATTTGGATGAAATAACGCGCAGGACGCCTGCAATTGGTTGGCGGTTTGGGTGCGCAGCCGGCCTCGCGCACAGCAACGTTCATGCAGAACCGGCTGGTCAATGATCAAGAACGATAAATTCAATGATCCAGAACCTGTAAAGAAACAGCGGCGCTGGTCAAACCCAAGGTACAATTCGTGTTTGCCTCGGATTTGCTTGGTTGCGGTAGAAACTGGAAGAATTCTAGACATAGCGTACAGTAATTCCTCCCATTTGAGACCTGCTGCATACAAGGCAAATGTACTTTCCATCATATACTAGTTAGCTTGAATATGGGTTGGTATACCTGGTGAGCTTGGAATATGAGATTGTTGTCTTCTAAGAAGCATGGGACCGCCCAGCTGATCCATGAACAATGTAAATTTTGAAGCACATTATGTCTATAAAGGCATTTGTGCAGGCCTTTGGAATTTTATCTCCGCGACCAAATTCTGGATATTTTCTAGCACTTGCAGCCTTTACTCTTCTGACAACAGCCTGGAAGGACGGTTGGGACGCGGAACAGCTTTATGCAGCGAGCGGTAGGGTCCCAAGACACATTCCTGCAAACGCGAGGCGTTCGCGCGGATTTGATCAGGAAGAAAGATGAGCTAGTTAAAAGGCCCGCGGAAGGCACCTGCCGAATAAAGCTTTTGTTCCATCAATGAGGTCCTAGCATACCCATGCTCAGGATGGGCACTCCCCTTGATGAGTCACTTCTTCACTCCCAAATCACGTTGTGGTTGTGCTTTAGTGGGGCATGTTTCTTAAAGACAAACAACCAATAGATTTGATTTAAGCCCAATAGCCAGCCTTGTTTCATTCTATTAGTGACATGCTGACACGTTTTGAGAACATTCGCATGGGGACAGGAGCAAATTTATATCAAATCATCAACAAATCACACCTGATTTAAAAGGGAGACCCACACTAGTTCTAAATAGCTTCCCACCATGATTTTTTGTTCCAGATCCTTTCACCATTGAATAGGCCGTTTGTACATCAACTTCCATGGATCCGTATTTAGTTTCCTTTAGATCCTTAGATGATCCATAAACTTTGTTATTACTTGAATCAGAATACCGCTGTTACCGCCGGGCACCGTTCACGCTGCACCTGTAGCGCGACCAAATGCGCCAAGGTGCGCAATGCCTGTCTTGTAGCAGAGCCAGACCATTTTGACTGGCGATCCGCCAGTAGAACTAAACCGGTTCAAGGCGTGCGCCGCTCTGTCTGCCGGCTTACTTTTGCAACGTTTAAAGGTTAAGAACGTTTGGGCGCTCCGCCATAGCCTCGCACCGCAACTTAGTCCCTATAAATAACCCAGATATGAGCTGTTTTCAGGTAGCATGGAAGGGCTTCCACGAATAAGAACCCTAAAATGGGACTTGTTGGGCATAAACGCCGGGATACAGTTAGGAACATGGTTGCCGCGGACGACAACAATGGACTGTGACGGGAAGCCGCGGAAGCCTGACTTTTACTTACCTGGGCAGGAGTTGTTGGACTTCAATGCGAGCAGCAATTCGTAGCACCTATATTAAGGACTGGGGTTGTTCCAAAAAATCGTGACCACGCCAGGAGCGAGGTTGGAGCGGGAACCAAGTTAGGCGCTAGCCGCGCCAGCCGGTTAAAGCGGGGAACCACGGCGAACTAAACCCCTAAACAGCAAATCAAACCCATTAGAGCAGCAGCATTGCGCCAGCGAGGCGACGATAGCGTTTTTACGCGCGCCAAAATCACAACAGCGGCTTAAATATTTTACAAAATGTAACACATCGCGCTGGCCCGCCCATTTCCACGAACTTTATCACTTAGCATACTTGAGGAGGCATGATTACAAGATCCATGAACTTTAATCACGTGATACTGCTACATCTACAACAGCGGACTTAACTAGTGCAGCCAACATGTAGCGACCTCGATTAACACCCGTTACAGGGAAGTTTTCAACTGCTGGCGGCATCCAAGTTGCACCAGGTACTATGCCCACCGCACGTATCTGGAAGCCAAAGCACAGAAGCTAACCATAAGCATAAAGGGACATATTCTGCACGTACTAGTAATTAAAACGTCACAAACTAAAGCGCTGTTGATACCCCATACGTGATGTTAAATAACGAGAATCGGGTGGAGCCATTAAGCGAGGGAATCTTGATATGACGAGGCAGGTGTAGCAAGACAAATAAGATATAGGATGTGAAAGCACATAAAGGAGCAATGGCAAAGCGGAGGCTGATATATACAGGATAGAAGCAACAGTGGATCTTTACATCTTTGTGTTCGGGTTAAGCCAGCTTCTTGGGTAGACCAAAAGACAATGGCTCCATTAGAGCAGAAGCCATGTGTTCTTCTCTACCATGCTGAGACCATGGGGCGGCGCATGCAGTCTGTAACTAACACAAACACGTACTCAAACTTCAAAATACTTCCAAAAGGGAATTCAGCGAGTCTTTGCCTTTAAATTTAGGTTTAATTGAGACACCCTTTTCTGCCAAACTGTTTAGCGAAAAAACACGGTAATTATTACATTCTTTGTTTTCTAGTAATTAAGCCTTTCTCACGAGAATCCTCTTTTGTTTAAAGAGATTTTAATCCATTCAACAAATTTCCTTTTAGGGCAGATTTAGAATGCAGAATCCATTCCACAAAATTCCGCGTTTTGAACCGGTCCATTTTCATACGAAGCACCTCAATACATTTGCAAATTTATGACTAAATCCCCTTTCTTATAAATACCACGATGTGCATTTAGGTCTCTATTTCACCATAATTCCACCCCACATTAGAGTTGCGCATTTCAAGACTCCTCCCGGGTTTCGCTGGTACGCAGCCTTGATATCGCGCGCATTTAGAGAATTCCGTTGCTTGAAAAGCTGCGTACAATATACCCACTTTTAACCGGAATTTACGAATTCTGAAAGAAAATTAGCATTGTTCTGAGTCCCCGGTTCATTAAGGGGTTTTAAAGGGGAGATACGAGCACCTTTTTTGTTGTGTTTCTAAAACTAGAAGAATCAATCATAGTCAATACAAGTCCGGTCGTGTTTGAAATCACCGGCGGGCGGGCATCGTGAAGACAAAACGCAGAGGAATAAAAACCCAAACGGAATATGGAAGTGCCCAACCCAAATGGAAAATGGAAATGTTAAAGAGTAAAAATTCAATCCCTTCTTACAGTCTGCATCTGGATAAAAAAATCCTCCAAATCTGAAGGATTGAAAGTCTCTGCACTAATTCGGTTCTGTTTCAACGCAGGCCGGGTTGCAGGACGGGGCAGATCCAATGCATGGGTTTTCTTTTGGCGTAGCAACAGGCTCGTTTTTTGCAACAGGCTCGTTTTCTGCACTAATATGCCACAAACATAAAATGGGACTGGCAGTAAATTTCCGTTCTTCTTCATTGGAAATCTCATTCGAGCTTCTTTTGCCCGAAATGCTTGGCTGCAGCTTGCACATTGGATGAGACCCCTCTCCAAATCTGGAATCTGGAATAAGCAGAGAGAAAACAAGCGCCCAACAATCTGTTAATTTGATAATATCTCAGCCGGAAATGGGTGTTGTGGAACAAATGGAAAGTAATGCTGCCCGCAAACAACAGGATTTGGACGTGGAATTGTCCCGGAATCGTTCACGTAAGTTAAATTATGACTAGTATACGTTGAAGGTTTAAATGGAGCTTCCCGCCTTGGTTTCTTCTAAACTCAACACGCACGTATATACGTATACCCTTAGCGGATACGGCCAAAACCATTATATGCTCAGGATATTTTAGACTTTTAGGGGTAAAAACAACCCCTCTCCACTTATTAATTACTAAGCGTACTGCCATGTCGCTACCATACAGCGATTTCACCGTTATTGAAACAATATCCTTGGCCAACTTTTAGATCGTGGATGACATTATGAATGTGTGCTGGACTCTGAGAGGGTTGTGGAATTTCCACATGGACTTTTAGGATTAGGAGTGCACCCCGACACAAGCCAATGTACATGCGTAACATAGTTGAATCCATACACACAAAAATGCGCAAGACTACCATTGTCATTTTCTTAGGATATGAAGAAACGGAACATAGCTGCGATAAGGACGAGAGCGAAATGAGTTGCGCCATTCAAGCGGGCGAATCCATGGAAGCGTGAGCACAAGTTCCAGATAGCCTAATAGCCAGACTCAGAACAAGCGCCCAAGAAAGAAACAAGAAGGATTCGCCAAAGCGGATACTCACGTCCACTTCTGCGTGCCTGGCGCTACGCCTTGCTTGGTTCTGCGCCACGCCTCGCCCTACGCGAGCGAACACCATGAAGATTTGACGTGAGAGGAATTTCTACTTGCACCCTGCGCCCTGCATGGCAAACCCCGAGCAAGAGATTCTCCGGCCTGAAACGGTTTCTCGCAAACCTGCCCAACAACGATTCACCGGACAGCGTTACGGCGACGCGGTTACAGAGCGATTCTTCATTAGCGATTCTGCGACGTTCGGCAATGCCGCTCCCGGACGCTGCGCTGCCATGCTGTGCGTGGCGTTTATAAAGCGCCACAATTAGCCAACGTCAGGTTTTAGCTAACCCTATTATCCACTCCCAAACCACTAACTGGTCATAAGTAAGAAAAAATATACTTGTTTCCATGACATTTCGAATCCAGCACTAATTTGAGATGAATTTGACATGCGGACAGCTCTAATTTTTATCTATCTACCATCTTAGCAATTTCACTGTATTCTGATAGAAAAACGCGGTGTACTTTGAGTCATGCGTGCAGGATAAGCTTTGTATTTGTAAGCATGCAACCCGGTCATTAGGTGTTAGCTCCGTGTCAACTTCCATTTGTGTAACTTCTTCTTCTTCTTCAGTTGTTTTCATCACCTATACCAAAGGATAAGGTACATGTAACCATGAAGCCAACATACTCAGCAAGTATAAATTCCCCATTTTATTTGAACTTGAATGCAGAGGAGGGCCATACAAAATTACATGCCTACTAAAACTTGGAAGGAAAAATAGGAGGAAGGTCAGGAATGGCAGGAGGACCAAGAGTCAGAACTAAGCATGAGAAGTTCAATAGAAGCAAACCCCTAATGTAGGTGTGACGGGAAGAATTGGATCAGCAGATGCGACCTAAAACGGAGACCCCATGAAGCAGTGGGACATCTAGGATGCCTACAAACAATTAGGACATCTAGGATATAGAGTGTTTTAGTTAATAGGTAGCCTTTCAGGTCTCCTTTATTTTATTTTTCATTCTCTAAGCATCCATCAAGCTTTGGCGATATTTTCTTATTAGGATATTAAGGTTTGAGCCTCTTTTCTTAGGATGTTGGCATGGGTATGTGCCTAATACAAGCATGCCTATTGTCAAAACTCCGGTCGGTTCTGCGCGTGCTGCGCTAAACATCTTCTTTTTATTTTAAGATGGTGTTGGAAATGTGCGGAAACGCCTTAATTCATGGCATCACGGTGTTTATATCTTCGCGGCTCCTCTTGGGATCTGGTACGGCATTGAATGTCGAGGGTTTTAGGCCAGTAGAGGTCGCAATAGCTACTCACGATTTTAGATATAGGGTTCTCTTTCTTTCAACTTTATTTTCTTCTATTTTATTTTGGCTCTACTGTTTGGCTTGGCTGGAGTGATGTGAGTAATGCAAAATGATGATTGGATGAACTACGGTGCATTTTCAGCGCAAAGGTTCTACATTTTGAGGTAATATTGCGCGGGGAGAAAAAGTTGAGCTTGCGTGCTGCGATATCAGCAGATAATATTTGGGAGATAAAAAAAGGCGTTTCTTCCCGTTTCTCACGCGAAGCAATCCGAAGCGGCTCGTCAGCCGGGAGTATTTCAGCACGCCAGCGATCAAGCGTAGCCCGAGTATAGTCGCTGATGTTTGAGTATGGCTGGCTGCTATGGCGTAGTCGGATTTTCTTTTTTCGCGCTTCCTCTACGCCATCTTTCAGCGCGCTACGAACGCCCATCGCGTACTGAACGCATCCTTTTCGCTACCGGATCGCAGAAGCGGTTATTGCATCGCGCTCATCATAGGACCGCAACAGAACTAATAGCAATACTTCTTGGATATTTTTTGGAATCCGACGGCGGAGCACTCCCCACATACCACGGTGTTGGTCGTGGCGGTATTCGAAGGAACGCGGGGCATTCTGCGGTAGATACGCCCTGCTATGAGCACATAAAAATACAAGGAAGAGTGCTGGGCACATTTGCCGCGCCATACACTAGCGCAGCTGCCATTTTGCGGATTCCATGCCAGCTTGCTATTCTAAATCGTCAGGCAGCGCTAAAGAAAAGCGGATGAAAAGGCGATCTCCGGATGACCATGGCTAACTCTTTGGGATCGTAGACTGGGACTCTCTGATAATAAGAGACTTCGAGCGGCCCGTTACTAAGTATGGGGCCGTAATATGAATATCTTAGGATTTGAGATTTACGCTTTCCTCTCTTTTATTTTTTATACTTTTTAACAATTTGGAAGAACGAAAAGCCATTTGAATTATTGTTTGGACTGAATCATGAATGTAAGAAAAACTTTCGGGATGAACCATATGATTTCTACATTAACATCATTGAATGAAACTATCACAAAAAATACATGAAAGCAACATCCGCGACTTATGTGAAGACGATGTCCGAAAGAGATATTGGTATTTATAACTTAGTATTAACGGCAAATGGTACTTATTAACGAGTAAAATGATGTATTTCTCCTTAATTGGCCTAAAGGGGTGCAAGGAGGGTGGACATGTCAGCGTTGCTCCACTAGACATGGCCAGACCCACCTTATTGGGACGTTAGGAATGCGTTGCAATACAAATACTTGTGATAAGTGGTGCTTTAAGATTTCATCGAACTTTGCGGTTTTTCGTATGGGATGCGTGCGAATTACGTTTTGAACGAGTACTAGGCGTCCTCTATAAAAGGATACTTGCGATACCCAGCGTCACGTAAACGCTGTGACGAGTCACATAAGAAGAGGATCTCAGCGCCTTCGCTTCAACTTCGGCCGCACATGAGTTTTAAATGGGACTAAAGCTGAGAAAAATCTGAGATGCGGGAAGGCGTTTGGAACGCCGACATCTTGGCGTTAACATCACGAGCTAGGGCGGGAGGCGCCATCACGCCGCTCCGGTCGGCGACACGCCTTAGGAGGTAACCGCGACCTTAACGGCTCGGCGACTCCAGCGGAAAACATGGCAAAATAAGCAAAAGGCGGCAAGCTGGCAGCCACCGACTTTCTAAGTGACCCGGGACAAGCTTCCGACTCCGCGCAGCGGGAAGAACTTTCATGGTTGCGGGACTTTATGAGGCGCGCCGAGGAACGTCTGGACGGACCTATATGACGTGAGGGCATATCAAAGGGGAGGATATTAAAATCCGAACGGAACTGGAACCCCGAAACACCCTAGAAACCAAAGGAAGGCGACTTTACTACGTCGTGGAATGGGGACTTCGAGGAATGGATAGGACCCAAAAGAATGGAGGAGCGACCTAACGGGGATACAAACCCGGAAGGAGCTATGGTAGGTGCCAATGGAGATGACCACTCCGGGGCGGGAGGCACCTTGGGGCCGAGCAGGCCCAAGCAGGGTAGCGTGAGGCTGGCTGCGGAGGACAGCGAAGGCCATACCTACGGAATCCGCGATCTGGAACCCGAGGTTCAAGAATGCCGTTGCTAACGGCGGTAATGCCAGCGATCGCGGCAGCGCACATGCGGCGACTTACTTACAACGGCACGCGGCATGCTTAGGGACACATTGGCGATCGCATTCCTCGTGAGCAGCGTGGGAGGCATCTTTTCAAAGGATCACATGCGGCGAACACTCTTAAAACGCGTGACTTGGCGAATCGAAGCTGGGATCAGAGACATGAAGCTCAACAAGCGGCGGCATCTGAAAGGAATCCTAGAGTCAACGGGGGCGGAAGAAGAAGCAGCCAGCAGAAGAATCAGCGTTAGGAGGGAGGAGAAACCCTAAAGGAGTATAGGCATTTAGAAGTAGATCTTCGTGGATTGTTTTGGGATGGATGAATTAAAATCCCAAAGGTAAATGGTATGTGTTGTATATCACCGAGGGTGTTCCGCATATAGTGGAGAAACGCGCTAGTTTAAGAGTCATATTTTACAGTTGGCGGCTAGATCGGGATAACTTCACGCCGTCTACCAAATAAAGGAAGCGAGGAAGCACAGCGGGCAGCCAGACCAGATGGACCAAGAGTCACGAGGAGAAGCGACCGGAACTGAAACGGGCTGTACGCGCCGGGAAGTGCCCTGAAGTCGAGGAACCACTTTCGTCCACCCAATGTCAAATAAGAACAACCGTCATGTCAAGATCGCCAGTTGCACGGGACATATGAGGAGCGAAGCGCTCTTGTGGCGGTGGCGACGCCCGACAAACTTATGACCGCAGTGGCCTCAGCCAATAGAAGGAGGAGCGATCAGGCATCAGCGAACCAACTAAAGAGCGTCTTGGCGATATAATTCCGCACCTTGTGGTAATATAGGGCCGTCAGCTATGACACGATGATGTATTAGATGGAGATGCGCGTACGAAAGGAAAACTGCTGCAGCGAGGAGATAATAAGCCAACAACTAGGTGATGACCGCGTACGGACGCTCCCCTACCAAAAATTAGAAGAGAAGAAGCTGATGCATCTGAAACGCTGGGCATCTACCAGGTAGAAGCGTTACGTCACCGCGAGCAGGGACGACGGCTGAAGCACGCGGCAAAAAAAAACAAAAAGAGATAGTTCAAGATAATAGCGGAGACTGTTCCGGCGACAGAGTATATACAAGAGGGTAATTACACTGTCGAGGACCGAAATTAGCGATATAAGGATCCATATCGGAACAAACGCGCCCGGTGAGGGGAGGGAGAGCCGCTGATGCTTTACTTGCCAAGGCCGGCTGCGCGCCAGAGGACGAAGGTGGAAGGGCGGGAAGTGCTAGCGGCAGGCCTCTTCCACGAGAAGCTCCCTGAGACAAAGCATGAGGATCAAAAGCGGCGGCAGTCAAAAAGTCGCGGGAAGGTACCTGAAGACAAGAAACTGACATAGCAGCGGCCGATTGACAAGGTCAAACATGGCGATGAGAGGATCAAACAAGTAAGATTGGAAGCTTCGATAGAAGAGCAACTAAACGGTGGCGAATGACTTCGTTGCCTTGACTTAGAAATACGAACTTAGTGTGAACAAGGATCGGCGATTCAAATAGTGCTCAATTAGTATAGCCAAAGGAATGGCGCCTGCGACCTGCCCCAAAGAGAGCGCTACTCAGGCGGCTGGAAATATCATGAAGGGGGAATAATTACGGCCGGAGCGAGGTCGAGGACGAGGCGAAATGTCGGACTTATCAGGCGGTACACCATTTGGATTGGGAATCGCGTTGCAGCGTGTTATTGCCATATACGCCGGAGGGCCCAAACATAATATCAACAAGATTTTGGGATTATGGTGGCGTACAAATAGGAGGATATGATCATCGACGCGGGAACCGCAGGTAACGTGCAGGTAAGCGTGCAACTTCGGAAGGGAGAGCACAAGGACTAACGAACAAAGTAGTAATTGCCAATTATGACTATATGGCATATAGTTCCCTTATTATTCCCTACCTTCCCTCGCGCGACAGATCAAAGGAAGAGATGTCGGGGCAATCTGCGAGGGGGTGAAGCAATCAACATCCTCAAACATGCCGAACAGCACCACGATAACGACAAGAGAGGACTTCGGCGTGTAGAACGATGGATCCGGATCGGTGATCGCTTTTGGTACGCCAAGATAAAGAGTTCAGATAGAATCTACTTTCAGCGAAGCCACCGAGGTTTTTAGCGGCATGGAAGATTTCAAGTGATCAACACACCATCAAAGCCTCCAGCCTCTACATCTAAGAGAACCCTTGCGTCCGAGGGAGGGGCTGATGTCGAGCTTCGCCGAAGAAGCGATTACCCGTACGCCTTCAAGCAAACGCCGAAAGTGGATGAGCTTCGCGGACTTCGGATCGACCATGGGGCCCACGGACGGTTGGTCGCGGGCGGTGGCATATTGCGGTTCGAGCACCGGATATTTCCGGCGAAGGTTGCTTTAATATTGAGCTAAAAGCGTCAAGTATTGGGAAGAAGCGCTTATAGGATGACTAAGGTATATACGATTGTTAACGGACAATGACATAATTTGGGGAAACCACTTTGGTGAGATTGATCACCTAAGCCTAAGAAGAATCATTACACTAAGGATAATTGACCATGTAAATCGGTAAAAACGAGAATAATCAAGCCCGAGAAAGGACGGAGATCTAACAAGTCAGAGCCAACTTGTTATGATGGCATGAATTCGATTGGTAGGAATATTCAGGTTTGAATGAATACAGAAGGAGATCTCTACTGGAACAAAAGAATAGTACGTACAAGGTACATCTAAAATAAATTATAGTAATCAAATAGTCTTTTGAACCGAAGGAATTGTGTGATGATAAAACCTTGTAGTTTTAGAATGGTTCTAACTAAGTAGGTAACCCGCTAGCTATATTGAAATAAATGACAAACATAATATATTGCATGTCTTAGATGGTTGTATATACTAGCTACTAGTAAATTAATGTACACTAAGTAAGAAGCATTATAACCCAGGGGGATTTCACCTAGGCACATGGGGATACCTCGGGGTACAGGGGTCGCGAGCCCTAGGTATCACGACTTTTTGGGTTTCGAAACCCTTCATGGTAATGGGAAACCAGTTTCACCTTCACAGGTAGATATATTTTACATTTACATACCTACCCGATCTTGTACTTGAGTTTGTCGCGGTAGCCTTGACCGGAGAAAAATGGTTTGTGGAAGGGAAAAAAATTCCGCGGTGTTTAATAGCATCTTCATTCTATAGGTCCTAAGGTGTCTGGATGGTTAAGACTTCATTGGTTCTCCATACAATTTAAGGTATGCGTTCTTACTTTCGTTTGAATCGTGGGGATCCATTGCTTAGTTGCGGGATATAGGGTTGGAACAAGCGATCTTGGTGCATATGGAAAAACACAGGAAGGCATGGATTGAGATTAATGACAAGGTAGATGAGTTTATGGTGTTCGGGGACAAAGAGACGCCGCCTTAAGCGAGAAATATCAGAGACCTTAAAGAGATTAAATAAGGAAGTAAAGAAACAAAGGGTACACACAAAAGCGGACTTAGTATTCTGAGAAAATGTGGATGGGAAGAAGAGACAGCGTGACGGAACAGCGAGGCGGCCATTGCTTTTGGTCTTCTCAATACATCCGGGTACAACAATCGCGTGTTTAGAGCGGACTTTCTAACCTTGCAAGAAGGATGAAAAACCCCAACAACCCAAAAGCTCAATCCTATCAAAACAAAGGCAATGCACAAGACAAAGAATATCATCTCCATAGCTAGATCAATGAAAATACTCTCTCCCAATACATAGTCTCTCTGTTCCTCTCTACGCCGACATCGCTTACACGCCCACAATGCATACTGCAACATCCCCACCGCATGCGCCAGATCTCCTCTATATATCAGATACACTCTCATATACCACCATAATAGGTGAGTGTGGTGACGAAAAAGGAGGTGAAGTGTGGTGAGGGTGCGGTGACGAATGTGAGGGTGATGAGTGTGGTAGACGAGTGGTGAATGTATGGTAATCGGATCAATACCCACAATACATACGCAACATCCTGCAGACGCTGCGGCATGCGCGCGATATCAATTTCTATATACTAGTAGAGGCGATGAGGGTGAGGTGACAAGTGTGGTGAGCAGGACCGGTCGTGGTGGGAGGTGATGGAGTGTGGTGACGAAAAGGTGAATGTGGTAAGTGGTGATCAATCAACAAAGGGCGTACTACAGTTGGAAATGGGAGGCACTCCGGCGAGAACCCACAACAAAACACACACTAATATGTCCCGACATGTCCCCAAATGACCATTTATATGTATGTTTAGGAAAGAAAAGGCCCTCCTCAAATCCAAAACAATCGATACAACAAACCGGGTCCAAAATGATGACGCAAACAGAGTCAGAATCGTGGCAAACTTAAGGATGATATCTTGAGTTCCGTGACTGCTTGACCTCGCATACCTCGTTGGATTTGTATCGTCAAAATGGCCTTGGCTGTAGGATATATCAGGCATTATAGAACTGCCACTCATCCTGCTTTGCTGCAGCTAATCTACAAACCAAAAGTTCTGCCACAATTTCTCTAATTGGAGCTTATGCCAACTCAATCCCTTAGAAAAGCACTTCTCTTTCAAACAGAGATCCTTGCCATTTCCGATTAGGGCAAATACCCCTCCTGGACACTGGCGAAAGCTCCACCTGCACCTCTTTACTAACTGTGAATGGCCTCCCATGGCTTTGAAATTTAGATAGATGCTTAGTGGTCCGGTGACAACACCAATTGCTCCTTCCTCAAATGGATTGACAACTCAGAACTTGTCTTGATAAGCTTTACTTTCCGCTTACAAGCCCCATATTGAAGTCTCACGCTTTGCTCCCATCTCTTGCAATTGCAAAAGAATCCCATCCCATATAATTTGATTTGGAGTTGAACCTTCCCAAATTCTCATAATAAGGTAGCTCCACAAATGAAACAATAAAGGAATGTCCAAATGAATAGGCATCATACCAGCACCCATAAACCAATCCAAATGGTGTAAACTCTCAGAGCTAACCTAGGCATAATCGAACTCCATAAGGCACCGCCAAGGCTTGCTTAATTTCTCGATTATCCTTCACTGCTGAAAGCTAAGATAGCTAAAAATTTTGTTAGTAGATCAGCTTGCCCATTTCCAGGATACACAAGCGTAAGTTGTACATACACCAATCTTTTCTCGTTAACCGAGCGAAGGCTTTCCTGTATGAAATGAGTTCTGGATCCCATGCAAAAGAATGGTTGGAACACCCAAACCGAAATCAAATTGTGATGGAAGAAAGCTATCGTGGTATTTTCAGAAAGTGCTTCGTCGGAATTGTTTCTACCCACTTCAGAACATGCATGTAACAAGGATATACCTATGACCTTGGAAGATGAGGATTGACAGGCCCACGTAGTCCAATCCCCACATATAAAATCTGGGACCAACACTCAAAATAAGATGGAATGGTACATGTCAGGGCTCTCAATAATTGTTTATGCCTTTGACACTTCTTACATTTATAACAAAAGTCTCTAAACCATCATTCAAAAAAATTGAAATATGTCTTAATTTTGGTACTTTTTTCCATCCGCTTTTTTTTGTTTTTATTCCCCGTCCGCCATTTTTTGTTTTTCTCTCCATCCTACTTCTTCTTGTTTTCGCTTTCACCTTCAAATTCCGACCTCACTATCCGCTTTTCCCTTTTTTTCGGCCTCCTATTCTTGTTCTCCTTATTTTTTTTCCAAATTCCCGCCTGGCCCTTTCTTTTACCCTCTTCGCTTTTAGAAGGTTCACTTTCCGGCTTTTTTATTTTGTGTTTCTTCGCTTCAACAAAGAGGTCCGCGCCTTTACCATACTCCCGTAGGTTTTCCATGTGCTTTCCACATCGAGCTTTTTCTGGATGGTGGTTTTCCAACGAGCTTTTCCAAATCGAATCGTAATGGTGTGGAGCTTTGGAGCACCGCCAGGAACACCTGTGGACAGCCACCGGTTGTATGTTTCATTTAAACAATACAACACTGCTATCTCTTCGGATACCGCTAGTATACCTACCAATATCTATCTCTTCTAGATATTACCTATTGCTAGGTAGACCCTGCACAGATTTCTTGGTAATAGTCCGCATTGGCCAGAGAGAAGCCCTTTGTACTTGACTTGATTTGGCGCTGTCGTGAATAATAAATTCGCTGATGTTGAATCAGCCCAAAATGCTCAAAATCACAATTATTGAAGGGGCTTTGGGATTGGGTATGATCTAACCCGCCAACCGAATTTCACGAAGTGTTACAATTGCGACTCAAGATCAAAGCAGTGAAATTTGCTCAATTTCTTTGATGTTGCGTGATAAAATTTGGCTCAATTTCAAGATGCTGCGGTGGCTTTTGTGAAGAGCTCGATGAGTTGAAATCATACCGCGCTGCATTTGAGGTGAGTGCGACCTAAAAAAAAAAAAAAAAAAAAAAAAAAAAAAAAAAAAAAAGTGAATGAAACGCCACAGCGCGACGGAGGTTATCATTCTTATTTTTATTGCTGGACATTTTATGACATTCAGAGTGATTGTTCTGAGAATCGCGCCAAAGCGATTTTGAATACTTTTTCCATAAAAAGTTGTTCTTTAACTGTTGTAGTGGATGTTTTTGTTATTATTTTCTCTAAACCAGTTTTCAACTATTTTGTAGGACATTTTAAGTATTTTGGGCAGGATAAAATCGTGATCAGAGTACTATAAAGACTCTTCTACGCTTGTAAAATCGTCTGCTTTGACCATTTTGTAGGACAAATTTCATTGTTGTATAAATATTTGAGTTGAATTTTGTATAAATGTAGTGGCATGAGAACCACAAATCACACAGCGCTACTTATCGAAATATGACTTGCTTGCGCTAGTTATTCAAATATATCGTTATTTTACTCTTACAATTTCATGCTGGTACCGTGTCAAAATATGCACTTTAGTTTTATGTTGCCAAAACATAAAATTTTAGGTTAAATTCCATCGATTTACAAGTTTCACCAAATCTAACACATGGTTATATAGCCATAAACAATTATATTGCTCTATTCTACAAGCGATTTTGGACCGTATATAATCCCAATTTAATTGAATAGATGAAGTTTCAGATTCCTTGTAAAGAGTTGGCCAATATCCCCAATGAAGGATCTTCACGGTGGGTTCCTGCCGCAAATGCCCCCCACAATCATGTGCTTTTGCCGGGCAAATCATGAAAGCCATCACCAAAGAACATATCTTAGTAAGAGACCTCCGTTAGTCCTCTGCAAAGAATAGCTCATGCACCACATAACCAACCGCTTTGTACCTAAGAGCATGCTTTTGTTGCTTTCGAAAATGATGAAGGATAAGTCCGATCTGCAAATACCTATATATGTTGGTGGCCACTAAAGCTCCACTGCCCCAATGAACCCTTAGACACTTCCATTATCCCTCAAACACCATTTGCCGGTCTGCTTTCTCTTCTATTTCAAAGACCACTACCAACAGTAATTTAGAATGGTGAGCCCTTGAGCCATCTTAATATACTAACTCAAAATTCTTGTATGATAAGGTTTCATCTTAAACTTAGGATCTTGACAATTTGTTGTAATGATGCAACGGTTCATCCATATGAATGTAAAATATACCGTACATTTGTTGAATTCAACAGAAGGAAGAAGATAATGTTTAAATTTGTTCAAGGCCCACTTCAATGCTAACTCCAAGATGCTCCACATGAGTCCATTTCGCTTTCTTGTGGAGTTAACACCTCATAGCATAGTAATTCACATCATAATGCTTTTGTTGATTTTTCCGACATAAAGGTGGGACAAATGCAAAGCTTGCTCCCAAATCAGAAGAATAAATGAAATGGCTCACTCATTCTGGAGAACTCAAGAAAGTTCTCTTTTAACGTGCAATCATCTAAATGCTTGACATCTTCCTTCCATCTAAAATGCTGCTCCGGCTTCATATAATCACAAGCGGTCAAGTATTTTAGCAAAATTATGCAGCCACCTCCTACTAAACTCGAGTTGGCTATAAGCTTCACTTGAGATACATTTGTAGGTGGTTTGACCTCTCCAAGGCTGCACTCCAGCTTCATGATCCATCTCGTAATCCCTTTTCAAACATACTGCTCATTAGTTTCCTCTAGTGAAGAAAATACACTTAAAGGTAGATTCAAACTTATACCATACAAACCGCATCTTTCAAGAACTTTTCTCGAGATGATCCAAGTGATCCCTTTTTCTGGATTAGAAAATACTGCTAAGTCATCTATAAAAACTCTCAAAAAGTTCAAAAATATCATGAAAAGTATGTCATAGCTCTCTAAAATGTGGTCACGGAGCATTTGCGAGGCCAAAAGGTAATACTTGTGCGATAGATGCTGTAAGGAAAATAAAAGTCAGCTATTGCTTGATGTGGTGGATAGATTTGATCCGATTATATCTAGTACCCATCCAAGAAAGAATAGGCCTGATTTCCTAACAATATCCAACAAGGTTCATGAATGGTGTAGGGAAAATGATCTCTTTGGTAGCTTTGTTGAGATCCCCGAATCAATGCATACTTCCTGGGATTGAGTTATTTCGCTTCCTCAATCGTGCCAATAGAGCTGATCCAATCTGAATTTGGGTAATCGCACAATAAACCTTACTCCAAAAGCTTCAAGGACCTCAACCTTACTTGCTCCCTCATTGTCGGACTCATTCGGCCTCTTGAGTCGTTGCTGGATCGTTTCATCCTTGTTTCAAATCAATGGTATGCACCATAACCTCTCGTGGAATGCCTTTCAATCTTTTGTAATTTCACACAAAACATCCTCACCTTCTAACAAAAGATATCAAATCGCCTCCTCTTGAGTAAGATCACCTCCACAGTAACCATACCCTAGCAATACGCAACTGGAACGCGGCCACTGA